>BJKM01000043.1:1314445-2035695 GCA_015082035.1 Chaenogobius annularis
AACTGAACCATATTAAAGTGTGTTGCTCACAGTTCTCTCTCACATGTGTGCACTGTACATGAGGCCTTTATGTGCCGGACAGTGAGAGCCATTGTTCCAGCACTCGGTCCTCTGTGCTGAGACCCTGACCCTCGCTCAGACCACACCACTGTCCACGTCCTTCACTGTTCTGCCTGTATCCTGCCCACTCAGCTTCTCCCATGGCACGGATTCCTTCAGACCTCCCTGTTTGGGTATTTCTGGTTTGGTCGACTCTTGACGGAGGCTTTAGTGACTCATTACCAAACAATCCTCCGCAGCCCTTCCCCTCCCCAGACATCTCCGCCCGTGCCCCCAGCAGACACCCGCCGACCCGCGGAAAGAAAAGGGAGCTCTGTTTGGCTCCTGACCCAACTTCTTGAAAGACGCCTCTGTGTTTGTGTCCACTATTCACTGCAGCCCATCATTTATAAAAGGTGTTTTTTATAGCAATATAATCCACTCTCATGTGTAAAAGCCGTGGCACAAAGAAACCGGGCACAGAAGTAAAAGTACTGTACTCGCAAGTATGTGGATGTGTGAGTGTACATTGCTGTCCTATTATATGTTTGGTCTATCATTTAACATTGCATTTAGTGAAAGCTGCAGTTAAAAGCCCTCCTAGAGACTTAGAGAATTAGCCATGGCAATAAACACTGTGATACCTGAATTAGACAGTAAGTAAATAAAATAAACTTAAGTTAAAAAACTGTAAATATCAGTAGTTAAGCTGGGGCACCTGACTTTAGTAATTAGTATTTTCTTTTGTTTTCCCCAAAGGGTATATTGTTAAAAACAGGATTTAGCAACAAAAAATAGTCTGCATCTAATAATACAGTATTTTATGTCTCGCCAACACAAAAGCAGCATTCTGATTGGCTGCGCTTCTGTGATTCACCAAATTTTCACTTAGTCGTCTGACAAAAGCAGTTTTATAGCTGTCGTAAATAAATGCATGTAGATAATGACGGTGTGCTAAAGGGTTTGTGAGAACTATGAATGAATTACACAAGAGCAGCTTTCTGAGCTTTCTACTGAAGTAAAAAGTACTTTCTGTACGGATATTTTTTAGCACAAGGTTTTGAGTTAAAATCCTGGCTTTAAGCAAACAAAAATATAGACATTCATAAAAAAGTCTAGAAACATTATGAAATGGATTGACTAAACAATCAGGACATTTCTTTACCAAGATCACCACATTTCACTGTTTAATGGGTATAAAAATGTGCGCTAAATACTTCAAACATGTACTGGTGGATTTTTAAACATGAGTACATTTTTGCTGCTGTATCAGTAGTTTTACTAAAGTACCAAATGGAATACTGTCTAAAAGTAAACCTGAACTGCTACAGTCTGCTGCTTAAATTATGCCTTTACATTTCCGTGGGTAAACTGACACCATCCAGCCCTTTTCCCACAATCCACAGGCGTAACCTAAACTCTGCGCGCCGCTCCGCTGGGACAGGAGCACAAATGTAAGCTTATGTTTTGTCTGTAAGTCCAAAGCTGCGCATGGTTTTAACATCTACATAATGTGGTCGTTACAGATGTGGGCCACTGGAGATGACATCATTTGGACTTCCTGTCTGGATCAGAGGAAGTGAAATCTGCTAAACAGACGTGTAATTAGTGTTCATGCTTAACGTCTGTGGTATTTAGATGGAAATGACACATTAGCGATTATATAATTATTCTTTCAGCATTTAAGCAAATAAATTATAGATTTGTGTATAACTCATATTAGCATGGTGGTGTGTATGCACTTTTTGTGATTATTCAAGGGCATTGGATTCAAGTTACAGTGGTATTATTTGAGTTATTACTGGAATGCCCCTTGAGATATCCTGATCACTTTCAAAGGGATCCAAAACAGAAATAATACAAAGCACTGTACTACATCCAGTGCAATAGGAAAAGTACAATACTTACAATGTTCACAATACAAAAATAAATACATCTGAAAATACATAAATTAAAAAAACAATATATAGTTGGAATTATATTTTATATTTAGCAGCTATTTTAGATAATGCCAGATCAATGTAGCCAAAGATACACGACAAACAAACAAATGATACATACAATAAATTGATTATATTGATTGAGATTGAGATTCTTTAATGAATATGAATGGGATACAATGTAGACAACAGCTTTAAGCTTTAATTAGCCTTGCTGTGGGTCCAAGCAAACCATCCCAACGTTATCGCCTCATTTTGTGTCAGTTTTACACTTTTCACAATGTATTCCCAGATTAAATACCATCGTCTCTTCTCTCTGCAGCACTGACATATCCAAAGGTTAACTGTGTCCTGGCAGTTCCCCCTCGCCCTGTGTTCGGACCATGGCACGGACACTCGGACACAGAGGAGCTTTGTGAGCTTTGTGCCTGTCTGGAAAAAACCCTTGAGCTACAAACAACAGGATTTCCTCTTGTTTCATGCCTCTGTCATGCCATTAACCTCTTCTATTAGACTTTGTAGCGGCCACTTAGAGCTCTTTATTAACTCGTAAATTCGGCATGAGAACGACCCCGTATACATTTGGACAGATTGAATTCAAATGTAAAAGACAGCTGTCATTGTGAATTGAGTATTCAAGCAAATGTGTGGGTAAGCGCTCAATGAACACAACTGTTAAATTTAGCAAAAAGCCAACTTTGATATAATTATGACTTTACACAGGATACATTGTTTACATTTGACTAGTATAATGACTTCTCTGTTTCCTTCGTCTCCTTCGCGACGATGGAGGATCGTTGCCACTCCTCGAAACCTATGAATAAGCTGAATTTAAGGCACAACATTGAAGATTGCTATATTTTGCTATGACCACATGTCAATTTGGACATGATTGTTGATCTGTCATTGTAAAAACATGAACAATAGGTTGCGTTCACGTGACAAACTGAGCTGGAGACAAGTCAGAATCCTGTGGTAGAATTACTGTCAGGTTTGTTGACCTGGTTTATGGTCAACATCTCTGTAATTACTGGGTCTATTCACATCTATCTTTGTCTATGCACAAATCCACAAAACATTTTTCACAACAGCTTGTCAAAGTGGTGCTAATATTCAACACCAAAGACATGATTGTTGTCAGTTGAAAGGATGTAAAGCCATATGATTTATATGACAAGTTTGTGGAGTAAATCCCCAAGAAATAATGATATGGTTCAACATTTGTGTATTATTTTCTGTTTGCATTTTTCTTCCAAAAACAGTGAATCTTCCACAGAATGATATAGGCCCCTGCCCTCCATCTGACATCATCAAATCTGTGAATGCAACCTATTTGCACATCTTGAGACACTGACTTTGACATGCAGAGAAGCTGTTAATAGATACATTCACTGTTGTCTTGAATGAACCGGTCAAACCTCCCAGGTCTGCCCGAGGTCCCATTGAACCAGCACAGCGCTGGACACTCCCGCTCTTGTCTCTCCTTATTTTCTTGTGTGTTCCAACCTCCGCCTCTGTGTCTATTCCTCTCTAACCCACAGCAGAGACGTCCTTGCCCCGGTCCCTCAAACCTCCAGCAGAGGAGGTCACTCAGCAGGCACGCACGATCAGAAACACAAGCCTAAACCCTGATCACTGGCGATTATACACCTCCTTTTGAACAATACTCCTGTGAGTGATGGACACATGTGCTGCAGGGCTGATGCTGCGGTCGGAGCCAAATCGTGAAACAATATCACGCATAGGGGAGCTTAAGATCGCATTGTACAGGAACTGCGAAGATGATAAAGGGACTTCCCAGCTTCCTGCTCCCGTGCTGAGAGAAGCTCCGCACATTTACAGACGAAACACTGCCTTTCCCTGCAGCGCCGGCTCAGTGTCTCACAAGATCTTTCCCACACAGCTCCTCTGGCCAGGGAGAGGCTGTGAATGCAATCCAAACCTCTACGTGTGAGAAGATTTGTGAACACTAACCGAGACCCATGACATTCACCAGTCTTACATTCTCATTGCCACAAAACAATATGAATAAAAAGACTCACCTGCTGCCGCTGGACGCTGGCTGACACAGGAGCAGACCCATCCTCGTGTTGAACTACACAGACATTATTGTTTGAGCTGTTATTATTATTACTGCATCACTTTGCTTTCAATTATATTGATTGGTTTACAGTTATAGTGACATTTCTCGCTGATTTGGTTTGGTCCTGTTTGTCCTGATCCAGTCCAGAAGAGTTTAGTTCCTCTTTTCTAATGACATTTACAAGTGTGAACAAAATATTCAAGTAACATTCGGGAACACTTTCTTAGCTTTAATAAAGGATCAACAAAATTTTATTTATAATGAACAAATAGTTTATTAAGAATGATTAGAGCTTAGTAACTACATATTTAAAAGGTTTGGAGTATTACGTCATTTCTAAGCCTGAATCAACCATGATAAACTGTTTTGTTCATTATGAATTAAGGCTTTGTTCATGCTTTATTAACTAAATGTAGTTATTATAAAGTGTTGACTCCTTATGGTTCCGAGATTTCTCACCAGAGAACACAAATATTTGAGCTAAACCAGGTTTTTCAGGACAAGTTTTAACAAATGTAGTGTTTTTCCAATAGCAAATAGCACCACAACTGCAGCAGATCCAAACAAGTACAGATCCAAAAGAGGACAAAAATGTCAATACACTTGACTTTAAATTGCGCAAAATGCAGATGAATCCACCCCACTACAGATCAAAATAAGAAGAACAGTAAATAAAGCTGCAAGAAAACGAGCGAGCCCTTTTACAGCCTATTTCCACACCACTCATTATTATTTATTGATTCCATATAAATTGATTTCTTGACAAAGCATTTGTGGACATCATTCTGGTGTAGTGTTTGCAGAAGTAGCAGCATGTGGTTATTTCATTGAACAAAAGGTGGGGAATTCCTCTGCACATTTGTCATTTGTAATAAATGCTTTGTGCCTGGAGATGCCCGGCTTTTCCTCATCGTTTGTCTTTCTTTCGCTTTCTGTTCTGGCGTGAACTCATTTCCTCTCAGCCCATAATGGATTTCAGAAGTCCCCGAGTCATCCACACCCGTTATTACAGTCATTTATTTTACATTTAGCATTCAAAGCCTGAAAACGCAGGTAATTTAGATTAGTTTGTCATTTAGAGCAACAATGAGCTGATGTAACACTGGTGCAATGAGAGAGCTCTACAGACGTCACATGACCTCGACATCACTGCATTTAAAATCTATTTCTATTTCTATGAACTACTAAAAATGCCTGTCTGAGCTGTGTTTCGTGAACTATTTGTTTTGTAAAAGCTGTCTAGATTTTTGTGCTGAATGATTATTTTCAATTGAGCTAGCTTTGGTTATACTTCTTTTTGTGCCGTTTGGATTACATTTTAGACTAAAGGAAGGAAGAATTTCATTAAAAAGAAAGAGGAGAGCAATTTTAAAATGTACTGAGGCTTGCAGTTTAATCATTGTATAGTAATGTTTTCAAAAGCCAAATGTATTATATTGTACTTGGCCACGTAATAAACTGTATCATTTCAGATTTGCTGCTTTTTAAAGAAATATCCAAATTTATGATCCACAAACGTTGAATCTTATCAATATTTGCTAAGGATCGGCTCCACAAACATGTCTTACTTCACACTTGCACATTCACCTCGTCAAAATTTGAACTAAACCAGGACCAAACCCAAAACTAAACAGGACCAAACCAAGTCCAAATGAGGACTAAATTCAAATTTATATTAAATAACAATAAGTGTGAGTGAACGCACCCTTAAAGTCCTATCAACTGACAACAATCACATCTTGAATAAATGGCTTCACTTTCTGGAACATTTGAGACAAAATCATTTCCATTTTGTTTTGAGAAGACATTGAACTTTGTGCCAGTTTTTGTTTAAAGGAGATAGGGCCAATAATTACAGAGATCTTAACCATAAGTCAGGTCAACAAATCTGCAATCTGAAAGTTAAACAGAAAATACCATAGAAATCTGACTTATTACATTTATTTGATTGTCTCCATCTGCTCTTTCTCGAATGATGGAGCAGATGTACTGCAGAGTTTTGGGGTTGTGCATGGGATTGTCCAGACAGGGAAATGTAATGTTATTCTGAAGTGTTCTCAGTGCGCTCTTCACACGCCCACACAGGCAGGTGTTGAAATCAAACTCCCCCGCAGGAATTCAGTTGGACAGACTACCTTTACTAGTGATATACAATTGATTGCCTGAAAGTATCCAGTATCCTTTGTTCTGCTTCAATGTTATTAACGTTTATGGGAAACCTATAGCAATTTGGTGATAGTCAAATGCATATAACACAGAACCGAATATACCTGTAGAATTTATGGATATAATATAGTGACCAATTGACGTTTTGCGAAGTTACATGAGACATATTTTCTGTTACATTTTTCCTTTTTAACCAATTATCTGTTTAGGTCACTTTAGACTGACATAAAGACAACACAGTGAGGTTCGTGATTGGCTGCACACTGTTCCAGGTTCAGCTCATTGAAGTCTGGAGGTCACCTGTCGGGCACTCATTTCCCTATCAGTAAAGTGTAACCTTAAACTCCTGGACGAATGAGGTATTACACCAACTCCTTAATCTTAATGGTGTTTTTGCCCAGAAGTTTCAATTATGTGTGTACAATTATCCAATTATATGTGTTTTTATTGCTGAAAAACCCTGAATAACATACAATCTCAACATATCTGACCATGTAACTAAAACACTAAATAGGTATAATGCCATACTGTGGAACATCACAGCCAAAACAGTATCATCTCCAACAAGCAAGCAGTGGACGTTGAAAAAATACATTGTATTGTTATGTAATGTAATTTTATTACAATGATAATAATAATGTAATAATTAAAGATAAGATCACCTTTATTTGTCCCACAATGAGGAAATTCTAGTGTTGCAACAAAGGGTCCAGAAGCAGATTATGCAGTATAATGTAATAAACAGAAAACTTAGAAAAAAGAAAAAAAGAAAACTCTTATAAAAAACTCTTATAAAAAACTCTTATAAAAACAGATAACTTAGAAAAAAAAAAATAATACAATAAAATCTTGATTATTTAATCATTTTAAATAATGTAATTTAAGAATAATAAGAATGCATTGGAGCTTTTTTCAAGACATCCAAAGTTCCTTACATCAGATTATTCATTCACTCTATTCTGGAAAGTAACTGCGGCACCCAAAGATGCCCTGGGGCAGACTGACCAAAACAAGGCTGCCAATGTGCGCCATCGTCCCCTCCGACCCCACTCCCTCACACCACATTCATACTAGGCAAGGTGCCGAAGGACACAACAACAGTTTACTCTAGAGCCACTGCTGTCTTGTATGAGTGGACTCCCATCCAAGCACTAACCAGGCCCAACCCCGCGAGATCAGACCAGATCTGACATTGTCGAGATGGTACGGCCACAACTTCCCATGATCCAAAGTCTCTCTATGAGTTCTCATTTTTACCTCAAAACATTTTTAAGTATAAAAAGGGGCCCAACTCCAAATGCCTGTGGTATAATCTGTGTTTCCCCTGAAATAGAACGCTTATCTGCCTTTATGTCTGTTTGAAAGGAGAATGTGATGAATGTGGCACCTCTGGTCTGTAAGATGTGAGTGTGTATGGGCGGTGGGACGGGCAGATCGTGTTGCTTAGGGCGCAGCTGTCCTCAGAGAAGCCCCGGACACACAGAGGAGACGCTGGGAGGAATGTCTCAGGCAGCCAGGACGGACGCCGCACAGACACACAAGACAGGACAGCATTAGACTTAAGGAGACACAACAAATATGCACCAGGGGTTATGAGGGGGTTTAAACTTCCAGCAGGCAAATCCCCTGCATCGAGTTCAGCTAGACATAAAACTGATGAGGGTTCAATATGGGTCACAAATCAATAACATTTTATTTTAAGTAATAATATTGATGAAAGATATAGGCCATGATCATGGGCTGTATTTGTTTTCATGAATTTGTGCTCAGGGGTCTGATTGGGGCGAAATAGCTAAATTATTTACACAAATTTTAAATCTGTATTCCTCTCGACCGATATGGGTTTTATCTCCCCAATATGAGCATTTTGATATGACTACATTTTGTTTTGCTATTAAAACATTGAATCAAACAGGATCACAAGCCAGTGTTGAATGGACATGTAGATGTTAGATGCTACAATGATGTGATGCTCAGAATGACACTTCTATACGTTCAAAATGAGTTTGTTTGTAGACCAGCATTGCCAGTGAACTGTTGAGGCCTCATTCGTTTGGCCCTTTGGTGACACACCTTCCTGACACACCAACAATTTGAAGAAAAATAATTTGTCTCCGTGCTGCTATTTTTAACATGTTATTACAGTTTGTTGATCTGCGTCTCCACCACCAGTACGAGAACACACAAATAGACCACTCGTGTCCAGACTTGTGTCCGTAAACACTGCCGATGTGAGGATTTCTCTGTTCCTGTGACTCATTTTCTCGTAATGAGCTGCAGATCATAACAAACGCCATTACCGTGACGACCATCCATTGTCATAGTGAAGAGGCAGAAAGGCAGTGTTATGGGGAACAGGACAAAGGCAGTTTGAATGAATGAAAAGCTGTGTTATCTGTTAATTTACTTCCCGTAGTAAACATGACGCATGTCATTCCTGAACTATGATCTCAGGGTGTGTGCCGTGGGCCGGAGCACGCAGGTATGCATTCACCTGAGCGCAAGTCAAATTCCACTGCGGTATCTTGTAAAACTTGTATGAAGAGTTGACGTAACGTGTCCATCATCCACTGAAAGGAATGAAGCCTTTCTTTTTGTGTATTCAGCCTATGATTATTCATTTATTTTTAGACAAAATATCCTTTACTCCTTTTTATATAGTAGTGAAAGTGGCATGAGAATAGTATAGGCCTAATATTAATGGTAAATAATATTAGATGACAGTATAGAATAGATGATGGCAAAACTTTCAGAGCAGTGCAGTACTAATGTTTGAGTTAAAAAGAGTTTCAGAGAGATAGAAAAACTAGCTCCATTGTCATTATGATCACCATTCAAAACAAAATATTCTCTCTTTTGAACACTTTGAGATTTAGCTTTTAAATGTAAAGAGGGTTTTGGATATCATAGTAATAGTATCAGTTTATCATGTTCATTCAGTTTACATACTCAGAGTTGTTCCCCTCCTTGAACCGAAACCTTAACGTGGTGGAGGGGTTTGAGTGCCCGAATTATCCCAGGAGCTATGTTGTCCGGGGCTTCAAGCCTCTGGTAGGGTCTGCCAAGGCAAACTGGTCCTGGGTGACGGGTCAGACAAAGATCGGTTCACAAGCCCTATATGATTAGAAGAATATAAGGCCAGTTACGTCGCCTGGATTGGCGTTACCGGGGCCCCACCCTGGAGCCAGTCCTGGGGTGGATGCTCAACGGCGAGCGCCTGGTGGCCTTTCCCCACGGGGCCAGGCCGTGTGCAGCCCGAATGAGTGACGTGGGGCCGTCCTCCCGTGGACCCACCACCTGCAGGAGGATCCGTAAGGGGCTGGTGCAGAGGGATCTGGGCGGCAGTCGACGGCAGGGACCTCAACGACCGGATCTCCGGACACAGAGACTAACTCTGGGGACATGGAACGTCACCTCGCTGGGGGGGAAAGAGCCTGAGCTTGTGCGGGAGGTTGAACGGTACCGACTAGATATAGTCGGCCACCCCCAGCACAGTTTGGCACTGGAACATGTGTTGGAGTTTACCCAGTGAACGAGAGGGTCACGTCCCTACGCCTTCGGTTGGGGACAGGTCTCTCACTGTTGTGGTCGGCTACGGGCCGAACAACGGTGCTGAGTACCCGCCTTCTTGGAGTCCCTGGAGGGGTACTGGACAGTGCACGACCGGGACTCCGTTGTTCTACTGGGGGACTTCAACGCCCACGCACAACAGTGACATCTGGAGAGGGGTGATTTGGGAAGAACGGCCTCCCTGATCTAAACCCGAGCGGTGTTCAGCTTATTGGACTCTGTGCTAGTCACGGACTGTCCATAACAAACACCATGTTCAAGCACAAGGTGTCCACCAGTGCACTTGCACCAGGACACCTAGGCCGGAGGTCAATGATCGACTTTGTTGTCGTGTCATCTGACCTCCGGCCGCGTGTCTTGGACACTCGGTAAAGAGAGGGGCGGAGCTGTCAACCGATCACCACCTGGTGGTGATTGGATCCGCTGGTGGCGGAGGAAGCCGGACAGACTTGGCAGGCCCAAGCGTATAGTGAGGGTCTGTTGGGAAGTCTTGCGGAGCCCGCTGTCAGCAGGTCTTCAATTCTCACCTCCGGGAGAGCTTCTCCCAAATCCCGGGGAGGCTGGGGACATTGAGTCCGAGTGGACCATGTTCTCAACCTCCATTGTCAATGCGGCTGCTCGGAGCTGTGGTCGAAGGTCTCAGGTGCCTGTCGCGCGCAACCCCGAACCCGGTGGTGGACACCGGAAGTAAGGGATGCCGTCAGGCAGAAGAAGGAGGCCTATCAGGCCTTTTTGGCTTGTGGGACTCCTGAGGCCGTTGACGGTATCGGCGGACCAGGCGTGCCGCAGCTCGTGCTGTACAGAGGCAAAAACCGGGGCTCGGAGGAGTTCGGGAGGCCTGGAGGAGACTATCGGTCGGCCCCAGAGAAATTCTGGCAAACTGTCTGGCGCCTCAGGAGGGGGAAGCAGTGTTCCACCAACACCGTTTACGGTGCGGGTGGAGACCTGCTGACCTCGACTGGGATGTCGTCGGACGGTGAAGGAGTACTTTGGGACCTCCTAAATCCCACTGTCACGTCTTCCGAAGAGGAAGTAGACTGAGGACTCGGAGGCTGACTCAGCCATCTCCCAAGCCGAAGTCACTGAGGTTGTTGGCAAACTCCTCGGTGGCAGGGCTCGGGGGTGGATGAGATACGCCCTGAGTCCCTAAAGTTTTTGGATGTTGCAGGACGTCTTGGCTGACACGTCTATGCAACATCGCGTGGGTTGGTGACAGTGCCTCTGGACTGGCAGACCGGGGTGGTGGGCCCTCTGTTCAAGAAGGGGGATCGGAGGGTGTGTTCCAACAACAGAGGGATCACACTCCTCAGCCTCCCTGGTACCCTGGTACTGGAGAGGAGAATCCGACCGATAGTCGAACCTCGGATTCAGGAGGAGCAGAGTGAGTTTTCGTCCTGGTCGTGGAACACTGGACCAGCTCTATACTCTCCATCGGGTGCTCGAGGGTTCATGGGAGTTTGCCCAACCAGTCCACATGTGCTTTGTGGATCTGGAGAAGGCTTTCGACCATATACTTATTAGCGTATCAGCTATCATCAGCCTTAAAACTCCAAAATAGGCCGATATGTAGTTTGGGCCGACCAAGGAAAATTAGTCAATAAAGATAACGTTTTATTAAAACACTGCACACAATGTGACTCTTCACTCTCATGTGTTTGCAGTAAAACAGGGCTGTGAACGTGTAAAACAACATTTCTGCTGATATTAATTTTCTTTATTTACCGTGTAACCGTGGAATTTGTAGTCATTTCGATATATTTTGTGGGAAATTATCTAAATTGGCTCTACAAATCAGGCAGAAATATTAGCAGAGCTTGTCAACTGCTTGGGATTCTAAAATATCAGTAAGGGCATCGGCCAAGTAAAAAAGTAAAAACACATATTTGTTGATCTCTGTCTTCTATTTGTTTCATTGCCACTCAATTTCCCACATTCTGCCCATGACTGAGGTGCTCTGGAATATTTGGCTCTGAATAATTCGTTTACGGTGTTGTGAGTGCTGCTGGCGTCACGTTCAGGTCTGATGGGAAACAAGCGCGCTGGTGGAGAGGTGACACAAGATCTCCATTTGAAAGAAAACACTGAGGTTTACAGGAAATGGCATCTTGAGTTATCCCGCAGTAACCTCACAGTATCGCCGTCTTTTCCTGATTTGGCTCTTTCATTTTTACAACGTTTGAGGGACCACACCTTAGAGATAACGCGATACAAGCCTGCTGTGCCGCAACACATCTTAGATTTTATAAAGCGGCTGAGGTTATGTGAGTGGGAGGTGTAAAGTATCTCTGTTTGACAGTGTTACTAATATGTTTACGGTAAAATGCTGGGAATCCGAGTTTTCAGACAAATATTGTACGCTGAAATACAAACACTAAAGAGGATGTGAATAAATGAACTGTGTGTCAAGATTGGTTATAGAATATTAGTAAAGATGACAATATAGATAATTTACAAGTTTAGTTTAGATTAAGTTAGTTTACAACTGGTCATGTTTACTGTTTTAGTGCTTTAAGGTTTAGCATTCGACTTCTCAGTTCAGGAACCAGATGGATAGTATGATGTAACACATTAGAAAGAAATAATTATTTATTATTTTCTATCTTAGTAACAAACATTACATCAGTGAGTTGCTGAATTGATTTAGTGATTTGCATCATTGATATAATAACAACTCATCTCTGAGCCATTTCATGGCACATTGTGTGAGGTCATGTGAAGTGCAACATAGATAAAATGTATTATTATTATTATTATTATTATTATTATTATTATTATTATTATTATGGTATATTGGTAACGCGAGGCAGGTCATTAATGATAAGGTTCGGTCTCCATGGCGATGTTAATGCATTGTCCAGAATACAGCATACAGTACAGCATTGTTAATTAAACTTATCTTACATTTATTGTAGTGGTTTTATTGCTAAAAGAAAAAAAAAGAAAAAATTGAAAAATATGCATTCTTACTGTGAGAGCACTCACATCTCCACAGATCTGACCTGTAACACGGCCTAGTGCAGTCACCTGTTTAATGCCGTACTGCAGAACAATAACATCTCCTTGGAAACTAGCAGATGAACCACTTTTTATGATAATCATTACATACATTCAACTTTTATGACAAACAAACAAAAGGCTAGTAAAAATAACAACTGGCTCATAACGTTATAATGTATGGCAATAATAAGATGAATAACTTTAGAAAGAAGCCATTACATGTCTATTTTATTCTAATTTACCTTTATATGTATATTTACTGAGGAAACTGTGCTTGCCCTCATGATGAAGGCGCCACACTACTTTCTTGCTTTTGTGTTCTCTCTTATTCAGCCTTAACAATGACCTCACTGATGACTGACTGTGGAGTGAGTGTTGCGTCAGAGGATGTTTACACGGCCTATGTCAGAGTGAGAGAGGGTCGGCCCCATTATTTCCTACACCTCCCCTTCAGACCGCCGCCGTGCAACCCTTTCTTCACGAAAAAGACCCTGCACGCGTGTGTGTCATCTGCTCAAGATTAAAGCGGTGCCAATTTGTGAAGCTTGTTGTGTGTATTTTTAGTGCAGGGGGGCTAATGTGGCTCAGGTCAGGCCGGCGCGCACTTTGATGAGGTTATTGTGAGCTCATCCCACTTCAAAGGGCAGCTCAGTGAGACAGGGCGAGGAGAGGTGTCACTTTACTATACACTTCATTCACTGCAAAGTGCCGATTTAGCTCACAGGCACATCTGACCCCTGGCATAGGCTCATAACTTACTTCCACCACTTAAACCTACTTTTATGAGAGGGTTTAGAGGAGAAATAATGTTGCTTGGACGTCCTGCTTATCTTGTTACCTCCACAGATTGTCCCACAATAACTAGAAAGGGTATATTTACATAAATAAAGACATCATTTCAACCATTCTCAATACATCTGTTTATTTGTTTCTGTGATGGATAAAAAATGACCAGTTTAACTTTTTTCATTCCACTTTTGTCACAATTGATGTTGACCAACAAGCATCAAGTTGTAATAAACCACAAAGAGGGAATTTGAACTTCCTTCTAAGTGACATTAATCACTGTCACGTGTTTCCACCCACACAATTTACTGCATTCAACTAAAAGTACTTGAACCTGTTTGTATTGGACAAAAATCCCTGAGTATGTTCAAAATAAATCTGAAATGTGTTTAACCCTTTAAAAAAAAAAAAAAAAAAACATGTAAGAGCAGGGGAACTCTTTTGTTGGGGGGTCTCAAACCCTTGGCGGCCTGACGCACAGTGAAACTACCACTCCTCTCCCAAGTGAAGGCGTGTTGTGGCGGCAAGCTTCAAGTGAACTTCTTATCGGCGCTGCACTGACTCACGAGGGCCACAAAAGAGCCACATTCCACCTGACGGAGGCGCAGGGACTTTCCGGTCTCCACCCTCTGCCCAGCGTGCGCATGGCAACTACCAAGACACATCCCAAGTGTCTCACAGTGACCATTTGTAGATCACGTGTTAATGAAAGCACAGACTCACGGAGTTTACAAATGTTTGCATATTTATTCAAATAAATACAACATGAACACATATAATTTAAAGCTGATTGCAATTAACAACATAACATGTAACAAATAAATAACATCAATGGTTTTAGGAGGCAGGCTCCTGAAGAGAGAGCTTGAAATCGTTTTGACATCTCAAAGGTTCATTCAGTCTCTTGAGCTCCGTTGAGCTCGGTCTCAGGTCAGTGAGTGAGAGCACAGTCCCGGACTATCCTTCATGTTTGGACCAGGCGACCTCGTCTTCCTTTTGGTCCTAGTTTTGTGTGTGTGGTCCAACAGTGACGCTGGAATCACAAGTACAAGACGTTAGTCTCATTCAGTGCGTGTGACACGTGCTGTGTGAGCGGTGTGTGGCTCACCATATTAGGAGTTCACTTCAGTGCGCTCTGTGCGTCAAGGCGCTCTGGCCATGCGCCTCTCCTGCTGCCCGGGAGACGCGCTCTCATTGTCCTGTCGTGTTTTAAAGTCCTGGATAGCCTTTCTGTTTTGGTAATCAATCAAAGCCATGGTAATGACCGCGTTCCAACAGTTTTCCTCTCCAGAGCACCGGAAATCGATTTCTTTATTGTCTGTGGTCACGATGGTGAAGTAGACAAACTTCCCCGTGCGCTCCACGCAGTCCACTTTCTTGATGGACTGCAGCTTGAGCTCCTTGGCCTTGCTGCGCTTCTGTGTGTCCGGGTAAATGTTGAGGCTGTCTGCGGTCAGGACACACGTCTTCCTCTTCCAGAACTGGAGAAGGTTATCGCTCCTCTTCTCCAGCTCACCCTCTTTGAGGATCTCCGCCGCGGACATTTTCATGGTTAGGCTTCCCTCGTGTCGCCGTAGTATTCCGTGTGTGGCTGTGAATGAACCGGCACAGCCCGTGCTTTTATAGCGCTGTGACCGGCCCGTCCCTCCTGACGTCATGTGCGGGACTTCAGCCGCTGGAGCGCAGTGTGGGCGGAAGAGCGCAAGGCAAAGGGTTTCAGCCCAACATGGTGTTAATTAATAACAAACATCCACCGAGGAAACACACTGAGCCAAAGTCACAATTGTGCACTCAAGTGGGCACAACTCAAGTGGGCACAAGTATTTTTTATAGGTGTATTTACTCATTTTGTCATTTTAAATTAAAGTAATATTTTCTTGAAATTGTGACATTTTATAGTGCATTTTACTGAGAAGTTAATAACGACACGTTGTAACTGTAATGAAATATGTACTTTTTATGAATGTTTCACCTGCCCAGGGACTGCAGATGGAAAGTCGCAGTAGCTAAATCTGGTGCAGATCAACTTTTCTTTTGAAGATGAATGGTTTTGTACATGGTCCCTGACAAATAAAGACTAAACCAAACTAAGCTGAACTAAACTAAAACGTCTCACTAACCCCTATGCTGGTAGAGTAGATGTAAATGTAAATGTGTACGTTCCTTTGAAATAATGGTTGATAATCACGGGCTTGAAGTGGAAAGTGACCCAAATAATTCGCCTCATGAAAATATTTGTCTACATTTCAAATCAGATTTAGAATATAATTAATGAATGTAATCAGACAGACAAAACATTCAACTGAGAAGTTTGGTGTAAGTTACACACATGTTTATATAAGTTAATATTGCCAACATATTTAGGTTACTCACAGTGGGAAGAGTAAACAAAACTTTTGCTCAAGTTAGAGTATAGAGCTTCAGATTAAGTTAAGTAGAAGTAAACATAGGTGCCAGAAAACTACTCTGAAAAGTACAATTCTTCAAGAAGATACACGAGTAGGCCTAAATGCAGTTGAGTAAATGTAAGTACCGCCCACTATCTGATATCTTTAATACGGGGCTCACAGAACAGTTCTCAGGTCACTCTTAAGGCGACAACATACAAGAGTCAGGCCTTTTGAGGTTCTTGCCCCAGTGACAGTGTGTGAACCTTTATCTCTGAGGGTGCCATTCTTTCAGTGATTTGGGAAATTGAGTATTTGTCAAATGTCAACTCTAACCAATATAATCTATACTCGAAAAAAAGGACAAAAGACGCTGACAATCTGAAGACATAGGCCTGATAATTAGCTTCAAAATGGTATGAAATGTGTGTTTTAGCATGACTAACTTATAAAACTTATAAAATAGTTAACATAGTTCATTCTCTCCAGTGGTGATAATATCCTGCTTTTAGTCTCAGCTGCAGGTCGACATGTGTTTCTGCCCGATCGCAACCAAACGCAGCCCACATCACATTTACATAGAGCTGGAATCAAACTACAAACCTTATAATCAAAGACAACCTCTGCCTCAGCCACAGAATATGTGGATCCAGGCCCTCAAAGCTTTGGCAATATGCACGCGACTGAGCCAGTGCAATATGGCAAAGCATGGTAAACTGTCACTGTATAGAGTTGTATTTAATTCTTTAAATACATACAAAAAATGAATGCATTCTTTTTATCATCGACATTTTACTCTTCAAATATTTCTTATTTTTTATTTTCGTCTCTTTTTTCCATTTAGACCGATTATTTTATGTTCTTCCAAAGCCAACAATTTTGTTTTAATTCGTCA
Organism: Chaenogobius annularis; assembly: GCA_015082035.1. Lineage (NCBI taxonomy): Eukaryota > Metazoa > Chordata > Actinopteri > Gobiiformes > Gobiidae > Chaenogobius > Chaenogobius annularis. Next base: position 1,331,309 of record BJKM01000043.1, read on the forward strand.
GATTTTTCTGCTTCCTGTTCGATGACATTTTGAGCACTTGTCACCATTGAAAAGACGATATTTAGCTTTAGTTAAGTGCTGATTGCTGATTGGTGGAAAAGACTAATCCAACAGACTATTGCGTGGCTAAACATTTCCTCAGTTATTGCTGCCGTATTGTCAAATATTACAGCCAAAGTAACAACATCTCCATGGAAACAAGCAGGAGGAGGCTCATCTCAAAGTATGCATGATATGTGTGTATAATTCACCTGATCTGAATGACCTGAATCTGTAAAAAGGGGACATGTGTATAAATAGGGACGTTTCATTTGTGTGTGTGTGTGTGTGTGTGTGTGTGTGTGCTAGCAGCCCTGGTTCGTCGCAAACAGTCACACTTGAACTGAGAGTCAAGTGACAGTGCACTGAGTGGTCGACGTGACACTCCTCTGCTGTCCGTATCAGCTTGCCTCAGACATTCTGGAAACATCTGCCCGTCTCCTCCGGAAGTCAGCCGCACAGATTACATTTCTTTATTCAACACCGTCTTGACACTGTGGTAGTGAATCACACGCTGACACAGACAGGAGGGGGCCACCACAGTTAGGCCCCTGTGTTGTTGGAAGTGCTTTTGTCCCGTTTGTGGATAGGCTGAGGAACGTGCCCAGGCGGTGACTCAGGCTGGGGTAGGAGCTGCTCTGGGGGAGTTTGCTTGCCAAAGGAGGACAGGCAGGCGTGTGTGGGCTGGACCGCTGGATCATGGCGCTGTGATGTCTAATTGAGGACCTACATTTATTTGATCAGTAAAAAGACCAGGGGGAAGTGACTTTTATTATGGTGTGGTTTACGGATTATCAGCAGTAACAATTGATTCTGGTCGTCAGGCTAGCGCACTGTAAATCATTTTCTTTTTATGTTTGGAAGTCGCAAATGCTGCTTTGCCTATAATGTTCCACAGTATGGCATTAAACGTATATACATTTTGTTTATCCAGGCAAAGCAATATCCATGGAGATAAGCAGGTGGCCAATCCTCCTTCAGAAAAGTTACATAGTGCACCTTTAAGCTAATATATGTCTTTATCATATACAGTATGTTAAACAGTCATGATGTTTTGCATTTAGTTTTGTCGCATTGGTCCCATATAAAGTGTTCTGTTAGCTGGTTCAACAACGTTACAATTATATTTTCATGTATTTATTTTGGCATAAAATAATTACTTCCTGTCCTGAGCATCAGCAAAAGGTATAAATTCACACACTTAAGTTCCCAGTTACAAGAAAGAATTCATTTAAATATTTACAATCATGCCCATCCCAACAACCAACAACACAATGCTAAAATAAACGAGAGGGCGTGTGTACATCCTGTTGCATGAAGGGCTTTAATGCTCTTGCTAAACTGTGTGTGAAATGGTGTCATGCACATATTGCACTTGTTGCTGTTTTGCGGCTCGTCTTGTGGGAAAACATGAGTGGATGTTGTCAGATGGTGCGTGGATCCCTGAGGTTTGTAATTCTCTCCCTCGGCAAAGACAAAACAGACTCCGGAAATCACATAAAAACACACAAGCCAAACTGCGGCTCTGAAATCTGCTACTGGCCAAGGACACGGACGGCGGAGTGAGTGGTTTATTTGACGGGACAGATCTGGGCCAGGACTGGTCTGGGAGGTCTGGGTGTGACATTACAGCAGGTGGAAGGACCAGAATCGTGTCGGGGCATGAAGTGCTCACAGTGTACTGACAACCAGGAGATGAATATTGCAGTAACATGTGTCTATTTAAGGACAAAAACAAGAGGACAAGCTTCACAACATGCCCACAGTTATGGAAAAAGGAAACGAGAGAGGCCCTGAGTCCACCTCACTGTACGTTTGTTATGATAAAATGCAGAAAGAATACATGAAATTACTATGTCATCAGCAAATCGTCTGTATTTCATCGTTTACATTGGGTACATAAGTTGTCTGTTGAAGCCAATGTGGATTGAAAAACAGCTGTGGCCCAGACCGTTGACATGATCGTGTTGCTCACCAAATAACAAGCCCGAGCCCATTCTTGACTTGCACCGTGAGCATCATCACAAATGTGCTAAAACTTGCCTGTAAAAAGTCTTGGTTGAAGCTCAGATAGGATCGCACAAAAAAGGAACAGACTGTGGAATTAACCTAGAAACTGCAGAAATGGGATCACATTAAACCTTATTTACTTCAGGATACTAATGATGCATGTCTCAAAAACAACCAATGTTTATTGACCACCTCTACACATATTAGCCTTTCTTTTAATCACGTTTACTAAAAGTTGTATTTTGGATTGATTCATGTTTGAGTAATCCTGCATTTGAGGCTTGATGCTCGGAAAATTCAGTTTTCACCTCCTGTCCTACTCCACCTCTACACCGCTCTGAGGCGGTTCAAACTTTTATGTAGGTTAATCTACTTGTCTTTTATTGACTTGAGACTGTTTCAGCGTTTAATTTCCTAACTTCCTGTTGGTAAAATCACCATTTTGTCACCGATTTTGGGCTCCACAAAAAGAAACACGTACACTCAAAAAAAAAATGTCACAATGCAAAATTTTAAAAAGTCCTGAAGTTTTGAACAGTTAGTCAATGAACGTGTTTCTATTACTAAGCCATTTTTAGATCAACAGTGTGGTTTTATAATGAACAAACTGTTAAATAATGATCATGCGTTTTAGATAAATGGATCTTCTTTAAGTGTTGGCCATACTATATTCACACAGTATATCCATATATGAGTGCTGTGTTTTTCACGTAGGGACAGAATGATTAAAAACGACAGTAAATCCCACCTGATTGCAGTGATCAATGGTGAGAGCCTCTTTCAAACAGCAGCTAAACTTAGCATATTTCCAACAAAGGCCAGAGGATGGATGATGTGCTGCTGACGGCTCCTGACAGTCCAGCAGAGCCACAGGTAACAGCTGTCCGGCCTGCGCCTGCGTTTACGAGCGCTGGGACACGCGCGCTGCTGGGTCGTGTGCGCTCCACTCACATGCCCTTGTGAAGAGCCTCCACAGATATTCCAGGCATTGTTCGGATAAGCCCCGCGTGGCATTCAGCAGCGTGGGAAAAAGAACAACTGGCTGATGAGCTGCGCAGGGTCACACACAATGTACTGCAGCTCCGCAATAACAGGCACCTTAAAACCTTTTAAATGAGCCAAAATAAAATATTATAATAATAATAATAATAATAATAATAATAATAATAATGATATCCAGCAGTATTGCTTTATCTTTAATCATAAACATCAGACTTGTTTTTGGGGGGATTGCAGTGTTTGAAATACCCAGAATAAACATTTAAGACAATAGGGACCAACATTTATTTGGAGAAACTTCATTTAATCTAAGGCGCACTGAGTAACCTTTCTGGAGGGTCTGCCACCTGCTCGAGACATCATTGCTTCACCTTGACTGTTCCAAAGTAAGGCAATAAATATAAAGCCCAAGTACGTAACATTTAGGGCAAAGAATTTGACTGAACTAAAAACATGTTTTTTGCTTTTATTTTGGATGTGTTTGTTGCACACAGAATGATGATGATAAAGCTTGTGTTTCTCCAGCTTGTTTCCATGGAAACGTTCCTTTGGCTAGAATATTCCACAGTATTGTATACTGTAAAACGTATCTATCTCCATGGAGAATGCTGAAGTCTATTTCCGTGGACTTTCCACTTCCAGAATGTTACATACTGTTGCTTTTGGTTTAAAAACATCACTTTGATCTCTATTTTATTGTTAAATTACATTTCTTGAATTGACAATCCTCTTTGCTTGTTTTTATACTATAGAAACCACCTCCGTCTTCTCCATGCAATAAACAGAAATCACTTTGTAGTATTAAAATCTACTTTTCCCTAATGGGTAACTTCTACTTTTATACTTAACTTAGACTCATCTTCAGTGTCACATTATTCACAGAATGTGGCCCAGCCGGACCACACTAATGTCAGGCTGAAGTCTCTAATTGTGTCATGATCACTTCTACATACTTGAGCATTTGTGCTTTCTTCACACACACTCCAGAGCAGCATGTCAATAGCCTCTGGTGACAGTTCAGTGCAAACTGTTAAGGCGCGACGTCGAGTGCCAATTTGATTCAATAAAAGTATGGCAGGTATGCAGGTCTGCAGTCCTTCAGCTTTCAGGAATCTTACAGGCCTGTCTGCGCAGCTTCAACTCAGCTTACGATAAGATTAAACAAGACTAGATTTGATATCGGTTTAGACAAACTGTAGACAACAAACACCAGGCTTTACACTCGACAGTTTAGAACTTTGGGAGAGAGATTGTTCTGCGCTGGGTATAATCAATTCTAATCTTCATTTAAGAAATCAAGCAAGGTATTTGCATGCCATTTATGCAAAACATAGCTCAAGAGTGCTTTACAACTATAAAAAACAAAGTAAAAAATACTTTACAATGCAAAGAATTTAAAAACATAAGTAATCACATTAAAATATATTAACAATAGTAAAATATGGATACAATTCCCTGTCATATGGACAGTTAATAAGAGATGTTTTCAGCCTTGATTTAAAGTTAAAGTAGGAGCCTCTCGCGACCTCAGAAGGCTATTCCAGAACCAGCCATTAAGAAAGTGTATTGCTGAAGTAGTATATAGAGTAATATCATACTTACTCTTCCAGGGAATAAATGAAAAATGTTTGATGCTGAAAACATTAAATTATTTGAACCTTATTATCTCTTTTTTTGCATCTTACTTTCATAACCTTATTGTTAAGGTCAATTCTTGATTTTATGTTTTGGTTGATTTAAATGTAGTTCTGTTTGAATTATTTTCCTAAAATTCTCTTTCCGAGGTCACCCTTGAAAAAGAGGTTTTAACTAGTTAAAAATGAAGGTTAATACAATAAATAAATACACTGTTACTTGAATTATATAATTACCAATTCTCTACATGAATCGTTCAAATCTTTCTTTTCTCTATTGACTACATAACATGTCTCTCGTTGCTTGGTTTATACTCCTACTCATTTATTTTGCTGCTAAGATTTTCCCCCAAAGACCTGAGGCTCTTTCTCAACTCCAATCAGGCAATAGACATCAGGCTATTATTGGCAGTGATATCAGCATTCTCCTGTGCCTCGGCTTGTCTATTTCTGCCCACAGAGGACAAAGCCCATCCTATTTACATGTATTTGATTCTTCCGACATTTATGTAACCAAATACCTGTCCATATGTGCACGCGGAAGTCACATGGGCGGCATTCAGGTCGCATTCCACACCCAGTTCATTCACAAATCTATTCATGAGCACAGACGAAGGTGCGCTGGCCTGTCGCCTGTCCTGGGCGTGAGGGGAGGAGGAAAGGTTCCCACACTCAAACATGAAGACTCATAGGTAAAGTGGCCACACACACTTAAATAAACACCACAGAACACAATGCATTTGATTGAACAAAAGTTATCTACAGTATATGTTTAACTTCTGATGTCAAATACTGCTGTCAGTAATTGACCTGGAAACAGGTTCCCACAAAGGTTGGGACCATGAAGATTGGGCTGTAATTATGGTTTAAGTGCGTATGACAGGTTAGACTCACTTCAATAATGTAGTTAACATGAGATCTGGCTTTTAAAATAGAATACAAAATATCTCGTTTTCCCTAGTTTGACAGTGAGGTTTATAATTGTACTTCGTTGTTGTACATGGACAGTTATAAGAGTTACAAGTTATAGAGCTTTGTCACCATATACGGCACACAAATACCAAATCCTAATACACACAACAGTTACAGTCATGAAAACGTGCCCCTTACATATACATTTCACCTAAATGACACACACTTATTGAGCCCCCTCCTGCTTTGGGCCCCGGGTAAATAAATAAGATTGGAAAGTGGATAAGGGAACATAAACTCCAATTTGCTCTCATTTGTCTAAAATAAATCCTTGTTAATAACCATTTTTATCATGTGATTTGTTTGAGGGGGGCAAAGATTTAGACAGGCGAGTGGGCATGGCAACTCTTTTTTCTGCAAGGGCGAACCATCGAACAGGATCAGTGGTTCCCAACCTTTTTCTCCCAGTGACTCCTCTTTACCTCATGGAAACGACCCAAATATCCCTCTCCTACCCCAGAAACGATGCTGTTAAAGGGGAAACATAAACCTTTTTATGGTTGTATTACAATAATGAAACTACGTAATAATCTTGGACCTCATTTAAGAAGGGAACGACGGGCCAGAGCTTGTTCAACACTGCAGTTCTTTTCTATTCTTTTCAGGAGGCGTCCTTGTAAAGTGTGTACCAGCGTGTGCGGGTTCATGAGTCAGCATCTTTGGCGCCCACACATTCAAAACATCTTCATTAGACTGGACAGACTGGAGCCATATATTTGGGTGGAAATGGATAAAGTGTTTTTGGCCTGATAGTACACGCGTATGAGTCAGGCTCTTGTTTGTCCTTTTCTCTTATCTCAGTGTTCTTTTGTTTTATTTTCCATCCCAAGTGGCAAAGCTTGAGCACCTTTATTTAAATGTGTGTGAAAGGCACAAATGGAAATGTTATATGAATAAATATAGATATAAAATAACATGCAAGAAACGATGACTATGTAGAATTTATGGTGGTAAAAATGACAAAATAGTATAATAAGAGTAATTTCAGTCCAACTTTAGAAGAATAATAATTACTTAATGGATATCTTTGGAATGTACTTTTAGCAGCGGGAAAAAGGCCATCAACAGAAACATGGAAATACTAACATTCTGACTTAGTTTGGAAATGGACAAGTTTGACCGACTGTGGACTTTTATTATTGTTATTACTATTATTGTTATTGTTATTATTATTATTATTATTATTATTATTATTATCATCATTAATCTTGCTCTCTGATCCTGTTCTATATCTGTTATATATATATATATATATACATACATATATATATAAAATAAAAACATGACTTATGAATGAAGCCACTGTGCACCTGTGATCAGTCAGAGGAGGTAATGGACTCTTTATCCTGAGACTCCTTCAGCTCATTTAGCCGTGGACACAAGCCCACCCTCAGCAGTATAAAGCGCCTCTATTCCTCTCACTCTGGGCTGCTCAGTTTCTGGCTAAAGGCACTTCCGCCCGGGATGAGACGCAACAAAACACTAAGTTGTTCCTACACACAAAAATCAGAGCACCTTGGAGCCAAGCGTGGGTGCAGCAGCTGCAACTCTGGGGAGGCCACAGAAGGTCTTTTATACTTTTGGAATAAATTTAATCCACCAAAAGGGAACATGTTATCTGGCACTCTCTGCAAAAATAGCATTTAAAATGATTGAAGAAATGTGTAGCAAAGAGATGTTGTAACTGCAGGTTCTTTGTAGTTTGTGGTTCTCACAGAAAGTGCAGAGAAATTTAGTACATACAAAAATATTCAGATTTTTAAAGCCATCTGCAAACTGCCATGAAGCAACACAAGTCTAAACTGATTCTCATGATCTTCAAAATGGTTAGAATTACATGAAGGTATCAATCAAGAACCGTCAAGGTCAAAACACAACATTGAATCTCTATGAAAACAAGTTTAGAAATGCCTAAGAAATTCCTAATTTGACAATGACTGTGCTGTTTATGCTTATACATTTCCCCATGCGGATGAAAGCTTTAGCCAAACAAATGCTCAGTGTGAGAGTGTAGGGTGACAAACAGCACCCGTCTGAGCGGATGGACATCCTTCTCCACATTATCTGTTAAAGTGAAGCGCAAGGGCCTCTATCAGGGGGACAGATTACAATTCGACTGCTGTGAAGGCTGCTGATAATTCAGAAAAACACTGAAAACAAAAAGATCTAAAGGTGGAAATTCTTGTTTCAATCGGGCCCTTGTAAATTCTTGCAATAATGGCAAATATTTCAGTAATGATCAGTTCCTTTTCAGACCTACTGTGGCAGAGTTGAGCACATTTATGAGAGCGAGCAATAGTGATCCAGGCCTAACTCCAACCTATTTTAACACCATTTAAACCCCCTTTGTGAAGCAGAAAGCCCAGAGTTTGGTTTTTTTGATACTCCTGAAATCAAACAAACAGGTTGTTGATCTAATAATGAAGTATTTGCATCACAGGGACCTAATTGTTGAGAGTGTTACAGATTTTAGTCCCCACAATGTACCTGCCCACACAAAATAAGTAAAACCAGACACAATGATGTTCCATGTTGCACAACTTACTTTAATAGAATACTTTAACTCTGTACAAATTGGAAAGAAATATTGCGCAAGTAACAAATTGAGAAGAACCACCAGTTAAGGCCATTGCTAGCGCACAGCTGTTTGCCATGGCTGGGAGGGATCAACAAGATATACATACAATCCATATTTGCATTAAAAAACTGCGGGGATTTAACTGCTGTCACTGTAATCGATAACCAGGCAAAAGTGCGGTACAAAATACATTGGCAACCTCTCATATTCCCATCGACATTCCACTGAATTAGACAAGGAGGACAAAACAGGGAAAAAGAATTCTAACGGATGAAATGGCAAACAGTGGATCAAAATATATTTTGGCTTCTCGACATAAAAATGTGTTTAAACAGATGGATACGCCCATTGTTTTACATGGTTCTACATTGTTCTACCATAATCTTGAGCTTCAGAGGAGACGGGCAATAAAAAAATAACCTCCAGACAGACATTACGTTATGGATGACTTGGTGGTTTTCGGTTTGTCTGAGGCTTGTTGTCCAAAATGACTGAATCCATGTTTGGAAAAAGAAGCATTTTCTGGTCGAACATGTTTTGTATGACCAGACGTTGGTACAGACATCAAGGGTACACTCACTACACTTTGACTCCCAAGTTTTTAAGTTTTGAGTGTCCTTATTTCCCCCCCGGGAGAATTGAGTAGGAAAATTACAAGATTTGAATAGTTTTTAAGAAGAAAACACAACTCGGCAAAATGTACTTTGTTCACACGCTGTGCCCAAATAAATTTGAGCTAAAATGAGCTTATTATAAGTGCAGTATATTCTGCTTCACACAATTAATTGTCCAATGACAGTAAACATTAGATCAATTGTATACTTTTTTAAACAAGTCAAAATGATACAAAAAAAGATACAACTCTGTTGAACATTTAAGTTATTCAGCGGTTTTCTGGTAAACTAATGCTTTTGTTGGCAATAAAACCCTGAGTGACTAATTTATCTTTGAAACGAAACATCCTTTTCTATGTGGCCTCCATGTCTCTTTTACACATGGTGATTTAAGGATATTTGCCGTCACTTTCCTACTCCGCCTTCCCAAAAGGAAAATACATGTTTTTAAATAGATTTGAGTCATTTCCACTTAATGGTACCAAAGCCAAATAAATAGAATACACAGAGGTGAGATGGGCACAAGACCAATGAAAAAGTCATGCACTCAGTATTGCATCGTTTCATGTGTTTGAAAAAGGGGCCGGTTCAGAGGACTGATCCCCACGTCCACCGACACGGTTACTGCTGTTTGCACTCTGCAGGCTGGGGCTGTTCTTTCTGTGGGAAGAGTCACAGGCAGAACACAGTTTACTTCAGGGCAGCTGCGGCGATCATACAGCCATTCGTATTAGCAGGAAACCAGAGGAAATCGGAAAGGAAAAGCAAGCAAAGAGTACAAGACACCTGGTTGTGGAAATCAAAGCGGTCGAGTTAGAAATCCGAGAAGGGCAAAAGAATGAAAGGAGCGGAATCTACCAGAGATGTGAAGTTTGAGGTCCTAAACACCAGACTATGAGGAGAAGGGTATAGAGAGGAAGGGGCAGCCAGATCAATACCTAAGCTAACAAATGAACAGAGTTTGCGGGGCACCAATGTTCAAGATTTCACCCTTACCTAAAAATGCATGGAGTGAAAATGATTTGATTATGCCTGTAATGGAAGGGAAACCAGGAGAGGGAGAGACAACAAAATAGAGGTTAAATAAATATGAAACCCAGAAACTTTCACACCTGCAGCATTTGGTTCGCTTACAGCAGACCTGCTGGAACAGTTTGCACATTTCCCAAACCCTCCTAAAAGCTTCGGCCCCGTATCCGGTGAGTGCGATTTACAAAGGGTCCCAAACAGCGCATTTGCGTAAAACAGCGACACCAAATATGAAGGTGAAGTATACGTTTCGATGTGTTGCGTTTGTGTCGGGTCCCAACATTCAAGCACATTTTGGCTTGGATTTTAAACTCTGGGCAAGAAAAAAAGCCAACCCACCAATTAACACAGAGACCGTTATCTGGAGGTGGTCTCGGTACAGTTGTAAGTAGAAGGGGGGCAATATAACAACATTAAGATATCATTGTTAGAGTTGATTTTAAGATTAGCTAAATTTTAATATTGAGTACATTGTTTATAGTAATTAATGCTGGGAAAAACAACTTCTGCCCGAACAAAAATAAACCCGAGTAGTGAAAAGTAAATTCATTTCATACAATCTGAAAATGTCTCCGTTGGAACATGGAGCTCACGAAGTCTATCAGTTACAAAATGAGTATTCAAAATGCACATTACAAGCACATTCTCTCAGTGAAGTGTGTGAGAAGAGCTGACGATCCCAAGTGAGTACTTGAGTCATTCCCACGGGCTGGACCAAAAAGCTTCCAAGGCTAACGCTAAAAACAGAGCGGGGTCAAAGGGCACACTCACCTTGGGGTCAAAGTCGCCATCGTCGTCGTCGTCGTCGTCGTCCCCCTCGTCATCTTGTTCCTGACAAATTAAAGCCATCAGTTATTTTACCATGTTTAATGGTAGTTAGTATTTGTGAGAACCTTGTTTAAAGTCAATGTTTAAACGTGTTTTATCATTCTTTAAGACTCTTATGTTGCGGCATTATGTGCATTTACTTATAAATAAGCATCTGCGGCTGAAACAAGTTAATTGAATAATCACTACTAATCGACTATTCGGAAAATCGGTTCATTCATTCATTCATTCATTTTCTATCGCTTGTTCCCGTTAGGGGTCGCTGGTGACTGGAGCCTATCCCAGTGCCTTCGGGCCCTATCGAAAATTGTTAACTGATTTAATCGAACAATCGTTATCTTAAGACTTCAGAATCAGATCAGATTTACACAGACTCCAAAACATGTCTCGTGCTGAGGAGAGGTTTTCTGATTCAGACAAAGCCGCAATTACTTACTTCAGAATGTATTTATTTTTTAAAACGTTTTTTGTCAGCAACTAATTTTTCCTGTAAAATATACTCCATCAGAAGGTCCTCAAGCTGGTCATCTTAGCGTCATAAGTTTAATTTAGTAATAATATTACATTTACGGGCATTTCGCAATCTGAGCTGCTGTGGCCTGAGGTGCTGTGGGCTCATCAGTTCAAGCCATGGTCCACCTGATCCCCACGTACAGACAGGCTGAAGCTCTCCAAACCTGTAGTGAGGACCTCTAAGAAGTGGACCAATGAGACAGTGGTGGAGCTAAATGCGTGTTTGGACACTACAGACTGGGAGGTTTTCAGAGCTGCCACATAGTTTGGATGAGTACACAGACACTGACGTCATACATTCGACTCTGTGAGGACAGCATTACACTATCACACACCAAAGTCACTTTCAATAATGACAAACCCTGGTTCGCACCAAAACTGAGGCGTTAAGGCAGCGCACAGGGCTGGTGACAGAGGGCGCTACACAGATGCATGATATGTATTTAGCAAAGAGGTGTAGAGAGCTAGATCACGGTACAATAAGCGTCTGAAGCAGCAGTTCTCTGACAACGACCCCACCTCTGTGTGGAGAGGGCTCCGGCTTCTCACCAACTACAAGCCCAGAGCCCTCCCATGCTGCAGACGACCAGAAACTGGCTCAGCAACTCAACACCTTCTACTCTAGGTCTGAAACCACTGTGGCCACTGCCAACCCAACCCTGGTCCCACCCACCTCCCCCACCACTCTCTCAGTTCAGAGACAGGATGTGAGCAGGCGCTTTCGGAAATCCGACCCCCGAAAAGCTGCTGAACCATACGGTGTTTCACCCGTCACCCTGAGACACTCTGCAGGAGAACTGACCTCCGTCTTCACAGACATTTTTAACACCTCCATGGAGTCATGCCACGTCCCAGCCTGCTTCAAGTCGTCCATCATTGTCCCTGTCCCAAAGAAGCCCCGGATCATTGGACTTAATGACTACAGGCCTGTGGCACTGACGTCTGTAGTCATGAAGTCATTTGAGCGCTTGGTCTTGCCCCACCTCAAGTCCATGACTCCAGCCATGACTCCGTAAAACTGCTATAAAGACTGGCTCGTGTCCTTCAGCAGCGGTAACAACCTGAAATTCTATGCCCAGAAGACAGTGGAGATGATCGTAGACTTCAGGAAAGTCACAGCCCCCCAGCCATATATGTTGTTTTATCATTGTTCATTGTTTTATGTTGCACCGAATCACCAAAGAAAGTTCCTGTTTGTGAATTTTGTTCATTGGCAATGCAATAAACCTTTTCTGATCTAAATGAATAGATTGCTCAAAAAATATTCACAAAAATATTCAATTATTTGTTAGTTTGCAGCCGTGTAAGCGTGTCTCCTTTACCAACCTCTTCATCTCCCTCTTCAATCTCCTCTTCTTCAAACTGAAAAAAAATAAAATAGAATAAAAGTCATCAAGATGATTGGGGTTTAATAAATTTCCTAAGATGAATTTGAAAGGAAAAAAAAAAGTCTCTCACGCTCTCGTCTGCCTCTCCCGTGAAGTACAGCACTGCTCTAGGTATAATTCTCTCACGAAAGAAATGACCGATCTCGAAGTCCGTGGCTAAAGTGGCTAAGGTGAACTCAGAGTCCTCGTCCTGCGAGGCACAGAGTGTCAGTGTGACAAGACCTACAGTGAGGAAAATGAAGCTCATGCACTTACCTCTGCGTCTGGTGAGGCTAAAAGAACATACAAACAAAAATATTATGACTGCCAAAAAACATTTATACACCAAGAAACATAGTTCACTCAAGTAACTGACTTATAAATATGATCAAATGCATTATATATATGAATGATATTTAGATTAAAGGTTCTTTTATATTTAATAAAAAGCATACTGTTGCTGAGACTTTGCTTTGGGACTCACTGCACTGAATGAACAAACACAAATATATGCAAATGTACGCTTGAAAACATAAGTGAACAGGTTGTCTAGTCCCAGCATGTCTGACAAAGGAAGATGGCTGCTCTAGAACGACCTAACAGGACAAGTGTCAAAGCAGTGAGTAAAGAGACAGAACCATAAAATTAAATAAATATCATCGCACCCCAAAACAAATTAAAGCAGCCAAGCAAAAAGGTGGAGGTAAACAATAAGTTTAGGGTAAAGGCTTTAGTGGTGGGTCCGAAATCTACAGTCGAGTCATTGTCAGTAATAAACCTTTGGCACCATCTGCTGTTCAAAAGCAATGAACTGAGGCAGAATAAATCTACATTTTGTGCAGCTTTCTCAATAATACTACTTTACCATGATCATAATAAAAAGTGAATCACAAATGAATATGAGGAAGTGCCGAGTTCACAAACCTTTAACTGGGTTAAAAAAGTTGAAGAAAGAGTCATTAGGAACTTGTTTGGTAACAGTGCGGACTGTGCCACGACCTTTATGCTTCTGCTTTTTCTTGATAGTTTTCACTGTCACATCTTTCCCTTTGTGCCAGTCTATTTGACAACTACAGAGGAAAGAAAATATGAGCGCTGGAATATAAGACCATTTGTGTGTCACAGACAATTTCTCACCCTTCACAGTCAACTATCTCTGGGCCTTCAAAAGAGAACGGGTCGGACTCATCCGGTTCAGATTTCATCTTATAGACTTTAGTTAGAACTGCATTGTTGAAGTAACCATTTGGTTCAAAGTGGAACTCTAATGTAAAACTCTAAGAAACAGACATTATTACAACTTATAATATGGCTATAGCTAACAAAGGAAATGTAAATCTCAACAAGTAATACAGACCATAGGCTGTCCTGACTCTGAAAACTTGACTTGGATATCTTTCAGATGTTTAAGGATGGGTTCATCATGTTCCTGTTGAGCAGAAAAAGAAGAAGGCTTAAGTTTAAGTGAAAGACATAGCATTAAAGAAGTACAGGTTGTTTAAAAGGCAAAGCTTTAAAAAACAACTCTTTAATTTGCATAGACAAATATCAAAATAATGAAAGCACAGAAATGTGCACACACACACAACACTCTCAAAATGTAGTATTACAAAAAAATTTTTTCAAAAGATTGTTAAACCATATAATACCTGTAGCATGTCACTAAGCATGTCCACACTTTTAAAAATGGTAAGCCAGAATTCAGGAATGCCTTTTGAATCTTCCTGTGGAGCGGTTTCTTCTTTCGTCGCATCTTCAATAGTGGCTTTTTCCTTAACATCTTCCTACATATTTATAAAGAATTAAAAAGATTACGTTTCAAATCGACAGCAGACTGTAATAAAGTTCACTTGTATACTTACAGCTAGCTCGTCCTCTTCATCTCTGTCACTCTGCCACTCACACTCCTCGTCTGTGGGCTCAACTGTTCCTGTAACAACGTCTCGTCTCTGAGGCCAAAAGGAATCAATAAGATGAACCATCAGAGTTTGTAACAAGCACCTTGCCTTCTTTAACACTTAACTACAGTGTCGGTGCAACCCCTCATTCGTCCAGGAGTGTTCCATTGCAGAAAAAGATTCAGTTGTAGTCATCTGACAACTGGATGAGAGTCGAAACGTTTTGTTTTTTCTAAAACAGAGTCCAGATGACTACAACTGAATCTTTTTCTACAACTACAGTCACATATACACTTCTTCTCCGTGTTTGAGACCTCATGTTCATATTACACACACTCTTTTTATGGGGCTCATTCTGCAGAAACTGTCCACAAAAATGTTAATGTGAATTCATTTTAGACCATATCAAAGTTAATTATTCATTGTGATACAACACAACAGTATTTGATTTGACTTATTTTACTTCACATCACAGAGGACACAAAGTTGGCAATACATACTCCCATGAAATTAGACTTACTCTTAATGACTATTGAGTTATTTGTTCATTCATAAAAGTCTTTGAAGCAGACAGTGAAATGTGAACCATCTGAAACACAGTGTACACACTGTAGTGACAGGTGCAGAAGGATTACAGCTGCCAGTCTTCAGAGAAACTAAGAATGTCACTCACTCAGTGGAAATAGCTCTGACTGACAAATGAACAGTTGACTACTCGTTGTGGTGGTTTTCATTTTAGCACCATGAATGAACGCTCACTGATCTCAGATCAGAAAAGGAGCACGACCACAGTGCATGATCATGTTATTAATACCGTTTTAAGTACACTAACAATCTTTTAAGTTAAAAGGGTGTTCTGGAGGAGTTTAAAATATGTAGCTTGATGAATTTACCTTGTCAAATAGTGGCTGATAAAGAGTAGAATATTTCCTCTCTAGCTCATGGACCTCTTCATAAAACTTGGCCTCTATATTGGCACACTGCACCTGTAGCCTTTTCAAAGCATGGACTCGCCTCTTGACTGCTTTGGGAAGCATGCTATAGAAAACAAAAGAGAATACATGTTAATATGCAAGTGAAGGAGAAGAAAACAGAAATATGCAGCCCCCAAACAATTTGGAAAGCAGACGAAATAGGAAAGTTAT
Organism: Chaenogobius annularis; assembly: GCA_015082035.1. Taxonomy (NCBI): domain Eukaryota; kingdom Metazoa; phylum Chordata; class Actinopteri; order Gobiiformes; family Gobiidae; genus Chaenogobius; species Chaenogobius annularis. Next base: position 1,346,935 of record BJKM01000043.1, read on the forward strand.
CAAACTTCGGTAACACTGGACTACCTTTCCAACTCTGTGACAGATTTGTCACACACGTTTCCACCTGGATTTTGGACCCCTTGAATCCCCTTTGCTACAAAATATAATCAGAAGTTCACAGTTAATTCCAAGAAACATTCTACAAAATATGTTTCTAAAACAAAAGTATGTGCTTTACCGTCCATGACTGCGACTTCCTCTGTCAAAAAATAATACAACAAAATGAATACAAATGATTGTTCAGGTTTGTTTACGTGTGTCTAAAACAAAACTGGATTGACATTTGCATTATAAAGGGTTAAACGCTGTCACAAGAGGCTTCCTGACAGCAGACAACTTGCTCTAACTTGAACAGCACCGGTTTGTGCCTGCACAGGCCGATGACGCAGGGCCTGATTTATGGCCACAAACAGGGCTAAACTATGACAACTACCAATTATATTTATAAGACCTTTCTGTGCCTATAATGGGATTATGCTATAAATGTGACAAGCTAACCTCCGACTACACCGAAGCAGCTTCTCTAAACATTTCAGCGCGCCAACAACATGCTTCACATTAAAATCCTCGTGGGCGGAATATGTGACCAGAGTTGACACGTTCCATTGTACAGTTCTCAATTTCAGCAGAGAGGTTATAAAACACTTGCATGTGCATGTAAGTGTGCTTTAAGATAATGCTAACATTAGCTTTAAACCAACGCAGCTTTAGCTCGCGGGTAACCTGGTGAATAAATTGATATGACACAGACAGGATGAACTAAGCAACCGATAAGTTAACCGATATTAAATATATTATTCTGTTCATGATGCGCTTGTCACGTTTACGATCTCATGCGGGTTATTTTATCTTACCTCAGACAGAGCGGAATGGACAGATGCTAACCTCACGCTTCTGCTCCTAGCTACACGCGCGAGCTGCAGTCACATGTCAAGCTTGAGAGCAGTGATTGGACAGCGAAGATTGACAGCATCGTGCTGCGTTCAAAGACTGCGGTTGAAAGTTTTCACATTAGTTTACATTGCAGAGTTTGTCCGTTAATATAATACATCCATGAGTTTGTCAGATAATATAATCCAGCAGATCCATGGTTAGACTTCCGAGATCTCCCTGGCAAAACAGTATGACTGAGTGAGAGTGACCACTTTTCCACGGTCCACCGTCACACACAGAATGTGCTTTGCTATGGTTACATAGTTTATGACTTGGTACTTTTAAAAATGGTATCTCATACTTGTGATTGGTAATACTTTATAATAACTGCACTTGTAATAAAGCATGAACAAATACTTGATTTATATTGAGCAAATAACCCCTTAATAATATAGTTATTAAGCTTGAATCATTCTTAATAAACTTGATTTATATGTTTGTTTTATTAAGGCTAATTAAGGTGTATATAAAGTGGTAACAGTATTTGTATTTCTTCTGATTTATTTACGCACCCATAGTGGTTTAAACAAAGACTAATAAATAGGCGTAGCTCCTACATTCTTTCTTTTATAAACCACGAGAGGGCACTACTCACCTAAAACCCCTGACTGCATAAAATAAGGCTGTCAATTGTGCAAGGGGTTTAGCACAGTTTATTGGTAACAGCCTATCCTGACTAGGTTAGTCTAATTTGATTTTACACATGTATTCAATATATTTAGGCCGTGTACCTGCATCATGGTGTGCATAATCACAGCTAATCCCATTCTTCCTGCTTGATCTGGAGAAAATAAAATTGTCCATCTGGAATAGCAGATTAGCAGATTTGTGTTATTTGTCTACATTTGGACAGACCCAAGAACCATACACACAAAGAGTTTATTTTCTGCCGTAAAAATTTTTTGTAGGTGAATTAGCCCTAATTAAATACAGGCCTACTTCTATATTAAAGCTGACCATGTAAGATTTCAGCCAAAAACATGATCAAAATATACCTTGAAAAACGTGCACTTTTGAGGGGTGGTCGCTCCACAGAGCTGACTTTTACCTTTTATTGGTGGAGGGACTGCTACATGCATGTCTCCATGGAGATCTAGGAGTTCTTACTTTATTAAAAAAAAAATCTATTTCCATGGAGTCATGCTGGTGTGTCCACACCTGGAAACTCACACGTAGCTGCTTTAACTAATTAAATAATTGTAGTCATTTAAAGTAATTATGACAAATTATAGTTTTATTTGTAGTAAGAAGCCTGTTCATTTTGTTTGCACCTATTAGTGTTGTCACAATATTAAGTTTTCAAACTCAAATCTTGATACTAATTTGATACAACAATAATATTATAAACAACAAACAAACAAACAATACCCTAAAGTTTCTTTCATATTACTCAGTGGTCTTATAGTTCTGATTTACACTATCCTGCACTATCCTCTGTTTCCTACTACTTTTCTATCAAACAATATTTAATATTTAATTTCACTGGCAATTTGTTCATCGCTTTTCCTTCTTTTTTCTCCCACTTCCCGACGGGAGTGGAGCAGGCACATTGAGGACCTGTGGATCCAGATGCTCCTCATCTGCCTGGAGAAACGGTCTCTACTCATATGAACGGTTCTTCATCAGCCTCAAAGTACTGGTTCTCCTCCTGAGTGGGTCTTGCTCACCGTGTATCTGCAAATTGAGGCGCGTCCGCCGGTCCGTCCGAGGGAGTCGGATCTCTCCTTCACTGTGGAACTCCTACAGGTTTCTACTTTTTCCCAAAGAGGTTTGGTAGTTTTTTCCTGGCGAGAAGGAGGGTCTAACTAAGGACAGGGGAGCTTGGGACATCTGTCTAAGGACACAGGACGCTGGGACATTTCCAAGTCCCTATGAACACTGTTTATTTTGTTTTCCACTGTAGCCCCTCGAGGCAACTACTGTTTTGGGCGTCACAAAAATAAATTGAATTGAATTGAATTGAATTTAGATTCTGTTCAGGAAAAGGAAAAAAAAAAATCTGTATTGATACTATAGTATTGTATATTGATTAGTATCTGGGTATCGATACTTTGGACAAGCCCAGCACCTCTACTAACTCTGCACATGCAGGCTTCAGAGGATCCAGAGAGGAAGTGACAGCACAGGACCCGAGGCTGCATGTGCCTGTCACTGTCTGACATTTAGCAGCAGCTTCTCACAGAGCAAATCAAATGTCCTTGTGCTGCATTCAGACTGTGCCAAGAAATGGTAACATAAGTACAGTAGTAGCTATGTTTACGAGGCTTTCTTCAGTAAATTGTTTGTTATTTAGAAATAAATAGTCCTATGATTTATCTAGGAGCAGCCAGGAGAGCATAATATCATAAGGTTTAATACCGTTTGAAGTGAAAATTCATAGGCCTAACAAACACAATGGAAAAAAGGTGTGATGTGTGTGTCTGACGTGTAGGCCTAAAGGCTGTGTCCTAATGCACTTTAAGGTTATTTAGTCTTTTTTTAATTATTGCTTAAACAAAGTGACCCTGAAGGATTTTGTATCTAATATGTAAACATCATGAAGCAAGAAATCTAAACTAGCTTTTAAAATTTATTTAGGCTTTTTCAAAATTACGTTTAAAATGCCTATCTATAAAAACATGATGATTGTTTTTATTTTCATAAGTAAACTACAGAAGAAGCTTCAAATTGTTCATTTAAGATGTTTTTTTAATCTTCAATTAATTTTTCCCCATTGCATCACGTAAATACATGCATATACACATATATATATATCAATATTACACTTTTATATATAAGCACGTGCATACATACACTTATACCCAATATATACATATATCCATACAACACATCCATACATATGTATGATGAAAACAAATCACTGTGGGGGGATTGTGGACTCCCTGAGAAGCTATACAACTTAAATGGAGTCCATCACCATTGTGACTCAAAAATGCTAATGGCTGGCTGATTCAGATTCTTCATATTTCCCTTTTCTTTTTTCCCTTTTTTCTTCCCTCTTCCCTCCCTTCTTTAATATTGCCCCTTATGTTCCTTGTTTTTTCATTAACTATGTTTTGGTGATATATGTTTTAGTGAATCTGCTTTATGCACTTTAAGCTACAACTCCGCATCCAAATGTCATCTCTGTATGTTTCATTTAAAAATAGTCTATGTTTTATGTATGTGAGCTTCTCTAAAATAAAATTTCATAATAGGACAGTGTGATAAGGAATCACGTTCAGGAAAATGTTAGCAATTCTCAACCAAGTTTGGGATACGCAAACACTATAGGGGAATGATTTCCGACAAAAAGTTTTGGACTGACTTATCTGAGCGCTCTGAAAGCCATTGTCAGTTTGGACTCTTCAGACAAAGCTACACCTGCTTCTCTCTGTGGTTTACAGCCCTCACAACCCTGTATTACAGCCCTCGCTTCATTGTCCTGCCTCTGAGTGGGATCTGACGGACACCTGGCTCCTGGACGCGGCCTGAGTCATCTGAGTTTGGGCCGCACAAACAGATCCTGACAGATAAACGCCTTTCAAACTTTCTGCAGTCACAGTTACAGTATCAGTGAAATCCTTTGTATTTAGAGAAAGCGTTGGCAGCCATGGAACGTATGACACTTGCAGATACAGACTGCAGTAGGAAGGCTGACTCCTCGGCTGTAGTGATGCTGCTGCCCGAGGCTCAGTGCTCTGACCCGTGTCTACATGGGTCAGACATATGTTTTCTGTCAGCAGCAGGCCACAGCATGGTTACCCTTTTCACTTTAACTCATACATCCCTTTTTACCACACCACAAAGCCAGAAACAACTGCAACATGTTTGTGAGTCTGTTGATGGAACGTTTAGTTCAGATTTCATCATTAAAGTGCCTGACAGGTTGAACGACTCACTAAAATGGAGTTAAGATAAATATAATAAAAATTTTTGCTTAAAGAAATATAACAAATGTATCTCAGAATAGCTATTTTTTAGGTTTATGATTTCACTTCCTGTTTGTAATTGATGACATCACACTTGGAAATTAGCTTGCTACCACTGGGCCAAATGTGACTTTAGCACCTTTATTTTGTTAAATTATTGTTTAGGGGGTCAAAAAAGTTGTTTATTTTGTGTAAATTACGCACAAACTTTCTCTGAAATGAGTGCCCCTAGTGTGATGTCACTTCCTGTAATTTTCTATCAATTTTTCCAAATTTTCCCCACAAATAGCTACTTGATTTCTATAAAACTATCATTTGAATTTCCAACAGGTAGAGTAAATACACCAAATAATGTCAAAAGGAGCCTGTCATACACAATTTAAGGTAAAACATGTGCAACACAAATTGACAAAGGCAGTGAACGGAGAGACTACCGTTCATCCACCATGTACTGGGCTCTGATCAGCAAGTTTTCTGAGCCATCTTGGAACTCAAGGACCCAGACAAGAACATTTCAGTGCACAAATAGCATGGAGCAACACTGTACACTGCTGTGACGACCACCAGCTCAGTGAAATATAGTTTTTTCTCCCGGGACATTTGGAAGACCACACCCCGACTTTCCATCCAAGACACAGATAACGCTCATACGTTCTTACAAATATCTGAGTGTCCATGGCATTAATTCCAGCCTTCAGGAGTGGGATGTCCATGTGAACTCTGTGTGCAGCAGAGTACAACAAAGACTGTATTTCTTATGGAGAGCGTTGAACAGAGGACAATGATCGTATTTTATCATGCTGTGGTTGAAAGTGTTAGACGTGTGTGTGGTTTGGTAATTCGTCCACCAAAACAAAATCCAAACAAAGTAGATATCATATATAGCACACAAGAGATATCAATTGTTTTTGTCATCATTTCGGACCACTACACTATGAGCTGCTCCCATCCAAAATAAGAAAATATACCTCAACAGGTTTAAAAACGCTATCTTGCTCGACTGGTGCGGAGATTAAGACCGTTGCACGTGTGGGTTTGTTACTGCTGCAGAGTTGTGGGTTTGATTCCAGTTTTCAAACCTTTTACCTTCTCTCTCCCCATTTCACACAACAACTGCCCTGTCTAAACCCTTCAGACCTGAAAAAAGAATAAGAAAACTCCCTATTTCAGTGAAAATCCTCAATTCAGGCCATAGAGGTGATGGTTTATGGAGGTAGTGTTTTACATGTATTAGTCGAGTATCTATATTGGACTTTGTCTGTCCTGTGTGTATTATTCTGTGTGGCCAAGATAATTTCCTTATAATCTTGAATGTTCTTGAATCTCCAGGGAAGGTAACTCCGGAGCAGGTAGAAATGTCCAGACTTTTCTCCTACTGGACTCCTCTGCAAAGAAAGAACCTTTGGCTGCTAAAAATCAAATGGAATAAAGCTAAATAAAATCAAAGTGTACAGCAGATCGGCTCCGTTTATGCAGCCAACATTTTTAGCCCTTATCATTTAAGCCTTGTGACCAAGAACAAAAATCTGTGATCAAAGCAAAACAAGATGATCAACCTTTAAATGCAGCTGCTCTGACATTTTCCTATATTGATGGGCAATTTGCGAGAGACTGAAGGATTTGGACAAGCAAATCGGTGACAGTATGGATCAGTATTTCCGCTAATTCGTCTGAACGGCAACAAAACATGCAAATTGTTGGTTAGCCGTGTGACAGAAACAAACAGAAAGAAGACCTGTATACAGACGGACACATGTAGTTGTATATTAAAAAGAAAACTCAAAAAGTGTGCGGTTGTCATGATAGCGCTACTGTTTGCTGCTGATTGAACACGCCGCAGTGGCTCGAGCTCATCCCGCACAGTATTGGTTTTGTGACTGAATTGTCCAAACTCCCAGATGTCTGTATTGATATGGAGTGGAGTGGAGGCCGGCGTCTATGGACCTGCATGCTCTGCCGTCTATTAAGCCCCTCTTTCTCAAACGCACGCGTAATGACCTGCCTGTACACCACAATCAGACGTACAAACCGCAATCAAAAACAGGAGAGTCGCGCACACGGACACAGCTGCAGACAGTTATTATGCAGCGCAGGAGGAGGAGGAGGAGGAGGAGGAGGAGGAGGAGGAGGTTTTGGTGGAGGTGAAAAATGACAAGTGGAACAAATCTGGGCAACTGGGTGTGTCTGGTGGTCAGGTGCGCCTCCGACTATTTTTTTTTTTTTTTTTTTTTTTTTTTTTTTTTGGGTTTTTTTTTTTTTTTTTTTTTTTTTTTTTTTTTTTTTTTTTTTTTTTTTTTTTTTTTTGCAGAGACATTATTGATCCATCTTATGTAGCAGCCGGCAGCAACACTTTGTACCATTTACTTTCATCTGCATCAATAAGCAATTCCTGTCTTCGTTATTCTGCCACAACAAATAAACCTTTTAGGCACAAACAATTTATCAAATCTGTCATCACAAACATGCACAGACAACTAAGCAAATATGAATGGGCATGGGCTATTTCCTTTCTACGACTTTAGCATCAAACTAAACGTGTTAATTCAGTTTTGACATTTAAGGATGTTGTGAGAAGGGCAGCGTGACGTTAAGCCATACACTTTTCATATTGTATTGCGTTGTGGGGAAAAAAAAGAAAGAAAGAAAAAAACAATAGTGCAGCAAAAACCTCGCGATCATGACGTGGTTTCGGGGCCCTGCAGGTCTAAAACACATGCAACATAACTTTTACAGCAAGGACATCGACATTATTGAACCAAAGGTTTTCTTCAATAATGCACTTTATTTGTAAATGTTCTGTAGCCGCGGTACAATAACTAATCATTTGAGTCGATTAATCGAAAAGGTAACTGTTGACCAGTCGATTACTAAAAGAACTGTTAGCTGTAGCCCTTGTGGGATCTACAAGAGTAGGTCAACATAAATGTGAGAGGTTCAGGAGGAATCTAATCTAAATGGGCAGAACAATGTATGCAATATATATCTTTTTAGTTCTTTTTTTAATCCAGATGCATTACAGTTAGAGTGTGAGCAGGTGTGGAAGAAGTATTCAATTTTGTTGCTTAAGTAAAAGTACAGATACAGCTACAAATATTAAAACTAAGTAAAAGTTTTGAAATTTAAAATGTACTTTAAAAGTAAAAACTGAGACGAACTGTTAAAGCATTAATTGTGGTGATTTTGACAAAGAATCAACCAAAGCGAGTCGAAGCAATATCCTAATTTTTATAGAGAATTTTCTGAGTATATTTTTGTTTGCTCAAAGTCAACACTTAAGCTCAAAACTTATACATGAACATGCTAAAAAATAACCCCTCAAAACCAATAAAAAAGTACTTTCTATTTTTCCAGTTCAAATCCACTGTAAATTTCAGATAGCTATAAATGTTATTAAGATACAGTACTTTTACTTTTGCATTTGTTACTTTCCACCAGTGAGTGTGAGCTGGTGTGTCGGACGCAGCAGGTGGAGTTGATCTGAGGTCCTGGTGGTGGTGGTGGTGGTGGTTGTTATGTTGCGGCCCCACAGCCCCGGGCAGATCACTGCTTCATGGGCCGTTAGGAAAAGGTAAATCTAATAGAGACGCTGCAGCCTGTGGTTGTTTTGAGAGGACATGTTTCTCCTGATCTCCACACACACTGATCTCTCCACTTATCTCAACAAGTTAAGATGGTGGAGGAGTAAAAATTTGCACAGTAAGATAAAATATGTATTTTCAAATGAGAATGCCTCCTAAATTAGACCTTTTGATGAAACTCCTGCCAAAGAAGGGGCCCCTGTGCCAGTGAGGCTTCAATTTGTTCTATTTGTCTATCACCAGGGGTCAGAACACTGCATTTTGTGACTCTTGTGAGAGCAATGGTGGTAACGAGTGTTCCTACTTTGTGTGTCCAGGCCCCATGTTTGAACGTGTGACATTTAACAAAAGCAATTTGCTTTCCACATAATGCTCCATTTGAAGCCCTCCAATCAGTTTGCTCTGTCAAATCATAAAGTGATCACATTTAATTACATTTGCAAAAAGGTCCTCTGCCTAAGCTCAAATTATGAATGGGACTGTCTATTTCAGGCCGCACAGTGACAGCACTGTTAATTGATGGGCTCACAGCTGTACTTGTGTGTCTGCAGCAGAACAGTTCTACTGAGCATGCTCAGTCTGCAGCGTCATATTATCAGCACTGTCACTGACACAGACACGGCTCCTTCTGCTCCTACTGCTCCTCCTCAGTCACCAAGCAGCTGAACTTTTGCAGATCACTGTCACTTGACACACAGCCTCCTTTGTAGAAGAAGAAGAAAGGTGCTCTTCACTCATATACTGCCAGATTAATGGATGTGGTAGTTACAAGATAAATCATTTGGAACTGGTTCTGTCCACAAAAACCTGATGCTTACTGTGGACATGCTTCCCATTTCCAAAGTTACATGCAGATACAGTACAGCGCCAGAGAAATGTCTTGCTCTGGTGAGGTTTGAACTGGTGATACTCTGGTTGATGAGCAAATGCTAAACCTACTGTGGCACTGTCAACCCAATACAATCAAATCGAGCAAAGCACACATTACATTTCCTTTTAGATGAGGATGTTTATCTGCACACAGATCAAGTAAAGCACACTCTGGATTTACTGTAAATTACTGGCACAATGAGTGCGGCTCTCATCGGCCACACAAAGGTGACTGCATTGTTTGGTGGTGATGGAGAGAAAGCACATGTATGTATAATAGCCCAGCTGGTCACATTAGCTGCAATTAGGCCGTCTGAAGTCCCACAATTACAGTGAGGAAAGCTGACACTCACAATGCCTCTACAGTCCTGCTGAATCAATACATAATTGTAATAATTATCATCCTGGTGTCATTTGTGGTCACGACTGACACTTCCAGAAAAGGATGGAATTGGATAAACACAGAGGGATAAATGGCACATTTCAAGTGAGGCACTTCAAACAAAAGGTGAACAGGATACCTGCATGAGTAATAATGAGCCCTGATGAGTCAGCCCACGGACAGGAGCAGCAATTGTGGATTTAAAGCAATCAAGTAGGATTTGAGAGACCAGAGCAGAAGATATATGAGGAAATGGGGTTCAGTTTATGACAAGCACACTTACATGAATAATGATATAATGATTCAGCAATGCACCAGGGAATGTAATGCCTCATTAACTTCTGCAGAGTATAAAATATAATGTGCACAATCAATGTGCAAAGTACATTTGTCATCTATATGTTGAGTTTTATAGGCCTAGTGCATTGTACAGTAAACTGAGATCAGACTTTTACAGCTTGCAGCTGTAAAGATCTCAATTTCAGATCACATGAAAATCTGGGCGAGTCTGTGGTAAGTAATGAAGGACACAAGGCACCATGTATCTCCAGCCATTTATGTTCAATATTTGAAGAATACAGGTGGGTTATCGTGTACTGCTTTACATATGCTAATACAATATTCTTTGAAGGACAAGGCATTTGTAAGATAAAAGATGCCATGATAACATGTTAATTGTTGTAGTTCATGGTTAAAATGTCAGCTTTGCACCGGTTGCTCTGTCTTTGATTTTGCCCCACTTTGTAAAGGTCAACCAAGTACCAACACTAGACTTCAGTGATATTCTCTAGTTATGATCTGCACGGTCTCGAGCAGAACATTGTCAAAGCAGAGTAAAGCTGTCTTTGCTCATATTCGTTGGCCATTAGCAGTGCAGCAGCCCTCGCCCCGGGCCACAGCCGTGCTCTTTAATATTTCACTTATGTCTCGTCAGAGCAGTCGCACTGGGACCGTTTTGCTTTTTTCTACACTGTTGTGAGGTTGCAGTGGTGGCAGCAAATGGCCTGAGGTCCACATGTAATCTTTTTACCTCCCTTGGCCTGTGGGCACAGTACATCACTTTACAATCATGTTAACCCCACAGTGTTAGCCAAGGCGCTGCAGATAAACCTCCTGTTTGTGGCTGAGGTGGAGAGTGTTGTGTCTGATGCCCCTCAGGCCGATCGGCCTTGATTTCCCACATTCAAATCCAATTATGAAGCAGCCGTGCAGATTGGATTGTGCTGATAAAGTGACTTAATCTCCCATAGTTGACTTTTTCTGCTTTAAACTAAGAGTAAAGGTTCAGGAACAGGTGATATTAAACAAAGTCTCACTTATAGACTGCTGTAAAAGTACAAATGAAGAACGTACTGAACAATGTTTAAGTACATTTTACTGTGGATATGTTTTACTTTTACTTCACTACATCTGAGAACAGGTACCAGCAATTACTCTATTACATTGAAACTGGTCTAAAGGACAAAGTACATTTCTAACATAATGTCTCAGGGAGTATGGTCCCGCTTTTACTATATTTTATAAATAAAAATGTCTAGATAAACACAAAATGTATTCAGTCTGTGTGTGTATTTGTGTGTGTGGTGTGTGTGTGTGTGTGTGTGTGCGTGTGTGTGTGTGTGCGTGTGTGTGTGTGTGTGCGTGCGTTCGTGTGCGCGGGTGGTGTGTGTGTATGTGCGTGTGTACGTGTACGCCTGTGTGTGCGTGTGTGTGCGTGTGCACGTGTGTGTGTGTGCGTGCGTGTAGGTTCAAAATATTTACTTAAAGTAATTTTTTATTATGTGATACTTTTACTTGAGTATTTTTTTGGCTCCTGGATGTGATTCAATTTTAAGTAGCCAGTTCAAAAGGCCCAGTTGTTTACCTCTAGTAAAAGGATGAATAGGGGCACGCGGCTCTAAAAGCCTAAATAACACAATGCCATGTCCTATATTTTAAGGCTATTATATGTTCCCTAAGAGGGAAGCAAATATATATTGCCCTCTTAGGCTAAATAAACAATTATTACATTATAATTGTGTGTAAACTACATGCACATACATCCTGTGGTGGCTCCAGAAGGGGACAGAGATGCGGCCACTTCATTGATTTGATCAGAATGAACTTGTTTGACGTCACGCGCTAAACAAACGAGCCCATAAAAGGCGCAAATCGGTGCACGGCTGAAAAAGCGGAGGAGCAGAGCCCCGATTTCTCTGAGAAAACAGGACGCACGGTGCGTGAAAATCTTTCCTTTAAAATGCCTCATTCCAGCGGCTCCACGTCCTCTGCCAAGAGCGTCCGCAGAGCCGCGTCTGAGCTGGAGAGGGCGGACTCTGTCACGGTAAGGACCACTTTGGGGAAAAAAAGTTTTAACTGGAAATTGAATTGATGATATTATCATTGAGCGTTAAACTGAGTAAGTTTTCTTGAGCGCACCTGTTGCTCACGTGACAGTGAGCTCTTTCTCTTCTCTCAGTTCAAATCAAATTAGGATTATAATTCGCTTGTAAAGGACCATTCCTCCATTAGAGGGGGGCTGAATGCTTACCCTTTTTTCTTCAATGATTTTACGAGCAGTCGCCAAAGTTTCTGAGAAGAAGACAGAGCTTGATTGATGATGCGCGCAAAGAGAGAGAAGCGGCAGCGGCAGCAGCGTCCGCCGCAGAGGCCAGTGAGCAGATCGTGTTTGAAGAGGACGACGGAAAAGCGCTGCTCAACGTCTTCTTTACGCTCAGCGCCAAGACACAAGTCCTGTCCCGTACCCTCAAAGTGTTCGAGGTAAGGCGCGCCCCTCTGACACGACACTGCTCTAAAATATTATTTATTATTTAATATTTCACCTCTTAAAAGTCTGCGTCTGTTTCAGAAATATTAAATAAAGCTCCAACATATTACTTGATGTTCTGTAAATGTTTCCAAGGGGCAAGAGTCACTGTTTTATACATTTTTACCATTTATAATATTAACATTTAAAACATATTATATTCACCATCAAAACAGATTTTAGATACAAAAGTGATGTTTACTAAATTGATAATTTTGCTTCGTGAAGTCCTGATTGTGTTCCACTTCCAGACGTTTGAGGCAAAGATCCACCACCTCGAGACGCGCCCGTCCCGGAGGCTGAAGGAGAGTCTGGAGGGCCTGGAGTACCTTGTGCGCTGTGAGGTGCACCTTTCAGATGTCAGCACTTTGATAGGCTCTCTCAAGAGGAACGCTGAGGACGTCAAAACCACCAAAGAAGTCAAATGTATGCATATCTTCTCTGTTTTGCAGAAGTTTGTGGTTAACAAATGGTTCATAATTTGCTCTTTTAATTTGATTTAGTTCACTGGTTTCCAAAGAAAATAGGAGACCTCGACAAATGTCACCATTTGGTCACCAAATTTGATCCAGATTTAGACCACGATCATCCTGTAAGTTCAAAAAAGCACATGATGTAGTTATGACTTGGTTGTTATGTTGTTAGTGGAACATTTACTATCAGAAAAATGTGATCAGTGAGTGCTGAATTGGATTTGGACAGGGCTTCACAGACCCAGTGTACAGACAGAGGAGGAAGATGATTGGTGACATCGCTTACAGATACAGGCAGTGAGCAGCAACATTGAACAGACTTCCATAAAAACCATGATAAAGGGCTTTTAAAGCTTATATTGTGTTTTGTTTCTGTGCTCAGTGGAGAAGCCATTCCCAGAGTGGAGTACACAGCCGAGGAGATCGGCACATGGTAAGTGACTTAATAACAACATTCAACATTTGAACAATTATTTTTGTAAATTTGATATAATGAGAGTAAGTGTGCCTTTTAAAATGTTAAATATTTTGAAAATGTACTTAATAATTCTTATTTCAACTTTATGGAACAGGAGAATCCTGCGGATTAAGGAGCTCTCTTTTAAGTGGCAGTAATATTGACTGCAGCCCCTGTAGAAGCATGCTCTGTTATTGTTTTGTTACATTCTGAATCAGCATTCATACCTCTGTCCTTGTGTCAGTTAGGTATTATTTTATCCAGTGCTCACTGATGCGTCTCAAGCATATTGCTCCACTGTCGCTACTCACCTGAGCACACAATACGTAAAATCATTTCGCAGCTGTAGTTTTCCTGTCAGCCCCTTTCATTCAGACTCACATGAATAAACAGTGAGATTTATATTGTGTTTACACGATGATGTTTCTGCATCAAGGAGAGAAGTTTACTCCACCTTGAGAGACTTGTATGCCACACACGCGTGCAGTGAATATCAGGAAGCCTTCCGTATGCTGGAGAAACACTGTGGCTATAGCCCAGACAACATCCCTCAGCTGGAGGATGTGTCCACCTTCATAAAAGGTAAAAGGGCCGATCCTTTTATCATACTTTCAAATATGTATATATTGGTAGAAAGAGGATTTTGAGGTTTTAATTTAGATTTCGCCTATATTTGGAATAACGCAAAGGCAAACGTTTTTTCCTGCTCCTCTGTTCAGTGAATAGATCATCTCTAATAAACTCTTTTCTCCTTGTTCTCTTCTGTGATTTGTCTTTTGCGCGTCCCTGTTAGAGCGGACAGGCTTCATCCTGAGGCCAGTGGCAGGTCTGCTCTCAGCCAGAGACTTTTTGGCCAGTTTAGCGTTCAGAGTGTTCCAATGTACTCAGTACATCAGGCACGCCTCCTCTCCCATGCACTCCCCCGAACCGTGAGTGCTCCTCTTTATCTTTTATTGTTTCGAAGGATTCTTTCAGACTCAAAACTCAACATTATCAGCTCAGCTATGGATTGAAATGTAAAAAAAATCTTATTGTTATTGGAAATTGTATCTGATAATATATACTTGGGCCTTATAATATAAATACAAGTAATATTATATTTAGCGTCAAGGTCAAGGGGTGAGGATTGCGTGTCATCGAGACTTGATGGGTGCTAAACCCAAAAATGATTTGGAAAAATGGCTGCACGTCTTGACAACCACTTATCATTCCAGTCTATTTTCCATAAAACGCACATTCTGATCCCTTAGCAGTACAAACAATTGGCGGGATTCTTTGTGAGGCTGAGACTCTGTAGTTTTGACCTCTGATGTCTGATTTACTTTAATTATTACGTGGGAACAAGTTTTGCACAGGGAAAAATGTGAAAATCAGACTTGCAATCCTGCCTAGATGATCTTTGGTAAATATATGACGGAGTAAAGCTGCTGTTGGAGGTCTGGACTGACAGACAGTCGATTGTACATTTTAGGGACTCGTTATTATATGTGTGTGTTTGGAGTACAAGCAGCCCCTGATTCATCCCAGAATGTTTGATTTGACTGAAAAAAGTGGGTCATAGCTTTCTTTTAAAATGTTGGTAGATATATTGTCGCTGAAATGATAAGGCATTTAGCTTAAGTCACCTATCGCTCACCTGCCAATCATAAGTAACTGAAGACGGACATTTAACAGGTTATTTGTTTAAAGGTTATTTATGATTGACTATTGGGTAGTCAGTGATAATTAACTAGTTCTATAAGAAAGAACTGTTTGTTGTTGCACCCTGTCTAATTCTCAACACGTCTGCAAAACCAGTTCATTTTTCTTTTCTTACCTTACCGCTCTCGTTCTTTTCCACAGCGATTGTGTCCATGAACTTCTGGGCCACGTCCCCATGCTGGCCGACCGCACTTTTGCTCAGTTCTCACAGGTCAGTCTGATCTCATTATATTTCTATCACCTAAAATATATGCATCTTAACGCTGTCTTTTTCCGCTGAAGAACCTGGGTCTTGCATCATTAGGAGCTTCTGACGAGGACATCGAAAAGCTGTCCACGGTGAATTTCCATAATGTTTTGTTTATCTACTTTTGTATCTTGTTTTGCTGCATTTTGTTTCCCTTGCAGCTGTACTGGTTTACTGTGGAGTACGGCTTATGTAAACAGAATGGGGAGCTGAGAGCGTATGGTGCTGGTCTGTTGTCCTCATACGGCGAGTTAGTGGTAAAGTTTCACCCTGTTCCCTCTTTCAATCTCTGCTTATTGTTAAGGGTTTCTAAAAGGAACATTGAGTAAAGCCCTTTGTCTTAATGCGAATCTGTTTTCTTTCACATAAAATCCAGCATTCACTTTCGGACGAGCCAGAGAGGAGGGAGTTTGATCCCGAGGCGGCAGCTGTGCAACCTTATCAAGACCAGAACTATCAGCCCGTGTACTTTATTTCTGAAAGCTTTGCAGATGCTAAGGAGAAATTCAGGTATTTATGCATATTTATGAGAAGGGAGAAGAATGCAAAAATAAAACAAAGAGTTGAGGGGTTATGCAAGGACAAGGTCACAGAACAGCCATTCAAACCTTCCGGCCACAAGCGTTTGTAGGTCAGCCAGGAGACTCTTTTTTTTTTTTAATATCAAAGTTTGATCTGGCCTAAACTTCAAATGTGGCTTTACAAAACAAGTTATGCCATTGAGGGCCCTGACAGTGTTTGGTCTATTGGGACGTGCAGCGTAGGAATGTTTGTGAAAAGGATAGTAAATATGAAACATTTATGCGGAAATACAAAGTGATGGCGTTACTAATGTGCATTCATTACAAGAAAGTGAGCATGTAACAGTGGAAAGATAGGCACAAAAGGTGATGTCTTATGCAAAACGATTTACGCACAAAACTGGATCTGAACTGGCTGAACGAGTTCAAGTTACTTTTTTCACAATGAGAATAAACAAAAGCGCAAATGTCATGTTATATAAAGTCAATGGTAGCTTCCCAAGTCCAAAAACAACAGGACATGAACCGTGACTTCACCTTATGAGAACTTCTAAGTGTGTTTTTCTTTTTAAATCCAGGGCCTATGTAACTGGAATCAAGCGTCCCTTTGCCGTGAGATATGATCCGTTCACAAGCAGCGTGGAGGTCTTGGACAACCCCTACAAAATTCAAGGAGGCCTGGACTGTCTCAAGGATGACCTGAAGATGCTCACAGATGCCTTGAGTGTGCTCTCATGATGAGGCTGTGACCCTAACATGGGGTCATTGTGTGTCACCAGTGTAGTCTCTATGTGCTGTTATAATGTTGTGGCTGGTTTTGGCCCATAACAAGCAACGCAAGATCATTGCAAACTTCGAAATGCAGTGTTGGCAAATATTTACAAAGATTATTTCTGAAAAGCAACAGAATCAAAAGGCTTTAACAGGTGCTTGGGAAACGTGATAGTTTATGTGCAAATATATGATGTTGTAATATTTAAAAAGGGAAAACTATATAGGCTAATATAAAAGAAGTGTATATAAATGATTGTCTTGTATATCTTGATTGTCACCTCCAAATGTTCAGCTTCAGTTCCTATGTGTCATGGTGTATGTGAGTAAAATAATAATAATAATTAAAAAATATATATTATTGAGTCATTGGAAGAGCCAATAGATAAAACCAGGCTTTTATCCATCTGTTTAATTGCATAAGTCAGCCACAAGAGGGGGCTCAAGCACGTTGTGTCTCAGGTGAGTCACAATGAGGTCATCATAAACAACAATAAATGTCACCTGCTGTTTTCTTCCTCTACAACTGGGCTATCTGTTAACAAAAAAGGTTGAAAGTAATGTCATAAACCTATGAAATGTACGTAAGAAAAGGTCTAAATAAACACGTTTGGAACTAACAGTGGCACGGCGGGTGATTGATGGCAATTCAGGATATGACATTCGTAAACTAAAAGTACAAACGAATGATCTAAAGTTGAAAAACAGACATCACTACTTTACTTTTTAAAATGTTATTCTTACTATTTATTTTTTAAATATAGAACAACAAAAACAAACATAACACAAACAAACATACCTCACTATTTTACAGTATGCCTGGTTGCTTTGGATGCTAGTGGATCCAACTTGAGTTGAACACAGCCAATGGTGAGGAATCAAGATTCAAGATTAATCCAGGAGTAAATCTAGTCCAAGCTAGAACTAACCTTGAAGACTAAAACCAAAAGAAAAAGACGTCTGGTGTTAATTTTAGGCCATTCAATTTGCAAATCAGAGTTTGCGTTTCCACTGAGAGTCACTAGATGTCAGTGTGCGTCTTAGGACATGTCCCGACTTACCGCTTGTTTTTCAAAAGCTGAATGTTACCATTAACATGTACATTTGGACTTTTTAAATGAATGTGTTAAACATTTTAATTACGCTTATGGAGAAACTTTGCCTTGATGAAGTCCAAGGGCCAAAACGTGTTGGCACCAATTTATCAAAGTAACTTGTGACTTTTTTCAAAACGTTTTTTTATTGGCCACTACTATTTGACTATATAATAATAATAATAATAATAATAATAATAATAATAATAATAATAATAATAATAATAATAATAATAATAATAATAATAATAATGGTTACTAACATTTATTATTATATTAACATATTAACATATTAACATATTAACATATTATGTATGTTGTATTATTATTATTATTACTATTATTATTACTATTATTATTATTTTTTTTATTATTATTATTATTATTATTATTATTATTATTATTATTATTATTATTATTATTATTATTATTATTATTATTTAGTATTTAGTATTTATTATGTTATTATTGAATTCTGGTCTTATGGTTGTTGTCCTTTTCTCCTGACATTACCTAAAGATGACATCATTGCTTGTGTCCTCTCCCATTGGGCACAGGAGAGTGACCTGGGTGAACGCATCATTCTTTACCTGAGTCACAGCTCACATCACTTTCCTCTTTGTGTTGGTCTTAATTACATCTATAGGTGGAGGCGGTACTGGTGGGCTTTTCTTGTTGAGTCTGTGTATAAACATAGTGATTGGTTACTGTTCGTAAACGTGGAAAATGCCAATATGGAATTGTTCCATATGTGATGACGCGATCACCTTTTCCTTTTGCTTATTCCCCCTTAAACACTTTTCCACGAAACGTTTCGGGACATTTTTTCCCCCTCTTACCCTGGTCGTGGAAGGGGAGGAGCAAGGGGGAGGACTGTGGGAGTTAAGGGGCGTGTTTGCTATAAAATACAAAACCCTCAGAAGTTTTGCCTGTCGCCTGGCTTGGGACAGCTTCTCACACATCATCTCTATAGTCTCACTAAAACTGGGAAACTAACTCACCTGCCACTTCTCCGACCAAACAGCCCTGCCGTCTTATAACAGTAACAGCATCAGCACCGTTTGTGACTACTGCCACTGACATGGAAACGCAGCAAACGCACGGACTTTGCCACACCTGCAGAAGAGCGGAGAGCACCAGAATGAGGGTAAGTTCACTTCTGAATGTCATGACATCAAAGCGCATTATGGACAAAGAAATGTCAAGTTGCTGTGTTGCATTATAGTGCAAGACGTGTAGAAAGTATTTTTGTGCACAATCAGCACTCTGTGTGCATGCATTTTGGAAGTTTGACATTTATCTTGACATAAACAGTTGTGACAGGCGGAAAGGATTCACAGCTAAAGGAGTTTTGGAGATACTGGTGCGCCTCTTACCCGGGCTGCCCCGAGCGCAGCTCTCAGAGCAAACAGCTGGTGTTTGTGCCGGCAGATAGAGGGCGGTAGTTCTGAGGGTCAGTGAGCTCACTAACAGGGTGAGCAAGGGGAAAATATATGCTGAGTCTGGGCTTTCAACATAGTTAACTATCGAGCAGCCGCTGGTCTTGCAACTTCTAAGGAGGGAGTTGTGTAAGCGCACTAAAACGAGAAAAATGTGTTTTTCTTTTTTCTTTAGAACAAGCACTTGTCAGGTGTTACAATAACAAAAGAGAGAAAATGCATGTTTGGCATCTTTATCATACGACATAAGGTGCTTTTGAGTTAGTAGGTCAGTATTATCTAAAGACGCTGGAGGATGCCTTGAAATGCAACTTTTTTCCCTGGCGATTTTGCTTCACAGTGCAATTGGTGTTTTTGCCTTCAGGTCAAGAAGATGTCTTCATCCAGTCGCACGCTGCTGTTTGCGTTGGCCCTGACGCTTTACGTAGTGGAAATGGCCTCGGCAGAGACGCTGTGTGGGGGAGAGCTGGTGGATGCGCTGCAGTTCGTCTGTGAAGACAGGGGCTTCTATTTCAGTAAGTTTCAATGCGCTGCTTCAAGACTGAATCACCATTTATTTATCCCCAGAGTTCATCTCTCCTCACATCTGTTTGGATAGCTGACACTTTGTGTCATGCGTTTTGAGATTTTAGCCAGCTGAGACTCCAGAGCTGGCTTTCTGTGCTGAGTGTGCGTATTCTAGCCCACAGCCCAGAG
The DNA here is from genome assembly GCA_015082035.1 of Chaenogobius annularis. NCBI lineage: Eukaryota > Metazoa > Chordata > Actinopteri > Gobiiformes > Gobiidae > Chaenogobius > Chaenogobius annularis. The sequence continues at coordinate 1,366,814 of BJKM01000043.1, forward strand.
TATAGTCTCCTTGCATATGAAAGGGCCGGCAAGTTGTGAAGGCACACAAGACACAATGGGCTGCTTGTTTACCAGTAAAGTAATAGCACCCCAAGAGGCATACCACCTCAGCACCACTGTTCCCAGGCCCCACAGTCATGAGTCTGGAGGGGGCTCCAAATGCATCAGTTCTGATCATGGCAGACTACATGTTATTTGAACTCTGTTATGTGAACGTGGCAGCTGTTAATCCTAACACTATGAGCTTAGTGTCATGCACCACTTTATCACTCCCATATATTCTTACAACTGAGTAATTACTACTGACTGACAGCCACTTTGTGTCCTGCTAAACCTCTAAACTTCCCTCCAATCACAATGATCATTATCCAATTTGGCCCAATAGATCGCCTGCCTATGCCTCCTCCCTCCTCTGATTCCCCAGATCTCGCCTTCTCTTATGTTCCTCTTCCTGCAATCTAATCTTGGCTGGCCTCTCAGGAGACTTTCCCAACATTGTGTGCGGCGCTGGAGTTCAAACAAGGCTCTTTATTGATTGTGGATAATGTTCCCCTGTGCAACATGCTAACACTCCTCCACTCCCTCTTCATATTTTTCTCTACCTTTTCTCTCACTGTCTTTGTTTGGTGTGCTGGTCTTCTTCAGCCTCACACCCTGCAGGCCTCCCTCGCTGCCACTGATCCCTTTCTTCTGGATCTCTCATGTGCCCCTCCCCTCTGCTCCTCTCTTCTCCTCATCCTCTTTATCTGTGCTGACTTGAAAAAACACAAGGTCACACCAGAGTTTCCATTTTATGTTTGAGCTCACCTACATGCCCTGTCTTCCTGTCTAGCTGACTTTGTAGTGGATGTTTACGCTTTCATTCACTTATTAAAGCATTTGCCTACAGTCCTAATCAGATTAGCCCATGCAAACAAAAAGATTTGTTTCAGTTGGTCATAGATTTTTGTTTATCCTCTTTATTTTGCTTATGATTGACAAATTAATCCTGAGAAAAACAAACTAGATCCATGTTCATTGTTATGTTGACTGACGTCTCACTCTTGTCCACAGGTCGGCCCACGAGTAGATTTAATAACCGGCGTGGGCAGAACCGGGGGATCGTAGAGGAGTGCTGTTTCCGTAGCTGTGATCTGGCCCTGCTGGAGCAGTACTGTGCCAAACCCGCCAAGTCAGAGAGGGACGTGTCTGCCACCTCTCTGGTTATGCCTATGGTGCCCTCACTAAAACAGGTACAGGTACGTTCATCAGCAAGTGCACCACTATGGGAAAAGAGCACACTCTGCCCCCCATCTAGTGTTACACCCCTATGTCCCTATGCTGAATGCACGCAAACACCAGTTTTTCTCGCCAAAGGGTCAATAGTAAGCACTTCTTACGGAAATGCTGATGATTGCGGAAAAAATGCCAAAGCAGTGTCATATTCTCTGCTGGTCCACAACAAAACACTGTGTTCTGAGTGTCACGGAACATGTACTCTTAACTTGTTCTTATGCCATACTCTTAAGGCCAGATACACATTCTGTATGATTTGCCTAACTGTCAAGGATTCCAAATGTGAATATGCAGAAAATGTTTAATGAAATAGTTTAGGAGCTAGTCATAAACAGTGTGTGTGCCAGGGACTAAGTCAGGACATGTTCCTAGTTGCAGTGGGAAGGAGACTAGATGGGTACAAGCTGCTCCCAGGCCAGCTGTTCTCTGGCTATTGAGCAGGCCTGAGCTCAATGAGGGGGATAAACACTCTTCAAGTGGCAGCACCAAAACAACCATTCACATGGAGCACTGACTACTTGCGCATTCCATCCAGCTTTGCCGCTATCAGTGCTGCAAGAGCAGCTCTGAGCTCTCAACGCATGACAACATTAAAATGTGTTTATTTTGGTTGACGAGGCTGTCCACTTGGATATATAGGAGCCAGGTGACTGGTCATCTCTTTGATTGTGTGTTAAAGAGGCTTAAGTATGCAGCTGTTGTCATCATCGCTCACCCAGAAAAGCCAAAACAAGGCCAAGTCCATGTTATTTTGCTCAATACTCTTAAGATTCCCATTTGACTGCCCCAACAATGGCAAACAAATAAGGCATTCCTCATTTGCGACAAATATTTACAGAGTATCTTATCTCAGCAAATTAACTCACTCCCTCTTTTCCTTCTTTCTTCCATGTTGTTGTTGCCTGTACGCCACAATAGGATGTTCCAAGGAAGCAGCATGTGACCACCAAGTATTCCAAATACGAGGTGTGGCAGAGGAAGGCAGCCCAGCGGCTCCGGAGAGGAGTCCCCGGGATCCTGCGGGCCCGGAAGTTACGGAGGCAGGCGGAGAAGATCAAGGCCCAGGAGCAGGCCATCTTCCACAGGCCTCTGATCAGCCTGCCCAGCAAACTGCCTCCAGTCTCGCTCACCACGGACAACTATGTCAGCCACAAATGAGTCCGCTGCTAGCCCTTTGCACAGACAAGAGTTGGATGGAGGAAAAAAGACTAAGGGATTATAGCTTTGTCTCTGACGTCATTTCTGTGGCAGTCCTCTTTGACCTCCCCTGCCCTGTCCGAACCCACCATCCCTCCCCCTGCTCTCATCCAATACTGTTTCGAGACCCCCCACCCCAATGCACAGACTCCACATTCTTCCGGTCTCAACTCTTTCGCCCCCCCCCCCCCCCTCTTTAGTCATTCACACAAAAGGCACAACCACAAGTGATGGACAAAAAGTTCACAGTTTGACTAAATGCAATTCAGGTGGATTCTTGAGGAACACCGAAAAGGGAAGGGAGAAACCTGATGAAAGAGATCAATGGGTTTCCCGGGTTAAAAGGACACATAGTGGACTATTTTTTTGGTCTGTCTGTGTTGAGAGGACACACAGCGGACTGTTTTTTGGCCTTGTGGAAGACAACTGAAAATGAAGTGCAGATTGCATGAGATAATCCATTCCACATTCCTGAGGCAAAAAGAAACCCCCTCATAGTTCTTCTTCATAGTTTGCACCTCTACCTATAAAGGGACTTCCACACTGTAAGGAATTATTTTGTAAAATTAGATTCCTGCTCCAGCACCTTTTGATCACAAACAAAAAGCAGAGAGAAGAGTCTGCAAAATTGCACATTGCCACGGATTACGTCAAAGTAAAGAAAAAATGGCACTATTTTTTTATGAACAATGGACATGTAGCTTAAATAATGTCATGGTGCTAGCTTTGGGAAACAGACTCAAAGAAGAGGATGAAGCACGATTTTTTTCGTTGAATGAATATTAATGCTTTCCGTTTTAAGGAAAGTGTGACTTTTAAACAAATTAGAGGAAAACAAAAGGATATGGGGGAGCTCCCGGCAGTGGCAATGTCAAGGGGGAGTGTGACGTTGGACAGGAGCAGTGGGCTGTCTGAATGCGAGTGGCTGCTCTGAGCATGGAGGGGGACTCAGCCGCGCTCTGTCCCCCCGGCCCCACAGGCTGCTGGACACGGGGCACAGTGCGGGGACATACGAGACTCCATGGACAGCCCGGATTGGGACACTACTTCTGGGACAGTACTGCCTGGTTGCCATGGCTCCGTGGACTGCTTGGAAAAAGAAATAACATGGCAATGGATGGAGAATGAGTGGGATAATAATGAATTTATTTTATTTTTGTCTTTATTTTCTGTTTTCTTTCATATCAATGTTTCAGATGAAAAAAAAAGGATACACCCAGTCAGTTTCTGGTACAGTGACATTCCTGTTTTTCAGTTAGGCATTTTTGTTTTGTTGTTATGGTTATTGTTATTTTACAGTTTTAAAAGAAAGGCACAAAATCTTGATTCAAAGGGAAAAAACAGCAATAATGTCAACTAACATTTTATTTTTATTGTATATCAGTAGTATTCACATGCTTTTGCCTGAAAACAAATACTTGAATATATATATATATACATCTATATATATATATAAAATATATATAAATATAGATATACAATTAGTTTCCAGGGACATTGTGTTATTTTCCTTTAGTCTGAGCTGTACCTTGCGTAATGAGCCGCCAAGCTTTTTTGTTTGTTTGTTGAAATACAAATAAGGGCACTGTATAAAGGCATTATTTATTTTGTTATAAAGTATATTTGAAAAAATTTGTCCAAATAATATACGTAGCACTGATGCTCAACTGACGGATTTATTTTATATGATTGCTGTTCCAATTGGAGTTGTAAGGCTTTTTTTGTAGATGCTTTGTACCAAAAATAATGTCTTTTCATTTCCTCTTCTTTTTTGTTTGCCATAGATACATTAAATTAATATTTGAACAGCAGCTTCGTCAGGTCTGCTTAGGCATGTCATGTCACAAAAATAGGCACATACTTAGAACAAGATGGTCTGCATGGACTTCCAGAAGCCAGTCAAGGCGCTCACCCTTAAGTGACTTTACAATGGAAGGAATATCTGCTCATTGATTGTACTCATCCCACTATGTTTTAAAGCCACTTTAGTATTTATGGCAGAAGAATGATCAGTCCTACATTAAATTGTGTTCTTTTATACCATTTACTGTTTGTGCATTCTGACCTAAAGAAGCTTTCAGATGTAATTCTGGGGTTGTTGTCCACAATTATCCGTTGAAAGATAATGTCCTTGTATTTGCATAGTGAAACATGGTGAGGGTGGGATTGTTTCACTGCCCATTTGCTTCTCGTTATAATATCCTATAATATTGCTCCATCCATTATGCATTCAATGAAGGGCTATCTCGCTAAACCTCTTCTGAAGCACTCAGGAACAACGATCATGTGTGCTCTGTGATTGGCTGAGCCGGGCTCTTGCTGTGTGGATGTGGGGAGGGCAGGTGAGCCACAATGATACAGCTCTTTATGACAACAAAAACCACTAAAGGCCATGTAGATGATTATTTCTTATGTCATGCCCACCTGTCACAAAGCCACCACTCTGATCTGAACCCAGCATCCCAAGACTGCGTCCTGTCTTTAATTATATTCTGCTTCAGTTGTGCAACAAAGCAGGCTGTGCAATTACTATTTTTATTATTATGTTAATATTATTATTATATTTTCTATTTTATTGGACATTTTCCTGCTAGGACTGCATTCATCCACTATTGTAAAGATCAAACGGTTACTCTAGTGTTCTTATGAATGGCGTGTATGACAACCACTTCTCTTTTCGCTGAATATGAAGATTTGCGATACCTTGCCAAGCAAACGGCAAACTGTTTCTGTGTCAGTAGCTCACTCAGCCTGTGTGTATTTTATTAATTTAACCTCTGCACGCTAAAAACGTCCGAAATGCACAATTCATGTACTTTCATTTTTAATATCAATAAAAAAACATTTTATCAAAAAGATATTGTCTATGAGGCCTTGTTTTCCACAGTGTACATTTGTGCTCAATGCTTATGTCTTTTTGAGATTTCAATTATGTCCACTGTAAATGATTTATTGCATCTTAAGAATCTCCAGCTGCTTTCACCAGCCTGTACTCAACCCCCCCTCCCTCTTTTCTCTCCTCCATCGCTGCTGTCTCAGTCTGTCTTGGTCTGTCTACTTCCTGCTTTTTGATAGTGCAAAGAGTGCAAAACATAGCACTCAAAAGTAGGCACGCTACAAACTCCCCTCCAATCCTTTTCCGAGGCCTGACCTGTTCTCTTTCCTGACACACCCTTCCTTCCAACGACAGTGGTCCGCTAACTGAAGCAAGCTTCCACTCCATGGCTAACTTTAGCAACCGTCATGTCTCAAATTATCACATGCATAGTCCCAAACAGACACAAGCTTTTTTATTGTTGACATGCATGCATATAGCCTAGCCACCCATGGGAATGTCTGTTACTGGGTAGATTTCCAGAACGAGAGCATTTCTGTAGAGTTTGAGATAGCGGACAGTTACAATACACTACAAGCCTGAATAGTTCTCTATGACTGCCGAGGTTCTGTTTGGACTCATAAATTGCTCAATGAAATCACCTTTGACTGTCTGATGAAACACCAACGCCTTGTTTAGAAGTGTGCCAGGCCGCCCTCAATGGAATGAAAGATCAAAGTGTTGAAAAAACGTTGCCAGTCAAGTTCTTTTTTGGCGCAATGTTAAAGGTAGTGCATGTTCAGACACATTATTAATCAAACATAACTCACTCATAATTGATTACCGTCATTGCCAAACTTCTCCTTCTTGTCAGTTCCAGTTTGACTCTCATCAATTGAACTCTACTCCTGCCGGGACACGTTCTTGCTTTTCATAGTTGAACCTGATTGTCTGATACAAACACAGTGCGTTAAGTGCAATAAAAGTAACACCTGTAGGTAATGTCAACCTGCTGCAGACCCATCCCAGAGCACGGCTGAACCCGTGGGCCGCTCTTTATCTGTGGGTGGCACATCTCCCCCATCCCGACATCAGAACCTGCCAAAGAGCACACACTGGAGTTAGTTGTGGTTGGCTGGATGCACGGGATGCATGTAAGGCCAGGGCAAGTATTGAGGCAGCGGGTTTGGCAGGACCAGCGTGACCACACAGGCCAATTAAGACAGGCCCTCTCTTCTCCACTTTCTTTCGCTCCGAGCGCTGTCCTCCTCTCATCTCTCCATTTCCATTGATCTGTCCCTTGTAGTCCCTCGCTCGCCAGGCTCATCCTCACAAAGCAAGCTCACACATTCCTCTTCTCCTCTTTGCTTCTCTAATTGCCGGAGACTGAAAAGAGATGGCAGGGCGAATGAGATTGGTAGACAGAGAGAAAGGGGGTCATACCACAGAACCTCTAGGACACACTGTACTGTTCCTCTGGACTAGCATCAGCTCCTATTTGCGAAGCCCATCAAGCGGTAATTAACAAAAACATAACCTTTTGGCAAACAGACTTCACAATGTGTAAAGTAAGCAGCAGTGCAGTGTTACATGTCAGCGTGGCCTTGAGATGCTCACAGGGAATTGTCTTTCTTTTTTGTATTGTCAATTATGTAACTGAGCTGTGACACACTAACAGAAAGTGGATGGTTATGCAAAACTGATCTCTTCATTGTGTTTTTTTCCCCCAATCACTTGTTCATACAAACACTGGAAACAAAATATATAATTTCACTGCTCACCTCTACCTGAGCTCCCAGAATACAAATACCTGCCTCAAATCTGACCCAAATCTGGGTCAGTGTGCTGTCGAATAAAGAAACTATATGTTGAATTCCTATTGTAAAGTCTCATCTTGCTCATAAAAAAATAAAATAAAAATAATAATCAGCATTTACTCTAACATCTAACATGTTGTAAACAAGAGTATTCCAAATTTCACAAACTGAAGGCAAAAGTGAGGCAGAACATACTGTGATTTCAGTGGTGAAACTGATGTTAACCAGAGAAAATCCCTTTTTGCAAATCACAGTTTTGTCAAAGTAAAGAACAGATTGACATTGAGTGATATCAGAGCCTGGTTCAAACACATGTACTATTGGATATTATTGCATTACGGTAGTTTATTTACTAAAAGGAGATTACGACACAGAGCATTTTTATGAAGGCATAATCTTGATTTCTAGGTTTTACTGGACAAATGCAAACAGAAATGTAAACTAAAAACTGTATTCTCCATCCTTTGTAATAGAGAAGACATTTCTACCCTGGGAATTCAAAATAGTTGTGTATTTTTTTATTATAAAGACTTAAAATCATTACTGTTTAGTTCTAATGTCATCATTGAAAGTGTATTACTGTTTACTTAATTCATTCATCTTCATTTTTTGAATTTTGAACGCTCTGATGGCATTTTAAGGGGTCTATGAGGCCGTGGATTAAAACAAAATAAAGATGCAGTTTTCATCAGGTGACATGATACCATACCCATGGGCGAAATGTGCAAAAATACACAAGTGTCTGGCTTTCGAATGCCTCAAGAATTCACACACTAAAATGCAAATGTAAGATACAAAACAACAAACCACTAAACACAGGGTTTACACTCTCTTTGTGAACCTTTGCTAATTTGAGGCATTGTCTTTGCCCTTCACAAACTTACAAATAGCAGAAAGAGCGGAGCAATCCTCGAGTGACGGACCATGTGGGGTGACCATACTGTGCCGTGGCCAAACATGCAAAATGATCCGGTTAAACCATACAGAATCATAACAAAGGGGGAAGTGGTTTCAACTGTGGTCACTGGGTTGCTGCATGACAATTTCCTTTTACTGGAAAACAAGGGGTCACAGCTTCACGCTCCAATGTGCTCCGTGTGTGGCTCCGAGTCTGAGCTAAACTTCTGCAGGGCTTGAGTTACCCGCTGAGGTCAAGCTGGCTTTAAGGGCCCACATGAGAACAATGCAAAAATCTTATGACTGTCACAAGAAAGCTTTTATGAAATGATGGCCAATGTGTTAAGTTTAATTGAGGGTGTTGCAGGAAGAGTGTACTGGGTGGTAATAACAGTTAAAACCTAATGCTGCACTTAATTAACAAACAGGTCAGCATGTTGTAACAATTAGGATTTGGGAGTATGGGACTCTAACATTATCCAGGTGGGTTCTTACCGCGCTCTCAGGGCATTCATCATAGTTGCACGTCAGTGTCACTATGTGGAGGTCACAGGGGCACTACCTGGGCCCGCACACAGACTGACTCTGCTGCCAGGCTGCGTCAACTTCATTTGCCCCAAGCAGAGCTGAGGGGAGCAAACACTGCAAACATATACATAACGTGTGACAATACAATAGAATTGAATATTGTACGTAGAAATGCCAGCGCAGTATAATATAATATATTTTTTTAAAAGACGTCTTATATATTCATGTATATGAAAATATGTGGCCATGTTTACATACTTCAATCTCTGAGGCAATCACAGATTTAAGTATTTGTATTTTTTTCCTCTGATCATTCCAGAGAAAGTTTAAAGATGCATCTTAAAATATACACACTGTAAAAAGTAATAGGGTTGTTTCAATTTCTGCCTTTACACACTAAAATGTGATTCTAAAGAAAAGATATATGTACACCAATTGTTCTAAGGAAACACTGTGAAATATTCACTGTGAGTTGTCGTGTTATGCTTTACTTACATTTTTAATTTTTTTTAAATTACCTTCTGTATGTACATGTAAACGATTGAATTGTTTTAACGTATCAACCAAAACTGTACACCTCATTACCCAATGACATTTTATTATTGTGACTTACTGTCTACTGTAACTTATGATAACATATCTGGATCGTTTCAAGGTAGGTTAACTCATCTTTTTAAGGCGGAAACTGAGATGAAACTTTTACTTAAAATCAGCATACATTTATGAGGTACAACAACTGAAGGGCCTAGAACAAAACTACAATCAAACAAATCACATGCTTCAATATAATGCATGTATGTCAGAGTAAGGGGTACCGAACTGATCATCAAAAGTCTCGGGGTACATGACTATACCATGCCATAGACCATGATCCCGCGATCCATGGGCTTGTCAATATAAGACACTATAAACTGTGCTATAAGATGTCACCTCACTCCTTGTTATTTTCAAAACAATCTGAAGCCACACGATTCCTCTCACTCTGGAGACAGAATAAAGCTGCAGCACAATATCCCAGGACACTCCCCTCTGTGTTTGAACAACATATAATTATAGATCAGTATGGAGAGCCCATTCTGAGGGGAAAATAGCAATCTCTCTTAATTACAAGGCAGCCCGTGATCCATACCTATCCGTCACTTGACAATATTATTTCAGCGGTAAACAAAGCAGGTCCTGTGTGATGACTTAGCACATTCTCAGAGAGGTTGAATAACTCCACTGTACCGTACGAGCCACACGGGGAGCCTTGCAGATGTGATTATGTGCTCTTGAATGACAAGTGTTGAAGTTTTGTGCAACAGTTGAGTGCGAGCCAGGCCGTGTGTCCAGCTGTCCCGCTCTGGGCCTTAGTCTCGGTAAACAGTGGCTCCTCTCTTCCCTTCAGCACTTGGACGTTGGAGTTATCTTTTGCTCATAAACAAGATGAGCTCCATTTCTTTAGCCTCTGCCAGGGCTGTGGGGTTACCAAGTTCTTCCTGTCTCTCCTCTCCTAGGCCCCTTTTTGCAGATGGTTTTCACCCTTTGTGCGGTGCAAGCATTTTTGGGGTTTTAATCGAACAAAATATTCTGCTAATTCTATATCCGGGTGTGGAGACGTGAAGGTTGTCAGGTCTCTGTTGTTGTGTTGAGAGGGCAGTTAGTCGCGTTGACAAAATGTGTGTGTGATGGAACGTTACTATCACATACCGCAGTTGGACTATTTACAATTTGTCCTACATTTTGACAACAAATCAGCCTTTCGAAGAAGTGCAAAGTAATAGAAAATGTCCTTGTTACGACATGCATACACCCACACAAAACCGCCACAGATGAGAGCAAATATTTGAGAGTAAACGGCTCGAGAAGGACATTGCAATCATGCCATTTGGCGAGCTGAAACCATTGTCTTGTTACCAGTCGCCATGGAAGTTGGCAGCAGTGGTCGTGTCAATCTCATTCTCATGCCTGGAGGATGGGACCTGTTGATCTGCCTACGCTTTACTGTTATGAAAAGTGTTACAAAGAGGCATTCAGACCAGATAAAAGCTTGTAAGTAATAAATAGTATCAGCTTCTAAATTATGGTATGACAACCGAACAGCTACAAGTAAACAATTAGGATTTGGCAATTCTGTTTTAATATATGAGCATAAATGCAAAGAATATTATATACCTTGTTATTTTTACTGTTTATGGTTTTATTGTTATCCCCACTAGCTCCCCGCCTATGGGATCCTAAAAAAAAAAAAAAAAAAAACCTATTTTCAAGCATGACAAATTACTATTGACCAAGAGTGCTTTCATTTCTGTTTCTGTGGTTTTGGTCTGGATGTTTTCTGCTCCATCTGAGATTGAACAGTGGACATACTGGCCTTCACTCTCAAAAAGAACAGGCACTGATTATTCAAATATTCATTATAGTGTAATTTCCTTTTTTGCCTGTAACAGTGAGTTCAAACTATTTCCCCTTAAAGTGGAACACATTTACTGTAGACTATATCAAAACGTCTATCATATTTACCATTGAGATATATGGTAATTTCCTTGGCTGAGGTCTGGAGAGCTTCAAATTATGAGCTTTATATTTAGTTTGGCTTTTTATTTTCTGTTCTTTGATGCATATAATGGACATGGTAGGTGTAAATTAGCTAGAACAAACATACTTAATTTTAAAGCTGGGGTACATAACTTTTTTATTGGTACATGAGTAAAAAAAGTATTTTGTAAAAGTAGTAGTTGTGACTAAAATCAGACCACTGTACGCTGTCTGCATCTAATAATCAAGTTTTTTTAATGTCCAGAAGTACCCCACCCCAGTTTCACTTCACCATCTGAAAAAAGCTCTGCAACGGCTGAAAATGAATGCATGTGAATAAGAATCATGTGCCAAAGGGTTTGGGAGATCTTGAGATGAGAAAATTTGTGAAAATTAGATAAGTCAATGTTTTTATGTGTCCACTGTCTCTGATAAATCAACACATCAACAAATAAACATAGTCTGACTTTAGAATTGCATTGTATAGATACATATAATAATATATACATTTTCTAGTATGGGCTTCATATCTGGCTTTTCTCCAGGAGGTAACTAAACAAATATAAACAAACATGCATGGATGAACACATACATGTATTTACATATGCACAAACACAAAGGCAGACTGATATTTAAACGAAACAGCGCTTGATAGCATTTAATTCACTGGGGCCTGCTAATGATGGGTGGCACTATGATGTGTGTGAATGCTCAAAAGAAACTGGCATTAGTTCTGGGGCCAATTCAGCCGCCAACAGCAAGCGGGCTAAACTGTTTCTTTGTTTGTTTTTTCCCCCTGTTTTTTTATTCCTTTTTTTTTTTTTCTTTGGAAGGCGCCAAGCAATTAATAGTGCGCCTATGGGAGTCTAGTAAATGTTGCAGTGGTGCTAAACATCAGCAGCAATGCACAAGATGATGGGAAACAATATGATAACGTGACACCCTTTCTAATACGCTCACCACTTTGTTAGCATTTTTTAAATGTTCTTATTTTTTGTGGGTAGTTCTATGAAAACAAACTTCCACCGGTTTTGAACAACTGAATCGACAAAATCTCAAAAGATTTGATGCAGACCTTCACTCTTAGTCCTGCCATGTTCCATCAGCCGTGTGTGCAGAGGCAGCGGCAATAAATCATTAAAGGGTGTTGTTATAACTTTACAAGCATGAACAGCATTTTCAGTACTACAAAAATGTGACATTAAACAAGGAGTTTGTGGCTAAAGCATGCCTGTAAAACACACAACACTCAAATGTAAACGTCTGTACATGTCTGTTATCTGCTCATATTTGGTAATACTTATACAGAGAAGATAAGCCAGACAGTGAACCACGCTTTTATCACTTAGTTTTACATTTTAGGAATGTGCAGTGATTCTAAACCAGAACAAAGTATTTTTTATACTATTTTTCAAATAAGACAAACATTTATCTTGTAGGCTGAACTCTGAATGGACATGTGCAATGAGTAATATGTGATTTTATTTTTTAGAAACATAATATTATTTACACATTATTCCAGTAATCTATACTGTGTGTTTGCATGCACAAAATGTTTTATGGGCTGGCATGTGTGCGTGCACTGTATGGATGTGTGGAGTCACTTTGGATTTCTTTAAGTGAAACAAACATAAAGTACTGTGTCCTGTACACATTGCACCATGCAGCGAGCCAACAAGTCCATGCTCAATATTTACATCTGACCATCAAACAGTTCAAAAATCACTCCTCTGCTGCCGGTACAACATGGTCAGGAGAAATGGGTGTTCTGTGAGCTGGGCTGTTTAATGTTCACCCAGGTAACGTGACTGGAGAGGATATGACCCTGCCATAAAGATATTTTTTATTTATGATCAATGGTATTGAAAGACAGGCTAATGGGCTTTCACACTTTAACATACAAATGAAAGATATTCAAGCTGTGAATCGTTGAAAATTCTTGCTGCCAGTTGATATTTTCACTTGATGCGCTTCCACATAGTCATATTATGTGTGGTTGATGTGCAATAAGGTAATTATGCCATGGCTTGGTCCCCAGACAGCGTGCGTATGCACTGTACCTGGATAGTAATTGTGGGCTCCTGGGGAATCGAGGCTATCCCCAGCAGCCTTATTATTATCATTAAAGCGAGAGTTAGCACGCTGTCTGAGGCCAGGTCAAACAGGTAGATCTTCCTCCAGACAAGCCCTGTGTTTGTGCTCCATGAATCAACTGTGCTCTATCTAATTATTACTGACAGGTCACTGCCACAAATAACAATTTGTCTTCATTTTGAGCCTTGCTGGAACTAATTTTTAAAATATGAAAAGTAGGACTGGTGGTGATTGTTTGAGACACTTGTGTCCATTATATGTAATGTGCCCATTAGATATACACCTGCAGGCAGCGGGTCATAAACAGAGAGCTTCTGTGTAACAGTCTGTACCTCTGTAACACCTGGAAGGCCTCTGACAGCTGTGATCCCATCAACATACTGTCATACACACAGAGGAGTTTTTATCATGACAATAAAGGTGATTTATTGTGCTCATCTTTATGTCAGAAATAATTATCTCTCTGCTCAAACTGGGAACGTCCAGTGCCATCTCATATGCTGTTCCTAAATTCTGCTGATTATCTCCTCGAAAAACAAAGATAGGGCTTGCACAATTCATGAGGGAGCCAAAGTTCTTGACACAGACTGACAAACCAAACAAGAAGTGAGCAAAACAACCTTAGACAACAGGCTGAGTTTTAACAATAAAGATGTTCTTTCTCTGAAAATACAGCCCTCAGCCAAGGACAACAGAGAGCAGAGCCCGGCAGATGCTTTTGGAGGAAACAGAGACTGACGTCACAGGACTGAGCCACCTGTCCCAGTCCACACTCCACCAGTGCATCATCTATTCTACCTCATTCACATTCAACACACACACCCACACCCTTCACACACCCTTCACACCCCATTCACGCACCATTCACACACCCTCACACACCTTCACACACCTTAACAAACCTTCACACACCTTCAAACCCCGACACACCCCTTACACACCCCCACCCCCCCACAAACACCCTCACACATCCTTAACAGATCCTTCACACACCTTCGCACATCCTTCACACACCTTCACATCCTCACACACCTTCACACACCCTTCACACACCTTCCATCTCACACATCCTTCACACACACCCTACACACTTCACAGCACTTTGCACACACTTCACACATTCACACACCTTTACAAACTTCAAACCACCTTCACACCAATACACAGCCCACCACACACTCACACACTTCACACATCCTTCACACACCTTCACATCCTCACACATCCTTCACACACTTTCACAAACATTCACAAACCTTTCACAGACCTTCACACACCTTTACAAACCTTCAAACACCTTCACTACCACACGTCCCCACACCTCAGCCCACACTTAAAAACCTTCACACACCTTCAAACCCGACCAACCCCTTCCACACGCCCCACCCCCCACAAAACACGTTCCAACATCCTTAAAACAGATCCTTCACGACCTTCGGCACATCCTTACAACACCTTCAACATCTTCACACATCCTACAACACCTTCACACCGCTCACTACATCCTTTCATCACATCTTTCACGACACTCACAACCTTCAACCCTTCACACATCTTCACCACACCTTTCACACAATCCTTCACATTCCTTACACTTCCTTCACACACGTTACACCACATTCCACTTAAGATTGATCCTTCACACACCTTCAACACTTACAACATCTTCAGCACATCGCTTCACAACTTCACCATCTTCACACATCCTTCTACACCTTACAATCTTCAACATCCTTACACACCTTCAACATCCTTAACACACTTCAAACTCTTCACACACTTCACACACCTTTACAACCCCCCAAACAGTCACACACCTTCAACATCCTTCAAAAACATTCACACCCCTTCACACCCCACCCCACCAAACACCTCAACACCTTCAACATCTTCCACACCTTCGTCAACACCCCCAACACCTCACACCATCACACATCCTTCACACACCTTTCGACACCCCCCCGCACACCTCACACACTTCACATCCTTTCGCACCTTCACACACTTCACACATCTTCAAAATACCTTCACACACTTCACACCCCACCCCCAACACCCTGCAGCACATCCTTCACATCATGCCTTCATACACCTTCACACCTTCACACAACTTCACAACACCTTCACACATCCTCAGATACACTTTCAGCACATCCTTCACACATCCTTCACACATCCTTCACACAACCTTCAACACCTTACACACCTTCACACCACCCCCCAAACACCCTCACACACCTTCAACATCCTTTTCACGCACTTCACACACCTTCACCCCCCCCAAACACCCTCAACACCTTCACACACCTTCACACACCTTCCACCCCACCTCCCCAAAACCTCACACACTTATCATCTTCACAACCTTCGCACACCCCCCCACACTCCTCACACACTTCACACTCCTTCATACACCTTAACAACCTTCACACACCTGTCACAGGGACCCCCCTCCCCCCAAACCGCTCCCCAAACACCTACACAGCTTCATCTCTTTCCCACACCTTACACCCACCCAAACACTCACACACCTCCTTCACACACCTTCACATTCACACACCTTCAACACCTTCAATCCACCCCCCAAACACCCACATACATCCACACACCTCACAGACCTTCACGACACCTTCAACCCTCCCTCCCCAAACACCTCACAACACCTTCACCATCCTTCATACACCTATCACACACCTTACACAGTCCTTCCACCCCACTCCTCCACCCAACACCCTCCTCCAAAACACGCTCACCACCTCAATATCCCTTCACATGTCCACCTTCCAACCCCCCCCAAACATCCCTCACAGGACACCTTCACAGCATCCTTCACACACCTCACATCACACACCTTCACACACCCTCGCACACCTTCACACATCCTTTACACACCTTCAAACACCTTCACACACCTTCACACACTTTCACACCCCCACACCCCCCCACACACCCTCACACACCTTCACACATCCTTCACACACCTTCACACACCCTCACACATCCTTCACATACCTTACTGTGTGTATTAAAATAAAATGTTAAGTAAAAAAAGTATAACTCAAAAATGTTTTTGCTTTCCTTTTGCCACAGTGTTTTTGTAGGCTGTGTAATAAAATGAAAAAAAAAAAAAGTTTTGTAACAAAAATACAGCAAAAAAGCAATAGCAGCCTGGGTGAGAGGTCCCTGAAGAATGACTATGCAGACACTGGTGTGCGTAGTGCAGAACAGGTGCCAAACCAAACAGTGGAGAGGAGGAAAACACGAGGGCTTAGCTCACAGCAGGCTTCCCGCTAATGCTCTGTCACAAACACATAACTGTAGTGTGTAACAGGTCTGAGGGGCCGGCTGAACGGTGTGTCAGGTTCTGAGAGGGACACATGAGTTGCCAGAGAAGCTTCATATACTAAACAAGAACAAGGACGGAGTGTGGAGAGCTTTCTGTCCATGTCCACAAGGTTACTAGGCTGTTGACTTTACTGCGGTGATACACAATTCCCGGGAAACAGTGGGAGGCATGGAAAATTTTCCCTGGTCAGTTTTTAGGGGGCTTCATTTGTCATCTTTGTCAGCAGGATCAGTGGAAAGACCTGACAGAAGCTGAACCCACGTACACAACATGGCATTCAACGTGTACACAGGTGCTTAAGCAGTGGCGATGAGGAGGAGATGCCACCGAGGTGGCAGATTTTCTGCTGCTGTGGTAGAGTTGATTTACCAGCAAGACAGAGGGCAGTCACTGCTCCATTATGGAAAAAAATCCCAAATAGTGATCATTTAGATCACAAATTAAATCACAAGGATTTAATAGGGTAATTCGTCCAGGAGTGGGCCAAAAAGTTTCAAAAGGAATTTACAATTTCCTGATTTCCTGCAGTTGAAACGTTTCCAAACCCCCCCCCCCCCCCCCAAAAAAAAACAAAAACAAAAAACCACATTGGCCAGATGACAACCCTTGAAAAATGTTCTACCAATTATTCAAATGATAAGAGAAATTCATGAACATTAAAGTAGGAGATGTAGCTAACAATTATAATAATAAATATAGCCGTAACGCTAACGCGCCCCAAACTTCCCCCTTTTATTTCACTGAAATGTTGAATATGCAGGGCAAATGTCGCACAGAGACCATAGTACCTAAAAGAAACATTTGGTCAACTTTTGATGTCCCACTCCTCAAGATGATTTTCACCATCTTGAATTTAAGCTTGGCCGGGCCAAAGGAGGAGTTTGTAAAAGTATGAAGTGTAAACATGTTCAGATTTCTGAGATTTGGCGATTTTCCCGTTGGAATAACATGGGAGGTTTCTATCATTGTTACTCCGTAAGAAATATGACATGGGTCTGATTGGATTTTTTGATCGGCATGCCAAAATAGAATTTTGTGCAAAATTAAAAAAATATTTTGTGGTCCCATTCAAAAGGCAATGTTTTTGAAATTCTTGGCAAAATGTGCGGCTTTGCTGCACACAGACCGTAGCATTTAGAATAAACTATTTTAGGTTTCACCAAATTTTAGGTTATTTGGGCTAACGCCCTAGGAGGGGTTTGTAAAAGTATAAAGAGTAAACATTTCAGAGATTTACAAATTTTCCCATTGGAATAACATTGGAGGTTTGTGTCATCGCCACGGCTACGGCATAAGAAATATAACACGCGTCTCATTGACATTTTTTATCGGGATGCAACAATTTAATTTCTTGCCAATTTTCATAAAATTACAAAAACTAAACATTTTGCTTCCTATATAATATATTTTTTTATACTGTAGGGGAACAAATGGCTTTGTTTCACTTCAAGCAGGTTTAGGGCAAGAGGTTTAACCTACTGATTCAAAGTTGATGCAGTTTGGACTTTGTATGTACAAAATGGCAGCAAATGCACAATTTGGGCCTAATAATAATATAAAATGTTATTTATAAGCACCTTTAATAACACCCAAAAAAGGCCCAAGTTTTGAAACATTAAAAGCAACATCAGAAAACATACAATGCAAAACTGGATGATGGTTTGGTGTGAGAGTGAGAGAGTTCTGTGGTGTAGGATTGTCTGAACAGGTAGGTTTTGAGACTGGAGACTGAAAACTCTACAAATGAAAATTTTCTGTTTATATCTGTTTTTTGAGGTCTTGTTTTCACCTGAGTCTGTGTTCTCTCTTGTCCAATCGTCCACTCAAAAGCATTCCAGTAGTCAAAAGCAAGCCAGACCGCTTTGGAAACTACTACTCCCCAGCGTCCATCTCGGACCCCTTAAACGGGTCGGTACGGTTCACTTAAGGCAGTGGAGAAACTTCCGGTCCATCTCGATCTGCTCCAAAGTGAACCTGTGGAAACAACCCATTAATCTTCCCTTTAAGATGTCTTCTGTTCAAGGCTGGAATATACATTGTGTGTGGGCTTCAGAATTTACGCGAGACCGTTAATAACCTCTTTCCCTGTGTGTCTGCTTATGTAACAGAAGAAGGTTTCCTGCCGTCGATTGCAGCCAAAAAGCCTGTCTAAACCTAATTGTGACCTCCTCATATATCACATCACTCCTATTCTATTACCAGTTCTATACACTTAATCATTCTGTGATGTTTTGTGCTGAGGTAATTGAGATATGCCCCATGTGCTCCATATGTGTTCCAAGGTGCAGGCAAATATTGGAGCATAATGTATCAAATATAATACAGAACAGACTCCTTTTCTCCCAATGGATAAGGTGGATATAAATAAGATCCTAATGCTCAGAGACACATTTGGCACAGTCTGCTTAAAATACAACACATATATTTCCATAGCTTATGCTGAGACACACTCTTTAAATTGTGTGCCTGCCCTCAAAAAACACTGAACCTATATGCCAGGTCATATAATAAACACCCTTTTTACAGCCTCAAAGCCAGCTTGTCGCAGCATCATTAAAACAGTGTTTCTTGTTAGAGGAGCCATTAGGTACGAGTTGTTTTTCATAAAGGCGTTACATTTCCCCCTTACGCCCTTGGCCGTCCTCACACACATGAACTGAGGTGACCGGCCCCCAGCACGGTTTCTTGAGACTTAGACTATCACTTCCACAGCCCTGTTCCCAAAACACACAGAGCCTTAGACACAAGCAGCTGGCCACCTTAAAGCTTGCATTAACTACTCCATGTTTGTACATACTCTTGAGAGTCTGATTGTGATTTATACCACACCAAGGTCGTATAATTTATAATGTAAGTATACATTATAATATACAGCCTTGGTGCTTTATAAAATCACAGGCAAGAGCATCCTGGATTTAGATGTGTTTGGATTGTAACTATATTGGAACGGCAGGAAATGAACTCGAGTGCAGAGTACCGTTCTCTGTGAATCATAGAAGCGAGTAGCATAATAATAATAATAATAATAATAATCCTTTGATTTAATTTCACTTTACCTTTGAAACAAATCTTAAAGTGCAATAAAAATAAAGTGCAGTTTAAATCACACAGTATAACACACAACCAATGTGCATCATACACAACATCCAACACTCTCTGAAACACAACGCTCAATAATCACTCAAAGAACACCACATTTTCATCTAAATGTACAAAAATATGTCCAGAATTGATACAACATTTTAAATGTGTGTAAGGCTTCATTTGTCAATAGAGAGAGATATGACAAACTTAAGATAGAAGCCCTGAATCTCTTTGACTTTTTCAGTTCTCAGTGGTGGATTCTTAGACATTCATGTTTTTCAGTAGCGTGACCGTCAGGGCCAAATGGTGCGTGATAGAACTTGTATCTTCATCTGATACTGCTATCAGTGCTTGATGGGCCTAAGAGTTGTTGCTGGAAGCAAATTCCACCTCCCCAGCTAAAGCATATGAGTACATATTTGAAATACTGAGGCAGGAGAAGAGTTAAGGTGGTATTGAAAATAAAATGTGTGACCTCAGGTCATGGAATTTGAGGATTGGTCGGATCCAGGAGCATGGAGGCCCAAAGCCCCATGGGCACCACTGGTCTTAGACAACAAGTCTGTGGAATACACGCAGACAGTCCCACCCCCCGCCTTTTGCTGTTGTTGTTTTCTCTCCAGCCTCACAAAGAGGAGGCTTTTCAAAGGTCACTGTGCACAGTAAAAGTGAATCCATACTGGCTGGGTTCTGCATCTACCGTGGACTTTAGCCGGACAGTGTCTTGTTTAAAGCGATAAGAGAGAATAGCGTGGCACCGAGAGTGCAGCAGGCAGCTCACTGAGGCCTCTCAGCTTCAGTCTCTTCAATACAAAGCTCCTTTGAGCATTGTCGCCGCTCTCAGCCTGCTCATATGATTAGTCAGCACTGTGTTGTTATCACACAGAGCCCTGGCCTACTTCTGCAGGAATTCAACCTATGACATCAGTTATGCTCAAAGTTTGTGACAAACTGCTACAGGTTCAGGTGGACGTAAACTGGAGTCAAATTTATTCTTATTACTAAATCTTGTATGGCTTTGATGTTGATCCAAATCAGCTCCGATTTGGATCACCATCAATGTTCGCTGGACCTCCAGTGGTCCGAAGTTTGTGGAATTGATTGATTGATTATAATCACTTTGGCTTGTGGGACCCACACACCTGCCACACAATTGGTAAACATGGAGTAACTTTGCAGGTTACATTTACACAAGTCAAGCTTAAACAAACGTTTTCACCGATAAAGAGAAATATTTATTTCCTGTATATCGTGAACGTGGCATCATCGTCTACTTCGTTTGGTTGACATAAACCCCTTCAAAGTAATTGGAATCCAGAGTGAAAGCAGAAGCAGGGCTGAAGGTAGGACACAGTTGTGGCAGGGATTTTTTTATTTAACCATGAACAAAGCCCCAAAACCGTAACCGCAGGCTCAGAGCTTGTTCCAATTAGCTTGAGTTTCTTAACTTTAACCAAACCTTTAACTTCCTTAACCACACATTATCGTTAGCCGTTAGCTAAGATGTCATGCCAACTCTTTATATGGCTATGTATCATTTGTATGCAGTGCTCACTTCGTAGTTTACATCTATGGTACTCGCTGGTGTAGAAATACAGCAAATTGCCAAAAGGAGGCACAAGCCAAGGTAAGCAGAAAACATATTTAAATGAACGGTCAACAGGCTGCCCCGAGGGAGTGTGGGAGACAGCCTGCTTGTAGCGCATTCCAAGCCTTTGTCATTCTAGTTTCCTGTCAACATCTTAAGCCAATAGATAATGAAATCTGAAGGATGGGTGCATAGGAACCTCACCTCTTTATCCCATGGATCAGCCCACCCCAGGACAATGAGGAAAGAAGATCTATTGTAGGAAATACCTTCAAAGTGAGACATCTTGTTTGGAGATTGTTTCTGGTTTAAATCTACCACCACAACATTAAGACACACAAGGTAAAGAGGTTTTTTGGGGACACCCCCATCCAATTCAAGTGAAAATATAATTATCACAAGATGCGGAATCTTGTTTATGCATTCCGCCATAATACCAATGTTTGGGAGGTATTATTTCAAAGTCATTTGGCCTAATTTATGAGGTGCCCCACATATGAGTTTGCTCCCTTTTATGGCCCTGTTTCCCCATGTCTGCTAAAAGGATGTATGCTCCCTCCAAAAGGCCAGCCCAGGGCCAGTAACACCCGCTGCACACAGGCAACCACAGCAATTCTCCGTCAATTACATCACCTCTGCACATCTCAACTGCTGCCTGAGTCTCCCTTTTTACCTTTTTGTTTCTCTCAGGGGCAGCTTAAGTCATGACGATGCAGCATATGGTCCAGAGGTGTGCAGTCAACTTGAGTACACAGCGTCCCAAATACAAGAGCACAGGTAATCCTTCATATAGGTTCCATATTTGGGTTAAAAACCAAAATATAGTGCAGAAAAACTGTGTAATGGTCTGCTGCTGTGCGATTCCTAGCACAGGAAATTACTAAAATATCTTTCAGATTATTCAAACAAGTGCATGTTTAAAGATATCCTGCCCAATAAAGCCTTCTGACCAACAAAATCCATAAAGAAAATTATATATATATATATATATATATATATATATATATATATATATATATATATATATATATATATATATATATATATATATATATATATATATATATATAGTTTCTCTCTCTTTCTCTCTCGCTCTCTCTATGTATGTATATATTGTCTCAGATGCTGGCGAAAATGTGAATTGTAGCTAAACAAAGTTTAGACCTTAGATATAGGTCTCTCACTGCAAAAGGGACGCTTAATTGCAATGATAATTTTTGCGTTATATAAACTATATATTTATAGTCAAATTCTAGGTCTCAGCTACGTGTTGCATTTAGTAAATGTTTAATGCCATACCGTGAAACCTTCTAGGCAAAGCAATAACAACTCGGCACTGCACTTTTTAATGGAGAAGATACTTGACACTTGAGACATGGATATTGGAATACAAACTTGTGACCTATAACAACAAGTGATTCAAATTTTCCTCTGCCACATGCAATTGCTTTAGGCTAGAACAGTGCAAATCTAAACTACTGGCATAACATTGCATGGCCTTGTGAACTGCATTTTGAATTGTGGCACTGTTTTAAAGCTCCTTCCTTGTCTGACTCAGGACAATTGCAGTAACACCCATCACATCCGTATTTTCATTCTTTATAAAATCGCTGGTGGTTGTTTCAGTGAAGCGGTGCCAAACCCATCCGTGGCCCTCACCGCCCTCTTCCCTTTCATCCCTGGGTGTCTATAAGGCGTGCGTGGGAGGAAGTGACTTTGGGTCAATGGTATGTCTGCAGCGTAAACAGTGGCTATAGGTTGGGCCAGCTCTTGGCCAGCTCTGGGCTTATCAGGTCGTCGCTGTCTGATTGACCCTCCACTCCCTCTTTGTTTAGACGGCGTTCCACATCCTCCTCCGCCTCAGCGCCATTCTTCCCAGCGTATCATGTTGTAAAAGTGAAAGGCCATGTTTTACTTCTTTACTTTAAGAGCAAACAGGAGAAAAGGAGAATCCAAACAGCGCATAAAAGAGGCACGTACAGAGGGGAAAGGCATGTCCATGGCTGTTGACAAATATTTACTGCTCGCTGGGACAACAGGAGGAATGTCAGGGGGGTGATGCCTGGTCTGCCTCAGAGCTCTCCAAAGTGGTTCCCAGCTCCAGTGTGCGGTCGCTGGCTGCGGCCTGTCACTCGGGACAGATTAAAGCACGCCTCACGTTTTGTTTTGCTAGAGGAGGGGCGCCGTGTGTGTGTGATCTCCTGTCAACCTCCTTCTCATCCATCTCCGCCAGAATTGAAGGGGGCATGGGAGGTAAAAGCGGGTTCAGGTGGGGGCAAGGGCCAGGGTTAGTCCGGGGGAAGAGTGGGGTCAGAGGTTAAGCTGGGTTCCCTCAAGCCCACGCCACACACATACAGACAAACATAATAATGTCTTGTGCTGACGTTTCACCACTCTTGTCGTCTGCAACACTGCACTTCTTCAAGCACCGCGCGTCCTGTTATTGAGTGCAGATGTGGAGCTATAATGAGCTGAGGCTCTGGCAGGACTACCTCTGATGAATGGTGCCTGGCCAGTGGACACAAACAAGAGAAGAAGAAAACAATAGTGAAACAAACGTTCTGCAGGTGACGAGGCCATGGGCAGACAGATGGCAGAAGAGTGTCAGGGGCCCACAGGTGCACCTCACCAGCACTGTAATACAAATGAGGTCTGTGCATTTGGTTCAAAACAGGCTTTGTTCGTTGTGGAAGACATCAGGATTTCCAGAGCAACAACTCCACATGAATCTTTATGTGTACTTCAGAATCAGACTGACTTTTATTCATCCTCAAAGGAATGTTACACATTCTGTTACACACATGCATTGCTGACCAATATAAAAATAAAAAATACAGCAAACATCAGTTTGATATTAAAATTACACAAGCCCCTTAGTAAAGGAGTTAAAAAAATAAATAAAAAATAGACAGATAATAATAATGAAGTACATAAACATGAAACATTTTTACATGCTGCAATATGTACAATGATAATAATATTACAACCAGAAGAGAGGACAGACAACCTCAAGTTCAGAGGTCTTCATTGTGCTACATAAGGACTTCAGTTTTATTAATTCATTAATCTATTAATTGAATTATGTATGTATGTATGTGTGTGTGTATGTATTCATTTTTATTGATTAGGGCAAATATCTTCCTCAGTCTTTCTTTCACTAGTGGTGATGACAAGTCACAAGAAATGGGAGAATGAAAGAACAATGGTTTGTTTGATTTACTATTTGGAGCATTACTCACCCCAAGCAGCTAACTTTGCTCTCAGTCAGAGGTGGGTAGAGGAATGTA
The DNA here is from genome assembly GCA_015082035.1 of Chaenogobius annularis. Taxonomy (NCBI): domain Eukaryota; kingdom Metazoa; phylum Chordata; class Actinopteri; order Gobiiformes; family Gobiidae; genus Chaenogobius; species Chaenogobius annularis. The sequence goes on from BJKM01000043.1 coordinate 1,391,259, forward strand.
CTCAAGTAAACATGTCAGTGTAATCCCTCATTCGTCCAGGAGTGTTCCATTGTAGAAAAAGATTCAGATGTAGTCATCTGAATAAAAATTGTACTCAAGTAAACATAACGTCAAGTAAAAAGTAGTGACCCAAATAATTACTCGAGCAAGATTTCAGTATTTGCAGAAAATACCACTTAATTATCTGAATTATAATTAAGTTTAAGTAATTAAACTTAATTACTTGTTTGAAAACATGAAACAATACACTGATTCTAGTATTTCAACGCAAAAAAATCAACGCAAGTCCTCTGTCACATACTCACAGTGGGAAGGGTAACCATAATGTTTACTCGAGAACACTAAAATACATATTGCTCAAGACATAAAATATGTTGCTAGAAAACTACTCAAAATACAATGTTATAGTTACTCAAGAGTAAATGAGCTTGTGGTTACCAAAATATGATGAGAATGATATAATGTACAGTGCTGCTTTGTAAATATATTTGACTAAAATGACCAATAGATTTACAATTATTGACAAAGTATTGGACAATGATAACTCTGAACACAGTTCATAGATGAGCAGTTACACCTGCTTTCTACAGGGAACAATGGCCTAAACAACACATAGACATCTTGAAAGTGGATAGGTGCTCTAGCCAATCCATACTATTGTTGTGTCTTTGGGCATAACACTAAACCATGCATTAAGTGGTGTGTGTTTCAGTCAGTCCCAGGGCAGCTGTGGCTATAGAAATAGCTTATCATCGGCAGGTGTGGGGAGGTAAAGTAAAATGCTTGAAATGAAAAAACAAGCAATATATGACTGACCCACTACTAAAAATATTTGGTAGCATTTGTCAAATAATTGCTTCATTGTGTAACTTATAGATGTCCTATTTTAAAAGGAGAGCTCAGCAAAGTTTGGTTGTTGCAGAATATCCTTCTTAAAGTGGAAGTATTGGGTAAGTCTTGTGTCGCCATTCAAAAGTCTTTTCACTTCCTCAAGAGTTGCGGATGAGGGCTTTAAATATAGACCACAACATTCAGCAATACACCATGTGCATTCAGGAGTCACTCAAATCAACTTCCTCTCAGTGTGTTCTGTGGAGCAGCGAGTGGTGCTGCTTCATGTGGCGATGGCATTTGGACTTTGAACTGATCAAACAGGACTTCAGCACCAAATATCTTATCTCTGTTCCACTTTTTAACTCGCTCGGTACACAAAGCTTCAGCCAGATTGGTGACTAGAGCCAAACGTCCCATGGCCTATTTTTATCATATCAACACCTAGATTTAATTTTATAGCCATTATAAGTAAACCATCTTAAAAAATAAATGTTGTCTATGGTGGTATGGTGCAAAAATGAAACAGGAAAAGAAGAATAAGGGCAACTAACAATAAATCACCCACCCATCCTCATTTCTCTACTGATTACAGGGTCACAGAAGCAGCCTGAGCAGGGACTCCCAAACTTCCCTCTCCACACATACTTCCTCAAGCTCCTCCAGGGGGAACTTGAGGTGTTCCCAGGCCACAGATAGATAGTCCCTCCAGCGTGTCCCGTGGTCTTCTCCGGGGCCTCTCCCCAGTGGAACATGCCCAGAACACCTCCCCAGGGAGACGTCCAGGAGGTATCTGAAAGAGATGCCCGAGCCCCTTCAGCTGACTCCTCTCCACGTGGAGGAGCAGCGGCTCTAAGCCGAGTTTCTCCCATGTGACGGAGTTCATCACCCTATCTCTTAGCCAGCCACCCTGCAGAGGAAACCGCTTGCACCTGCGAATTTGTCCTTTCGGTCATTACCCAAAGCTCATGACCATAGGTGAGAGTAGGAACGTAGATTAACTGGTAAATCAAAAGCATTACTTAATGGCAATGAAACAGATTCAGATAAAATACTAGGTTAAACATCTATATTTATAGAATGTATATGTATTAAAAAGAAAACAATGTTAGTATGTTAACTAAATGTATGATGATGTGAATATGTCTAGAAGATTGCAATTTACAAATAACAAGGTGCAGATAAAGTCCCTGCTGGCTTCTGGACAGAGCAGAGCTATTGCTTTCCAAAAGTCCATAAACATCTGTCTTCTAGGCATTGAGTTCCAGGACAGCCCCCCCTCCCTCCGAGAATCAAAATCAGAATCAGAATCAGAAAAGGTTTAATGCCATTGTCAATGAACAGAATTCACAAACATAGGAACTTGTCTCGGCCTTAAGGTGCAACATAAAACACTGAGCAATAATAAAAACAACATATATGAAATCAAAAGGGCATGCATTAAGAAACTATTTAAAATTACTATAGTATAAAATAAAAATAGGCTTACAATGTACACAAGAATTTAGAGTTAAATTTACAGTTGTAGTGCAGAAAGTGACAGTGCAGTGAGTGGTTGAATAGTTGCAGTTAAAGTGGCAGGTGTTTCGAAGTGTTCATGAGACCAACGGCAGAGGGAGAGAAACTTATCAGTTTTATAGTGTCACAACATTGCCAGTATGATGCGTTAATTACTGCAGCTACCTAGATTGCTTACTGTGCATTTTATGTATTTACTGTATTTCAATAACATAAATATTGAATATGGTATGCGCTAAAGACTATATTTTCACAATATTGTGAAACATCACTTTGTAAAATTTGTAAAAAGTGCATTTCAAAACAATACATTTTTCTTTGGAGATCTATATACAGAACCACTCGTTCCACCCCAAAAAGTGTGTCTCTTATTTCTTTTACAAAATATATAAAGACATGCTGCCCAGTGGTCGTGTGGTTAAGGCACATCACATGTATGCATGCCAGGCTCCAAGTGCAGCCGGCTGCAGTGTTGAGAGGTCGATTCCAGACTCCGACTATTTACTGCATATTCTCCCTTCTCTCTCATCCCCCATTTCACATTACTTTCCTGTCAATAATGCCGGGCACAAAATTTAAAAAAACTAAAACATAAAAGAGCCCTAAAATATCTGTAAAGGGTTACTGTAGTAGTACACACTGAATAAATATATTTAAAGGTCCATTAAACAGTTAATGGATTTTCTGGGATGGATGGGATGTGCAAAATTATGTGTACCATGTAATTTGGGGCATAATCCCTTCTAAATTACAGAATGGAGGCAAAAGAAGAACACGATGCACTGCAATGGACAGGTAATATTTAGCCTCAGAATATCACTAAATGTGAAAAACCAAGGTGGTTTTGTAAGTGACAAAGCATGGTTAGGTTAAAAAACATTATCAAATGTATTTTATCTGATATATTTATTTAATAAGCAGGTATTATAAACAGCTAGCAATTTAACTGAAAGCAAAATCTTAATTTTTAGGTTATTTTCGTACTGTATTCACAGATGTATTACATTTATACCACAAATACTACAGTTAGTTTTGCTGAAATACATTTTTGGATGCTCAGAAAATAAAAAAATGTTCCCTTGATGTAAAAAGAGATACAAATTTACACTGGAAATTCAAAATTCTAGCTTAATTTGGTTAAAAATACAAGAAACCAATAGCACTTATATCTGATGTCAGTAAATCTTTGAAAATGTGTTACTTCTCGACCTTCAGCCTCTAGGGCTGAAGGGTCGGTGGTGAGAGGTGACTCAGCAGGCTTAGCACTTGTCTGGGCCTCTGTCCATGGTCCTGAAGCACTCATCTACCATACAGCTACATCAAACAGAATGCAGACAGAACACACCCAGTCCAGCCTTTAAGCCTGTTTACCTCAATGTGCAAGCTCCAAGGTTAATTTAAAGGGGAAATATATACATTTCTAAAGTGAACATTGGCAAGCAAAATAATGTCCTTTGATGAAATCCTCTCTTTGTTATGTATCACCTATTGAGCTAATTTTTTTCTTTAAAACATTTTCTGTTCAAAAGGTTTCATTGGAAAGAACGTAAAATGGGGAGAGAGTAAACCAGTAGAGACAATAATCAAGCGTGCAATGCAGCAACAACCACATAAGCACAATGCCTTAAACCACTACACCACCGGCGAACACAGATCTATAAAAATCTACCCATGATACAACAAAAAACGTAAATTGGTTTTACAGTGATTATTTGAATGGGTCCCAGGTTATTATACAGTAAAAAAAATAAAAAAAAAAAAATAATTGGGCCCCAAGGTTAAAAATAAATCATCGTAATTGTACTATGCGGTCAGAATATTTCAGAATTATGGAAATGATTTGTTGTACAAAAATACATATTTTTTCATTTTTCATTCGAGTCTAATTGTTCTCTCCAAACTAGTGTACCATGACGCAAAACCAATGATTACAGGACCATTATTTGGGATTTGGTTGAATACCCAAAAGTACAAACCCTATCAACTTTTAACTTATTGTTCTTTCATGCAAATCAGTTAAGCCAACAAATCACAGATGATGTTCAATGGATTGAAGTCAAATCAAACTGTACAAAATGTTCTTTTTAGGAAAGTTGAGTGGCATGTTATACAAAAACATGGATCAAAAAAAGGATTAGAAAAGTTTATGGCAAGGTGTCGGCTCATTGTGTTCTGCCAGAACTAACCTCGACTTCCATGAGTGTTTAACCGCTTCCCGGCCTGCTGTATGATACGTGTACATTACTCTGCATGTGCGGATGACTAACAGAAGAATATGAGCTGCCAGGATACACGTGGTGCTGCTAATAAGCCATTAAAGCAAGTCATTTCAGGACACAGGCTTTGCACCCTTTTACAGAGTGGAGGCAGACGTCAGCGTGCAGTACATTTGTCTTACTCACCCCGGGCCAAGCTTATAAACCTGGAGCCCTCCTGCAGTGGACTGTGACCCCAAACACTAATAATGTCCGCCTCATTTACATCCGAGGCCAGCACAGAGACAGGTCACTTTTACGACTCTTGCTCAGCCAATGCTCATGCTCACAGAGATGCCACCACTGAGATGAAGTCTGTGTGCAGCCGTTACATGCTGCAATGAGTCAAGCAATGGTCCAAAAGCAGGGTTTTTTATGGTCCTCCAGCCAACATATTATTGTGTTTTCAACAAAGACAAGTGATGCACTGTAAACTGCATGTGATATGTGTTAGCTAGTTAGCAACATTTCATTTCAAGCCTGAAGCCAATATCATAAAGAATCATATCAAAGTTCCAAAGTTGACATGACATGATACGACATCTGATACTACTTTATCACTTCATCATAACTATCAGATTGAATGTGAAGTAACACAATATTGTGATTTTACGAAGCTAAATACATTTTAAAACTACTTCTATCTAAATTGCACCACCACATCATTATGTTTTTTAAAGTTTAATTTGTCATTGTGACATGTGACATGGTAAATTTTACTTTTCGAAAACCCGTTGCACGGCAGAGCGGTTAGAGCTCTCGCCTCCCAAGAATTACATCACATGATCTCTCTGGGTGGAGTCTGCGTGTCCTCCCCGTGTTACCGTGGGTTCTCTCCGGGGTCTCCGGCTTCCTCCCACCGTCCAAGGACATGCATGTGTTAGGTAGATTGGCAACTGTAAATTGGCCCTTGTGAATGAGTGTGAGAGTGAATGATTGTCTGTGTGTCTATGTCTCTGTGTTAACCCTGCGACGAGTTGGCCACTGTCCAGAGTGTACCCCGCCTAAGGCCCAAAGGCACTGGGATATGCTCCAGTCACCCGTGACCCCTAACGGGAACAAGCAGGAGAAAATGAATGAAACCCCATTGCTGTTTAAACGTAGTCCTATTTGTTTTTATATTTCTATTTTTATGCCAGCATGTCATTTATATTCCTTTAATGTGTGCTGTAGTTCACTTTGAATCTCAAGGGGTTTTCTTACCTTTTTTATGTAAAGGTTCATTTACATTTATTGAAAACGTGCCTTAGTGTCAAATGAAAAGAACAGGTACATGTCTATTTCAGGGTTCACATGTGGACCAGATTGATGCAGTCGTGATCCTCCCCTGTGCAAGCTCCAGCCTGCTCGTCAGTCACTCATTTACCACAGCATGATAAGCTTTGTTAGCAGAGTTGATAAGACAAACGCAAGAGGATCATTGACACTTGCTCAGCATTATGAAACACTTATGCCTCCAACGTTTCGCAGAAGTGGAAATGACAAGGGTTGACCAATCTTTAATCTGAATTTACCAGACAGAATTTCTGACCTTTACTATTGATCCATTTACCTTTATCATAAAAACACACCACAAATTACAAAAAAAAAAATTGACTTCAACAACATTGGCATTTGTAAACAAAGTCAAACACTTATCTCAGATACAAGAGAGTCATCTGGTCATTTATCAGTTAATCACAAGACATTTAGCAACAGTCAGCTGCATTTCCATATGAAGTTCATTTCTTTTATGCATGTCACCTTTGCCAAACTTATTTTTCACTTTAGCATGGAGTCCATAAGTGCAATTTGCAGTTACAATGTCCAGCTTTTTGTTCCAGCCTGATGAACAGTTGTCCAATTGGTTTGCAAAAGGAAGCCAGCTTTTGATTGGTCCACACAATTGTCTGTGTGGTCGTAAACTCCATGAACTTCTCAGCCTCAGTCTCCACCGCTGCCCCCTCCCTACCGGACTTTACTCTGAGATCGTCCATTAAGCTTCATTCACAAATCTTCTTCATTGATAAAAGTGGGCTCTAATGGTTTCTGAAGCTTGCATTACTCGAAAATAAAGCACTGGACCATTGAATGTACAGGATTAGAAGAAGATTTAAGGTGAAGAAGGCTGAAATTCATTAAAAAACCATGATTACATACCTGCTTGCCAATGTCTGATCTCATCAGTTCTCTGAAGCTAAGCAGGACAGGTGGTTAGTACTTGGATGGGAGACTGCTGGAACACCAGGTGCCACAGTGGGGCGCTAGAGGAAATGTTGTTGTGTCCTTAGGCAAGACACTTCACCCACATTGCCTAGTAAAATACTTTGAGTACCTTGAAGGTGGAAAAGTGCTATATAAATACATTGTAATAACTGCAGTAATGATAGTCGTGTTCAAAATAGGAAGTGAGTACAGCGAAGAGTCGGCTCCCATTCACTCTCTATTGAAGCATCGGTGCCTCTTGCTCTGTAACTGCTCTTCTGGACTTGAAATGTTGAAAAGCTCTGCATTTCACTATTGTCCATGTAAATCAACGCCGACGTCCGGAGCAGTTCGCGTGAGCAGTTGACCTGACTGAAAGGAAGCACGGTGTAGGTACAAGCCAGTACCTACACCGTGTGGACTTACAGAAATCCCTCCAGAAGGAGCACTGCGCTGTTTGTTTCAGGTAGTTAGCAGCTGGCTAATGCTTGTTTAAATATTATTGTGTGGCTATGCTAATAAATGTTAGCCTACATGCAGACAGTTTTAACAAGCCTAATTTCCAACTGTCCGGGTGTTATATTTTAGGATCAGACAGTCACTCACCGGCACAAGTCTGAGCTCTTAAAAGCTTTGAGGGCTTGTCCTGTCGCAGAACGCTTGTGGACGAGGAACATTAGATGTAAATATCCACAAAAGTTTGCTACTGCTTTTAAGTTTTGTCAGTGACTCGCCGCTGTAGATAAGGATGAAAGCCCATTACTCTTGCCTTCTTGAGGTATCAACCCTTATCCTTTTGAATTTCATGTGCTGTTTTTCATTACTATCTAACAGCGGAGATAGGCAACAGCATGCTGTGATGTCTTCAAAATTGCAACAAATAAGTCACGTGACTGAAGCCTGTGGATATTCAGTAAAAGAGAATTTATCAGCCATGTTCAGCTCTGCCTTGTAGCCGTTTGTCAGTCTGATTAACATCATTTTGAACTTTGCTCATATGATTCTGCACTAATCTGCAATGTTTTTGGTCCCCTGTGATATTGTTTCCTTTTCTTCTTTTCCTCATAAACAGCCATGTTTGTTTTGATATGGTCGAACCATGTGTGTCCCGGATTGGCTAATCCACCTGTCAATCACAGCTATCTGAAGTCCAAACTCAGAGAGACATGTGTATTCATTTTGACGTTGGACATTTGAAATGAACTACATGTCTACCTCTTACATTCTTATATTTGCAATCATTTTAGGGCTGGGCAAAAAATATTCTCATAATGATCAATTCAGTTTCAATGAAAAAAATACTTTTTTACTCTTTTTTTAATGGATTTTCTTGGCCTGTAGGCTATATTAGACAGGACAGCTGAGCGTGAAATGGGGATGAGAGAGCAGGGAGGACATGCAGTAAATTGTTGGAACCGGGTTTCAAACTCGCAACACTACGGCTGGCTGCACATGAAGCTTGGCATGTGTGCTGAGACCTTAACCACTCGACCACCAGCACACATAACTGCTAACTTTATCTAATATATATATATATATATATATATATATATATATATATATATATATATATATATATATATATATATATGGCTTTTAATAGTATGGTTTGAAATGATTGGAATTATATTTGATTAAAATGTGATCAATTGCACAGAACTAACAGTTCAATGGTATTTCAAAAACTTTAATGGCAATACAATACATGTGTCCGACTTAATGCACAATTTATTAATTACAGAAGACGTTTCATTTATTTCAATGATCTGAACACATTTTCAATCAGACACATAGTGCACATTAGCATGACACTCTTGCATCCAAGAGTGAGGGGTCTCGTTCCTGTGATTGAGCTTCCTAGCAAAAAGTGGGAGCAAAAAACTTTACTTAGTGCAGATTGCCCTTGAGCAGATAACCATGTTTGGTTTTCAGTGGTTTTTGGACTTGAGGTTTAGGTATGTCCTGGGAAAAAGATGTGTCGAAATCACATGGACAATTTCGATGAATCATGGACTAAATCAACAAATCTTAAAACATTTTAACTGTGTCTGCGTACACTGGTGTGTGAATGTGTGAGTGAATGGGTGAGTGATTCCTGGATGTAAAGTGCTTTGAGTGCCTTGAAGGTAGAAAAATGCTCTGTAAATGTGACTATTTGATCAGTTTGGGCATTTTATTGGAAATGTTCACAGCCGACACTGTAAGAAAATGCATGTGGTTTGGAACAGAGTTCCATTGAGGGAGTAGTTTTTGTTATTTGCGTTTTGTTTGTTAAATGGCAATGTCTGAATTGTTTATATCCAGGAAATTAATATAGTATTTTTTTAAGTTAGTTTTAATAAGACAAATAAAAAATATTCTAAAATTGAGCTAAATCAATATGATGAAAAACATTGTTTATACATTTTTTATCACAAACAATCATGATACATTTTTGGATCAACCCAGCCCTAAGGTTGAGCGATGCTGATTGGCAGGTTTTCGTGCAGCTTTCACAGACCATGGATGCCCTCGCTCTTCTACTACCAGTATTACAAAAATATTTGTGGATGAAGTCACCCTTTCCCCAATAACACTGGAGGATATTTGCTCAGTGAATGATCAGGATCTGATGAAGTCACACAGGAAATGACCTCAAGCAGATCACATGACATAATTGCTCTCACCTGCGCCATGTCAACACATTCCTGAGGCTGGCCACTGCAGACACACACTATTATCACAAGGGGAAAACACTCACTTTCACACAGACGCACACACATGAGGAGGAGATGTGACTGAGCCAAGTGCCAAGGGCCATTCAGGCAGACTGTCTCAGTTGGCTGCCTCTCAAGGGCTTGTCTGGGTCTCAGTGACCCGAGTGAGCAAAGGGAGCTACACACAAAGCCGCTCTGACTGTCCCTCACTCTCACTGTACTGTGGGAGTACAGTAAAGAAAGGGGCTGGTTTAAAGGCTACAGTGGTCTGCTGCCATCTACAGCTGATCGAGCTTGGGTATTTTCTGTGTAGGTAACTCTCAATTACTTTATTGTCAGTGTCAAAGTTTATTTCTACAGCACACTTACAACTTTAAAAGTTGCAAATACATTAATAACACATATAATACAATCAATTACAATTACACATAAAGTTAACACAAAATAATGACTCAGCTCAGTTTATGTCAAAAGGCCAGAAAGAAAAGGTATGTTTTCAACAAAGGTTTGTATTGCTCTAGTGTCTCAGCAGATCTAACATACATAGGCAGGTTGTTCCAGAGCTTGGGCCCCACCGCAGAGAATGCTCGGTCCCCTCTGCTTTTTAGCTTTGACCTGGGAACATCTTGGAGGAGCTGAGAAGAGGACCGCATGGTACAAGCTCTTTATTAGCAACTTGTGACTGCAAATACAACCCCGGAACCAAAACACATTTGCTGTCTATGGACCTCAGTAAGTAATACATTTTAAGTCATCTTCACACATCAAGCTAATGATGTGGATAAAGAATAACATCTGTCCCAACATAACTTTTTAGATATGAAACATATTTTGCAGTCATTTCACACCTAAACATCTGAGTCACACTCAGATGTGCCTGTCTTTGCCCCTCTGATGAGAATGGCTATTTCTCTTGGAATAATTACTGAAGAGGACTCTTAGAAGAGCTGAAGCCAGTCTATAGAGCATGGTCTATGATTCATGGAGAGCTGCTGTCCTGGTCAGGGGTCACATAGTCTGGAGAAAATCCCTGTCATAGGTCAAATGATTTACAGCCAACTCTAACGTTCCTCAGTCCTGACTTTACAAAATCAGCCTCGACAATGTTTTAAATCCCTTGAAGAGGGCAACTGAAACAAAGTCTCAGTTTGTTTGAACAATAGTCAAACACACAGCATGGGCAGGTCTATAATAGTCTGTAATACATCTTAAAGGTCACATGCATGGTGCACTGAGCCCAGACTACAGTGTTAATGTTAGCACAGTTATATGTGCAGTAGATTTATTAGGCCGGAGGAGAAGGCCATATGCCATGAAACGTTAAGCAGCATTAACTCTGTGAGAAAATGATGGAAAGTTGTGGTTTCAACTCGACTCGCTTTCAGAGGGATTAGCCATCATTTCTGACTATTAAGATAATATTGTACTAAAGCAGCAAAATGGCATTATAATGTGAACATGTTCATGGGCTAATGTCAGCAGCCAACCGCAGGCTCAAACCTCAACCACAGCTGGACAACAAAAGAAGCCCTGCCCATAAGAGGGCAAATGTTTTTACAAAACATTTGTCCATTTGTGATCATCTTAATTATAAGTCCAGTGCTCTGAAATGATCAGTCTGACATTAATACCCCCGTCAACGTGAAGGTGAATAATAACGTCCTATTTTTGTGGTGGGTTGAATTAACATACTAATGCCCTTGATGATGGAACAAGTGAATTCATCTTTCCCGGAGAAACCAAATGGTCCACCGCACGGCCATTGTAGAAGAGTGAAATTCTATCTGCTCAAAGTCACCGCTGCGTCTTATCCTCATTTGACAGAGAGAAATAACAAAAACATGAGCCACGCGGCCACAGCAGACGGGCTACTGTGGGCTGTGTGTGCCACTCTTCATTTTACAGTAGCACTTCTGGAACACATCTTCTGTATCACAACCTGGCAAGTCGCGACAGAGCTCATCGCCTAAAATAACAACCTGCACTGCACTAGTATCCATCAAAGAATGAGTCAACGCTCCTCACTGTTTCCATTCAACTCCAAAGAAAAACCCTTTGAGAAAATGCTAAATTGGTCATCCAACAGCCATCGAGCGCCACATGCTGCAGAAGCACTTAAGTATGGACGATGGCAACAAGCGGTGACCTAACATCATGACATCACTGTATTTTGACAGTTTCCCCATTTAATGTGGAAATGATTAAAGAAGTAAAGACAAAGAGGGATTTCACCCATTACCCATTAAAGTTAACCACCAAATTACATGGGATTTTATAGGCCATAAATAAGAAAATGCTGCTGGATATTGCCCTCCTCGAGCCCCTGTTGGAGCTCCCTCGAGAGGCTGCAGTGCCAAGCTCAGGGGGAGAGACTCAGTGGGTAGTGGAGTAGAGCGGCCACACACAACACACAACACTGAGAGTGGGGTCGAGGGAGATGACCTTCAGGGATCAGCAGGACTGGCCTTTTTGTAGAGACATTGGTGTTCATTTCAAACTTTTTTTTCTTCTTGGTTTTACCTTAATCATTAAAGCTGATTTTCAAACTGTGAAAGGAGAAAGTACGTATTTAAATCTATCTAACTTGTCCCTATCGCTCAAAACCCTTTGGTTCATTGTTAATATTTGTATGCATAACTTTTTGGCAATGTGCACTAGTCTAGAGCTGTTTTTTTCAGACGGCAACGTCAAGCTGAGCCGGCAAAAAGCTCACAATATCAGAACGCTATGGCTCTTATTCCTGGGTTGGGAAAGATACCACTTTGTTAATAAGTGCACAGCATGCAGTAGTCTGATTTTGTCACATCGTTTAGTACGAGTACCCCAGCTTTAAATGCTCTTAAAAAATTATAATCATCGATTTCACTTATGAACCTGTCAAGTATCCATTTTTCCTTTTTCATTTTCAACAATTCTACTGTTTTAGGGACTGTTAACAATTTTTTTTTTTTAAAAAGCGTCCTAAACAGTCCTCTCCTGACCCTTACCCACTTCTTGGAAAACTGCACAGCGATGTTGGACACTGGATAATGTGAGGACACACAGCCACACAGTCCAACAAATTAGACTAAATATACACCAGATCCTTTTACAGCGGTCTTTGAGCCAATGATGGTTCAGATCATGTCAGCCGTGGAGCACTGCGAGTCCTGGAAAGCACAAGGCCACCTCGTCACACTTCTGTCAAACTAATCCAACTCATCTCCCCTCAACTCCGCACACTTTCACCGATGCACCTCTCATCTGCGCCATTTGTTTGTAATTCCCAGCCAAAAAGAAGTTTATGGCAAAATGTTTTTTCCTGTCCTTCCTTCCCCTTCCCCTTTCTCTCCATTCTCTTCCGCTTCTGATTTGTATTATGGCATTTTGTTTGTTTCCTTTGTTACTGCTTTCATGTCGCAGTCTGTCTGGCCTCATCTCATTTTTAAAGTGGACCCAAATGCGTTGCTTGGCACTTGCCCGAACGCACTTCCAGTAAGTCACAGGGATGAATCAAATATTTTAACAAAAAGGATAAATAAATACATGTGTAAATAGCCTCTTGGAAATGGTCTTCTTAGTATAATTTGGCTGATGTCTACATAAGGATGTGGAAGAGAGACTTTGAGGAAGATGGTTGTGGGAGTCCATTAGTAGGTCAGTGACGACTGCATTCAACTTTTCTGCCATGTTTCATAGTGTGGAATTAAATTTATACTCATCCTTAATACTTTCTGTTATTTATTCTTGTCCATATGCTGCACTCTTCATAACCACAGTCATAGCCATTAATTGTACATGGTTTTCATAGTTTTACTGTTTTACCACTGTTGTGTTTTATATTATTTACACTGTTTTTTAATCGTAACGTCTCAACTTTAAAGTGTTTCTAATATTCTAGGCAGATTGGTCTATTTTATCTAGATTGGTTGCGTTTTTTCTCCCATTCTTGAACTTTCAACACTGGAATTTCCCCATTGTGGCACAAATGAAGGTTCTCTTATCTTATCTTATCTTATCTATCTCGCCTTTATTCAGTTGTAGGTGTCTTAATTGCAAAGGAAAAGAAGCCTTGAAAAACATGAATATTTACATTGAATTCTTATTTTGAGTGAACTCACTTCGCCACAGATCAGACCTGTAACTTGGCCTGGTCACCTGCGGACAAACAGATGACGAACCTTCCACCTTTAAAGGGGACATATTATGCAATTATTCAATGAGGTTTTGCCCTTTTTACTACTCATTCCTCATTATTAGTTTACTCAAAGTTGTATTTTAACAGTTGTACTAGCCGGTGTAATCCCTCGTTTGTCCAGGAGTGTTCCATCGTAGAAAAAGATTCATCTGGTCCAGATGACTACAGTTGTGCAGTTGTGCCTCATTTCCAAGTCATTTCCAGATCAATATTGTGGTTTAAAATAAACAAAATGTGAAATGTTGTTCTACTTATGTCATAGTTTAAACATAAAGTAGCAGATAAAAAGCATAAAATGTCTTCTTTAAATGTTCCTGGTTGGCTCAAACTTCCAGGGTTGATAGTGATGATAGATGGCCTTAGTGTTGCTGGCGTTCACCAATGAAAACACCTCTGTTGGCATTTTGTCTCGGGCCTATGTGTTAATGTGATTCATTTCAGTCTGACAGTCTATGTAACAAACAGTGATGCAAGTTTTGACTCAGATGTGGCAAATTCTTAGGGCTCGTCATAAATGGTCAATAGGCCTATAAGTCAATGTAACCTTGACGACACTATAGCATCTGATAAATAGTGCCATTCGAGTTATATTTGTACTGCACCTCCCACATCTGACCACCGCAGACTGCAAAGTTCTTAGAATAGAACAGTGGTGGAAAGTAAGAAAGTAGAAAAGTAAAAGTATTGTACAATTTTAGTGTACTTCACTGAAGTACCATCTACAGGAAATACTTTTTACTTATACTTCACTACATTTGAGAACAGATATCTTTACTTTCTACTCCACATTTTTTTCAACTGGCTTTAAAAGTAAAAGTGTTTTTTCTTACTTTTTTAGAAACAGCTTTAAGACAAAAAATGTCTCTACAGAAAATTGCTTCCAGTGACCAAAAATCAGGAAAATTCTTCATTAAGATCCCAATTTCACTTTTGAATAGTTCTCAAAATCAATGTGAATTACTTGTAAGTGTAGTGTAATACTTTTTATGTGATACTTTTACTTGAGTATTTTTGGTCCTGAATCTGTACTGTATCTGGTCAAAAGCAAAAGCTTGCCAATATTTAACATACACTTTCACATAAAGTTGAAAACATAAGAGAACTGCAGGTTGTGGCGAGAATTACTGTGTTCGATTGACAAAAGTATTTATTTTAATTGTGCCGGCACAACTCACTCATGTCTGTGTTAAATCTGTTTGATTGTTCTTGCTGTTTGCTTGTGCGATTTGGAAATTGTTAATGTTTTTGCTATTATTTCTGTCAATAACTAGCAAGGAATCCATGATTTCACAATCAATCTTTCTAAACTGTAGTCTGATCTTTACTTTTCCATTAGCCTTCCACTCAAATAAAAAAAAGAAATAAATCACAAAATAACAGGCTTTATTTGGAGCTAGTTTCCACAGAATTTGAGGGGTAGCATTGTAGCTTTAAAATTCAAATATCTTTACCGCTAAATAACAATCACTAATCGAATCACTAACGTTAACCAAAATTGGCACAATTCTATAATCCAAATCACCACAATTAATGCTTTAACAGTCCTCATGTAAAGTATTTGAATGATTTATGAGTATTTTTTTGCTCTTGTAACTGTACTTTTATTTCAGTAATCAAATTGAGAACTTTTTCCAGCTCTGCCCTTTTTGGACTGTGATTCATTGCTGTCTGGTTGTTATTCTAAATCTGCAGCCATAAAATCACAGTATAGTACAAGTCAGTGACAGTGTGATAAAGCTGGAACATGATTCAGAGAAGCCAATATATTTCTGGTATCTGTAAACGTCTTGATTATGTAGCGATGACAGGGCGGCCCCACTGTTTTTCCTCTCTGGGAGAACTTGTGCGTCTTTGACTGCTGTGAGCCGTGAGCTGGCACATTGGCCTTGTTTATGTGTGGCTATTGTGTCTGCACTGAGTGGTCATTGTATCCCAGACATGTGGTGTATGAACTGCTGAGTGAGTCACTGCTCCCAGCGTCGGTTGTCTACGCCTGCAGTCTCCGAGAGGTTGATTAACACAGCATCACTGAAACAACCGGAACTGACCAGACGGGACCGGATCCAACCACACCTCTGTGAAAACACACTCACCAAAACAAGAGCAAAACCCCAGAAAAGAGCCCCTTCTACAAATAGAACACATTATAACGCGGACAAAACACATTTATTGGTGTGATTGTGGAAAACCCTGTTTTATATTGTCATCGCTTGTAATAAATGTTTTCTTTATTGTCAAACCTGTTTAAACTGATAATTCAAGTCAATATGCAAATGACTGCACACAAATAGAAGTTGTCAGGGCTGAAATCTGTCTGTACTGTCACTTCATGGGGCTCCAAAAATCAGATCCCGATGATGTAAATCCTTCAATATTAGATCAACATTACGGTTTAAAATTGGGATATTGGTACATTTAGATTAAGGTAGGGTTTAGGAGGTTAAGGTTAGATTAGATATTCAGGAAACAAATAGGAGTTAATGTAATTATTGGCCCCAAAGTCATGGAACATAAAATTAAACTTCCTCTAACTCAGGACACATAAGTCGTTCCTGCTTTACTTTCAGTATACAACACATTCTGTTAAAAAAAATATAAAGTACAGTAAAGTTCAACTCTAATCCACAGTGTCAGGATGAAA
The DNA here is from genome assembly GCA_015082035.1 of Chaenogobius annularis. NCBI lineage: Eukaryota > Metazoa > Chordata > Actinopteri > Gobiiformes > Gobiidae > Chaenogobius > Chaenogobius annularis. The sequence goes on from BJKM01000043.1 coordinate 1,407,561, forward strand.
TATCAAGTGTGACCTTGTACATGAAAACAAACCTAAATTTAGGAGGTGCAAAGAACAGTACTGCAGTTTAATTGTGACATCACTCAAGTGTAGTTACTGCTAAAACGATTAAAATATATATGGCAGAAAGGCGGAAGAAAGAAGAACGTTTTTCGTTTCAACCACGGCTGAGGGAGCTGACCTGAAAGAGCCTGCCCTGAATGCTTTCTTGGTTCAGACAGACCTCAGATCTCAGATTGGGTTAAGCAGGGTAATATGAGGAAAAGGTGGTTTGGTCAATGATATGGGTTACCTAAGGATTTAATACAAAAGACAATTCCTCCACCACTGTCCATCTCTATTCACATAATCCCCTTGAGTTAAAGGGTTTCTTCTCTTTTGTCTACAAAAAAACATGCATGTAAAGGTGCATTCCCTTACTGACTGTGAGAGAAAATGGTTGTCCTTAGAAATGGGGGTAAACTCTATGACATCCTGCTAGTCATTCAGATAAGGACAGGAACCTGGTACAATATCTGGAGAAGGGTGCTGCTAGAAGCTTGCCCAAGAAGCACTCGTTGAAAGATCAGTCAAATAAATGCAGATAATATACTCTCTGTTCTGTAGATGATAACGTCCATCAGCTGTTAGGACATAACAATGTGCATTCAGAATCAGAAAAGGCTTATTGCCATTGTCAATGAGCACAATTCACAAACATAGGAACTTGTTTCGGCGTTAGCATATAAAATATACTTTACTGCAACATTGAAATTTGCATTTGACCAGTGGGTGAATGCAACTGGATATGTCAAGAGTATCTAGCTGGGCTATTGCATAATTAAAACAAAGATTTTGCATTCCAAGATGAACCGAGAAGAATAATCATCCAAAGTGTTTGTATGGGTCAAGGATTTATGGTGGCACGAGGCCAGTCAGCTGATTCCCTCAGTTCAGAGTGGGTTCAGTCTCAAGGCCACACAGATGTGGGGCCTTGAGAGGCAGCAAAGCAGACGCATTTATCCCACTTGTGGCTGGTTTCAGGAGCAGAGAACAATGCTTTCTTTATGGGCCAGGCTTTATCTCGCTTACTGGTCAGACCGCCAATAATGGTGCTGCACGCCTTACTATGTCCACTGCAGAAAACAGTTTTGGCTCTCTCACATTTGTTTTACAGTCTTTGAGTTAAAGTGATAGTAATAGAGTTTTCCCTCGAAACACAAAAGAGGAGGAAAGACAAGAAGGCATGGCTATTAAAGACAGAGTACAGTGTGTGCTTTGAGGAACAATTCATTCTAAAGCTGCTTTGGAACTTACCATAAATAGAGATTTGTAATGGACGTATTCATCAAACGGGTTCTGGTTACAGGGGCCGGCAAATGAGGCAGAATGAGGTGTTCCTCCAGATTACAGCCCCTCGGCCGGCTCTTGTCCAGGCTGTGTGAGGATTAGGGCTGGCACAATTTACCGGTAGTACAATGGAGTCACCCAGAGCAGTACTGCTAGAAAGAGTTGAATAAAAACAGCATGTTTAATTCAAGGACCATGGAGAGTCTGTAACATATTTGATATATTGATGGAATCAAAAAATAAATTCATGAGCAGCTTTGGTATTATTATAGAGGTATTTGAAAACAATAAATGAGAAATTGTGCCAAAAAATATTCCCAGAAGAAGCAAATTAAGATTTCAAGACAAATTAAAGCCGCACGCAGCAATAAAGGCCCTCGACCCCGTGCCACCGCGGGGTATGAGCCACCGCAAAGAGCACATCACTAATCCCTCGCCTACATCGCCCCTCCCTCACAAACAGTACCAACTTTATACTACCTCATTCAAGATTTTCACGACTGCACTGTTCGAGATAGAGTTATGTCCCCATTGGCTTTTACGTTGAGTATGATGTGGAGAATAAGTGTGCCAAATTTTAACTGTTAATGACAAAGTAAATGTTTTCATCCCATTCAAAATGCCTGTAAACCAAAACTAATGTAAGTCTATGGCAGTATTTGTCATGCTTGCAGCTAGATGTTTGCCATCATTGACTTTTTTGTTTAGAATTGCAAGAAATGAAGATAAGTTTGTTGTCATAAGTTCGGGAGCAGGAGCACGACCACACCCCTTTCACACCCCTTCCTGCGGTTACACAATTTAGGCATCCAGGTCACGCAGGTTTTAGCACTTAAACTTTTTAAAAAATCAAGCTTGCCACACCTACATTTGGAATTGTATCAAACATTTTAAGAATTACCTCTAATTACACATGGGTGTAATTAATTTTGAAACATTTTTAGGCCTTTTGACTGAAAATCCAAGGTGGAAAAAAATAAAGTATGAGGTGGAAAAATATTGAAAAAATTGGATTCCAATGGCCGACTCCCTGTGGGGTTTAGGGTGGGATTTTGTCTCTTGTGACCAAATTTGAAGTGTTTTTGATGAAAACTGTAGGAGGACATGCCAAAAGTACGACGAGGTGCACTTTTGTCAGCGCAGTGTTTGATCTATTATGGCCGACTTCCTGTATGATTTAGGGTGGGGTCATGATATAATTTTTTACATGTCCTCACATGTCATATTTTTACTGCAACTTTTTTTGGCTTCAGGCTCTCATTGGCCCAATATTAACCGATTTTTGAAGTGGCATTACTGAGCTTGTCTTTCAATATTTTTTCACGGGGTCTTCACTCAAAATTAGAACTGACTCATGGGCATATATTCTTCATTGTTTACTACTCGACCTTTGCGTTTTTTTGGCCCCCGGATAGCATTTCCCTCGCCAGGACGATTCTCGTCCTTTGGCTTGGGCCTAATAATCAGTTTATAAAATATGTTGCTAAATGCTCAATAAATGTTTAAATTAAGGTTTGTAGATATTTCTATTTAGTTTGAATTGTCATTTGACACAGTGGCTCCCTTTTTCCCGTTTTGAAATCAAAGTTGATTTCTGATGTGGGATATATAAGTCAATATTCAGACATTTCTGAACCTTCTCTCAGAATAACAGTTGATTTACACATGGGCACTAAACCAAGCACATTTATCAGATTCATTCACAGAATCACAGATTGCCTGTGCAGACAAAACACTACTCCCTCCTTGATGCTGCTCAAACCCTTCAATTAAAAATGGAAAAAAGGGAAAGACAGGAGACAGGCTGCACTGTGTTAAGCCGCTGAGTTAAGTTATTGGATCAGTCTTAACTGTCTTTTCAGTGAGATTTATCTAAAGGCGTAATGTCATAAGCATATCATCATCACAATGGCTCCTCGACCGCAATTACAGCACATTTGGAGCGCAGCGATCTTTGAAGTCCCAGACAAGGAACACAAACAAAGAACATTGCGGCGCAGCTGGTGAGACAAAGAAACAAATACTGAAGAAGAGACAACAATAAAAGGACACTGGTATAAGCTGTGACTGCGTTGAGGCATTCTGAAATGGATACAAGAATCTAAGGTGTGTTACCGCTAATCCAAGTGTGCACCTGTCAGGTTGAGGTTTGTGGTCCATTTTCATTGCCCGGCATATGCAGACTGAAATCCTCTGTGTGGGGTTTATTATAGTCTGACAAAGAGACTTGCAATCAGGTTTGTTTATTTCAGTGACGAATGGGGAACAAACAAGCTCACTGATAACAATTGTGATGTTGATTTACTCTTAAATAATAAAAACATTAGACTTGATCATCAAGTCGTTTATGTTATAATTGGTTCTCAAGACAATTTTCCAATCAGAAAGCAGGATGAGTCTCATGAGTCTTACGTTTGGGTTGCCATTTCCTACAACTAAACATAATTGGTTTAAACCTAAATTCTCTCTCTGATCTGAATGGTCTCTACCGAAAGCCTCGCACATACAGCCAATCATGGCACCAATTAATTTCATGTTCACTACATTCATAGATCTTCTCTTTAGCCTTTTTACTTGTTTTCTTCTTGGCTTCAAGATAGCGACATCCACTTGTCTGCAGAATAACTGGAAGCCTTTTATCACCGTAGTATTGAAAGTATTTGGACATACTGTTTAACAGCACATTATACAAACTGTTCAAAGGCAGATCGAAAATCCCTCCAAGGAATGATTGACACCTCATAGATCATTGGCCCGACATCACCTCTGGAGGACACCTTCAGAATATGCTGCCTCGGCAAAACCAGCTCCATCCTGGAGGAGAAGACCAATCCCTGTCATAATTTAATCTCTCTGCTGCTGCCGTTTTAGATGCACTATAGCAAGGATGTCTAGACAGAAGAACAGCTTTGTACTTAGAACCATTATTGAACAGAACTTGCAGAGATGAAAGCGTGCGTGATTGCAAATTTATTAACAAATTAATCATTGGATTTATATAGAATCAATTTGCAACAGACACAGGGACTGTAATTGATAACCTTCAAACAGCTACCATGACAACATATCACATGAGTCAATTCAAGATATATCGCACACTGACATTCGCTAGTGATCTTCTTGACATGAACGGAAACTCTCTTGTGGACGTGCCTTGTTTTGATAACATTTTTGGAGAATATCTCTGAAATAATTATCCATGTGTGGGCGATGTTTTGTCTACTGAATGAACTCAGAATCTCTCAACTGGCGGGAAAAAGACAATATTGCTCAGTTGACAGTACGTAACCCCTGTATTATTTCTTCGTCAGACCCAGGGGGCTTCAGGAAAGCTTAACAGTCAAAGAAAATTAATTTGATATCATGAGCAAAGACTGAAAAATGCTTCAGACATTTAAGCCACTGTAATGATAAACTGTTGAGCAAGTCCAAATGTTGAAAAGGTTTAGGTCGTTTGGGTTGACTTCTATATTGTGTGTGTACGATTTGAAATAACAGACTGATTGAGAGCTTGGCCTATTTGCCTGTTTGGGGCTGTCTAGGCTCACTCATATGGGACACAGGCCAAACTCGTTGCATATGTTGGAAGAGTATGACAGGAGTTCAGTCACTTTGTATTTCTTGAGTACACACACGCTGAGAAATGGCCGCTGTATAAACAATATGTTTTTGGTACTTGCACACATTCATGAATTATGAATGCATGTGCGTTAGTGATCGCACAAAGTCATGAGGTTTAACCCTCAGGTTAGGGTGAAGTATCAAATGTAGTATGGGTTTGGGACATAACAAAGAAAAATAATATCAAGTGCATTCATTGGCTCCCCTTCAAACTAAGAAAAAGTACAGTTAATGCATTTGACACTATTTTGCTCACATGCATCTGCTGATTGCAACTCTGTGCTCCAGGATCAATAGCTTTAGAACGTGTGTTATTAAACATCCGTAACAGTCCCTACATATCCCAGCTACCAGACCATAGGCTCCTGGTTATTGGTTTTGCTTCATGATAAATCCTGGGATTTGTCCTGTCCTGGGTTTAGGCCTATATAACTGATGACACATTACGTCACAAATACAATGGAATACTTTATATGGATTATATTGTCTTCCTGTTCCACAACACTGTTTTCTGGTGAATGAAAAACTCTGTCTATCCGATAGCGTGCGTGTGTCCAGACTCACATCATGACCACAGAGAACACACTTCAATAAACTTTCCCTTTGTGACTATGCAACATTTACAGGAATCTGGTGAAAACAAACAGTCTAATTTGTCTTGATTTCTGAGCTCTTTCTGATTCGACATGTCTGCCTTGTTTGATATCGTCTGTCTGCATCATTTGTGGCTTTGGTCCTGTTGAATGCCTTTTCCTCGCCCATTGGTTTCAGGCCACTGCTAAGCACGCAGCCATGTAAGGTAATTCATGTGTTTTTCATGATCATTAATACCGTAGACATCTGTCTACGTTTGCGGTCGTTACTTGGCAATATCTCCAAAGTTTTGTCGTGGAGCCTGCCACAAAATCAAAAACTTATTTGTGCCAATCTTATCTTGTAGAGCTGCCTTTTATCCGCCACGCAGACTGCTGCGCTGGTGTTTCTCTGTTTCCCATTCAACTTTCCCCCATCCTTTGTCCCCAGGATTTCCACTATTATTTACTTGTTTTTGTGCCCTAGCTCTCACCCTCCCAACTCTTTCCACTCTCCTGCTTTGATTTAGGATGTGCCAATTTGGCTGCCGAGGATCTACTTTTTTTCCCTCTTCAGACCCATAGGAACATAGGTCTCTGCCTCTCCATGCATCCGTATTGTGAGCCAGGGCTAATCGTTAGAGTAAGGCTCCAAAAGGGGGGACAAAAGGTCAGGGTGGGTCACTTCAGCGTCCTAACATGAAAGGAGTTCCAGGTTTCCATGCGGATTAACTAAAAATTCCATTGACTGCCACACTAAGGGGCCTGCCAGAATCTTATACATGTGAATTGGCTGCACATTTGGGCCTCCTCTTCACACTTTTCCGCTCTCATATGATAAGGGGCGCAATTTCACATTCAGGCTGACCAACACAGCACAATGCCTCGCCATCTTTGAGCAGCGACGCTAAATGAGTTCAGTGTCTGCAACGCTAACGGTCAAACTTTGACCCTTGACCTCCTGGGTGCCTGTCATTGTGAGTGTGTGCGTGCAAGTGTCTGCGTTATGTGAATGTGCTTGTTTGCGAGCGCATGTGAGCGAATTAAAACGCTTGTGTGGCAAAAGCCCGATGGAAGGCCCCCACATCAGAGCTCATTTAGGGGTTAATGTGTCACTGAATGAACTCCATACTTCTATGAGGTGAAGATCCTCTGGCTAAAATGTGAGCAAGCTGCTGTCATGCCGTTCTGACCTTTAGGGGACATGTACTCCAACCAGTCAATTCAGTTGGGGTGTCGCTTGACCAACCATGGTACCCCACTTTATGTCAATGCTAATAGCTACAGTACATTCCATGACAACAGTAAAGCTCTATGCAGCCGTACATGGTAGGGCATTACGACAGCGATCTTATAAGCTTGGCCCTCATAACACCCCAAGATGGACTTCAAACACGTTCCTGGTACTCGCTGGGTCGATCATGCAGAATCGAGCCCCATTCAGGTCCATTTCTTGAGCTCTAGTGTTTATGACATTCATTTTTGTTAACTAAATCAAACGGCTGAAGTTGCAGCGTCATCTTTTCGGTTTGCCTTTGATTCTCAAGTTTACTAGCGATACCGGATGAGCAATATGGATGTTTTCCCTTTGATAGAGCAAAAATACTTTGTAGTCATAATGTAATGTCAAGCTGATAAGATGTGAGTAATATTTGAATTGCCTTTTAAATCACTTTTGGTAGGATTGTGTAATGAGAGTTAAACCCAATGGGACTCTAGATCATCCAGGAGTCTTGGAATTAACAAAGAGCTATGCACCACTTGTGTTGGCCTTCGTAAGAGTAATAGATTGTTTTCAGCACAGCTCCACTAAAATTACAGTTAAATGTGGAAATTCCTTTGCAAACACTGTTTGGTTTAAGTCTCTGGAGGGCCGTATGCACGTTTGTTGCTGATTAATACAACAAGCCTTTTCCAAAAAATGTCAGACAGAGGAAAAAAGACAACACTAACTATCAAAAAGAAAACATTTCCTTCCCAGCATCCACCTTGTCACAATGGTGAAATATATGTAAGGATCCGGTGGTCTTTTACTGTCAAAGAAATAAAATCTCTTAGCCAAGCACAACATTTGAATAAAAAGGGAAATACATTTTGGGTGATATAATATTGGATGGAACTGACACTGTGCCCCATTTGTGATCTCTTGTGTTGGGTGCATGGATACGGAAAGGGGCCCTGTCCCTCACAGTGGGTAAGAGAAGGACGGGGCGGAGCCAGGCACAAGCATATCTAGCTCATCAACTGTGTGGAGATAATTTCCTGCTGAGTTATGACTACGGCCAGAGCAGGTATGGTCTTAGAGCCACGTGTCAATACGAAACTTATACAATGTCATTAGGGGCCCAAGGGTAGCCATAATGACTAATGCGTCTTTACCTGGCAAAGTTCATAATTCACCATCATCCTTGTATTTGGGCAGAAAAATAACCAAATGAACTAAAACAATCACATCATATAAATATTGGCTCTCCTGAGAGCTAATATCTTGTCATTGTCTGAAATAAATCAAGTGATTTAGACAAATGTTGTCTATAAATTAATAGAAAGTGAGTAAATTAACTGTTCCAGGTGATTTCGCCAGTGTTTAAGCTACCTAGGCTTCCGTTACCTTCAAGCCATAACCTTTTAACGCCTATGTGTCTCTTATTTGTGACAAACCCTATATGACATTAACACAACCAACATGGTAAAGCTATTGCACCAATTCTGTTTCTAGGTTGTTAATAGGTTCCTGTCAATCATTTTATAGCGTTAACTACTCCTGGGACAAGTTTGAGCAGAAATTTAACATTTTCAAAATATTAAATGTGTTCTGGAGTAAATTACCAGCATGAGGCAAATTGGGTCAAAATACAAACATGCAGCAGTTTGTCATACTATGCAACTTAGAGACATCAATTTACTGTTTTTGAGATGGAAAAAAAAATCTAAATAAGTTGCATTGATATTCAAGAATTTAATTATGTAATCATTTCAGATGGCTGACAAAGGCCTGTGTGACTCTATGAGAGCGTCAATATTTTTGAAAGCAATATCCAAAACAGAAATCGACAAACATTGAAACATATCATTATTGTTGAATAATGCCACCACTTTCTGGAGCTATTGTGAAATATGATTTCACTTTTGTTGTTTGTCCTGACAGAGATGATGTTGAACTTTGTGCTTGTTTTTGTCTTTTTTTTCATGTGGATAGGTTCAGTAATTACGGAGATATGAACCATAAACCAGGTATACAAATCTGTAATCTGACGCTTAAACAGTAAATTTCACCTGAGAATTCTGACCTGCTCCAGCTCCATTTTAAAATATAGGATTTCTGGTATGTTGCGATGTCCCGTGAACACGACCCATCATGTGTATTTTTGGGGTCATAAAGTACTAAATGAGGATAAGTCCTTTTGTTTTTTTGTTTTGTTTGTTTTTTCAGTCAGTATTTGATTGCGTGTCAGTCATGCTTTACAATGGTTTAGACCTGGTTTAGTTCTTCCTTGGGTTGGGTCCAGTTCTGGTTTTGACCTGATTTGGATCTGGTTTTGTCTGGACACTACAGATAAATATGTAGTATCTATCAAGCCAAGAGTTCAACAAGAGTTCCTTATTTTTAATATATATATATATATATATATATATATATATATATATATATATATATATATATATATATATATATATATATATATATATATATATATATATTGGGAAATCATTCTAGCATCAAGGAGATAAGAAGGACATATGACGAAGAATGAATTATACACTAAGCATGCTCAGAGTTGGGTGAAAAAAGAGTAAAATATCCAAAAATATACAAACTGTCCTCTCGCAAAACTCTACCCTATTGCATAACATGTTGAGAGAACAAATATCTCCAAAATCCCAAAGACAGGCTTTTGCATACAGTACAGCCTCACACACATTACACCAGAGGACAAACAGCTTTTGTTTGAGCCGAAAGGAGAGCGAGAGAGGGAGAGAGAAAAGCATTATTGGAAAAAGGGTTGTGGTGTTTTCCACTCCAAAATCACTGGGGCTCATTAGAGAAGACATTTGGGAGCTGGAAAGGAGCACATGACACATCACACTTGTAGACAGCTGACCTATTTAGGGGTGACTTTTAGCATATCTATAAAACACATTACAAGGCCCTCACTAGGGACCGCTCCATACATTTTAGGGGAAAATATGAACTAATCATCTTCAGAGGTTAAAACCCAAAACAGGGTGGAGGGATGACTTGGCTGTCATGGAGAGAATAACAGGAGCGGCGTTTACACACATCTAAGTGAGTGCCGCACACATTCACACACTGTCATATTGTGTGTGCTCACAGTCTTGGCTGTTTGATCCTGAAAATACATATACTTTATGTGTGTGAGTCTGCGGGCTCCACACCGCAGTCCCCGCTGATGGCTTCCATGTGTCGGGCTTTTGCAACCGTACCTTTTCCATGGCAGAGGAAGGACACCCCGACACAGTGGCATCCCCCAAAACGTCTCCTTCTGTGCAAAGCCACTATAGAAAAAGAAAAGCATAAACGGTTGAGTTAGATGAGGTCATACGTTTTTACTATGGGTTTCCCCAGTGGGAAACACAATATCACGGTGGATCATAAAAGACTTTCAGTGCTGTTATATTCCAAATGTTCCCTGGTCTTGTCACCGGCCAGACTGTACAAAAACATTTTAAAGTACTTCTAAAATCCACATTTAAGAGCAAATGTGGCACTTCTAAATAATAATAGTTATTAATGGTGTCAGTCAAGCTGTCAGGCAGTAGTAGCACAAGTGCGTCACTTGTAATTTAACAAATAAAGATATTTGGTATGAGATACTGGTTAAAACTTTGGTTAAATAAAGGCTGTGGGCAACATCCCAAACTGCAAACTAGTACATTTCTTTAAGGCCACTTAAGGTTTTCTAGGTTATTTTCTCTAATTCAAAAGAATGTCCAATATTTTAATATATACTTTCCCAACCACAAGTATTGGCTTTGTGCACTGATACCACATTACGATAACAAACTATAAGAAATATACATTTATTTTTTGTTCAAAATTGTTGGCTACAGCCATGAACAATAAATAAAGAAATGTAAATGTGGAGCAAACATTCTTTGCTTGACCTGACCAACAGAGCATAACTGATATAATTTGATTTTACTGTAAACTAACAATGCATGTGACAAGCAAAACTCCCAAAGACCTTGAGCTGTGGTAATAATAAAAGTATTCCTTTACTATGACCACAGTGACCACAACAAGAACCTCTCTGATCAAAACCATCATAATTAAGCAAAATGTGTGAAGTGTGAACACAACAACAGTATGCACTGGTCTTATGGGATAACGTTCTACTTATAAGATCCTGAGCCACTGCTGGAACCATCTCAACTATAGAAAGATCACAATGTATTATCATTTATCAGGGCTTGCGACTGACTTGTGATTTCAAACGGCTCGACTTCTTGTCCAACTCAATTGACTGTAGATTGCCAGAAGTTGCAAGAGTCTGACAGTCTAGTTGACCTTGGCCGATCCCAGGTGTGCGAATGCTGCATCAGTGTGTATGTAGCCAGAGTGTTATCAATAAAGGCTATGCATGTTCAACAATAATCCGCTACCCAAACACACATGGTTGTTTTCTGACGCCACTTTTGCTTTAATCTCTGTACTCCCACAACCTGGAGTGCCGGCACTACATGTTCCCTATCTTTTCTCCGTATTAGCCGGAGCAACTTCCCTTCCTGTCTCGTTCCCACCTCTCATGCCTGGCCGTGTTTTGAAAGGGTGGTTATATTGGCTGTTATTGTATGATTTCACAGAAGCTCTCCTCCCGCGGTCCTTTGAAGCGAGGAAGAGCTGAGCGAGGCGGAGTGATCCCTGCTGTAAGCTCCCCTTTGCCTGGGCAAGACCTGACTCAATGCAAACCACCTCCACCGCTGGGACGCATCTACCACATTCTTCCTGCTCCTTCATGCAACTGGAACAGATTTATGTCAGCTCAACACATTTCCAGAGCACCTTTTAGAGGGGAGTTGCACAAGGCCTCTGCCCCCCTGTTTTTTCAAAGTTTGACCTTGGAGGTATTTGTCCAGGGTTGAGGTCTATGAAAATAAACAGCAAGGACAGAGGAGCTAAGTCTTGTGAAGTGGGGAGGTAAGGAGGGAAGGGTGAGATTCGAAGGGCTAGAGGAAAACAACTATTACCCAAAAGCGTTATGGACATTAAGTGCTGAATGAGAGCTGTCTTAGAGCTGGTGCCGCTTGGATAAATAAGCAAAGAGGGGATACGATCGGGCCGCTGATGAAAGGCAGGGACAGAGGAATCATAAATAAACGTTATCAGACTCTGCACTGAACTGCTTTGTCAAAGTGGAGGAGTCAATAGAAGTGTTAGGATTCCATCATAAGGTGCACCTCTGTATGAACACCTTCAGCATGGTCATTGTGGCCAATAGAACCCTTTTGTTTGTGATTCTGGGATGAAAATGAAATCTCAGAAATCCATGAATGACTGGCTTCGGTTTGATTCTAGCTAGAGACCAAAATATTCAGGATATTCTATGAAACAATGTATTATTTTAGGACTATTTAAATATAGTAAATAAAATGTTTAATAGAAAATAAATGTATCTTACTGAAATGTTGTAAGTATGAAATAAGTATTACCGGTAATTGTCCTATTATGGTGCATTCCAGGTAACAAGTAACAGGTAACTGGGCTCCGAATGGGTACTTCCTGCTTGTGAACTTGAGGATGGTTACATAAGACCGTAATCACCACAGAAAAGAGGATTTATGTGGTTAGCACCAGAAAAACTGTGTAGAAACATTCGTATAATGACTACGTTTTGTTACCCTAAAGCATTAGCCATGTTTTTTTATATACAAGTTCATTCAGCTGGAATGCTCTGAAGTCCTAACGTTCAAGTGGGGAATAACTTCTCCAATTTACTTGGAACGCAGAACAGGCACTGGATGCTCTTTATGAAAATAAATACATTTAAAGGATACAGTATTGTACATTTCAAGTTCAGTCAGGGGCACTTATATAAAATATTTTTTCAGACATTTGCAAACCATTTTTCGATTACATATTTTTTCAGGAACATGGATTGTTTAATTATAATCCTTTAAGGGCCTCTTATAGTCAAATGTGACCTGAAGAAGCTGGTGTGTTGGAGAGCAGCTGTGGGGAGCTGGTGTCTGTTCCACATTGTGCAGCAAGGATTGCAAAACACTGTTTACTCTACATTCGCCCACTCATTCTGGCTGTTTAACTCTTCTACTCTTTCGAGGATTTGGCTACGGGCTTTGTGGGCTACCCAGCTTTGAACACTCTAGTGACCTTTCACCTTTTCACTCCCGTTGGATTTGGATGTTTGTAACAAAAGCATCTATTTGCATCATCTCATCCAAGTGTATCCGATATTCTCTGAACTTCTGAATCAACTCAGCGTATACCCAATGACCTGTTTGTGCCGGATATGAGTGACGTGAGCAGAAGGCTGTGTTTTTTGTTGGTCCTAATTAACACCATGGCTAATGGCTTCACAAAGGGTTGATTGCTGTAAATGACCAAAAAAAAACTTGCTTGCCACCTTATGGTGCCCCATGACATTTTAAACAAAACGCTACAAACAATGTGACACCCTTTAATCGGCACACAGCAGCAAAATGAGACTTAACAAAGTCTAGACAACCCTGACTCTCCTCCTGTCATAAGTGCTCACTCTCACATGCATGTTTTGTTTAGTTGTGTGAAAACAAATTAAGCCATGGAGGATGCGGCTCCCCTAACTCTGCCTCCTGCTGCTTTTGATGACATGCAAACAATTGTTATGCTTCTAGGAACCGGAGGATATCAGTGCACACCAATTGGCCTGCAAGGACACGCACAGTTAGGCCAGTAAAGATGAGCCCTGGTTGTGTGGATGCTGGCAGCCTCATTGGGTCACCAAGAGCTCCTAATGACCAAAACAAATCCATGTTTCATCTTGGTGGGCTTCATCTGCCCTGTTTGCTGCCTCTGATTTTATTCTTCTCATCCGTGCCATCACATGCGTCAATGTTGTCAGTAGGGAATGTTTATGAGCAATTACCAACAGAAAGGGTGGTCAGGTCTGCTCAGTTTGCATGAAACGTCTTACAGTGTTTATGCAGGCACCCATGCACAACAAAGCATGTGTCACAGACGAATGCCCTTGTATGTCATGTGGATGTAATGAGAGTGTCATCTTTGCACTCCAGAGCAGTGTCAGCTGCTTGGACACAGCATTTTATTTTTACAAGAAATTAACACAAAGCAAAGAATTAAACTATGAATCTAATTTGATTTGCTTCAGTGTTTTAAACTGACACACCATAAATGTAAGCAAAATATAAGTGTCTGACTGAGGACAAAACTATTTCTTTAACTATAGCTGCACCAATTTAGCTTTTCAATGTTGAAATAATGATATGGATATGTCTTTGATTATCTGCTGTAGCTGTTAATACAGAGACTGAAATGTTACAGTTATATATAGCCACAACAATGTATTCCTACAAAAATAAAAGGCAGCCATATATTTTAGGGGGAACGTAAATCATCTAATTTACAACAAAGCATTAGAGTTAGAGTTCCCTTAATGTTATGCTCCAAACACTTCACCTGTTTCTTGTGCACAAACTGTTGTGGAAACTGGGCAATGGTAGATTCATCTCTTCGTCAATATTTCAGACGGAACTTTTCTGCTATCCTCTGGATCAACATCAAATCTTTATTTCAGACAGGGAATAGTTATCATCTATTATAATGTGAAAAGAGTTTCAGTTTTTAAGAGGGTAACTTAAAACTCTTAAAAACTGAAACTCTTCTTTGCATTCATAAACTTTTCACATTATTTAGTTCCAAAGGGATTGACTGAATGATTGATTGATTCTTATAAAATATATAGCATATAGTAGTAGTACATAGAGTACATATATATGTTAACTGCAGTAGTGAGTAGCGTCATAATAAGAAAAATGCCAACAAATCTATACACACAAGTACAGGCCAGGTTGTTGGTTGTAACTTTAAAGTTACTGTAAATTCATACTGGATTTCCTCAAAATGTAAAGAAATTCTGCCCATTCAAAAATCTATATAATTACCGTTTCCGTCTTGACAAAATTACACTTAAGCATCCTTTCTTTTGACAGAACCGATGCAGTTGACCCATTTGTCTTTGTCTCTATGTTGACAGCATGAATTTAACCATTTTGAAATCACCTCTAACAATTAACATAAGTGTTCCATGTCGTTGTTCGTGACACATTTAACACATATAACACAAATATGTAGCTGTCATTTATTCATCAACAACAGAACAGCTTTGTTTAAATTATGAGAGTACAACCATCAGTATATAGTGGTGTTACATTTTAATTTATTAACCTAAATCTGATACCCTTGAATTGGTCCCCAATCCAGTCAATTTCTGTATTTTCTGGAGATCAGATTATTGAAATGTTATGTAAACAGTTAAATCATGTTTCAATCCTAAAAACACTGTAAATAAAACAGGAAGTCCATGAACCTATTTCAATCATGAAACAGCTTTACAACAATATTGTAGTTTACTTTAAACAAAATGTTAAATTGAATTAGTTCAATACTAAATACCCAAATAACAGTCTTATATCTAAATCTACCTCTATAAATTACAGAGAAATCTACAATACAATACAATAATTGGGTTAGGGTCTAAAATGAAATAAATCAACATCTGATATAAAATAAGTAATTTGCTATCCATAACTTACCATAGTGAGAGCACATGTTAAAAAGCTTTTATCAGATGGAGCCCAATCTGTGGATCTGTCATCCTTATGTCTTCCTCTGCTTTGAGGCTGAGGATGAGACACAGATATGCAGTTCCAGAGAGGAGCTGATCACAGACTGAGCGACCCTGTGATAAGGGAATAAAAGAGATGCACAGATGAAAGGAGGTGAGCCGTGTCACCAGCTGAGTGCTCATAGATCAGACCACAGCTCCAGAAACGCCCATATTATGAGAACCGACTCCTTCTCGGTCCCCTTTTGGCACCTCACTTCCCTCTGCTGCACTGTCGGTGACCAGTGTAATACAAATTTGAGCCCTTACCCAGCACACGAGACACAAGCATAGAGAGATGGTGACGACAGCCTCTCTCTGCTCAGACACTTTCTGAGAGCAACTCGCCTAATTGTTTCAAGTCAATCAGTGTGGTTATAATCTATCTGGAATTTGAACTTCCACAATGACAGGGTCACAAGAAAGATGGAGTACTCTTGTACATACCATTGGTCTGGAGAAGAGGTAAACAGTTTGTGTGGCCTTGGACAGGAAGTGGAATTCTGCATTGAATCAGCTCAATCTGATTCAATGTAGAAGGTTTTTTTTTCTTATTATTAACCTTTATCTAAGCTTTATTAACTCATTGAGATTGAGACCTCTATTTCGAGTGAAAAACATGACAGCACAGAAATCATAAAAACATTTATACAATCAAGACAGAGTTTACATTTAAAAGCATAGACAACGTTTGTAGGAATTTCTTTGTTTGTTTCTTATAATCGATCGAAAACCCCTACTTGAGACCAGTTCTCCCAACCTCAAGTCCATATGAAGGGAGTTCCAAGCTGCAGGAGCTGTGTAGGCAAACGCTTCATTCCCCCAGTCAGTTCTTCCACGGGGGACCAACAAGCTGAACATATCACGTGAGCGCAGGGCATAATGATCCTCTACTCTGCGTGAGGGCACAGATGTAGGAAGGTGCACATTAACATATTACTTTATACACTAAAAACGTCCTATGTGAGACCCTTCTAGCACCCAAAGAAGACCATCCAGCCTTGGTATAGAGTTCACAGTGGTGGGTGAGCCTGCCACAACCTCAGCGCAAGTAATATACAATATTTCAGACATTTTGCAGTTGCATTTTTATAGAGCGCATCACCATAATCCAACAGAGGCATACAAGTGAGCGATATCAGACAATATTGCAATAGAAGTGTCTCTATGTTGTGTCAGGTTTACACAAATCCACACAGAGCAAAGACAAAATGATAAATAAGCATGGAATTAAAGTTTAAAAAAAATACCATTGTAAAAAGCATGGATTTTATAAAATTGTGAGACCTTGTGGCCCACGCAAGCACTCAAGGTGAGCCCTGTCCCCCCGTTGTGTGTGAGGATGACACTTTTTTTTAGCACTGCATAGCCTTTCTGGTGGATTTCATTAACAAAGGAATCACCTTGGTTTTGTGAGTACCTCAAATCAAAACCAGACTCCTCCAAGTTTTTAATTGAAACAAGCTGGACCTCCACGTCGTACACAACGGGCCTAATGTGACAACTTATCCCATCACTACACAGAGTTTCCCAACGCAGCGAGCACAAAAACATCCCCTTGTGTGGAAATGGAGGGGGTTTGTTAATATCCCTCTGATTTCAGCGGCTTGTTATTGTTGAAACGGCTCCAGAGTGCTATTTACTACCACATCAACATCTCCCTCTGCACTACATTTTTCTTTTGTGTCATGGCACATCCTTTGTTGCCCCAATAATGTTATGACCATATGTACGGGGCTACGGCAGCATGTGTCTAGCTTGAGCAGAGCAAAGCTTGGCAATGAGAGAGCCCAAACACATTGTGGGACCATGAGTTCAGTAGAGGCCAGTTCTCCAGGCAGGGAGGCTTGCTTTAGCTGAAAGAAAACAAGAGTCTGAATGAAAACGACATGCTCAGAGTTGAGGATGTTTTTTTAGCTACAGCCAAAGCAGCGTTTCCAGACCCGGCTGTACTCTGCCATAAAGATAGTGTTTCATTGAGATGTTTTATACAACCAAGACTTATTTAACATGCTGACAAGACGTCCGGAAAAAATGTAATCTAAACATTAAGTGTTTTTTGAGATCATAAACTGGGCACATACATATTAATCTATAAAACACTGAATCAGAATCAGAAAAGGTTTATTGCCATTGTCAATTAACAGAATTCACATGTCTCTTTGTTGCTGAGAACTTGTCTCAGCATTAAGGTGCAACATAAAACATTGATCAATAATAAAAACACATTTATATGAAATCAAAAGGGCATTGAGAACAGTTTAAGATTACTGACAAGATGAAATGACATTGAATGAAAATTACAATGAAAGATTTCATTGTTGTTTGGCTCAATAATTGTTAACACTAACATTTTATGTTGTGATATTCCTTGAGAGTTGACTTGAGACACAAAATTGCTGCAGCACAGATAATCTACCTGTGCCCTGCTCGTTCACTGCCCCCCTGCATAATCCCCTGAGAGTGTTTGGATTTCTTTGAAAAACAATCTAAACATTTGGAAATCTGGCTCCTCCGGCCCCTGCTGTGTGCTTTTCTTTCTTTGCTCATTTCCTTCTTAAAGCTCCCTTGATGTGGGGCTTGTTGTGCTGTTTTCAGAGGGCTGCAGTGAGAGCCGGGTGAGTTATTGCACAGGCCCCTAGCGTACACCCTGGCTAACCTCTGAGACCAATATGCACCAGCTCTACACAACTAAAAACACCTACGAGTGCACCAGCTGGTCGTAAGTTAAGTTGTTCCTAACTCTTATGTTGGCCCTACCTACACCCAACCTATTGAATGGATTCAGGGCAGAGTGCACCAACTCAATTTAAGACCAGGCGTAGCTGCGCCTGTTCTTAACCTGTGCGTTCACAGGAAAACGGGGGATTCTGCTCTTGCTGCCTAGAAACATATTTGCGACTACAGTGCCTTGCAATACCATACACCTAGAACTTTTCCACCTTTTGTCACGTCACGACCACAAACTTAAATAAATTTTATTGGTATTTTTTGGGAAAGAGCAACACAAAGTGCTGCATAATTGTGAAGTCAAAGGAAAATGATACATACTTTGTGGAACTGCATTTCTCTTCAATTACAGCTCAAAGTCTCTTGGGGTATGTCTCTGCCAGCTTTGCACACCTACAGACTGATATTTTTGCCCATTCTTCTTTGCAAAACAGCTCAAGCTCTTTGGCTTTGGATGGAAAGCGATTGCAATGTTCAGATCTTGGCACAGATTCTCAATTGGATTTAGGTTTGGACTTTGACTGGGCCATTTTCACACATGAATATGTTCTGTTTTAAACCGCTCCATTGTAGCGCTTTCTTTATGTTAAGGGTCGTTGAAGGTGAACCTCCGCCCCAGTCTCAAGTCAACAGGTTTTCTTCCAAGATTGCCCTGTATTTGGATCTATCCATCTTCCCATCAACATCCCATGAGCAGCTTTCCTGTCCCTGCTGAAGAAAAGCAGCCCCACAGCATGATGCTGCACCACCATGTTTGACAGTGGGGATGGTGTGTTCAGAGTCATGTGCCTTGTTAGTTTTCCTCCACATGGCGTTTCGTTTTTTTGGCTAAAAAGTAAAATTTTGGTCTGATCAGACCAGAGCACCTTCTTCCACCCGTATGCTGTGTCCCCCATGGCTTATGGCTTATTTTCAAAATTACTTTCTACTTGCCACTCTTAGTGCACAACTAATACTGTGGATAGATTCCCTGTCCACCTGAGCTATGGTTCTCTGCAGCTCCTCCAGTGTTACAATGGGCCTCTTGGCTGCATCTCTGATCAATGCTCTCCTTGTTCGGCCTGTAAGTTTTGTTGGACAGCCTAGTTTGTAATTGTGCCATTCTCATTTTCCGGATTGACTGTAAATTAGTCTTACCTTTTAAATTTAAGCCTGATGTAGTTTAAGACCAGTCTTACAACCAGCTGGTGCACTCGGTTCCTGGCCCATATGAACAAGGATGCAACAGCAGGTCAGGGGCTCTGGGAATGTGAGCGCTGGAGCTGCCTACCGCCAGCAGTTAGCTAAAAGCAGTTCATCAGCTGGGATATTTTACTCAAACTGTTATGGGAAGTCCAATATCAGAAGCAACATTGATATAGCATTATTGTTTTAAATGATCATTTGTGTAGATGTATCAATTAATTGCCCATTACATCAGCAAGGCTGTAAGTGTGTATGACGACTGGCTCTAATTATTACTTATTTTGGTAGGATGGTCGCTTGTGGTAAATATTCATCATAGTTAAGTGGCAGCTTGTGAAAGAAAAATTCTAAATAAAAGTTCAAAATTTGTGTTGAGGTTAATTTACAGACAGTTTAAATGATCAAATAACAAAATAAAGGTGTAATAAGGTATTATTATTATTCAAATCATTTTGGCCCTTGTTTACCATATTTTCGGTTTCTAGGTAACAGTTATGTAATTACCTCTACATATATCACATCTGTTGCTCACGTCCAACCAGAATGTAAGGGAAAAATAGACATAATAGACATATGTAGATATGTCTTGTGCTGCTCTTCAACTCGTGACACCTACCAATATACACAGTCAGCAACAGAGCTCAGATTTGTGTCACACTGCAACTTTCAAGTTATCCAAACGTTAAACAAACTCAGATTTAAGGATCAAACATATTTTGATGCAATAGATTGATCAGTTTGTTTATTCGGCAAGTATTTTTTCCACTTTTTTATTTCACTTTTCTTGGAGGGAGCAGAACCTATTGCAGATAGTCACATCATTCTGCCAAAATGTTGAAAGTGTCAATGTAATCATACAGTCAGCAACATTTAAATGAGCCACAGTGCAAGACATTATGTGACATTATCAGCTGAGGTAGCTCGGGCATCTGTTCCGGATGCCTCCTGGGCGCCTCTCTAGGGAGGTGTTTCGGGCATGTGCCACCGGGAGGAGGCCCCGGGGAAGACCCAGGACACGCTGGAGGGACTATGTCTCTCGACTGGCCTGGGAACGCCTCGGGATCCTCCCGGAGGAGTTGGAGGAAGTGTCTGGGGATAAGGAAGTCTGGGAGTCCCTGCTTAGACTGCTGCCCCCGCCGACCCGGCCCCGGATAAAGCGGAAGAAGATGGATGGATGGATATCAGAGAATGTCAATTAATATTTGCTGCATGATTTACAGTACAGAGCTCAATCAGTTGAAATTGATAAATTCACTGGATGTTTGCATGGATGTCAAGATAACTAGATTAAACCTCCATGTCATCTGCCACATGATGTTTCCCACCCAGCAAAATTTACACAAGCTAAGTCAAAGTAGTGTTGAGTGGTGGAAGCCAGTACCACAGGCATTAGCAGTATCTCGCTATTCTCGAGCCTCGCTGAGGTTCTGCATGTGAAGAGTCAACCCTCTGGATCAATGCACTTCAAATGTAATTGTTTCAGTGTAAGCCATCATAAATCAAAGAAACAGCTTGTCCTGTCATCACCAGAAAAAGATCATCTGTTTGTAATAGTGGCGCAGCCTTTCCTCTCATCCATCAGTCTGCAGTGGTACCTTGATATCTCTGTTACTCTGCCTCTTAGATTCTGCACATTATCATCTGGACTCCTTCTCACAAATGTTTCTCTTTCCCTCCCGGCCCCGGTCTGTTCGTTCCCACCCTGCAGACTGCAGAGCAGCTGTGCATGAGGCTCTGAAGGAGGGAGACCCAGAACGGACTGGATGATTATTAGTGAGACAGAGAAAAAAAACTAAGGGTTTCAATATGCCTCATAGCATTTCAATGAGACGCTTTCATAGGTCCAGCCAAAGCGTGTTTACATTTACAGATTTGTTATTCCAACCACCCACTCCTCCTCACGTCTACAGGCTACTCTTCTCACATAACCCACCTAACTGAAATATTTTACCAGAGGTCAGCTGCTGTGTACAATTTTATAGAAAACTGATTTTGTAGCACGGTATCACCAATGTGGTGTATGTCTTTTAAGATGATTAGCGTAGCATGGAAGAACTACATCCTTTAAGGTAAAAAAAAAAAAAAGTAATTTCAACATGCATGAATAACACAAAGTATAAGTCTTGCTGTCCAAATGCAAGGGTAGGCATTACTGTTTACTTCTTGGTTCCAAAGAGTGCAGATGCTTTCCTGCTTGCTCCAGCTTGTTATAGCTGCTTTCCTTATTTATTTAAATTTTTAGTCCGTTTTTGTCTGTTTTTTTACAGTTTAAACAACATATCTGACATGCCAGCGACATGTCAGGGAGAAGATGGAAAACAGACTCTTGTGAATGCTGTCGGAAATATCAACAAGAAATTCATGAGCTACAAGCCCGGATATTTGCTTTAGAATGTAAAAATGGACTGCACGATACAATTTCAGTGTCATCCAGTGGTAAGATGTCCAAATTTTTTACAAGAAAAACAGCTACTTTCAACTTTAACCGAGGTGACTCTGAGTCGTTCCCCAAACTGTCTAAAGAACAGGCTGTATCTTGGAACAAACTCGGTGCAAAGCCCACGCGATACAAAGATAATATAACGTCACCTAAAATACAGTTTACAGATTTTTACCACTTTCAGAGTCTGAAGTACATGAACAAGGGAAAAGTGTAATACATGACGAACAAAGGAAAAGTGTAATACATGACGTGGCCAAAAGGCAGCAGATAGAGAGAGAATCTGTGTCAAACGTCAAGGTCACTGAGACTGCTCTGATAGTGGATGGCGTGATTCTTTTCCCAGCGCCACTATTACTGAGATTACGTCACTCATTCCCAATTTTTTGGCCACACATCGAGGAGTTAAACAGCTGATTGTGCACGTGGGAGCAGTGGACATACGACGATAGACTGACGTTTTGAAAAGAGACTTTTTGAAGCTATTCGACGTGCTTGATAAAATGGAAATCAAAACATTTATAAGTGGACCTCTTCCAAACATCAACAGGAAGATAAACAAGTTTAGCCGGCTGCTTCAGCTGAACACATGGCTGTCCAAAGAGTGTGCACCAAGAGGATTGCACTACATTGAGAACTTATATCTATTCTGGAAATGAGAGGATCTGTTTAAGAGAAATGGCCCATACCTATGCAGAGGTGGAGTGAGGGTGCTGAGAGAGAACCTACTCCACATTCTGAGGCATTGGACTGGGCCTGGACTGGGTCTCGAGCAGATAGTTAGAGAAGAGAGGAATGAGAAGAAATTCCTGCTCCATCAGCCAGAGACCGAGCCAATGTTTCAACATCAACAGCACCACAACCACAGCCTCCACCAAAGGATTCATCAGCAGCCGCTCTACCACCACCAGCAAAGGATTTAGCTCCAGCTGCTCCACAATCACCTCACACCACCTCCAGCGAAGGACTCATCAGCAGCAGCACCAAAACAATCTTCACCGCGGCCAGCGCAGAAGACATTTCAGTTCTTTCCCGCATGGTCCTCATCAAAGGCCTTGAACCCATCTGTGACATCCCTGTCACCGCCCCTGCCCTCAGAGCAGCCCTGGGTTCCCCCCTGCAACTTTTGACTCCCACTACAGGTTCTTCCCTCTCCTTCCCCATCTCAACTCTCACCTAGGGGCCTTTCCAGCCATCTTGAATGTCTGATCAAATCAGGCATTACAATGGCTCCACTCACGCCCAATATAGCAAGATCAAGAGTTCTGATGTCAACAATGATGAACTCTTCCCCGCCACAAACCTGTGTCTCCGACTCCTGCTACACCAACAAAAGCCCCCCCACCTATCCCCCCTCGCCTTTCTCCTGGTATCTCCCATAGCTAAGATACATTGGGTTTTAGCATTACCGGGATTTATAGCCATAATAAAAATCAAACCAACCAGGGGCCCTGTGTAAAAAAGTGCTATTTCTGTAGTCACAATACAGAGATGGGGGGGGGGAAATGCGAGTCAGGCTGCCCAATCTGAGAAATTTGATTAATATTCTCTGTGAAAAGATAACGCCTAATCCCACTGAAACTAGTCTCAAATTTGCTGTGCTTAATGTCAGGTCCTTATGTAACAATCATTCTTAATTAATAATTGTATTTCTTCTTATAATCTTTATTTTATGTTTTTAACTAGACAAAAACACAGGAAATGTTGTTCTAATAGAATCTGCTCCACCCAACTATAAATTTGAATCTGGAACAAGAGAAAACAAAAAGGGGGGAGGTGTCTGTGCAGTTGTGAAATAGTTACCCACAGGTTGTCTTTTTGGGGTGTTTTCATCATTTGAGTATGTATCCTTTAAATGGAGATAAAACGGTCTCCATCCATTCTCTACATTGTTTTTATACAAGCCTCCTCAGCACTGACAAAGTTGTGTTGATGACTTTACTGAGATGCTTTCAGTTGTATGCACAGACTTTGATGGTTTGGTCATTACAGGTGAATTTCAATGTTTCATGTTGATAATACTAAAGAGCTTCCTGCTGTCCTTGAAACCTTTGGTCTCACTCAACAGGTGAGTGGCCCCACCCACAGCAGAGGGTACATTCTAGATCTTCTAATTATAAAGGGGGCTAATATTTCAAACGTCAATGTGTTCGATGTTGCTCTGTCTGATCATTTCTGTGTCTTCTTTGACCTTTCTTTTTCCCAAACCACCAGCTGGTCCTGCAGTTGTTCGGAGGAGAACATATAAATGACAGCACAGGAAAACTGTTCATGCAAATGATAAACTATGAAAATGTTTCATGTTCTAAGATTTGTTGAACACTGTTACATCTAGTGTTTTCAATTGTCTGGACACCATTGCCCCTATGAAAGCTAAAATTGTTAAAAATAAGAAGGCGCCATGGAGAACTGATGATTCGGTCAGGGCACAGAAAAGGGAGTGCCGCCAGTCCAAACGAAAATGGCGCAAGTCGAAGCTCCAGGTTCAAAAAGAGATTTACAGAGAGAAGTTGTACATGTACAACCTCATTTTATGTAGAACTAGGGAAGGATATTTTTCTGAAATAATTGGAAGCTGCAGTACCAACTTGCGTGTTCCTGTTTGCCACAGTAAACAAATTAACAAACCCTCCAGCTCAGCTGCCGTTAGAACTCATTTCCACATCCAAGTGTAATGAGTTTGCATTATTCTTTAGTGACAAAGTTCAGAGCATCAAAATGCTATAAATTCCACAATGCAAAAAATAACCTTAAAACCAAACCTAGACACTTAGAGCTGACTCACTTTGCACCTGTAACTGACAAAACTGTCCAGGAGATCATCACCAGTCTGAGTTGATCTACATGCTGCCTCGATGTGTTACCCACCAGATTTCTAAAGTCTGTGCTGAAACAGTTTGTTAGCACCACTCACTCACATAGTTAACATGTCGCTTCAATCTGGAACATTCCCAATGTCTTTGAAAACTGCGGTCATAAAGCCTCTCCTAAAGAAGAGCAGTCTTGATACCGCAGTACTGAGTAATTACCGGCCAATCTCTAATCTGCCATTTTGGGGCAAAGTCCTTGAAAAGGTTGTTTACCAACAGCTCACTGATTTCCTCTTAATAAACAACTCATTTGATGTTTTCCAGTCAGGTTTTAGACCTCATCACTGAGACTGCTCTTGTCAAGGTGACAAATGACATTCCACCTGAACACTGACGCGGGCAAAGCCTCAGTCTTAATTCTGTTAGATCTGAGTGCTGCTTTTGACACTGTCGATTATGGACCCTCGTACAGAGACTAGAGGACTGGGTGGGCATCACTGGCACTGCCCTGAATTGTTTTAAGGTCCTATCTGGAAGACAGGAAGTAAATTATTGAAATTGGTAACTGTGTCTCAGACCACAAGCCCCTGACCTGTGGGGGCCCCAAGGTCAATCCTGGGCCCCTTCTGTTCAACCTCTACATGCTGCCGTTAGCTCAGTTGATACGCAGCGAAAATGTGTCCTATCACAATGATGCAGACGACACTCAGATCTATGTGATCTTTTGTTTTCCACTGTAGCTTTTGTTTTCCACTGTAGCTTTTGTTTTCCACTGTAGCCCTCGAGGCAACTACTGTTGTGATTTTGGGCGTTACAAAAAAAATTGAATTGAATTGAAATTGAATGTTTCACTGACGGCAGGTGAATATGGACCAGTGGATTCACTCTGTCACTGCATCCAACAGATCAGTGTGTGGATGCAAAACAACTTTCTCCAGCTGAACTCAGACAAGACTGAAATTATTGTCTTTGGCCCACAGAAACAAAGAGAAAGTCACCTCCAGAGTCCATTATTACCCCTTGAGAAATCTGGGAGAAATCTGGGGGTAATAATGGACTCAGACTTAAATTTTAACAGCCACATCAAACAATAACATCAGCAGCTTTTTAGCATCTAAAAAACATTGCCAAAATCAATAGTGTCTTTGTGATTATAATGCATTTTTGTCCTGTTGTGTGAAGCACTTTGAATTGCCTTGTGTACGAATTGTGCTCTACAAATAAACTTGCCTTGCCTTCTACATTGTCAGACCCTGGAGGAAGGAGGAACATTCACAGTAGAAGTCTTCATTTATGTGACACCCTAAGACCTCCATTTATAGTGCAACCAAATGAAAACACAACATTTAGTGCATCTAGGTTCATATACACTGGCTGGATCTGACTCCATTCAGGGAGTGGCAGACAAGAGTTGTTGATGACTTCGCCTCCCTGTGAAGCGGATAGGCCCAAAACAAATAAATCTTAATATAATCCCAGTCGTGGTGGTAAAACACAGCATGGAGAAACTTTTGATCTACCCCTGAAATAAAACACTACTGTACATCTGCCTGAGCGAATAATGAAACCCCTTGATGTTGACTAAATGCCAAAAATATCATACCGACCGCAAAAATGCAATATCAATGTCTTGCAGCATGGCAGTCCGGAGATGAACTACTTTTTGCGACAGGAAACTTCAACCCAGTGATTGTGTAACGTTAACCAAGATGACTCTGTGCGGACAGGGAGACTGGAGCTTACTCGGAACCTTTAAAACAAACAGGGAGGTCCCTTAGCACTGAGCTTTGGACAAAGGTTAAAGCAATATCCCCCAGCGCTATTCATTTCAGAGAATCATTCTCACTCATTCTTTGATCCTGCCCCCAACTCATACCCTGTACGGGTGTGTGTGTAAATTCAGATAGTCCTTGAACACATAATTTTACCAGCTACATCAACCATCATGACAGGATCTTTTAGTGCCGACAAAAGCCCTGAGTTATCTGGGAAAGGCACAGTGCACAAAGCAGTGAGGCGTGAGCGGCTTCAAGGACAAATCAACCTGCAGTGACTGTGTGTGTGAAGTTCAGCTGCAGCAGGCCCCTGAGGAAAGCCTGTTTACCTCCACTACAGCTGTTTACTTGACCCATGATGATTAAGACGCAAAACCAAATAAAAACAGACAGCCAAGTTCAAACAGGGACTGACGCATAAAGGGAGCACACCATGGGGACAGTGTCAGTGATGGCTCACAGCTGGACCTCCAAGCCACCTCCAATAGCACTCTCAGGCCGCTATCCATTTACCAGCTACTTGAGTCTTTTATACATCTTCACAACACAATCTTCATCCCTGAGCGCAAGCCAAAAAGCTCATTTTTAAAGTGCACTTTTCATGAAAGTGGTCTACAGATTCATCTTATTTACTAAAACCCTTTACCCTGAATGTAAGTGAAATATACCACCCCAGAGGAGGGTTTTTGGCAGAGTTTGAACATTTGCTCATTTGTATAATGTTGTTTATATTTTGACAGGAGCCACATTGTTGTGTAGCAACAGATCCATTTACATAATTTCTGGATGTTGTAAGCACTTACATAATAGCTCCATTCAATTGGATAGAGCTGGCTCTCCCTTCAAGGCCCCTAGACCTGAGGACAGGACACACACCCATGTGCTCAGGTCTGCAGCTAACTTCATCCCAGATTGGAATAGTGTGAGGATACAGTAAACAGTACAGCATGGACTGAAGTAAAATAAGGATTTAGGTAAAAGAAAAAAATAGGACAAGCAATGAGTTGCAAATGTTCCAGTTCAGGGCAAGCGACAGAGGTCATATAGTACTTGGAGGTGCACAGCGGCTGACGTGTACACTCTATATTGTAAAACTTACATTCATGTCACTGACAGCACAGGAAACATATGCCAAAGGATAATTTAGCTGCAGTCACTAAGAAGGAAAGTATCTGAAAGGCAATAGTTTAGATGGTGTTCTCACACAGGGTGACGTCGCCCCTCAAATTAGCAGCCTTCACTTTGAACAGATCACTTACAAATGTGCATGTGCTTGAAATGCAGGCTGCCTCATGAGCTCAGTGTTGATTTATTATTGTCCACACTATGTCACTCACACTGTGCATTACTTCAAGGTTATTGTGTTGTTAAGTTAAGGTTGAGGTATACTTTTTTGAACTCTTGTGAGAGAAATTCATTCTCTGAAGGCACCATTCTTGTACATGTTTTAGGTTGATGGCGGGGAAACTGGAGTGTCCAGAGGAAACCCACCCAGACACAGGGAGACAAGGCCCGGGACGGCCCTTGACTTTCTTGCTGTGAAGCGTGAGTGCTTGTCACTCTGTCATCGTGCCGCCAATAGTTGCTCAAACCTGCACAGAACTATGTCACATCATCAATATTTGAAATACATAATTGTGTGCTTCTCGTGGCCAAGTGGATAGCACGTATGCCATGTGTAGCCGGCCGCATCGTCATGAGTTCATTCCGGCTACAACAATATGCTGAATGTCCTTTCCATTTCACGCTACACTGTCCAATAAAGTCTACAGGCCAAATATAAATAAATCAAGATTCGGGATATCCAATGTGGCATTTTCCCAAACGGGAACACATTGTTCAAGTCTTCAGTAATGTTGAATTGGTCATATCACTATTCATACCATCACACCCTACGGAAAGGGGAAAAAATGTATTCAATTAATTCATTTACTTCCTAAATCATAAATATGATGACTTTAGTGTTTTGAGTAATATTAGTGAAGCATGCAGGTTTGGTGACATAAACTGACCTTTTGACCTCTGTATGGCACTTGTCGAGAAACATTGTACAGAATTGAATTTCTTATACAGTAATGGGCCCGAGCTGTGTCAAACTGCTTGAAATGGACAGAAATAAACCTTAAGACTAACACTCACACAGTTTCACAGCTATAGCGTTCCTTCTCTCCGATAATAACACCAGTACCATCAAAAATGATCAGCCAACCGTAGCAAGCAGCTAAATTTGGATATGCGTGAGATGGATACATGGGGACAAGAAATAGGGTGAATAATATTGCACGGGACCTCACGAGACACATGATGGGGTAAAGGTGACAAAAATTATGTGAAAACTGATATACAGTCAACGCCCAGACAATTCTAATGTAGTAATAGAAATAGGAGCAGAGCAAAGAGCCACTAAAAGCGTTTAGGCGTTAAGCGTTGAGGGTAGGCATACAGCTGAAAATGTGTCAAAATTAGCCTGGCATCATTGCGCCATCTCTTTCCCAGCTCTGCACACTGTTATTTGGAGAACCTGGACATCTTGCACTCTTTCAGTCACAGTTCGGTAATGCACAATCTTGCAACACTTGAGCGGTGCTGCTGTGGTCAGCTGGAGGGCGGAGGGTGAGGGCGGGGTGCAGACCTGGTTTAAAGTTAGACTTGTGACGATGCCATTCAAACGTGACCTCATTTTGAAAGGAAGGAAAACTGGACACACAATAGACCCTTTTAGTGTTTGAAAACAATTGGTGCCATGAGATGAGAAGAAGCTTTTTCTCTTAACACAAAATACCCTATATACTTATTTGTTTATTAAAGAAAGAAGGAACAATGCATATTAATAATGAATTTATTTATAATATTAATAATGAATTTAAATTTAAACATCCATCTGTGAATCTGGGGTTGAAGATTTTCTCAGAAGATGACAAGAAGAAAAAACAACAACCTAAGTTTGCTTTGGTTGGAAATATATACAATTACATAGTGACAGTGTGCACCAATGTCTGCATGATGCTTGATAAAAATTGTATGCATTATGGTATTTGGGAATGGGGTATTTAAATGTTCCATTGTGCTGCGTAAGTTAATGACATGATCCAATCACTTGTATTTTATATACGTATGCAGATATGTAAAGACAAAATGACTCTCCCAAAGTTGAATTTTACTGAAGTTCGAATGATGAAGAAAGAAACATGGGAACAACTG
The DNA here is from genome assembly GCA_015082035.1 of Chaenogobius annularis. Taxonomy (NCBI): domain Eukaryota; kingdom Metazoa; phylum Chordata; class Actinopteri; order Gobiiformes; family Gobiidae; genus Chaenogobius; species Chaenogobius annularis. The sequence continues at coordinate 1,437,087 of BJKM01000043.1, forward strand.
TCATGAAGAAAACCAAAGAGTAATCAAGCAGATTACTTGGCCTGATATGGCCTTGGTCTTGCCAGAAGCGCGGCTTTTGTTCAGTAAATATTTGCTGTGAGTTGAGTGGTATGGCATTGGTACATCACAAGGACGTTCAGTGTTTCCCAAACATGGGTTCAGTGATGTCAGCAGGCTGTAAAATCAAATGTAACAAAGTCCAACCAGTTCAGCATTAGACAATATACAAGCTCCCATGACTGAATCTCTGAATCCCCCAGGTCCTACACCTGTGTCCTCATGCGAAGAGCTGAGGCTTTCACCAAATACGTTTGATTACAAAAGAACTGATAAATCGTAGAGAGAGAGAATGAACCTTCAGAGAATCTGTGATACAGCGAAGAATGTATAATTGGTTGTGTTTAAAATCATGTATATGCTTGAATGCCAGATTGAAATGCATTTTTTGGAATGTAAGTCAGAGTTAAGTGTTTGACCATAGCAAACAAGCGTTTATGGAATTGTGCTATGGTTTCTCCATATCCCACTGTTTTTGTTTTCCTTGCAGAGAAAAAGGATCTAAAGAGAGACACCGTTAATTACACACATAAACACAGGCACGCACGCATACATGCACACATACATATAACGCTCATGAGACTCCTTTTGGATGGCTAGTCAGGTCCATTCTGCTAAAATGCCTTTGCAGTAACTCACAATAGTGCTGCTCAGTAGTTTGCATTGCTTCTCTTGGAGAATTATATTCTGCGGCGTCTCCTCCCAAATCTGGACCAGAACTCCTGAACAGTCTGAGGCCCAGCCTGCAGGTTCTGAGTGCTTTTAGTGAATTGTGGGCTGAACAATTCCTTTTTCTTTTTTTCTTTTTTATTCTCAAACAAGCAGTGGTAGGTGTATTTTTTTCTGCCTTGTTTGTAACTTAATAGTTACTTTAGTAAAACCTTTCATCATAGGAAGATAAACAATTACTTTTGGGGAGAAGAATATTATTATATATTAGAGAAATTTGCCCAACACAAGCAGCTCTTGTCATTCTCCTTGTACAAAGGAGAAGATAGTGGTCCTGGGTTAATGAGTTGTGAACTTTCTACAGAACCTGCCCAGCTCTGCTACAACCCAGGGAGACTGTCCACAATTTAAGGTGCCACTCTGAGGGATTTGAACTGTTTGTTTTGTGTATATAGTTGAGCGCAGCAATACAATAATAATATGCTTTTATCCAAATATTTAGTATTAAACTGCAACATAGATTGTTATTTAACATTGTGTTCATTGTAAACCATGATATTGAGCTTATATATACTTAACATTGAAAACAGTTGAATAATGGAAGCACTTTTAGAAGCATTGACTTCCTGTCCAACACTGAAGAACTGAGGCTTGACCCAGTGTCTAATTTTTTATTTTTTTTATCACAGCGCAACAGAGCAGCGGAGATGGGGAGCATTTCTGAGCGTTCAAGTCTCAAATACTGAACATTACAGGATTACTCCAATATGCATGAATCAATGAAAATACAACTTTGTGCTGCCCGGTGGTCGAGCGGTTAAGGCAGCAGCACACATATCGTGAGTTTGAATCCTGATTCATTTCTCATAGAAATGTCTTTTACACAATATGTCCCCTTTTATTTGATTTGAGATATAAATAATGGGGCAATGGAAAAGTGATTGATTATAAATTGTTGCCATTTAGTGCCATAGAAAACATTCAGGGCAGTAGAGAGAGAGAGGGCCAGGGCTCAAGCCTCAGACTCACAAAGTGAGTTTTCAGCAGCCGCCTCTGTGTTTGGGCTCACTTACACTCTTAGACTGGGCCAGGATGATGTCAGGCCAGACTGCTGCCTGTGTCTGTCTGTCTGTTTGTGTGGAGCTTTACATGCTCCACATGTGGCACAGGCAGTGTGCGTTAGTGTGTGCGAGTGTGTGTGCGTGTGTGTGCTGTGTGGGGCTGCCAGGGAGTCTGACAGGGGAGCAGAGGTCATGCTAAGGTCGGGATGAAGTCAGAATGTAATTATGCCTCAATGAAGCAAAGGGAAGTAATAAAGAGCAGATGCATGTTGTGTGACTCTTAAAGTTCCACTTAAAGCGAGCAGTTCTCACAGAGGGAATACGGAGAGCTACGCTAATGCCTTTGCTACGAAAAAGGGATACAAGCCGACTGTTGGAAATCACTCTCTGATATTATTAAAAAGAATCAAGTCAGCAGCAAATAAAGAGATAATAAGAGTGGGCAAAATATTCCCTCTAAATTGCACTGGGGAAGGGTTGCCACGGTAACCTGGCACAAATCCAGCAAAGGAGATGGTCACTGAGTGCATATGGGGAGGAAGGGGAAAGGGAGGGGGCCACACACCAGGTGGTTTCACTTGCTGATCCAGTCTGGGCTGCCCAAGTCAAAAAGACGAAAGGTGAAGAAAAATACAAATCTGGCTGTGAAAAACAGAAGGAAAGGTACAATCTCACCCCTGAAAGAGCCCTCTCTCCCCTCTCCCCTCTCTCCTTCAGCTACGTTTACTGCACTATTGTTCCCTGCAGAACTCTCAGTCTCTCCTGTTGTATTTTTCTCCTTCTCATCAGCCTTTCCCCATCTGTCTCACTCAGACATGTTTTCCAGGGTCTGCCATGCATAGATACGGTATCTAGCAACAGTAGTCCACTAATGCCTAGTGCGGAGCCCCCGGGGGCAGTGGGGAGCTGGGGGAGGGCCTCAGGGGAGAGTTTGCTGGATACTATATGATACTGTGGCTGCGCTGGAGTGGAGGTTTGAAGCCCTGCTACTTGATAATCACAGCTGCTCTACACACTGGCCAGTATCAAGCACAAAACAAGGCCAAGGACAAAAATCCCAGCAAGCAGATTCAACCATGAGACAACCATGAATCATAGTTCTACGTGACCCATCTTAAAATAAATTGTTTTTTAAAATGACATCATATGAGACCCTCACACTCTCACAAATGTATTAATTAATAATATATGGATTAAAATCTTTTATATTTGTTGCTGTTCAACTTTAACTGTATTTTAACGTTTAAAAGCATGTGTATGCACACATTAATGACATTGCTTTAAAAATGTGTGAAGCTAATTTGACACTAAATAATTTGATGACATTTACTGTAAAAATGATCACTACAGGAAACGTTGCACAACACCAGCACATTGCTACATGAAATCTCCTGGTAATGCATGGCTTATGTGGTCCCATGAAAGTATTTATGAGATATTGGGAATGTATATGAAAGAAGAGAGGTACTGCCTGGCTCCCACTGATCAGCTGCTGGGAAAGCGTTCTGGATTCCTCAGGTTTCCTGTGAAAAACAACCACGGCTTTTCTCTCCCCCCTCTCCCTCTTCAACAAGGAAAGTGCAAGTCACCAGGTTCTGAAGTAGGAACTGTTGTCAGGAGAGAGCTTCGTTAACAGATACTCAGCAGTTACAAGTCATCCCCAAAACATGTGGTTCCTGTAAAAACAAGCTGGTGGATGGGCCAGGCAGTGCCTGCTAGCTGCCTGGAGAGATGTGTTTTTTCCGGAAGAGAGCGTTAGATCTGGGGAGGCTTGAGTGAAGATGTGGATGCACGTGTAACACTGTGACTGTTGTTACAAAGTTCAATCAGAGGTGGCCTCAATATCTAAAATTCCTATTTGATTTGGCGCAATTATCAGTTCATAAAGGCTCCAATTATTTTCCTATAGAATGTTATCTGTAAATAAAAAAACACAGTATTTTCATGAATAAAAATAAATAAAGAACCACAATTGTGAAGCGGTGAACAACATTTCCCACTATGCATCCGGGATAAAACTTGATGGCACCATGTGTGGATTCTGTCAAATGAGGTCACAATAGGGACCTATGTGGTACTGGTTCATTCTGATAAAGACTTTTTTTTTTTTTTTTTTTTTTATCTTGACAAAAATGCATATTAAAAGAATAAATGGCATGGATTTGTTCTGAAATGCAATGTCACCTTGGATTTTGGAAGGACAAGTGTTACGACCCCTGGTCTCCTTGTGTGTTGAAATGTTGTTTTTTTTCCCTTCCCAACATGGCTGTAATGGGGGATGTGCTGCTTTGGGTTTCCTCTGGAGGATGGGCCAATCCAGATTCTCCACCTGCAGCTCCTCCCTGTATTTAAGGACACCTGTTGCAGGGTGTTCAGGGCTGCAGGCCTTGTTAGCCAGTATGCCGTTTGTTTGTGTGTCTCCTTTTAAGTTGTCACTTCGATTCTGTTTATTCTGGTAGGCCTGTGTGACTCTTGCATTTTAGAGATACTCAACTCGTTGTTTTGTTTTTCTTATGTGTTTCTGTTCATTTACCTTTTTCATACCTGTTTATTAAACATTACAACTTTATTTTACCATTTTCCACCTTGGTTTTTTTGTTACTTGCTCTTACTCTAGCACAGCCGCATTGTAACAATTTGGGGCTCGTCTGGGATAATAACCCCTTGTCTAATGAAGTTGTAAAAATGGTTTGAATTTTATACGTTTTTGAATTGGCTTATATTCTAAATTTGTACTGGTGTCTTGTTGTTCGGGTGGGAAAATATTGCTTTGTGACTGATACGTGGTAACTCAAATGTCTGACTCCTGCGTTTGAGTGTGCTGCAGGTGTGGTTGACCGCCGTGCTCACCCCTTAATTTCTCACACATCCTGAGCCTCTCGCCCTCCAGTTTCCCTGGGATAGGACCCAGTTCTTGGTGAACCTGGTCCATCTCGGAGATTACTGTTAGAGTCCCAGACCTGAAAATTAGCCCTGGCTTCTTTGTTCTTCACCTCCCAGTCAACAGGCATTAAGTATTTATTGAAAATGTAGTTGTTACAAAATGTCTTTGTAATTTAAGTGGGAAGGTGTTACGGCCCCTGGCTTCCTTGTGTGTTGAAAAGTTGTTTTTTTCCCTTCCCAACATGGCTGCAATGGGGGATGTGTTGTTGCTGGAGGATGTGCCAAACTAGAGTCTCCACCTGCAGCCCCGTCTGTATTTAAGGACACCTGTTGCAGGCCGCTGTTCAGGGCTGCTGGCCTTGGTGGCCAGTATGCCATTACTCAGGGCTGTGGATGCAGTGCCTGTGTGAGACTAGTTGTATCTTTTTTTTTAAGACACTTCGATACGGTTTATGAGCCTTTGTTCTGGTAGGCCTGGGTGACTCATGCGCATTGGAGACAAATGTTGTGTTGTTTTGTTTTCTTACGTGTTTGTTAATTTACCTCTACATTCTTGTTTATTAAACATTACAACTTTATTTTACCATTTTCCGCCTTGGTTTTTTTAGTTACTTCCCCCTACCCTAGCATAGCCGGGTTGCAACAACAAGAATAGTTTTAAAAGGTTTTTCCACTGCCCCTAAACATAGGAAACAGACTCAGTCAAGGCCGGGAAGTTGAAGAGGCCACTGAAAGGAAATAAAAGTAGCAGCATGAACTCAGCGACTCCTCTTCACTCATCCGCTGACAGCTCGGAAGTGAGATGACATGCAAAAATATGCAGTATTACATGACAATGAGTGTGTCAGATTACAGTTTGTGTGGCTCTTATAAACCAAATTCAATACGCCAGTATCACAAGTAGGCATATGATAGAAACATCCTGTCTCACAAAGGATGCTGGGTAAGCGGTCATAGGACCACAGGGCTCATAATGTCAGAGGCTTTGGAAGGAGGAGACAGCTATGGGATGAGCTGGGGCTTAAACGTGTGCCTCACTTAAACAGAAATGTACGACTTTGTTAGTTCACTCAGTGGAAATAAGAATTGGTATAATATATGCTTTGCCTGTTAAAATAAAAGTTAAATAAAGCTGTGTCTCTACCGTGTGTATATTTTTTGTTAATACATTTTATTATTGATTTGACAGGATTGATCCACTGAGATTCAGAATCTCTTTTTCAGGGGGAGTCTTGGCCCCAGAGGGGAGGAGCTTTTCGCGGGCATTCATGTTTTTAGTGGAAACTGTAGCACCAGAAGGAAACCTACAAACACAGGGATAACAAACTCCACACAGAAAGGCCCCTGAGAGTAAAACCCAGAATATTCTATGAAGCCCAGGGCTAGTGCAATAGAAGAAATATAATCAGATTTTACATTATTTTTAATTTAAGTTGTTTGTCTCAGCTTTGTTTGGCATGTCGAATACTTAAAGACATTTTATTTTGTGTTGTTTTAAAATAGCAACAGAGGATAATTACAGACATAATTTAAAGCAGTAATTTTATTATTACTTCATCCCTATAAGTACATAGCCAGTATATAAAGTGCTTATAAAATGAAGACACGAGAAATTGGCTTTAAATGTCTCACAGACTGAACAGGCCCTAAACGATAAATGCAGGTTTGAACCAATGAGCTATCCTAAATCTAAATCTGCTTTATTTATTAGGCACATTTTAGAAGCATAAAACAGCATACTACTGTGCTGGACAGTAGTTCACATAAAATACAATAAAAAACTATCCAATATATTTCCTCTATCACACATTTTCTACATTACCATGAGGTGTCACGGTTCCAATTTCCTTTGAAGGATGTGTCCAGGTCACCCCCTGTATGATATCGAAGGGTCCACCCCCCCGAAGTACAGCGGTCGGCCATGTTTGTTTTGAGTTCCGCCCAAACCACATTGCTTCTCTAGTATCGGGTCCAGTCCCACCTGTGTGATTGGCCCATTTACCACTGGTGCGCCCCGCAAACGAATCAGCAGAAGCGTAACAAGATGGATTCTCAAGAGTTTGTGAACTCACAAAAATTGCGAGGATTAATCTTGGCAAGGTTAAATAGTTAGATCACTTGAGTAAAAATGAGTCACCACACAGTTCCTATGAAAGGCTGTTTGTCATTTATTGAGAAAGGTCAGTTCTCTTCAGTTTACAGCAGTGCTTCTCAATTATTTTCTGTTAAACCCCCTCCCAGGAGGAAGAAAACACTTTGCGTCCCCCTAATCTCCGCCGCGACTATATCACTGCCACCGTAGGGATGTCACATATTAATATTAGAGTCACTATTATCATCAGGAGAAATATCACAATTTTACGATTATTTACGATTATCAACAAAAAGAAAGGAAACATTTGTATTGTATTTTTTTTTTAAGTTTAAAATTGAAAATATTCCTGTGAGAAGAAAATTTTGGTTTTATTATAATTCACCAATTCACTTACTTCCCATTTAAAACAGCATATTCATTTCAAAATAAAATATAATGGCCACAAATGGATTACCTAATATAAATGTAAGCTTATTGGCCTCTCATTGTAGCTCTTTTGGGCATTACATAATTTATTAGTGAGATGAGCTCCATGGTAACGCTCGGGGGAGGGGCGTGAGACTTTGAGAAAGTCCTTTGGCTCACGCCAACAACAAACAGATTTGTGAAGAATAAAACAGTGTTCACAGGTGAGACTACGCTCAGGAACTGCCTGTCTCCTCCTCTCTCTCTCTCCTCCTTTTGAGCTCGTGGCCCGAGCTCGTGGCACCCAGCGGTGCGGTCCCTCGCTCTGCCCCGTGTAAACTCAAGATGCAGGCATTTTAAAAAAAACTACTCACGCTGACTGTAGCTCGCGCTGTTCACTCGCACTGGTGTGGACCCCCGTGTGTAACGGATCGGTTGTTCAATGCGTGTATCCAGTCTGGTTGACACGCAGGGCTGCGCGCGTGCGCATGCCGCTGTACGTGACTCGCATTGCGCTTGGAGACATTTCTGCGTTTAACCGCAGATTCCAAAAACCCCACGAATAACCTATTGTGGCCATAAATAATCGCGAGGATGGAAAAACTGGTTAAGAGAGACATCCCTGCTATTACATTTATTCTATACCAGTTTACTTTCAAAATGAGAATAAGAAAATTCAAAATGGGGTCACACATGCCCCCCCAGGCATCGCACTGCGCCATTATTTGAGAAGGTTTACAGTAAATTTCACAAAAAAGATTATATGTGGGGAAGGAACATTGCATCATGCTTGACCAGTTTACGAAACAATGAATCATGACAGCGGGCGTGACTTTCTTTGGGGAAATAACATATCGAATCTGAGCAAACTGGTGTTTCAATAATCTAAGCATTTTATCCTGGACTAGCTGTAGTATTAAACTGTATTCCAGTTGACCTGGGAGTGACGTTTTCCCAGAGATTCTGTTTTCCAGTTGTCAAGTTGGAAAAACAATTACCATGAGCTATATTACAGTAACGACGCAATCAAGTAATGAAATTACATTACATTTCCAGTTTATAAAACAACGTTTGAGAGTGTTTTTTTTGCTTTTGTTTATATTAGCTCCGTGTTGACCAGACATGTCCAAACTACAGCCCGGGGGCCAAATGCGGCCTCAGACCAATTTTTGTTGGCCCTCCGGCTTCCTGCTAAGTTGGTCCAAACAGCAAAAAGTAGTACTTTTTACTGTAAAATTGAAAAAAATCAAGCATTTTGATGTTATACCAAGCTAATATTAATGTTCTAAGTCTCATTAAAGGTGTGGAGGCTCATCAAAACAATGACAAATGCAAAATTTCAAATGATTCACTTCATTGTCAGGTTGTCAGTGGTCCTCTGCTCAGTATAAGTTTCAAAATGCAGCCCTCGGTGAAAAAAGTTTGGACACCCCTGGTGTAGACGTTAACATTAACAAAACCGTTAATTTATTGTGCCCATAATACATGTGTTGAAGTGAATTATGTATATACATCTAAAAATGTGTCAAATATTACACAGTGACCCTTTAAAAATAATTATACACATATCATTCCTTGCATGATACCCTTCCTATGAGGATAAGGGACTCCAGGCCAACAAGTTACTCGACAAATGTGGCACATGACTAAGACTTGAGTGTGACTGCACCATGTTTCATCACATCCTATAAAGCGTTCCCAGTAAAAGTAAAAAATGTGTTTGCGTGATAAATAAAAGGCTTTGAGTGGTGGTCCTCACTGGACTTGAGTTAAGATGAGTTAAGATGAGGACACACTTTGGTGGAGAGTACATCTGCATGTCAAACCCCCCCAAGAGAACCTCGCTCTATAAATGTTGTCAGAGCTGAGGAGACAAGGAGGAGAGGAATAGAGCGGCCATGTTATGTGCGTGAGCATCCCACAACATTCAGCCCACTTCTGTCAAACACAAATCCATGTAAGGTCATGAGCCCACCTTGGACGGCTCTGCTTTCTGTCTTCATGGCAACTTCCCAAACAGAGCTCTCCTCACTGCTGGGCCTCCCACAACACACTGCATACCCATGACGTAGTTCTTTTGGTGATATTCAATAGATATTTTTCTATTGGTGTCTTTTTATAGACACGTTTTAAATCAGTCAGTGATTCACTGTTATGGTCTATTCCACTATTCGCACAGGATACGTTTTACATATGGACCATCTGTGTATCTAGTTCATGTGAATCATGAATCATCCATGTCCGTAAAATGTCCCCCAAATTGTACCAATGTATTTTAGCAAACTCAGAGGTTCTCAGATAATTTTACTTTCTTGCAAATACTCATGTCTTTGATTTGGATAGTTTATTTGTCCGTGTATTGAAGCTAATTACTGTCTAGTTGTTAGCTTTAATAGTACATTTTCATTTGCCAGAAACGTCTATAAATAGCATTTGCTAAATTTCAGAACTTTTATTTTGAGAGTTTATGAGTAGTAAAAAGTTGTGTTTTCACAAATGTTTGGCTCACTTTTAATTTCAAATTAACATTTTTAAAGAGTAAAAAAGAGTTATTGTTGTTGTCCACATAAATTGCTGTAGTAAGAAACCAACGTTTGTGCACTTGCTCGTAAGCATCTGGCACTGACTTCAGAATCAGAATCAGAATCAGAAAGAGTTTATTGCCATTGTCAATGAACAAAATTCAAAAACGTAGGAACTTGTCTCGGCCTTAAGGTGCAACATAAAACACTGAGTAATAATAAAACAACATATAATTCAATCAAAAAAGGCATGCATTAGGAAACAATTTAAAATTACTATACAATAAAAATAAAAATAGGCATTTCTATGTACACAAGTTTACAGTTATGTAAAGTGGGGAATCACAAGGTTCTTCAGAAAAGTTTTTATGCACTTTGTGCAAAGTTTAGATCAAGGGGCTGCGTCAGCGTGAATGGATTAAAAGAGTTATGAGAGTTATTAAAAGATTATGTTCACACTGGATGTAATCCAGATGTCAACATCCGATCAAGCTCAGTCCAATTCACTGTCTACATTTAAAGAACTGTGTGTCTCAATTAATTTTTAAGATTAGAAAATGCTGTTTTATCCTGCACATGAAAAGAGATTAGAGAAAAATGCTGAAAAAATTTCAACAATTAATTTAAATGCAAAATAGGAATGAATAGGTTTAAAATAAAATCCTTTTTTGTTATCTGCCTCCATCTACAAACAACAAATGAAAAGCTCTTATTTGATCAAACTTGCATAGTTTGGACTGGTCAAAAGGGAACAAAAGCAGAGTTCTCCATGTTTTCTTCTGTGTGGTGTTTCTAGGAACACAGCCTGGGGGAAAGAGTGCAACACAGAGCACAGTGATACAGGCCACGACCAGCTTGTTCTCCTCATGTGTCGTGAAACCACAAACAACCCTGAGCCCGCACAATAAAGAGCAAGACAGGTTACAAGTGTTTAGGTTAATGCCCTTTTGGTAAAACAAATGCATTCACTACAATCCAATAGGAAGTGGTACATACGCAGTTGCTAATTGTACTACTGCTTCTGTAACACAAATGTACTGAATACTGATTCTGAAACAGTAACAGAAACAGTATGATTTATTGTCCAATACCATCCTCTTTTTTTTCTTTTTTTTTTAAGATTACACCTTTCAATTAAAAGGCAATGTTGATGTGATTTATCAACAGCAAATCATTTAAAGGAGACTTTCCTTTATCTCCTTCCCCCTTGTTGTTGATCATGTCAGTATCAAAGAGTTGTGCATGCGTGAGTGTGTGCGTGAGCGTGTGTGTGTTGGGGTGTCTAAATCGCAACACAAATGCATTGTTATTTTGTGAGATGGATTCCCGTTTCACACCATACTGGCTTGCTGCAGTGTTAGTTTTCGGACTGCATACTTTTACTCCTACTTGACAAAAAATATGTTTAAAATAACAGTAATCTTACTTGAGTAAAGGTATTATGTATTAATGATATGTTGATATTATTTTAATCGATATGGTTTAGTTTTTCTATTTTAGTGTTCTGTCTGTCCTTTGTCCTTTGGTCCAAACAGTTACTCTTAGTTGAGTTGTAGTTTCCCCAAAGAAGTTTTTACTCTTCATACTTGATACTTAACTGATACTCTTCAATGTGATTTTTTGGACTTCTACTTTTTACTTCTACTTGAGTAGTGTAATTTTATTATATCATGTATTTGATTATTTATTATATTATTTTATTAGTAAACTTTTTTTGCCTTATTTATTAGATATATCTTGCTTTTATTATTGTTCACTGTTGTCGTTTGCACCGAATCACCAAAGCCTGTGAATTTTTTTGTTCACTGACAATGGCAAAAAACCTTTTCTGATTCTGATTTGAAGAAACAATGCTCTTACTTCAAAATGATACTTGAGTAGTATCATTTTGATGTAACAATACTTTAGTACAATGTTTAACTACTCAACCCAGGTCTGGGCAAAATACTTTTACACATCCTTTAAAGAAGAGAGTCTGGGATATTGAAAACACATTCACTAATCTAATTGTTTTAACAAATGTAAGCCGTTAAACTAAATAGCAAGTTGTTTGGTGGAGCTTAGTGGAGCTGTTTTGGACCGCAGCCCTGCGCTCATCACCTGCAGAGAATTTATTGGACCCCTCTGTGGATGAGGTCTGCACGTTTAAAGCAGAGGAGATGATGAGTATTTTAGCAACTGAAACCAACACGCACACTCACGTCTGTTCAGTAAATATGTGTAACTTTCATCTGGCTCCTCGACCACCTGCTGTCATTTCAATATACTCATCACAGGTTTAAAGAACACACTGTGCTTTTGTCTGCTTTAAAGTTTAAATTTATGACACCAGTAGATCATTCGAGTTTTTTTTAAATTATATATTATAATATTTATCTAATACAATTTAATAAAAGAAACAAGTCTGCTGACTTCCGATTTAAAACTGATACGTATGGTTTCCTGCTGCCCTTATTATTACTTATTGTCATATTATAATACACTTAGGTCGCTTGACCTGCTTTATTCTGTCCATACGCTGCACTGTACAAAACTATAGTCATATCCACTTATTGAACAAAATAGTGAAGTGGCCTTATATTTTTGCCTCACAGTCTGTGTTAGATTGAAGTGTATTTTTAATAGTTATTTATCTTGATTTGTAATTGGATGTTTCTATTCTACTGCTGTTACTGAATTGTGCGTTGCAACACTGCAATTTCCCCATAAAAAGACAAATAAGGTTATCTTATCTTATCTTAAGTTATTTTATCTAATGAATAGTACTCAAAAATGCATGAATCAATGTAAATACAATTAGACCTCAAAAACACATGTTGAAGTGGAAAAAAACAACAAACAACTACAGAAAATAAAAATTATAATAAACCATAATATTTCTACTATTCTATGACACAAGAACCCAAGACTGGGATAATCCCAGTAAATCCTTTACTAAATCTATAATATAGTTAAAAAAGACATGAGCTGCAACAAATACAAAGCCAAATAAGCACACTTTACTACTTGGTTAGTCATATAAATATTTTTTTTGACCGTCTAAATCTAAAATCTCATAACATAACAAAAGATGTGTCCATGAGTGCAAAGAAAAACTACACACAATTATTGAACAAAGATTCAATAATAGTAATTATCATGAAAGGTCTAAACACTTTGTAGTGGTTAAATGAGAAGGAAAATAAATGATAACATGGTTAAAAGATCTTGATTTAGCATATGTTTCCTTTAACTTTTCACTATTTTCATGATCTTCCATCTGCATTTTGTCTTCCCAAGGATGCCAGGACCCTACCAGTAATGAAACAGTTTAATGTCTTTGTAATGTGATAAATATGCACACACATATGCTACAGGAATATGAGTCAGCGGGCCAGAATGTGTTTGCTGCCTGCCTCTCCTCCGGACGCCCCAGACATGAGATAACATGGATCCAATGATGACCGTCTGTCTGGGGGCTGCAAGACGACCCCATAGGCCCGGCACAAGCCCAAAAGCGCTCAGGCAACCAACCCGACATCCAATCCGACATGAGGTAATGTGTGGGAGAGTCGCTGCATGTGTTCAAAAGCAGTTTATGTGTGAAATAAACATAGATGGTCCTATTAACAGCAGGCAGATGTGTTACAATGAGGAAAAATACTGCTGGGTCGTGTCCCATCCATTAAATTAATAAGGGAAGCTATCCACAGATCTTACAGACGATGTATTGATAGTCTTCTAAAGCTGTTTATGGCCCACCATAGTAAAGATAAATAAGCATTGTAATCTCCGGGAAACCATGCTATTCTGGTACATGAAATGAAATATGGCCTATTAAAACGTACCGGAATAGTAGTATAATGTACACATAGTAGACGCTTTATTGGCTATTAAAGCTTACTGTAAAGGGAATTTGGGTTTATGTATGTTATAATGTGAACTTTATCTCCTCAATAAACGACGGAACATTTTCCAATTGTTAATGGTACACAATGAAAGTGCAAAACATTTCTGGTTTGCGTCGGTCCCCTGCTTGTCTCCATAGAGATTTAAATGATTTGCCTGGAATTATTCACAGTGTAGCATTAAACTTATCTATTTCCATAGAGACAAGTAGTCAGTGTTAGAAAGTAACTAAGTACAAACGTAAAAGTATTGTATTCACTACATTTGAGAGCAGGTGGTTTCTGTACTTTCTACTCCACTACGTTCTTTTGACTGGACTAAAAAGAAGAAACCACTTTTATTGTTTGAGGGTTTATTTTGAGCATGTTCCTGGTGACATTCTGCATAAAGGTTTTGAGTTCAAGCTCAAGCTTTGCGCAAAATAAACATATATACATAAAATGTACTAGAAAAACTGTAATTGGATTGGAATTGGAAATAGAATTGCTCCTGTTGACCAAAGATCGGCACAATTCTTCTGTGTGAAATGCATTTTTAAACAGCTTCTTCAAAACCTTTACTTCTCTTATTTTATGTGCTACTTTTTTCACTCATACAGTCTTTCAAGTAACTACATTGAGTACTTCTTCCACCACTATAAGTACTGTGGGTAACGCCACCAGTCCAAGTTACCTAAGTCAAATCTGTGGAGGGCGAGCCCGATCAGAGTGAAAGTGACTGTTTTTCAAGATATTTCTGAGCTAAGCAAAAACAGCTTCAATTAGACTTGCAGGTGGCTTGCTACACCCAAAAAGTTTTAAAGTGCACCTTTAATTAAAAACTAAATATTCACCTACCAAAAGGTTAGAAGCGAGTGTACGAGTGTTTTGTATTAGGTGAAACAACTCCGTGTACAATATATGCCCTGAAGAAGGTGTCCCTTGTTTTAGAGGAGAAACATTATGCTTTTTTCTGGTAGTTAGCACGAACTAGAACATAAGGATATCATCATTTTACATGTTCAATGTAAACTGCAATATTTATCTAAAACTGAAATCTATTTAAAACTGCAGAACTGATGAGCCCCGCCTCTTCATAGTAAGATTCCACCTTAACAAGTAGCAGATTGTCATTAACATGGTTACATGACATTTCTGAACCATTCATGTATCACTCTGCATCTTAATTTTTCAAAAAATCACAACTAAGTACAGGGATGTGGGCGGTGACAAGGGGTAGGTGAAAACATGAGTTTTCTGAGCCTCAGTTGCAGAACATACACTCAAGATTACTCAAGCGCAAATTAATCGATGAAAATACAACTTTAACTAAACAAGTGACTAGGAAACAATGTTGTAACAGGGTTAAAAGCTCATTAAAGTTGATATAGCATGAATTTATCCCATTCAAAACAAAGACCCTTTAATTACATCAGAGCGCCTCTGATGCGATAACCTCTTCTTGAAGGCTATTCTTTGTCTTTTAAATGTTCGATTTACTGGCGCAGATTAATTGTGGACCTAAAGAATAATAATTTCTAAACATTTCCCAAAAAGGTAAAATCTCTTTTATTCATGATCAGTTGTCCACATTCTGGATCCAAACACGCAGAGTAAAGCTGTGAGATCAGTTTTGATATCTCACAGAGAGCAGTCTGTGTTCATCTCATGGGAAGACAAATTATTTGGTTCATAGAGTTTGGAAATGATTATTTACAGACACACACTAATGTTCTGCAGTAATTGCTTCCTTAATAACTTAAGGCATCGTGTGAAGATAAAGGTGAAGGCTCTTGACCAGCAAATGGTCTTCAACTTCCTCTACATCAAAAAAATACATCTGCACATGTTAATTCAAGACTATACAACCAGCCATGGGCTAATCTTTTGGGAAAAGATAAATGGCATGAATGTTTTCCGACTTATGATTCAGTTTATGTATTTTCTGCAAAGAGATCAAAATGGCTGTAAATGACTTGTTAAAAGTGTACAACTTGTTCTCAAATAAAACCAAACCCTTTCCGACTAGCTACATAAAACCTGTGAGCAATGTAAGACACAAATCTTTTCAAACACACTCCTCAGGCTACTGGAAATGTTGGGCAGCCGTATATTTAATATAATGTATGCATAGTTCACACAGACAGTATAAAAGTAGTTAATATGCTCAGTGAGGCTGTTGCGTTAAGGTTACACGCGGTTCACAGGCAATTTACGCCAGCTTCACTTCACTCAGTCCCAGCGACAAGTTGGGTCAACAAATCATATTTTAATGCGACGTCAGGCAAGTATTGTACGCTCACACACAACCGTAAATCACATCCACTGTTCACAAGTATCCCATTGCAGATACAGCCGTGTTATTTTATCCCTTTGCCATTTTCCTCAGAGGCCAAACGCAACACGCTTTGGAAACTCGACATGGAGCAGTTCCCATCATTACCGTACTTGCCATGTTCTTAGCGTTAACAGTTTTCCAGAGTTTGTTTTTACTGCTACTGTCACCCATTCATACTGGCATCCTGACAGGGCTTCTTTGTATCAGAAAGTCCAAATACATATTCACCACCTGAACTTAAACCGCATAGATGCATGAGAGACAGTGGCGTCTTTTAGGACCACCTCGGCCTGACAGTAAGCCGCTAAGCCCTAGATGGTTTAACGTCACAGTTTCCTGTCGCTGGCCCGACTGGGAAATAATAAGTCGTGTTTAACTGTTGAGAGCGTGGATATAGAGGCAGCCCCCGTGTCCAGTCGAAACAAAGAGTGGTTTGAACTCCTATACGCAGATGGAGCAAGTGAGTGTGCAATAACAATACTGATGACTGATATTTTTGCAACATCTATTCGTCCACATGGAAAAGCCGAGAAAGGGAAGGCGGACAAACATTCAGCTGATGCCAGACCATTACATTATGAACCTATTATATTTACTGGTGGGGAACACTCAGCCGTGCAGGAAGCAGCTATAACATTGTTTTTCCCTTCTTTTAAACAAGCCTGTGTTCTAGTAAAACTTTCAGGGGGTTCAAACCCGCAGATCTACTCAATCTTGTTACAGAGGGAAAGCTTAGTCACCTCAGCCAGCCTGAAGGCACCAGTTGTTTCTGCCTAAATGTTTCACTCTCAGCATCCAAATGCACACTGTGAAACAACACTTTGTGGGATTTGGACTTTAACATGATGACCTTTTGATTTGTCTACAAATAGCTAATTTGAATCATTTGAATTTTGATAATAAGGTCCGGAGTTCCACTTCTGGGAGCCTGGGGACTTTCTGTGTGGAGTTTGCATGTTCTCCCTGTCTGCATAGAATTTGCAACCCTAACACCTGACTGTATACCTCAGGGCAAGACACTTCATCGCATTGCCTTTTGAAGTCATGTTTAGTGAAAAAACTGCAACAACCAAATTTGCCCCTAAATCAATGTAAGACTGATTCTGAATGAAAGAAAGCCGCAGAAAAGCATCATGTTTAAACTAACAATGCAAAAGGAGGAATAAAACTGGAGTAATCGTTTTTTTATTTTTTAAGGAGGCCGAGAGAGAGAGAGAGAGAGAGAGCAAAATGCACATTTACATTAAATGTACAAGTGACACCCAAAAAAGCATCTGCTTCCACTTTAAGTAGGCCAGAAATGCGCACTCAAGATGTACTGTATATTTTGCAACGGGAGGCTATGCCGATTGTAATGCTGCCCATATAATGTTATGTAAGATGTTTTAAAAAGTCTTGCAGTCAAAGAGTCAGCTCAGAACAAAGATAATAGAATCTTCTTTCATGAGTCGTATTACTGGGTCACGGCTTGCCGTTTCTAGATTTCAGCAACACAACAGAGGGATCTTCCACATAAACACAAACAGATATAAAGTTACAAAAGCAACAACAGAAAAACTGGAGGGGAGAAAGGAAAAAACAGGTCAAGATCATAACAAGACCAGGCGAGACGGATCTGTTTGTGTCTGTACACTGTAAAGCAAACTTTCTAATTACAAATAGATTAGTCCGCTGTGATGTTGTTGTGTGGTCTTCCCAAAGTAAACTCCCTCCATATTTTACTGAAGAGACTTGCGTGTTTTGTTTGTCTTTGGGAGATCCAGGAATCTTGCTTTGTGGCTAAGGCCAAAGCCAATTTAGGAAGACAAAATCAAGGAGTAATATTGGTAGTAATGGTTCGTATGCACATGCTAAACCAGGCGCCAAGAGAGCAGATAAAGTGTTGAACCTGAAAATTAGGAGGGAATTGAACTCCACTCCCTTGGGTTGCCCCTGAATGGGCTCCAGCTCACAGGCCTGTAAACTCCTGAAGTTGTTTTTGTAGTTTTGCGTGCTGAGAATACCAGACCAAGCCAAAATGTACTCCCGTTACACCAACAAGAGCAGGAGGGCTGTGCTCTAGTCTGTTGTGGAACATTGTTGGTACAAGAGAGCAATTGGGATATCTGTGGACAATCAACCAGCAATTTGTTAAGGGACGGAATGAGACACAAGCCAGTGACTGCTCCTTTACCTTCTCTCAGATGTGTCACCACCTTTAATAACATATGAAGAGTAAACAGGATAACTGATCATTTGCAACATATCTGATTTATTCTCTCAAACTCGAGCACCTCCCATTTGACTTTGACTCCACAAATATATAAATGCACTTTTGAACCTCAAGAATATGTGTATGTAATAAACAAGTTGTATGCACATATTGAAAAATGTGTTTAAATACTGTAATTGAATTGTATTATTCAACACCGTCTACACTAACTGCAGTCAGATGTAAATGTAAATGTTTTTGCTTGTGCTACAATCAGGGTTGGACAGTAATTGACCCATAAATTGTAAAAAAAAAAGGTAACATTTTGTTAATGTTTGGTAACATAGTTAAAAGCAATTAAATTGTACATAATACACTTTTAACAGGCCCCAAAAGATTCACAATTTACTTTACAGTATTAAGGCTTTGTGTATGTAACACAGATCATTCAAGACCAACACAAATAAGTTTTATTTTTTATGAGCTGTGTTAAACATTTCATGGGACATTAAAACCAATTAAAATGTTTAGTCATTCTTGGGACATGTATTACAGTTTCAGGAATAGCCTCCAAGACAAAAACAGCACAAAAGCTCTGGCAGACCAGGACAACAAAGGACTTACTGATGTTGAGGAAGGGGGATTAGTACCCCAATGGAACCCCCTGGACCCCACATAGCGGGGAAACCCAGTCATTCCATCAAAAGTATTTACATAACTCCATGGAGAAAATTGGCTTGCAGCAGTTAGCTTTTCCATTTGCGCCACATAGTAAAGACGCTGTTACGATAATTGTCCTCCTACACGAGCAGAGGGCAAACGCAGTACAGAGGGGGAAAAAGAGAAAAAGTGCTGATCAGGAAAAGTGTGGGGTTCCACCAATATTCCCCCAACACAAACATATTCACTGTTGAATTTTGTCATTTTCTTGGCTTGGAGAAGTACAGTAGTTGGCAGTTCTGTAAAACCCTCTGCTGATGGTTTGGATCACTGGTTGACCCTTTCTCCATATTCTCAGTTGCATCCACAATTGACTAACATATTTTTAATGTGCAGATTGCCTCCATTGTTTGCAATTATGGTTATGTCTACACTTGAATGTGTGCTAGATTTGTTTGGGTTTTTCTTGATGTACCTTTTTACAAGAACATGGGTCAAAGCAAATCTAATTATTAAGAACAATCTATCAATATAGTAGAGCAAACCTTGGAGCAGGTTCAGCAGAAAAACATGGCAAAAAGTGAAAGCTCCAAAATGTGGTTGTTACGAGGAGGGAGAGAAAAATCTGTCTTTACAATCCCCCTGTTTCCCCTTGCCAACTTTCTGCTGGCTGTTGGTAGTGCGGAAATGAGAGCGTGCTAGATTCTCCCCTCACGAGAATAACACAAACCCCTCAAAGCTCAAATCAAACACACAATCCACGTCACAGGAAACCATTTTGAAGCGTAAAACCTCCCAATGGGAGCTCCATTTGAATGCTGCGGGTATGTGCTGCCTTGCTCGCCCCCTGTGCCTCCCCCTGGCCCCCCCTTCAGCGCGCTCAGAGCTTCAACCACAACCTAACCCAAACCACTCCACCTCTCAGACGACAAGACTCCCTTTCTCCACTGCTCTACATCCATTTACGCCTTTCTTTCCCCTCTGTTGTTGTTCTGCTTTGTCTCCCTCAAATTGAACCCAAGTTGTAGAGATGCAAAGATAAACTAGAAAAACCTGGAACATATCATGGGTACTAACTTTAACACTGTTATTGTAGAGCCCAGACTTAAATCAATAAATCTGTTGGGTCACAAAATTAGATCACACTGACATTTGAATTGTCTTTGACCCATCTCAAAAAAGCAAAGATTTGGGCGACACAGTGGCTGTTAGCGCTTCAACCTCACTGGCGGCGTAGTGACTTTCTGTGTGGCGTTTGCATGTTCTTCCCGCGTCTGAACAGGTTTCCTCTGGGTGCTCTTGTTATTCATTAAAGGCATGTACAATAGACTCCCCTCAAGAAGAAATTCTTAATCCTAATCTCAGTGCGACCATCCTGCTTAACTAAATTGTGAGCATGTTTTTGACAGGCACAAGTACTCAAGTGACCTCTCCTGGCGACCCCCCACCTCCATAAACTCCAAATCTCTTCCTATTCCCCTCACCCCCTTTTCCTCCCTTCAGCCTGCAGTTGAAACGCAGAGGTCAGGAGGGCAGATGGGAGGCAATCACAGTAGTTTGTTTTGGCTCTCCCTCCACCACACCAAGTCCTTGGCTGTTTCAGAGCTGTGCCGCCACCTTGCCTGCTCCCTGCCTGGGAAACAAACACATCCTTAATCACCCGGGGGCCCTATATCCACCAAGGCCACACTAGTTGAGTCCTGTCTGACAAGCTCCACATTTTGGACCCCATCAGATGCACTAAGGGCATACAGGTCAATCACTGTCTCGTGAACAGCTTCAGCTTCAGCCAGACAGTCAGATCCAGGTCACTCAAGAGAAGGGATGCCAACATTAATTGGTTAATCAATAATTGTATTTATTCCTGAATTAAAGAACTGTGACAATTTTTGAAGCAAAAGTAAGCAATCTAATTCAGTCTAAACCTGTCTTTATTTTTTTATCTTGCGGTTTATGTCCCATTGACAAAATTTTCAAAAAATGATATTATTATTAATACTTATCATTCAGAAAGTTAAGTTAATTGTTACATACTAGAAGAATGGTAATATTAGACAATGGGAAGGATACCACTGTTGTTTGGTTGAGGTGCAATCTTAAAATCGGGATGTTTCTTCAATAATCATACTGAAATAGAATATTTGAGCTGAGCTGAGGACCTTTTATGAATGAACGTCATGCAGGACATTACCCTTCAAGTGCCAGTTTAGGTAAATCTAAAGGTTAAAGTACACTTTATTTATTGTTTAGGGAAATTTCTTCTCTGCATTTGACCCATCCTCCAATGCCGCTGGGGCAACCTGTCAGGAGCAGTAGGGATCCATCTCCAGATCTTGAGTCAGGCTTGGTCAGGACTTCACCTTAGTTGGAGGTTTTTACCTATTGTGTATGTTTTGGGCCAGCGAAGTTGAGGTACGGTGAGGGAATCCAGGCCACACAAGTACAGCCATGGAGCGTTGAGAGTGTGATCTATCTTTGGCTGGGGTGAGTGCTTCTGTCATGGTGTCGGCGATGTGTTGGCTGACAGTGGGATTGTCTGACGCAAGCGTTGCGCAGCTGAGGGCTGGCAAAGGAGCAAGATGGAAGACAGGAGGGGAAAGCACTTCCAATAAGAGCCAGCAACTAACAGCCATTGTGAGCAGACGTAATGAGATGAGCTGCCACAAACCAAGCGCCATTAATTCCTCACGACCCAGAAAAACAAAAACCTAATTCCTGTTCCATCATTCTTCTTGGGACGGCTTTACCTTTAATGCTACAATTCATAAATGGACACAATAGTTCAAACATAATGGTCCTTAAATGCCTGCACCTTAATATGGCATTCCATAATAATTCACGTTGCAGAAAAAAGTATGCTATTGTTCATTAATAAACTTAAGGCAAATTATTTTAAGGTGCATTATGAAATTTGTCTGGTGGAGAGTATGCAGCCAGCTTCTCTATGAAAATTACGTTATTACTTTACCCGGTAAAGTAATAGTGTAATTTTAACGTAATTTTTTTTTTAAATGCATTTTTTTTCTTTCAATTCAGTTAACTTTTGTATTTATTTATTTATTTATTTCACTCATCTTTTCCGGAACTTGACCTGTAACCTGTCACCTGCTTATCTCCTGATAAGTTTAATGCCATAATGTGCAACAATCCAGGCAAAGCAATAGCATCTCTATGGAGACCAGCAGGTAGCAGACCCTCCACCATAAAGGTTACTGCACCTTTAAAGTATGTTGGCTCTCTCCTCAGAGACAAGGTTTTACTCACACATTTACTTACAAGCAGAAGTGGGAAGAGTAGGCAAAATGTGTACTTAAGTAAGAGTAACGTTATTTTAAAATAATATTACTCAAGTAGAAGTCAAATGTAGTGACCAAATAATTACTCAAGTAAGAGTAAAACAGTATTTGGAAAAACGAGTGCTTGTGTACTGAGTGACAGTCTGTACGTAAAATGCATTTACAACCCACCTCTTTTTACCAGAAGTCCGATTTGGTTTTGAACATTTGAAGGAAGCTATCAAGTAGACACATGGTGACAGTGAGTTAGCAAAAGTCTTGTTTTGTCATGGATCTAAAGGACTGTGTACGATGGGTGATGTCCTGTACCACAGCCTCAGAAACTGCTTTCCCTCACACTGCATTATTTGTGCATCACTCACACCATGAATGGAGGGGCCATACTTGACTCAAGAATGTATTTGTGCAACTGAGAATGTTTGTGTGTAAACAGATAGTAATAAAAGATTTTACGACGCCTCCACCAGTGCATGTTTAACAATGCTAGCTAAGGCGTGGTTTAAGATCTGTATTATATTATAAACCACAACATTCTCAGACCTTTAAACATGTCTTTTTGGGGCTACTCTGTGAGAATGCACTGAGTTAGCCTTTGCACTGCCACTTCTCCCACTTCACACTGTACCAGAATGTCAGACATTTAACCTGAAGGCGATGCTCAGTGGCTCATACGAAGCGATTAGTGACCCTGGTTTGATTGTGGTTATAAGACAGAAGCACATGGGTGTTTCTAGGAAATGAATTCTCTCAATCTCCTAGGCTCAAGTTGTATCTCACTTTGTACTTCTGAAGACAGAAGTGTAACCTGGAGGCAGGCACAGAGCAGAGATGGACCCCACATGATCCTCATACAGCCCACCTTGAAGTTAATAGTTGGCTGTATATTACAACGCAGGTACTTGAAGCATTGAGACAGGGGCTTCCAGGAAGTCCAGCGTCAGGGATCAGGCTGTTATTGAAATGGCAGAGCATAGAGCCAGTACGAGTCCACCACAGAGGGAATCAAGTATCTGTTTGTGCATGATCCGCTCTCAGGTTCTGCAGTCCAGATGGGTGGCCAAGCCCCAGTAGATTCTGTTATTATGTTATGACAATTGAACTCATTTGAACCATTACTCCGCTCTTTTCCCCTGCAACAAAGGCACGCACGATACTTCAGACTGGCTTGTCTTCCTTCCGTATGTATATCAATGTATCAGTCACTATGTACAGTATACATAAAGAACTTACACGCACTTGCTTGATTAAGATATATAGCTGGCCTCTTTCCTCTCTTTTACAGTGCCTATAGAAATATATGTGTCCATATGCATATGTTTTAGAATGGCAAATGCGTTACCAAAACATAGGATGAAAAAAGGTTTTTTTACTGCAATACTTTTATTTTATTTGGATTTATTTTTTGCATCTATTTTCATTTGCTCCTATCTGCCTTAAGAGCATTGGGTGAGAGCTGAGTCCAAAATAATTCTTAATTAGAAAGCGTGAGACCAGTGAAAATGACACCAGACTGGACTTTAATGATCTGATCTGACGCACAATTGCCTTGCTATTCAGACTTTCAGTTCTCGTGTAAATGCTTGTGGTTGTGAACTGCCCCCTTCTGTCATAATGTAATGTAAAGTTGTTTAAGATGCAGTATATATTTATGTCACAGCTGGCAGCGACAAGGACCACCCAGTGGGAGACACTGTGAGGTGACTGTAGATATGCGTTGGTTCAGACAAACGCTCCGAGGAGTAATCACAGAGATGAGGAACAATGGCTGCTCTTTTTCTTGTTGGCCACCAACAAGCTGTGGAGTGCAAACAGATAAAAGTGCTCACCACAGCTTATTAAATGATGCAAGCTGCCATGTGCTGTCAATGGTCAGAACTCCTGATTCATACTAATTGATGTTGTGATGTGTTGGCACTGAAGGAGGAACACGGAGTTTCAAGGGTTTTAGTGATCAGTTCAAACAGGTTTGGACTTCAGAAAGCAGTCGTTGTTTAGTCTAAGGCCCATAAGTGAATGCAAGGAATACGATCCCACATACAAACCTCTGCGAAACAAAATGTTCTCCAACTGACCGGGTCAATCACCTGTCTGCTTTCCAAAGTATGTCCTTCTTACTGAAAATATACAACATAAACCTTAGGTATAGTACATGTTAGAGATATGAAAATGTACTCATATCAAGTACAGTTTGCTGTACTCTGTTTGACAACCAAGTAACAGTTTTTGGTCTTTTCTTTACAAAAGTTTAATTATCAGTTTGATATATATATCAACCCCACAGCACCATGGCAGCGTGGCTAGCCTCACAGCAAGGTAGGAAAAAATGCTCCAGCAAAGGTAGTCCTGACAAGCCAAGATCACGATGGGTCCCCAGGCCCAGGTTGTCCCAGCGGCATTGAAGAATGGGTCTAATGCAGAGGACAGATTTGCCTAAAGGGAAAAATAAAGGCTACTCTAATCTAATCCATTTAAGTATCATCACTTTAACTGATAATTTAATTAATTAACAAAAAAGCATCAGTTATGATTCTGTTACAAAATATTTTGAAGCCTGAAATACAAATTATAAAATCATTAACCTCTGACAGAAGAATAAACTAGTTCTTTATACTGTACTTCTGATTCAACAATATACAGGCCATCCATATGTTTTCCACAATGTCCTCTTCTCCTGTTGGTCCTGGCTCTGGGCCAACAGCAGTATAGATGTGAGTACAGAATGACTCTAATCCACACACTAAGGGGCCACTTCAGGGTACACTTCTTATATGTGTGAGCCGTTCACAAGGAGCTACGATCATTGCGCGCATATGTGTGTAGTAAATTCTTGGAAAAGGAAAAGACTTTTTTTATGCAAGGGTGCACGCAGTACAGGATCACACACTCCCCACATACACACTTTTGGGGTGACAGAGTACACCGGCTGGGCTCAGATGAACCAATGGCAACCTGGGAAAGGAGGAATGTGCATGGCTTGGGTCCAAAAGAGGCCGTCAGAATCCTCAGCAGGCAACCCCGGTTGTCTTAGTGAACTAAGTGTGTGCATCTGCACATCAGGCCATTCTGCTAGTAACTCTGTAACTACACGAGGGTGAGTCTTTTACAGGCAGATGGTGATGGACTGACTGAATGTGAATCAAAAGATCTTTTCTTTTTCAATGTCTACAACGTTTTGTGTCCAAGTGGGAGCAGTAAACTTGTTATCTCAAAGAAGCACAAAGATTATGACAATTTTAGGATAGTAAAGAATTTACAGATGAAACAGATACTACAACAAGACTAGAGGTCCTAACCCCATGGAAGGACACTCATTGCACTGCCACTCATCTTTTGATCCCCAAAATAAATCATGATGTCATCATGCACACTCCAATTGTAGACTGCACTAGCAAAAACAAGGTCATGTGTGCACTTGACTAATGCACAAGGAGGAAAAAGGGAAGGAGAGAGGAGCGGCTGGAGGAAGAGGAGCAGAGCTGAAGGACTGTTTGAAATATTCAACCCCCGTCCATTAACTATCCATGTAGGGGTAGAACACGACCTGCACTGTACATCTCATGAAAGCGCAGAGGATAAAAGACAGCCAGAGATGGTGCATGGTGGGAGTGGAGCGCTTTCATCCAGGAGCCCTTAAATCCAGCTCAGCATTTTCTCAGTGATGTCATCTTTTTTCCCAAGCAATTCACCTCTATCTGCTCCCACACTGCGTTACTTTCCCCATCTCAAATGCTCACATCGCCTCTCCTCTAAACAACGTGCTGTGCCTCACAATATCATGCATCTTGTTTGAGAATTCATGGGTCTTTATAAATCTGCAGTCTCATCCCCAGTTCAGGTGGGGAAAGTTTTGTGCAGCTTTTAGGATCCTCATCCCACTATATGGGCCATGCAGTCATCTGACAGGCAGGAGAACACTGTGTTAACAAACAAGGAAATGGCTGCCAGCTGTACGGACAGGAGGGAAACACTCTGTCCTCATAGCTTTTTATTAGGTATGATGAGAAACTAGAGGCATGGGGAGAAGAGGACGAGAGGACCGGAGCAAGAATCCCTCTGTCAAGAAAAAAGGCGCTTAGAAGCCATTCATTTTTACAGCAGGGGTGTCACACAATATATTTACACAGCAGACTTGGAGGGCCTTAAAAACTCAAAGACTTCCATGTGGGAGAGATGGAGAATTGCAGACAGCTCTACATTTGGCTTTGATTTCTTGAGAGAGCCCTGTCCAGAAAGGAACTTAAAGGCAGGATTTGTCCAGTGAAGACATTCAGGCTTGTCGACCTTCTACAATTGGCCAATTATAATCCATTGTGTTCGCTAATAACAAATATTGACAACAAAAGTTGCAAAGGAGTGGAGTAAAAAAATATTTTTTTTATAACTGAATGTCAGTGACCTTTCATACAATTATTTGAACAAATAGACGTATTTTACCCCACTCAAAACAATAAGGTCCCGTGTGAAACTACACAAAAATATACAAAACTATACAATAGTTCTTTCTCCAGTGTTTTGAAGCTATATATTTTCTTTGACCGTGTCCGAACTTTGTCATGTCTCAATGTGTGATCCCAGAGAAAGTTTGATAATGTTTGACACCACAGTACCTGAGACACAGAATAACATGTGACATGTAGACATGAACATTTGAATTCCATAATTGCTGGCATTGATGAATAAAACTTCCTCCTGATTTAGTCCTAGTGGTCATATCTGGCCATTACTCTCTTGGCTTTGATCATGAAAGAACGGATATTTAAGAGCAATACCTTAAATATGTTGTGTTGTGTTGTTTCTGTATTCATTCTTGTTAAGCGACAACTTTCAGAGGTCCCTTTTGATTTCAATTAATTCTCTGAAATTTTCAGAAGTTTTTCAACCCTATTGATAATACTTATCTATACATAATGAAAATCTACAGGTAGTTTATTAGTTTGGATTTTTGGTTCCTTTTTCCTGACAGTTGCCACTCTCCAGCTTGCTTAACATCAAACATCTTGTACTTAACAGTCGTTTGCATCTTTGACCTGATCGTTTTGAAACTTTATTCAGCATGCAACATAAAAAGTAGGAACACTCAGTACTTGTATATTCTAGACAGCTGCCAAATATGAATATTCAGGCAAAGTTTTAAAGAAAGTTTTATCCTCATTTGACTCCAGACAATGGGGCTGGCAAATGCACCACATTTCATCAGGATTTATACAAGGGACATGCTGACCGTTATCTACTGTAGTTAAGACTAAGGATATGCACCACTTCCAACAGTACAAACTGTCACTTAAACTCACATTATCTTCTCCTTTAGCCCTGTGTTCACGTTTTATTGCAGTTTATTTTACTATCACTTAATAGTCTGTTTATATGGCCTATATAAAAGACAAGACAATAGGCGCAGTGTGTGTCCTCATTCTTCACAATGTGTAATCTGATAAGAAGAGATCACTCGTCACTATCAGGGCAAAAGAGACACATTAAAGACGCACTGTCAGCACACTAACACCAGGTCGATGAGGAAAGTACATACAAGTTTATCTCACTTTGGAAGGCACATAGTCTGCTCCTGGAGGCAG
Source organism: Chaenogobius annularis (assembly GCA_015082035.1). Taxonomy (NCBI): domain Eukaryota; kingdom Metazoa; phylum Chordata; class Actinopteri; order Gobiiformes; family Gobiidae; genus Chaenogobius; species Chaenogobius annularis. The sequence continues at coordinate 1,464,703 of BJKM01000043.1, forward strand.
CAGAAAACAGATATTGCTTGGCAAACAATTCTCTTCTCCTTCCAGTTTACTTGTGGGGTCCGAGAGTTTTGCGGGAATTTGGACCAGGTCCCTGTTGGTTCAAGCAGCTGTTTCTCGAGAGGTCCGTGCTGGGTAGCAAAGATGAGAAAATGGAGAGAAAGTGAAAGACAACAATGTTAGGCGAGTTCTTGCTTGTTACAAATCACATTGCTCTAAAGGGGGTGTGATGTTCCAGACAAGAAGACAATAGGCCTGCAAAATCAATGACATTCTCCTTAGTGATAGCTGAGTTGGCTTTGAGAGGTCAGGCGATGAGACCTTTGGAATAGCCAGCCAGCATTAGTGGTCATGGTTGTGGGGGTACACTTACTGTAACCTTGGTCTTTTTGCATAATGGAGCAAAGTGTCTGTGTGCTTTTATAGGCTGTATTACAGTAAAAAAGCTCAGTGCTCAACAGATCATTACTTTGTCAAAACAGCTATCAAACTACATTGGAACAGGCTTTGGTGGCAAAAGAGCCAAAGGCAGTCACGGGAGATAAAACAAAGAACAAAGAATCTCAACACATTTTGGACAATCGACCATTTAATAGTTATTATTTCAACATTTTACTTCAGAAAACATAGATTTGATTCCAGCAAGCAGTGTTACCGTTAAATAATAATACACACTCAACATTTTTGCTTTGCTGACAGTACATCACATCAACCATAACTGATCTGCGGCAAACACATTAAAAGAGGAAAGAAGTGGGTTCTCCAGGTAGTGAAGTACAAGTCCAGGCAACAATGGACATCGCTATATCATTCTGGGTGGCAGGGCAGTGGCACAGGATGGAGGTTAAGAGAGATAAGCAAGGAGAAGTAAGCAATGAGAAAAGTATAGTAGATGTCATTTCACAATAATCTGAAGGGCGTTTTTACATCAGATTCCAGGATGTGAATACAATATGATTAAGCATGACCAACATGTAAAAGAGGACACATGGAGACAAAGCACATTATAATAAGAGGGGTAAATTGACATGGAGTAAAATAAAAACAGGTCATTCAAGGAGACAAGGACTGTATGGTGGATTGATTTATTAATATGGCAGTGGGCCACTCTCCTCCTGTTATTAAGTTCTAGCCCGGCTTATTACACCGAGGCCTGGTCCGCTCTTGTTCAACAAAGCCTGTGTATGCTCCCCCTCCTACACATTGTACGCTCATTCTTCCTTTCGCCACGCACAATTCAAACAGAAATAGAAAAATGACATCAGCGCAGCCCGTTGTAAACCAATATTTTTTGCTGCCAACCGGACACCCACGCTTGGACACAGAAGGCGCACTCAGTTTCTCTTCCCCGGTTAGTGGGTTTGCATCAGAGTCCAAACCACTCAGTGACCCCTCCTCTTCTGGGGTCAAGTCGCTGCCTCTGCTTCTCATCCTCCATGAACTTCTCTTGCATCTCCTCCACTGAGCCCTCTGACGCCTTAGTCTCCTTTTCAGGGAACAGGTCCGGGAAAGTGAACGTCTGGCCCTGTGCCTATGGATGCAAAGAGGAAACAAAACAATGATTAACTAACTGGCCTAAGAGGAACTAATGCTTTAAAAAAAATAAAATAAAAAAAAAAATAAAACCTTTAAAAGGTTAAGGCATGTTTTTAAGAAATGTCAGACCAGATTTAGCGGACTCCACTTTTTGTAAAGCTTAAAGAGAACAATTAAATAAGGATGGCACTTTTTTTCTCCTAGTTGTAGAAACGCAGTTAACCGCTAAGGCATTGGGTTTCTCTCTCCCACATTTAATCCCTCTCCATTTTTCTGTTCGTGATTTATTCAGAGGGAGAGGATAGTATCCATTATTTATTCCATACCAACCCATCTCTGGTTGTAGCTAATGCATCAGTGGTTCGGGGCAGTCTGTGTCAGCCATAAAGTACAGTACACTACACTACATGATGCGCCCCCCCCCCCACCTCACACACACACACACACACACACAAACAAACACACACAAACACACAAACGAAGGGGTCAATGGGTGCAATTCAGATTGTTAGCCTTTACCTCCATGGGCCTTCTTCAAGCCTCTGCCACTGGCCCCCTGCAACAGGAATTCACTAGCAATCCAAACTGGGACTGCTTTGATATGGCCATTTTAGAGTAACAATAAATGTTATCGCAAATTGATACGTAATTACATAATTTAGAAGATTAGCATGTAATAATTACCAATCATGCATTAATATTTCTGCTTTTAAAACTTTCACAGTAAAGAAAATTAGGGCATTCATAAGTAATTTTAGAATTCTAGCCAATTGGGAAAACACCAGTTTATGCAGACTAATCTATTTTTTATGCTTAATTTTCTTAAAAACCTGAGAAAATGGCTTGGGGGACCGCAAGGGTCAATATTAGGGCCACCAATGTACATATCATTTATAAATGTTTTATGTAAATAGTGGGTGAGCTTATAAAATGTATACTTTATTCTGCTTTGATTAATTTAGTGGTTTGAGATCTGATCTGATTCAATCTTGCTGTATATATTTCGTATTTAAGCCCATTATATTCTTACAGATATTTTTGCGTGCCTTCACTTTGTCATAGTTTATAGTCTTATTATTGTATTTTATTATTTATTGTCTGATGTTGATTGAATTTTTCGGCTTCAGATAGTTTTTGTGCGTTTTTACTATCAAGAGTTCATTGTCTCTGTTGCTTTGAAGCAATGAATAATAATAATAATAATAATAATAATAATAATAATGTCACCAAAATTGACACATGGAAGTAGTGTATAGGAGGGTATGAGAATTTTCTTCTAGAAAGGTGTCTCATCAGAACACAAATTAAAAACTACAGATCAGGGTTTCAAGTTTAAAGTAATAGAGTTTCAGTAAAAACTAAAATGGAAAAAAAAAAAAGACAAAACGTCATTCATTATTTCCAGGTCATTTGCCCAATTAAATCAATATTCCAGCTAACTTTGAGTGGATAACAGCTTCGTAAATATTCAGGTTTGTGTTATAACATGTACATGTGTTATAACTATACTGGTTTAAACCCTGGCAAAAATTACAAAAGGTTTATAAAATATCAGAATCAGAAGGGGTTTATTGCCAAAACCAAATTCACAAACATAGGAACTTGTCTCGGCATTAAGGTGCAACATAAAACACTGAGCAATAATAAAAACAACATATATGGAATTAAAAGGGCATGCTTTAAGAAACCTTTTAAAATAACTATAGTATTAAATAAAAATAAAATAGTCATTACTATGTACACGAGAATTACAGTTAAAGTGGCAGGTGCTAAGAAGTGTTCATGAGTCCAGCGGCAGAGGGAAAGAAACTATTCTTGTGGCGGGAGGTTCTGGTCCGGATGGACCATAGCCTCCTGCCTGAGGGGAGTGGTTCAAATAGACCATGTCCAGGGTGAGAAGGGTCAGCTGTGATCCGACCTGCTCGTCCCAGAGCCCTGGAGAATAACATTACATTTTACTATCGATTCCATAATCAAAGCACACAAAATATTTTTTGCCGTTTTATATGTTATGGAAGAGAGCATGGTAATCAAACCAAAATTCTCTACTTTGTCCCCTAAAAATCATTTTGCAGGTGTACAGTGCTACAGTACACCTGCACAGAGGGTCATCGAGGAATAATGCGTCCTAAAGCCAAAGGCTACTTCATCTAGGCAGTTAGAAGAGGAACAGGAGACTAGTGTCTACTGTTGCACTAATGTAGACCATAGCACTAGATCACTCACAGCAGCTGAGCCAAACACAATTAAATCCAACTTGAACCAACACTGTCGCATGACAATTCCCAGTTAGACAGTGCTGTACTGGACACCTTGTGTATACAGACGCCAGAGATTAATAATGGCCTCTGCGAGAGTGATTCACAAAAACAACAAAGACTTGAGATTGAAGTCAACAAAGCGCTAAGTCTTGTTAAACAAGTCTTTTTGTTGGCAGCAGTGTGCGAGTGTGTGAGCCCAGCGTCTGCTGGACACATTTCCGCAGTTAGAGAAAGTGCGGCCTCAATACATTCATACTTGGAGGAATATACACATGAGTTGGGAGCAGCAGCCAGCGTCTGTGCTCCGGTCTAACCTGCATGTTGTAGCGACTGCTGAGTGATTTGGGAGAAGGGCAATAGTCTCCTCACTGTTCATACAATTACAGACCAATTTCTTCACAGACCAGTGAGGGTTAAACGTTTGTCCATGGATTTGGAAGAGATTTGGTTCATAAAAATGAAAAACACCAAAAAGGGACAGTGATATCCAGAAAAAACAAGGGGAGCCAAATGCCTAGCAGGAACATTGTAACAAGAGTCCACTCTGATTAATGATGCTACAATGTGGTCAATGGCCGATCTCATCAGTTCTCAGAAGCTAAGCAGGACAAGACCTGGTTAGTACTTGGACGGGAGACCACTGGAACACCAGGTGCCACATTGGGGTGGCTAGAGGAAACGTAATTGTGTCCTTAGGCAAGACAATTCACTCACATTGCCTAGTAAAGAGTGTCTTGTAGGTGGAAAAGCGCTATACGAATATACTGTAATAATAATAGTAATAATAATCATAATACATTTTGACACAATAATTTCAGTTATATTGAAAGTAAAACACATACCATAAAGCGTGGTCTACATTTTGTGGATCTTAATTCAAGCTATGGAGTATTTCTCACCATCGTAATCTCATATTCAGAACAAGGAAGTCTTTTTTTTTTTAGGATTAGGATCCATTTTCAACAGTAACATCTTAAAGGACAAATATTATGCGTTATTTGTTATTACGTTTTAAACATGCTCTTGAGTACCTTTAGTTTGGCATCTAATGTTTTACATTTGGATCAGGAAATGCACAAAAGGTTAAGGTTTGATAGTGTATTTATCCAAGCAGCCCATATTAAGTACCTAATAAAAAGTGTTAAAAGTTCAAAGCAGTAAATCATTGAACACTCATGATTCAAGACACAATTACAGCAGTCATGCAAAATGTATTGAAATGTTAGGTTTCATGTTAATATCATGATAGGTGTTTAATATATTTAATTACCGCAAATACTATGGAACTTCTTAAAATCTTTTTGAATGAGAGCCAAAACGTATTGAAATCAAATTGATATTATGACCCATGTATCGAGATACGTATGAAATGGTGACAAAACTGTATCGTTGCATCCCTATTGTGCACCCCTTCTACTCATTGGAAGACCTAGTGGGGCAACCGTGTTCACAAACCTTGGCTATAGACATTTGCATAAAGGAGATTACAAGAAAGCGTGGTCTACATTTTGTGGATCTTTATTCAAGCTATGGAGTATTTCTCACCATAGTAATCTCATATTCAGAACAAGGAAGTCCTTTTTTTTAGGATTAGGATCCATTTTCAACAGTAACATGCAGATACAAGTGATACACCAGACATCAATCCGGCCTGCAGCCCCACAGGGAAAACTGGAAAGAGGGAAGTGAAAAGGGAGACGATGGAGCAAGATGTGGAAAGACACACAAAAGGATCTCTGTATTCTATCTGATTGACCTTTGCTTGGGATATGTAACCAACTGAGCATGCAGTCGCTGCTCAAAAACAGCATCTGGAAAAAACTTGGAGAGCATTTGTGTAATCATTTCCTCCAAAGATAGTGGGGAAAAACAACATGCTTGTGAAATGAATACAGGGATATAGCAGCTCAGGGTACCCTTTTATTATTAATTTAAGTATGAAATATGAAAGCCATTGTTGTCCTGCGGGATGTGTTAAAATGTCTTTCATGAAAGGTGCTGCAGCGTGTGGCTTTTACAACCTGGGCCTGAATAGAACATTAAGGCTCAGTCAAAACCCCACTCGTCCTGTACGGGACATTACCCAACACTGCGAAATTTGGGAACACACGCCTGATAAATTGCAATCATGAATCTTTACAAAACTGATGCTTCAAATGAATTATCAATAAATCAATTGTTTATAAAAGGCCCACCTTTATAATTCATTTTTCTTCATCGATAATTATTAGTTTATCTGCATTTTTAAACAAAACTTGGTTTTGTTTATATCTAAATTGTTTATAACTAAATTGTTCTTTTGACAATATGTGGTTTGGTCGGTCCAGAAACATTTTAAAACATAAAGCTACTTTATAACCCATAAAGTGTATGGAGTGTGTGTCCACAATGTCCCAGTTTGCGGCAGAATCCTTTCAACTGACAAAATGTGATAATAAAGTGATCATTATGAAATGCAATCACATTTTCCAGCTTTAATGAGAAAATAAATTCACTTTAGTTCATTTCTATGACTGAGAAGACTTATACCCTTATTGCCAGCTATCGCTTCATATGGATTGATCCAGTGATTTTAGAGATCAATTTAATAATCGTTGGATTAGGTAGACTCACTATTCACCTTATTCCGGAGGTTTGCCCGAGCGCCGCCATACAACATAATCCTTCTTCCGGTTGTATTAGTTAACACAGGGCTGCCGACCTCAATAGAAAATAAGTTCTACACGGACTAAAAAGTCGTTTTAGGCCGCCCAGGGAATCGGTGCATTGTTGACTTGCTGGTGCACATGAACAGTGGACATTTTACACAAACGGATCTACTTTATTCATCTTATTCCGGCAGCCCGCCTGGGCACTGCCATATGACGTAATCCTTTTTCCGGTTGTATTAATTAACATGGGGTTGCCGACCTCGAGGGAAAATAAGTTCTACACAGACTAGAAATCTGTTGTTGCCCAGGGAATTGGTGACTTGTTGGTCACATGAACATAGGACATTTTACACAAATCAATCCACTTTATAGCATGTTTTAGCGACTTTTCCCTTGTTCTCCACTAAAGTGAACAGAGTTCCCGCTCAACCAAAAGTGGTCGGTGCGGAATACGGTGAGTACAACACATGCCAAAAGACATTTTATAACAAAGACGGCAGCAGTGTACAGTAACGACAATTGCTTGACTAATCAACTAACTTCTGATTAGTCGACAACTAAAGGTCAAAACATCTGCATTATTACATCTTACCTGCCCTTCACTACACTTTTACAATATGAACCATTTGGAATGTTAAGACATCACATGAAACCATCCTATTGTACTATTTAGTCAGTTATTTTACGCGGCTTGCTAAAGTAGTGCCTGTCAGCATTTCATGTGTTCTTTCCAAAATAGCCTCCACAAGCTCTACAGTCATTTGAACAGGTGCAAGCACTTTGGTGATCTGTTTTCTATGCTCACACACATACTCACACACCAAGGTGTCTTGGGTTGCATTTTTCTTTTTGGTTCATTTAAGTTCACATTTTCTAATTACAAGTGAACCAGGACTTGTAAACTGGAGTCAGATGGACTCACAAGTAGCTTGCTTGTTGTTTTTATGCAATCTAAAATCTGACTAAATGCATTATTACATGATCACTAATATGAACAGTGTAAGATATTACAGAAGGACCATAAGATTCCACAGCCTAATGTAATTCAATGCCATAATATTCAATATTTAAAGCCAGTGGTTCCCCCCCAATACATTTTCTGTTGATTTTTAATAAGATGATCAGAGCAGAGTTTGTACACTTGCCCATATACTACAGCTGCTTATTGACAGACTTAGACACACTGACTGAAGTACATAAATACATACTGGGATCTTAACAAGATACAGTACATCTATATTACTGCTGAAGTGTATCCTTTAACAAGCTTTAAATAACATTGTTTTTAAACTAAATTATTTTTGGACTGCCGTTTATGTCACACTGTAGTTTCACATTTCACATTTAGAACATTTTCAAAAAAATGGCACGAAAGCAACAGAGATATAGCTAAATTACTGTAAACAGCTTGTGCAGCAGGCACTTGGGTGGGCCACACATCCACTCTCACTTTATCTCATTGACACACAATACTCTGCCCAGTTGTGGCTCCATGCAGACTCACTGGTACACGCCATTCCAGGAAAGAGGCAGAGGGTCAGAGATAAAGGAAGCAGAGGGTATAGGGCTTCTCCAGTCTGTAAGAGGTCAGTGAGGTAAGAAAACATTTATCAACCAATATCAATAATTCCCATTGAAAAAAATAAAAAATACATCCTTAGAAGAGCAATAGAGAGAAGAGATTTTCTGTGTAAAGCAAAGATAAGTGGCAGTGAGGGGAGACCACTAACCAGCAGCATCCTGCTGTGGGTTTGGTTCAGGGTCGTGACCCAGGCCCTCCCTCCAATTACAATGACATCTTCTCCAGAGCCAAGAAAAAGCCACACTGCGTTTGGCTATGAGTGATGTACATTTGTGAGCATGACATGTAAATCAATGGTTCTCATGGTTGAGGCAGAAAAGTTTTAAAATAAGACGGCAGTTACATGAATGTCGATTCTTGTAAGTGTACATGGTTTATTTGTTTGGAGAATAACAATAAGCAAGAAAACATTTTCCAATGCCATCTTAGAAAATGCTTTTCCTATTTACATAATTCCAATTTATTAGAGCTGACAAACGCATTTCCATTTCTTCAACCGCTATATTATCAATCAATTACAACTAAGCTTTTTAGCTTGACAAAGAGGAAAAGAATATGGCAGGTGGGCGAGCATGTAATCAGATATCAATAAAAAGAGTGAGGTCCATTGCAGGGTCCATGTGAAACCCAAGTGTGGACATTTATCTGCCCAGAGACAAACAGAGGAGAGCATGGTCGCTTCATGTCTAGGCATGTCTGCTGTCAGCCTGCTGTGGACACACTCGCCCATAGTAACAGAGACCCCGAGAACAGGTCACTGCATAGAAATACACACAGCGGCAGGCATAACCACTTGGAGTGAGACAAGTAAAACAGAGGGAGTTTGGGATAATTAGATAAAATAAGATAAGGAACTGTGTACTTATAAATTAACAAGGGCAACAATGTCATTGTCCCAGTATACCATTCTGTATAATTATGTTATTAACCGGGATGTCCCAAATTGCCAATACTGATTTGATACAAATCTCCTTGTAATATTCGGCTCTTGTTAAAATATGAACATAAATTTAGGCCTACCCTGTGCATTTATAAATAGTTGAATTTAGCTCTATCTAAATTAATTTATTAAAGGGATACTTAATTTTTATACGCTATAATATTGCAGAGGAATGGAAAAGCTTTACCTTATTATTTCTGTTTTGTTTCAATTGTATCTATTTATTTCAAACCTGCACATATAGTTCACATAACAAAACATTACAGACACAGATGCATGGTTCAAAAAGGCTCAGAGAAAACCTCACAGAGGTAACATAATCTGTTTTTAGATTATGTAGAGCCTCCATAGTCAGTGTTTAAGCTGCTCTAGGAGTTAGTGGTAGCATTAGCACCAACAGTGTTGGAAGGACATGATGAGCAAGAGCCCTAAATAAATACAGAACAATCTGTAGTTTTACACTTCTAATTTTGGATTATTACAAAGTAATTAGGAAGTCAATGAGCAAGAGCAAGAGAATCTAAATCCAAGGTTTTAATTATGTATGACGTCAAATAATTTTCCATAAAAAATTGCTGGAGCATTTGTTTACTTCCTGGATTCAAATCCCTATCAACATCCTTCATTACCATTGGGTTTGTGACTTTGTTGGAATAATTCTAATGATGTTCTCTAGCAAAGGTCGCCATATCACAAATACTACTACTGTTTGTTGGACCAGACCCATGCTGTATCTTAAGGCAGTTCACACCTAAATGTCACATTTTGACAGGCTAGTCTCATAGATAAACAGCTGTTCGCCATCATTATCCCCTCCATCTATGTCAGTGGCAACCCCGCCCCCACAATGTACCCCATTTCTCATGTAAACAAGTCCACATATACACCCCTCCCCCTTCATTTTCACCATGCACCTACCACCACAGTCCAGGCTACAAACACGCCTGCGTTTGGGACACCAGGACCAAACAGCCGACGTGACTGCCCGTTCTACATAAACATCCATCCAGTCATTGCCTCGACAACCCCCCTTGGCTGCGAGGAATGCTGGGACCAGCTGGTGGGGAAAATAAAAATGAAGAAGCATACCAAAACAGGAAATGCATCAGCAGGGGCCTATCAGAGGGCTTTATCAGGCCAATGGCAGCCCTGCAAAGAACCTGGGTGGCGCCGAGTGCTGATTGGCTGATCAAAGTGGCAGCTGTGTCATTAAAGGTCAAGAGGTCAGGGGTAATCAAGAAAGAAAGGTTACGATGCTGTGCTCACTCAGTTGTGTGTGTGAGAGAGCGAGACAGAGCAAGTGGATGGTGCAGTCTGGGGGTCTGTGTGTTTGCCTCGCCATCTAAATAAGGGCAACCTGGAGGAAACAGAAGGGAAGTAGAAGGAAATAGATGCTGCTCAGACAGATAAACTAAAAACAGCAAACTAAATCAAGATTTGGATGAGAACAAGCCTTCCACAATTTATCCATTTTAAGTTATTTAAACAAATGCATGCTATTCACTAGAGAAATTCAGATGTGGCTTAGGTAGTCACAGGAATAATGTGGGAAAGGCAAAAAGTTTACCAACGCGGAAGACATGCCTGAACTAAAGCCATTCAAGAGATTCCAAACCGAATGGTTAAAACCGGCGCTGTTCTCTATAATTCATGTTTGCTCTCCCCTGAGCTCTTATGAAACCTACACACACGTTTTACTTTTTCAGTAGATTTTCCAAATCAGGAGACACATAGGAAGATGGTGGGCTTGATTGCCAGGAAAAGCTTGTCCTTTTATTAGGCTCACCACCAGCATACATGTAAACATGCATGTACACATGTCTATCTACTTCTGCAAATGTCATCCAGATATTTATATGCAATGCTTGCAGACAAAAATGTGTGGCCTATTTAACTCCTGTTGTCTTCAATTATAAATATAAATCATCTTTAACAGACTAAAATAGTATTTTGTATTAATCACCCATGGAGTTTAAATCAGGTGAACTACTTTGTATTCCACACAACTCCTTTATCTAATTTATCTGACCAAATTACATTGCGTTTTACAGTAAAATTTAATCCAGTGTCATTCTGTATTGCCATGTACACATATTAAATTATGTTAATTGAAATTATAATTAAAAAAATACTTCCTGCATTCAGTCGCCTATTCTGTTTTTATTAAATGAATAAGAGACAGTGAGTGCAGAGAGAAGCAAAAAGGCAGATGTTAAAAATGTTAATTGGTGTGATAAGCAAGGGTGAGGCAAAACCGGGAAGGGAAGGAAGCTGAGCTGCAGACAGACAGAAAGACTAGACTCTGTTTGTTTGACAGTTCAAAAAGGAAAAGGGGGGTAAAAAGTTGATCCGAGTGTCATTTCCACATAGAAGTGCTGCCTACATAGAACAGCCTAGGAACCCTAAGTACCTGGGTTAGCTAGTGTGTGATCAGCAAAATAAACCCTGATGGGGCATCCTGTCTGGTACCATTGTGGGCTCCCAGTGACTTACACAGACCTATGAGGTCTATTGTTAGGCAACACAGAGTCAGACACACACAGAGGCGACAGGAGAAGACAGGAGCTGTATGGCAAAATGTTGCCATCTAGTGTCAGAAGAGCACAGTAAGCTGCAATTTTTGGAAGAGTCCACTACAGCAGTAGCTCCCAACCTTTTTATCTCAGTGACAGTGGATATACTGACGACTCCAGCGTCCCTCTCCTACACACTGTAACAAACTACAGCTTTATAATGTGGAATGTAATTTTTTTAAATGGTAAATAAAAAGGCCATAAATCATCATAAGATACCTTCTAGAATAGTTTATTACCTATTATAATTCAAGCAGTCTGGTTTGGACCTCTGTTTAAGGAATCCCTGGGGATTAGGGTTCGTGTCCTCTTTGTGCAAGCCTGTCTTGTATGTCTCTTTCATACACCTAATATTCCGTTAGGAGATCCCCATGAACAGTGCAGGGGGGGGGGGACATAGGGAAACTTGAAGACTTGCAGCTAACAGTTACAGCAGCTGGTCCAGCCCAATCTTTTGTTTTCCATTGTGGTTGTTTTTGGTTTGAGAAGTTCCTTTGGGCCCCCCTGTGTTCTAACTCATGCACCTGCATTCTGCCATGCTGTCAAACACAGGGCCAAAAGGTGTTGACCAGAAAGAGAGTACAATATCAATGTGGCAGCTACCGAATGTCTTGTATGTCAATTTAGGATCTTCCTAAACTAATCATATGAACTAAATCTTAACCTTGTATGTCCATCTAAAGTATGTGGAAGTTATGAAAGAAACCACTTGAGTGGCAGCATTATTGTATTTGTAAACTTAAATGTCTGCTTTAACAGCTTGCATTGTGACATCACCCAGGACCATCTGCGTGTCTGCTTTGCCTCCTGCTGCAAACATTTTACTCAGTCGCCTTACGCACATTGCTCTCACTGAAGAAAGTCAGCTTTGTCTACACATAAACGTCATTGTGCATGGAGAGATTATCCTGATCTTGTCAGCCACACCCAACACATCGATGTTACAGAAACAAGCATGCACTTCCAGTTAGAAAGTTAAAAGATGTTCTTGCTGATGCAGTCTGGTTATTTGTCTATGGATGATTACAATAATTGTCTACAAACTGTCAGATAACAGTTTAAAATGTACACAACAAATGATTCAACGGCCTACAGGTGCTTGGATGTGCCTAGCACTGCCCAACACTTAATCCAAACTTCTGCCGACTGACTCCTTCTCAACATAAATGTTTGAAATTCTTTAGTCATTAATGTAAATGTGAAATGAAATCACTCCAACCAAAAGCAGGACAAGCATTTTTTACAGTACAATAATTGCACAATGTTTAAAAAGAAGATAGAGCAGGCGCTGTACTGTGCTTGTACGATGCAGCAGCATGGATCATTGAGAAATGCTGAGAGCAGTCCAATCTCCCATTCATATATTCAGAGCAGCACCCTCTGGGAGCTTTCAGCATGCACTCGGAGCACTCAGCCTGTGAAGTGCTGCAGCTGGCACCAACCAGTACAGCTCCTGCACACCAACTGCTGCTCCACAGAGAGAATAACTCCTTCTCAGACCAAACCTCACCACAGCCTTTTCAATTAAACGCAAAGAGTACCTTATCGTAAATGTTTGACTGACAATAATGATGCTGCACAATTACTATAATTTCAAAGTGCTTTCTTTTTTGTGAAAGCACTACCATGGATTTGCAGAGGTTTTAGAAGTGATGGTTAAATGGAAATGGAGCATGGTGCTCTTCAGCAGTGAAATGGTAGTAGTAGTGGTTTGAAACAGCGAGCATTGCTGGCGCAGTAAAGCAGTCCGACTCCAAGACCACCAGTCACTATGAAATAGTGCCAAACACAAAAGAACTCTGATAAAGTCAAGATTTTCATTTTGGACCGCAGTCTTCGTCAGCCCACCGGCTGTCCCACTAGGCCGACTCTGGCCTTCCACTTGATCACTGTTCTGGCATAACTCCACCATGCCCTTAGTCACCTCCCCTTCTCACCCCTGCTAGCCCCTCACACACTTTCCCACACACTGTGCAAATTTGACACATGCAGACGCTATCTCTTCCCCCTGGAACCTGGGTCCCCCTAAGCTCGGGAAAAATGGCCGTCACGGAAGCTCGCAAACGGGAGGCCTCCCATTAACCACAAACCAAGAGAAAGGAATGAACGGGGGGAGAGGGCGCATAAGCACATGTATTACTGTGGCAATATTAGCTTATGCAGGGAAGAGTGTGTGCATGTGGTGTGTGTGTGTGTGTGTGTGTTGGGGTGGGGGGGCAGTGTGAGCATCAGCCCACAGAACACTCTCTCACATGTGGAGTCAATTAGGAACAATCTTGTTTTCTACCCACCGCTGCAAAAGAAAAGATCGTTTCCTTTGGCTGTGTGGACGATAGGGTATATTTTTTTCTGCTCGAGGGAAGACTGAGACATGACCTACACTGTATCCGGAAAAATTCAAATTATGCTCTAACATTATTAAGAGATGTCATTTGTCAGGAAGTACGATCACATTAGTCCTGTGCTCAGGTCTCTGCACTGGCTCCTTGTGGCTCAGAGAATAGATTTTAAAGCAGCTCTGCTTGTATACAAGTCTCTCCATGGCCTAGCACCAAAGTACATCTTGGACATGTTAGTGCCATATGAACCATCTCGGACTCTGAGGACCTCAGGGACCGGCCTCCTGCTGGTGCCCGAGTCAGGACTAAACATGGGGAATCTGCGTTTCAGTTTTATGCAGCTAAACTCTGGAACAGTCTTCCTGATTATGTCAGACAGGCCTCCACTCTGACTATGTCAAAATCTAAGCTAAAAACAGTTTTGTTTGGCTGTGCATATGGTGAAGGGATTTTCTTGGCACTTTTCTCTTTATGTCCTAAATTGTTTTGTGATTCCTGTCTTGTCTTTGTGATTTTAATGATTTTTTTTTTCCTGTTGTGTGAAGCACTTTGAATTGCCTACTGTACGAATAGTGCTCTACAAATAAACTTGCCTTGCCATTTACTGTTATTTTGTGTGTCTGAGCACGTGCGTGCGTGTGTGTCTTCTTTATTCAATGTTTCTGCACACTGTAAAATAAGTAAGTCCTATAAGAAATATATGATGAAATGTAAATAGAAGAGCCTGACACAGGAGGAAAGTGTCTGGTCTTCCTTGTGTCACCATCAACACAAACTCTGCTAATATATATAATAGATCTATTTAGCACGCAAAGCACTCGAGGCAAATCGTTTTATCATGTAATTATGTGAAACTGTCTCTATGATACAATGTCTGTATTTGAATTGAATCCTGAAGGAACATAAAAGGTCTGTTGGACGTCATCTTTTCAAAACCAAAGCTATGACCATCCACTTATTATGAATGCATGACAATGCACAGCAACACTCTGTAACTACCATCGTTTCAGATGTTTTTTTTCCCCCAAATGGCATCAATCCCCTGGTATGGTTCGCCACACAGATAGTGTTTACACCTCCAAACATAGAAGTTATTATAGCCTGCTGTTTTACATTAATAATTTAGTTCTTGATAGTTATTAACAGGTTTTGACACTACTCTGAACTCTCCACAAAAAGTATAGTCAGCTCAAAGGCTTCAACAGAGTGTTTGCTGCTGTGCTACTATCAATAGCATTATCGTGCCGTGCCATTATAACAAAGCACTTATGAACAAACACAGGGGTTTTCAAGATGAAACATGTCTTAGAAGCATCAAAAGTCTGTTGAACAGAACTTGTATTGTTGCTGCTAATGAGTCCTACATAGAGTTGTAGCACAAAGCTCACCTTACCGGTCAGTCTGCTTTTACCTGACACTGAGAAGGAATTACAATCAGGAGAAGTATTTTTTGCTACTGTTGTGTCATAAAAACGACAGCTATAATCTAGCAATGAACAAGATAGGATGATATATTCATGCTAGGCAAGGCAAGGCAGGTTTATTTGTAGAGCACAATTCATACACAAGGCAATTCAAAGTGCTTCACATAACAGGAAAAAAATGCATTAAAATCAGCTAGCTCTAGTTAGCAACATACCTTCAAAGTTACATGACAATAATGTAAATCTTAAAGCCCTTTTCCATCTTGTTCTGTGGTGTAGAACTAAACAGATGCACAATCCATAGCACAGTATTGATGATGCCTTCAGGTAGTTCAAATAAACGCTGAAAAATGTCCAAAGCCATTTTGTTGCAAACAGCACAGCTTCTCACTGAACTCCCTTCCCCAACCGGAAGTGACAACGATCCTTACACCGAACACAGAAGTGATGCGTGCATAGAGCCCATAGACTGACTAAAGTCTCTGCTTTTGCTTTAACACCACCTGAATGGGGGATTAAACAGGTGTTTTGGCAGTGTATCACCAGCAATATAAGAGAGACAGTGCGAGGCTGTGCAAAGAAAAAAAGAGGTAACGGGTTTGAGCAAGTTGGCAGTCAGTTTCCTCCGCACTGAGACGGTGCTCTATGCCTCTCAGTTGGCGCTGTCTCTCTCTCTCTAAAGTTTACAGCGAGTGTTTGTTCTGTCTAAGGACCAGATGCTTGAAGGTTGTTCTCTGCACAAGGAGCTTGGTTTTACAGACGTGATGCAACAAAATGGGTCTGAATAGTGGGGCTTAGTGGGTCCAGTTTGTGCGCGCTCATTTCAGCCGCCAATGCGCTCCATGAGCAGTGCGCTAAGGAATAGGGATTTCACAATATCAAATTTTAGTGTTACGATTATCACATTATTGTGAGAATTGAGACTGTGACCAAACAGCCAAATCTTTCATTTTCCTTTATTCTCATGGTCTAACACATCACTGTTCCCCAAGTTTGTGACCTTCTTTACAAAAGTAAACTATATAAAGTTAAATGTGACAAAAACAGCCACATAAAAAAATTCCTAACATTTATGTCTATTTTTGGGCTATATATATATTGAACAAAAAATACTTGAATTTGCTTCTAAAATTGTCACACTATAACACTTACGATTATACTGTATTGTGACCTGAATAACCATGATTATCGATTAACCTAACAATTGTGACATCCCTACTGAGGAGTATGTGGTGAGCAGGCTAAATTGACCCTGCTGTGGTTCAAAACTTTAAACCAAAATCATGCTGTAGACACACAAACACACAATAGGCCTGTATTGCAATGCATACAATAGCCTATTTGAAAATTAAAGGCTTATTAGTGCCTAAGCATTCATAACTCTTGACTCAAGTGGCAAATTTTAATTCTAGGTAGGTTAAATTGCATAAAATATTTTTAATACTAATAATATTAATATTATTTATAATAGTATTAATATTAATACAATTAATGTTAATATGAATATTGATCATATCAATATTAATAATCATCATCATAAATATGAATAATGGTAACAATTATAATGTAATAAAAACATTATTTTTAAATAATAGCATATTATTATTGTTGATATTAATATGCCTACGCATCCGCAGACCTGGACAAGGATTAGGGGTGAATGTGATGTGAGTGGTATGGTGATGTATTTGTCCAGTTTCCCAAATAGACGTTAGTTTTAAGCTGAGAAAATGAGTCTGCATGGTCCAGGACAGTGTCCAATGCGGGAGGTGGAGGTGTCCAGCAAAGAGCTTTAAGAGCTGAGTTCATAACGGCCCTGTGCTGTTTACATAAATTGTGGTTAAAACTTGTTTATTCTGTTTTTCTTCTGTTTTTCACTGTCGTCCCCCGAGGCAACCACTGTTGTGATTTTGGGCGTTACAATATAAATTGAATTGAATTGAATTAAAATTGAACTGTATTCATTATTCCATAACTTATCATTTGTGTTATTTATTCCCATGAAGGTTGTTTTATTATGATTATCTCTTCCATATGGGGATAGTAACACAATTCCAGTGCACTAGTTTTGAAGTTTATTAGTTCCGATTCTGGCTATTCGCAGAATGTACCACACCACTCGCTCAATTTGCTTCACTCCACCTCATATTTAGGCATAATAACATATCTTGTTTAGATTTCCAAGCCCTGCGGCGTCATCAATTGCACCGACGCAATATGTGACAAAATGAGCTCAGCAGCGCCTAAGTTAACGCTAAGGCAAAATACGGCCCTTAATGATTGAACCTCATTTACCGCAGTGGATTTATAAATGAGAACAGGACAGGAGCCTCATCTAGAAAAGAGTGCGTCAAATTGTACTTGAAAGCGTGCAAACCAGAACGTAACAATTTCTCGACTGCAAAAAGAAAAGACGATTTATAAAAACCTGTACGCACTTCCCCCTTCCTAAATCCCAATCCACATTACTTCTGCGCTGCGCCAATTCCTCATGAATTTCCGCCCTGAACCCGCCCTGTGTGTGCCCTAATATCTCATATATGGCTATGCAAATCACCAAATGAACATATTTAACATATTCATAAGGGTGAGACGCGGTGTCACAGACGGACGAGAAAAGGGCGGAAAAAGAGGAAATTCTCTGAGATGGAGGTGAAGACACTAATCGGCGAGGTGGAGGCCCAGAAAGGAGTCTTTAAACTGAAACCTTCACAAGGCGCTGCTCATCTGAGGGCACAGACTGTAGCGGCGGATTTAAAAAAACATACAAAAACTCGGACCCACGCGCAATTTGATGGTCAATGGAAACTTGACAAGTCTGATTGTGCCGAATGTGCGTTGTGTGTGTGTAATAATCCACAGTG
Organism: Chaenogobius annularis; assembly: GCA_015082035.1. Taxonomy (NCBI): domain Eukaryota; kingdom Metazoa; phylum Chordata; class Actinopteri; order Gobiiformes; family Gobiidae; genus Chaenogobius; species Chaenogobius annularis. Next base: position 1,482,870 of record BJKM01000043.1, read on the forward strand.
TGCAAAGTGATCAATCTCAACCTTAATTGTAATAATGCAACAGTAAACCGCCAGACTGAACAACGGCTCTAAAGGACACTAAATTAAATCCTCGTTTGACATGAGATGTCAGACGAGGAGCGCCGACCTCGAGAGCATCTGAACAGGGGAGCAATGATGGAAACTTTAAAATACGTGACTGGTCTGCGTGCATGAGTGCGTGATGGTGCACGTGCACGCTCCTGCGCGATAGAACACGCGCATGCTTCTGCACGTGAAGGGTCTGTCGCCCATTTGACTGTGCGTACCCTAACAAAGATCATAAAGCACATTTTACTGTTGGTTTTACTGACTGAACTTTTTTGTTAATGGTCCCATTTGACCAAGCTGCCATGTGTGTCGCTATTACACCTCTGCCCACCTCATCCCAAATTTTGCGCAAGCTCCAGAGTTTGCGTAGAAGTCCATACATTGTCACGTCAAGTATTTTTTGAATAGATCACACTCCTTGTGTGAAAAAAAGCATATGCACATTTTTGGCTTCGTTTTGTGAGTATAAGGCTTTATAAATGAGACCCCAGGTCACTTACCAGCTGAACATAGGCTACTTTGTAGTCTGGCTGCTTGACTCTCTGGTTCAGGTGATTCCTCTTCTTATTGGAGCCTAGAAAGAGAACAGTACAGTACATAATTTGTTTATAAAAATGAATTAAGTTTAATTTAGTTCACAGATTAAATTTAAATTCAATTCATTTTATTTTATAATTCACAAATTCACAACAGCTTTTGCCTCAAAGGGCGACAGTGAAAAACAGATAAAAAAAACATCCCAACAACCCCTGTCTTTAGACTCTCCTCTTTGGCAAGGAAAAACTACAAAACCCTTTGGGGGGAAAGTAGAAACCTCGGGGACAACCACAGTGAAGGAGAGATCCTACACTACCACGGACAGACAGGCTGTCGCAAATCAATTTGCAGATTTGCAGCAGACAGAACCACTCAGGAGGAGAGCGTGGCTCATCTAGCACTACATCCAGGAAGATGCAGATCCGTTCATGTGACATGATGCAGTCACAGGCCACATAAACATAATTTGATACAACTAATTTGATACTACTCTTTAGCTTTCACCTTGTCAATATTTGATCTCGTCTGATCCCAGAAGCAAACCAGGGTTGAATCTGGTTAGCACTTAGTGCTGTTGTGGGGCCAAAACAAAATTTATTTAAATACCATTAACAGTTCTACATGGCCACAATATGGAACCCTGCCTGATTTGACATGTTTTGTCAAACAGCACAATACACAGTGTAGAGCTGAGTGAACTCTAACTCCTATGTAGGAATGTCACGATATTGAATTTTAGATTCACAATTACTGTGACAGGAAATATCACGATTTCACAATTAATCACGATTAGTGGCACGACTGGCTCTAACTGTTTTTGTATCTTTAGGCATGACACTTCCCCAAACTATGAATGTGGTGAGTGAGTGAGTGAGTGATTGAAACAGAAACTGTAACGTGACTTTGAGAATCTAGAAAGTTGCTATACAAGACTAATTGTAGAAAAAGATTCAGTTGTAATCATCTGGACTCTGTTTTAGAAAAACAAAACGTTTCGACTCTCATCCAAGAGTCATTCTCAATCTGTGATTCGAGTCTAGGAACTCAGGTTTTATATCGTCCTCTGTGTAAGCCCTGGGATCCCTTTATCAGGAGGTCTCTTGGATTCTCTGGATTCTCTTGAAGAGTTGAAACGTTTTGGGGGGGATATTTTCTCTTTGATGTCAAAAATTGACCTCATCTGACTATTTGGACTGTGCAAAACTACTTACAAAACAAAACATTTTTGGGGTTTTAACCATGCATTTCAACATTGTGTTACCAATTAGTCCATTATTACATAGTATTAATATTTACATTATCATTTAATCTTTATAGATAAGTAACTTTGCATTAGTATATAGAAAAATAATATTGTTACAATAGGCTAATGCAATTCTAAACAGGCCTTCGTAAAAAAGGAGCAGCGCCCAGTATTTCATCTAGCAACCACAAAATTGTTCGGGGGTGTCCTTAACCTCAGGTATCTAACTATTAGGCAACATTACACCAAAATTTTATCATCAGTGACAGAGGATAAACAATGTATCAGTTTCATGATTCTAAAATTTCTCAACAAGACCCTGGTGGTCGAGTCAACAGGCCCTGAGAGAAACTGCCATCGCCATGGAAACCGTTTATGACATGAAAAACAAGGGAAACATTCCGCTGTAATGAGTCATTTGTGTGCGGGTGCACTGGTGTGTATGAAGATATAGACTGTATTATAGTGTGTATGTGGTACGCTTAGCCAGTAATCACCCGCCAGACAGCCCACTGCCCAAGGAAAGCCCTGAACAAGGTTGTAAAATGCACCTCTACACCCCTTTGGCAAAACGGAGGCCCCGGTGTGGGTGGGAGCTAGAGTGCGTGTGTTTGTAATTATTAAGGAATTACTTGATTCCTAAAAAAAAAGTGAGAACGGAAACTACTAAACTATACCTCCGATACAAAAAATAATATATAAAAACAAGTAATATTTCACCATTGTATCAAGTTGTAGACCTTTATTAGTACAAGAGTAGCTTTCATTTAACATTTGCAAACGCAGGCACAATTTCTCTCACTTTGAGATTGTGGTTTGGCAGCTAGCTATCACATTACAAATCCCTGGCCAGAGAGGTAACCATGGCAACACCTTCCAAAATACCCGTGCCGCCCATGGGTGGAAGAAAGGGTCGTTTGCTCCCCTTGCAGCTCTGTGCCTGTGTCTTTACACTGCAAGCTAAGTGGAACTCCTGACGCAGACAGGGATACCTTCTCTGACGTACCTCAGGATAACCAGGGGCCCCAGGCCAACCATTCTCTTTTGCCCTTGTACACAATTCTTTCCTTCCATGTCCAGGGGCTTGTTCTTGTTCTCTGTACTAGAGCTGTGAGGGAATCCTCGTGGGCCCGAGGCATATTCCAATGCATCACCAGCCTCTGCTTATTGATAACCACGTCATCATTCTTTTGTTGCCTTTTTGTAATAGACTGGCAAGGAGCCCTCAAAAGTCTACAAAAAATAGCTTGACTTAAGACATAACATAACTTGACTTAAGGGCAGGGCTCAAAACTCCCACCATTTTAGTTGCATGTGGACCCAAAATTGCTGGGCTGCGAGTGCGCGCACGCCACCATGACTTGCGTTGCGCAAGGATACATTTCTGAGGTTAACCGTAGATTCCAAAAAAACCACGAATAACCTATCAAGCCATAAATAATTCAATGATTGAAAAAACGGTTAATCGTGACATCCCTAATCTTGACATCCCTACTCGGATGCAAAACGGCTAGTTACAGAAAATTCAAAAACTTGTTAAAAAGATTAAACCCTGTGAAAGAGATACATTCAAACTGAGCAATACTTGAAGCAAATACAGAAAGCAAAATAAACACATTCAACACCATATCGAGCAATGACAGCCTCATTGGCCCAGGTGGGAATACATCATTGTTGTGAGGATACTTACCAAACTGAATCCTGGTACGAACTACGCCCACAGGAACGTTATAGATCTTCTCCAGGTAATTCTTTACGTCATATTTGGTCATCCTGTTCAAAAGATGGGGAAATAGGATGTTAAATAGGTTATTTTCAAGGGTCCTAAAAATGGGTTGAAATGATTTTTTTTTTGGCATATCGCCGAGCACTACACTAACACCATTCATACCAGCATAGAATGATGAAGTTCACTTTCAAGCATTATAAACAACATTGCCTACTCTAACAAAGGAACCTTCCATAAATGTAAACCCATATTTAGATTTTATTCTCTGAACCATAAAGGCATAAAGGAGAAATGTGAGTGTTCATCCAATTAGTCTACATGTATCGATCCTGTCCAGTGAAACCCTACACAGGAAGTGAAGCTAACAGCAGCTGAGGCTAGCTCACATGGCAGCAGTGGGAGCACATTGCTCCAACCAGAGGAAGAAAGGCTTTTAACTGCTAATCAATCTAGACAATTGGATTAGTCTGGTACAGAGCATTTCCCGAATGCGTCTGACAAAGTGCTTTATAGCGACGCTGGGGACTGGCATGATGCCTTGGATATGGCTGGATCTATCACCCATAAAACTTTTGATAAATTGGACAGATGTGTAATTTCCTTATTTTTTGCTAAATCTACCCAAAAATGTGTCAGCTGCAGACAAACAATCTGACTGAGACACTTGTATCTGTGAAAATAAGGACGCTTTGTATTTATGAATGATAAACAATAGCTTTCACAATTGAAAAGGCAAAACTGGACTTCCGGGTATGGCACAGTCACACTGCTGCTGATATTTGCATTAAAAATCTCCTTTTCACCCACAAACCGAGGAGCAAGACGCTGTAAAAGATGAGTAAACACGGAAAGGCGAGGGAGGTAATGCTTCTATAACCATGGTGGAAAACTAACTTCCCCACAAGCTAACGATGCTACCAAATAGCCGAATCACGTCTCCAGCGGAAATTCCGGGGTCCGCACGGCACATAACTTTACAACAGGTGGCCCTTATGTTGCGTGAAATGCAGTGTGACATGGCATTATTGAGAGCTGAAGTGAGAGCCGGGAAAAACGGACCCCAATTCACCAGAATCGAAGACTAAATACTGGGGCTGAAAGCTGGAGAAGCAGGTGCCGTACGTATTGCTGAGACAGAGCAGCATATCTCAGACACAGTGGATGAGTTACGGGAGTTGAAAGAGAAAAGGAATATGAAAAGCAAGATTCTGGATTTGGAGGCCTAGGTACCGCAGAAATAATCTCACTCATGGGAGTTTCGGAGGGTGAGGAGGGGGACAACATAGACAATAATTCTGGAGCGAATATCCAGGACTGAAGTTGAGGTTCCTTACTTCACAACAGAAAGAACATATCTCCAGGGCCAGGGAAGACAAGGCGCTGATGAACCACGAGGCTTGATAAAGAGGTTTCTTAACCACCATGAGAATCAATGTGTCATGGAGGATGCAAACATTAGAGACCTCCAGTACAATGGCAAGAAGGTTTTTCTTGCAAAAGACTTACCATACAAATTTAATCAGAACAACAAGCAAAGTTTTGTCACGTCCGTAAGGATTTCAGGAGGAGACAACTGAGGCATGACTTCTCACATCCAGCAATGCTTCTGGTGACTTTTGAAGGTAAAAACACATACTCTGCTGCCCAGCGGTTAAAGGGTTAAGGCACAACACATATGCCAGGCTCCAAGGGCAGCCTTGGAGGGCTACAGTGTTGTGAGTTCGAAACCCAACTCAGACAATTTACTGCATGTCCACCCTTCTCTCTCATCCCCCATTTCACACTGTCCTCTCCAGTCTAATAAAGCCTACGGGCAACAAAATCTAAAAAAACAACAACAACAACAACAACAACAACAAAAAACACATACTCAAACACCAGACACCAAACCCCTACAACAGAGGCAGAAGTGCTCCTCAGAAAAATGTGGGTTCAAGTAATGGTAGCATAATGAGACATTTATGTTGTTTTGAAGAGACTGATGGTTGTTGCGTGACATATTTGTTTTTGGAATCTGACTTTATTACATTTTAGGAGCATTATTGTGGCTATGAGGATGCAGAACAGAAAAACTCTTACTTTAAATAATTGTCTTTTATAGTAGTAGCTTATTATAGTTGTCAGTGAAGATTGACTCTGGACTCTGGAAATTATCTGATTGTTGAATCGGTTTTGTTTTCATTGTATTATTTATTCCTTTAAATCAGGGACTGCAGATGGAAATTAGCTACAATCTGGGGCAGAAGATCTTTATTTATGAGCTTAATGGCTTCAAATAAAGACTAAACTAAACTAAGATAATATCGCCAAATCTACCTCCCCTGACCACTAGGTGGCTACGTTTGGTCTGGGGAGAAGGTGGTAGTGGTCTGGGGAGGTAGTGGTCTAGGAGTAGAGGTAGTGTATTTAGTTATTTGAGAGGACGCTGTACAGGAGTAGAGGTAAGATCGGGCCTGAAAAATCCAGCCCGACCCGACCACAGCCGCGGGCATTAAAGCCCAACGCCGGCCCGAGCCGACCAATTACTTGATTTGCCATGCCGAGCTCGAAGCAAACCCGAAATTTCAATTTATCCCATAGTATTTTGGCAGAAAAAAACCGCAAGATTTCTTAAGGTTAAAATAATCTACATATTTTTATGATCATGATAAATGCATTTGCACAACAGAAATAACGCTGGAAACACGAATAAGAGGCACAGATAAAAGAGTGAAAGAGAGATCTTGATGCGCACTCGCTATTACGCGGAGACACGGCGGTGCGTGTTTGCCTTTTCAGTTCCCTGTTCTTAAGTTTATCCTTGACGTCTTGCTGTCCATATCGGGAGACCTAAACTAAATAGATGCGGGACTACATTCACGTCAGGAGATTACCATCACCGTCACGTGCCGCAAGACGGTGCCCACGAAGCCTCTGCGCTTTTCCCTTTATAAAGTAGTTTTATAGCAATTACCTTATAGCCCCTTCTCTGTTTTAACCAAATTATTTATTTATAACAAGTATTCCTTAGTTTAGTATCCACACATCGTTTTAGTATACATTTTTATAAACATATGTTTATTAAAAAAGTCAGCGAGAGAGAAGCCCGGCCCGGCCCGAACGTAATGATTGTCATTTTAGACCCGACCCGAAGGTTCGGGCTCGGGCTCGGGCTTAAGATCTTACCTCTAACCAGGAGCGGGCTGGGAGAAATTTGGGGGGCCCTCATTAGTAAGGGACTTCACCCCATTTTTTTTTTATCAGGTTTTGGGTTCAATGCATGTTTTTGGCAATTGATCTTTTCTTCAGTTTCAAGTACATGTAGTTTTTGTGTTGTGTTCGACTAGAGAGTTTCGTAGCATTAGTAAAACCAATACAATCAGATGGCATCAGAAAAGTAGCATCCTTTAATGTAAATGGCATATTGCACATAATCAAACGAACAAAAATGTTAACAAAAATGACAAAAGAAAAAATAATTATATATTTACAAGAAACACATATAGCGATATAGAAGATAAAAAACTAACAAAACCTGTTATACTTTTTCAACTATTCATCATATTGAGGCAAAACACAAGAGTTGTAATATTGATCTCAAACAGAATGGCTTTTGAACCAACTTTTGAACATAAAAGACAAAGATGGCAGATATGTACTTGTTAAAGGAATTATTAATAGAAAGGTTTTTACTTTAGTAAATCTGTATGTTCCACCAAGGAGTGATATCGCCTTCTATACTAATATTATAAACCTGATTGCAAACCACTCTGGGGGATCTCTAATCTGTTATACAAGCTACTCCAGAATAATTATTTCTCCGTTTTCAATAAAGACAGAAATAAATCACTGAGGCAGGTATACACATAATAGACTAAAGTGTTCACGCTCTAATCTACATTACTGTAGACTGAGGAAAGATGAAAACACACACTTTGAAGGTTCTATGCCAGCCTGCTTAATGACCGTTTATTAAGGAAAAAATGTGGAATGACATCATACTTAAATCTAAATAAAAAGGATTGAAATGATAAAAAAATATGTTTTGCCTAGATTTTTCTATCTATTCCAGACTCTTTCAATTTCCATCTACATCTAGCTGTTCGACAAGTGGAACAAAACGTTCTCGCCGAGATTTGTAAAGCAAGGCAAAAAAACGATTATATTCGAATACAAATAATAAATATCCGATTCAAGGAGGCTGGGGTTTACCTTGTCTGAAAAATTACCTTGAAGCAGCTCAAATCAAAGCATTGCTGTACTGGTGTGACCCAGAATATGAAGCTCAATGTAAACATATTGAGTGTAATGATGTGCCGGGAGTTCCTGTACAGGCCTTACTGGCAGACGGTTGAGTCATTTGGAAGTGGAAAATCCTTGGGTAAAATATTTGTTTACAACTTGGAAAAAAACAAATCAATACATGCAACCTAAAACAAAAGATATTAAAATCTTAAGATGGTTGGTTTATGATAAATGTTTTGCACCTAACAGCACAGATTTGAGATTTAATTCGAAGGTAATTTTATTTTGACCAACAAATAATGGGAAAATATATGTACTTCCCAGTGGAAAACCACAAAAGTTTGGACAGAATCCGGTTGGAAAAGTGTATCACATTTTTTCATAACACCGTGTCAAAGTGCTCATCATTCACAGGGAAATTCCAACTGCTGGAGAAACTGTGGCAGCCAGGAGGCCAACCATTACCATGTTTTTTGGGACTGTCCTGTTACACAGAAAAATTGGACTAAGATCAATAAAGCGTTACAGACAGTTTTTGACATCGCCATCCCCTTGGATTTCAGAACTATGTACTCGGGCCTCAGGACTCCTACCATGAACACAATAAACATTCACCTCTGGAGCAGAGCATACTCCTGGCAGTGGCAAAAAAAAAAGCTCTCACCCAAAAAATGTATGACACAAATTGCACTGACAATCAAGGACTGGACCAACATTATATTGGAGATTCACAAAAGGGCGGGGGGAAATTCTCATCCTGACTCGATTTAAAAATTGACAAATTCAAAAGACTATGGACTAAATGGGACGTTTGGTTTGGTTTATATGAGCCTTAATTTCATTTCGCCCACATTGGATGTCTACTGGTGTGGACTTTTGTCTACTTCTCTCTCTTGACTTGATTGTTTATCACAAGTCAGGATTGTTTATGTTGTTTCATTGTGTTCTTTTTTTTGTGTTTGTTTATTCCTATATATATTCTTAAAAACAGAAAAAAGAAAAAGAAAAAAAAAGGCAAAACTGACATCAACCTAGGCCAGTAGTTTTGATTTGGACCTGTAACAAGAGCTACAGCAGAAGTTCCTCATTTGTCTTTAATTCACAGTTTGAGTGGGAAATGCAGTGTGGAGAGAGCATTACGACCTGTATATAGTAATAGAAATGAGGGTTATCAAAGTATTGGCAGTGTACACACCCATTTGTATCTTTTCAAAGCGGTTTCAGAAACAAGAGGAAGCATTTTCACAGATTTGGCAGAACTTTAAGCTCTGCTCTGGTTGCCAGCGCTCAACCAAACACAAAGCATGTCATCAGGGTGTTTGAGATCAAGGCAAGCAAAGAAGAATGATTACAGAGTGAGCGGAGTTTCCTAGAAAGCAGAGGCAGGGATGAGACCCCACGAGTGAGAGGGGCCGTGGTCATTTCCCTGAATCATTAGCAGAGGAAACACTAAGCCTGATAAACGAGGGAAACATTTTCTGAAGCTCTACAGCAGTTTTCCGCTGCAATTATAGTTAGTGTAATCCCCAAAACATCATACATCTACACTGCAGAGACAGTTACAGTTTGCACTTCATGTAAATCGACCTAGTAATTTTGGTAACAACAATATGGTTATGGCTCAACAGTACATTTGGGTCAAAATACACTACGACACCCCCTTCTGCCATGGAATCTGAAACCAGTCTGAACACAGGCCCTGGGCAGAAACAGAAGAGAAAATGGAGAAAAGGGTGTACATACACAAGGCGTTGATCTAAAGTTAGCCACAGGGTGTGGTGTTTTCAATAGTGATGGAGGCAACATCTGATCATCATCTCAACTATAAACTGCTATTGGACAAGCTAACCTTTCAATGTGCTGCAAGAATGAAAATGTGTCTCCGCAAACAGATGGAGTTAAAGGCATCGTTCCTCAGCAACTGGCGTATAATTATACGCAAATGCATATGCTACAAAGATTCCTGGCCTAAGACGATGAAGGAACTCCAAACACAAAACCTAGAAGGCATCAAATGACGTAGGGGATAAATTAGATTCAATTATGGTGTGTTGTTGCTGAGCAGGTTTAAAACGGGCACAATGGCAGCTCTGTGAGTGATCCTGGAAGCAAACATTTCTTTTTCTTCCCTAAAAGGAGTTTCAAGAACTTTATGCCAGTTTTACTAAAGTTTGAGTTCCCATTTTTTAAATTTGATGCCTATATGACTAAACGGGATTCAATGTTTTGGAAAGAAATCCAATCTTATGACCAACAAATGTTAAATCTTGTCATTATTTACAATGATTGGTTGCACACATTTACATTATTTATGAAATGTGGATAGGCAGAATAGAGTCAAAAGTATCTTTTAGTCGCATGGGTTGGATATGAACAATATACAGGTAGATGATGTTACACACATCTTTCGGGAGGCTTTTTTTTAGGTTACTAAGAGTTTACATTAAGCCGCATATTAGTAACAGAGATTTTAGTCATCTTAATCTGCCTGTTGAGTTTTGTCCAGATGAGTCACATTTCAAATATGGTGAGTGTATTGCACAAAGTGAGTGCCAGCAAGAAAGTCACTGCTAATTAGTAATCATTACAACCACATTAGATAAACATACTGGGCGTTGTTGCTACTGTTGCGTTCTTGCACCAAGATGAGCATTGGATGAATCAATGGAGAAGTTGTTTAGCAGTTTATCAACACCGTTTGTTCTGTACATATTATGTAAGAGGATTAATGGCACTTTTTAACTTAGAAGGATAATTAATTGTATAAGAAATCATCTAGAACCACACCACAGGGGACTAATTTGTAATTTATCTTAATTATAAATTGTTATATTACACAATTTATGCCATTGTGCATTGCCAATGGCATAATATATATAATATTTTAAGACTGAAGTTTTGAGATCTTAAATTTAAATTTGGGCTGGAACGATTCATCAGAATAATTGTGATTAATCTACTAATAAAATGATAATAAGCTATTTTAAGTTACTTGACTGGAACACATGCCAAAAGACTGCAACAATAGAATAAATAGAAATAGTATGTATTGTTATTAGTCTTTAAACATGCTCTTGAGTACCTTTTTTGGCACTCATGTTTTAGAACTAAACCAATTTTTGTAACAAACAAAATGCAGATAGGTGTATGTGTGGATGTCTGTGTGAGCGGTGAGTGTTGTAAATGTGTCCATTTTGATGCTTTGTATCTTTCGTTCACTTTAGTTGGCGGTTAGCTCGTGAAATGCTATCACAACATAAAAATGCCTTCTTTTCTCTCAATGGCTACTGTAAAGTGATTATGGCTGTATCTGTGTTTACTGGACTCACATTGACATGTAATCGTGAAAAGAGGCGGAAATGTACACATATTACTTACAGCTATGCACACACATTAATTAGGCTCACCAAAGGCTAGTAAAGTCACTTCAATAGTTTAAGTATCAAAAAGAATGTTGTACAAACTTTCAGCCTTTAAAATTCACTGTTAAGATGCAGAATAACAGTAAATGTTGCATTAATAAATCCAATTTAAAACAAATGAGCCTAACATACTTTTTAATAATCAGTTGCATATAAACTATTTATTTTACATAACTAAATATATTGGCAGTTATATCAGCTATCGGCACCTCCAACTTCCTTATACATAACCCCATATCGGTCGGGCCCTAGTTTTTGATGAGGGAACAATGTTAGAACATGGTTAAACGCTCAAAAGTCCTAAAAAAGTATCAATACACTTTATTTTTTAAATATTCTTTCAAACATTCTCTAAGCATTCAGTCATCATATTTCTACCATTATCCAATTAAAAGTTTTTTTTTAATTCAATGTACAATAGAAATAATCGCTTAACCAGTTGGCTAATCAAAAAAGAATCGTCTAGTAGTCAACTCAGATAATTGTTATGTTGCAGGCTTAAAATACAATCAATCCATATTGAACAAACCAATTCAACCATACAAGTTAATTGATTAATTGCAACTAATCGTTACTAATTTAGTATTCATCACTAAATTGGTCATGCGCTGAGAAAAGACGTTTTATGACTAATACGAAATTACAACACGATGACACAAAAACATAAAAAATAATGTTTTTAATGAAAAAATATGTTCACAAGTGGAATCTCTTTAGTTTCACCTTAAACATTTTGTGAAAATCTCATATTGTGCCTTTTGCAATCCCAACAACAATCGATTTATCAAAAGAAATAATTGTTGGTTCCTGCACTAGTCCTTAAAACGGATAGGCAACTACAGGCCAGCAACTCATTGTAGTAGTCCTAGATAATTGTATGTTTGCTTACTATTGAATTTCTACAATCAATTGCACATTCAGAGCTTTTTTATTCACGTCACCTTTGTAAGTATGTCATAGGGCAAAGTGTTCCAAAAAGGCGACAGGCACCCACGCACACGCACAACATCAAAGTAAGCTGCGTCAAAAGCGGCTTAGCGGTGAGAATGAACAAGAGAGCCATTTTTGCTGCACATGAAAGCCAAAAGAAAACCACTCCTCATTGTCCAGCTCTGCTCCATTGTCAGGTTCAGGCCTGAATGTGCGCACTCACCAGCCTTAGCCCTGCCCATCTTGTGACACAATACCAACACTAGATTTGCTCAGCGCCAAGTTATCAAGATCATAATAGCTGGCATTGTTTAGGCTAAAGCCTCTGAGGAACCCAACTTAAAGAAGAGACAGTTGAGAAGCTGATTGTACGAGAGCAGCGTGTGAATCATGATTGTGTTTTGTTTTTGCTCGGGCAATAACCGACACAGATCAAAGGGAGATCATTTCAAGCCAATGTCTTATTAGAGAAACAAGAGACTGTTACTTGCTAAGCTCCTAAACTGTCTCCTGATGGCAATGAGCTTGAAATATTACTTTGAGAGCTGTTTTAGACAAAGGAAGAAAAAAAAAAAAAAAAAAAAAAAAGGTAATAAGGTAATACCTGGAATTTTTTTTTTTTAAAGAAATTTTAGTTTTCTGACAAACACATTCTGCAGTGGGTTAGTGATAGTCACAAACGCAAGGAGCAATAAAACCACTGTGTCCCTATTAATGAGCAGTATTTATTTCTAGGTTTGAACAAGTTCATTGATTAATCGCAACTAATTGATTATTGAGATAATTGTCAACTAATTCAGTAATCGAATAATGGTTAGCGAGACAATACACAGACTTCAAAACATGCCATTTACTGTGAAAAGAGGTTTTAAGACTCGTACAAAGCAGGGATTATTTACAATATATAAGACACAGGTTTTAACCTATTTTGTCTGTAAATATACTCCACCGGGATGTCCTCAAACTGCATCACCTTAGCTTCATCTGGGACAGATTTTGTAAAAATATTCATAGGCATTTAACGTTCTAAACAACTAATCAATTAATCAACTAGTAAAATGACAGTTTAATTCACATTGAAGTAGTATAGTGCAGGAATGTAATGTAAAGGAATGTTTTCTTTCCATTGTTAATAGTCTTGTAAATGAATTATATTTAGATGCAGTCTCCAGAGCCACCAAGACAAAACAAAAGTAAATGGCTCCAAATTATTGGCACCACTTTATTATTTTTTTTATTTTTACATAGCCTCTCAATGTAGATACATTACTATGGAGATTGATTTTTATAGTAAGGTATGAGAAGAAAAGAGAACTTTCCTTCGTGCACTAAAGGTGCTATGGAAAGCCATTATTATCAGTGCTTTGAATTAAATTAGTTAAGTGTTCTTTCCTTTGTTCCTGGCCATTTAGCCAGACCTTAACCACCCAACACCTGGAAATCTGATGATGTTCCTTCAAGAACTACAAGCCTTGCACAAAATGTCTCGTAACAATATGAAAACAACCAAATAAATTCCCTCCTCTTACAGGTAGAAAAAGAATTACGAAAGAATACAACCCAGGTGCCTAAAACAACAAGTGCCAGAAGAGGATTGGTCTCTTGGAATCACTGCAAAGGAAAAGCACATTAAACAGTAAAGCCTTGGGTGGGAGTAGGTGAAAAAAGAGAGAGGATCAAAAAGCAGATAAGTGATACAAGAAAACAAGACCGAGCGTGACAGATGAGCTATGATAACTCTCTGCAAGGTGTTTGAGACAAAAGGTCACTATTTGTTATTACATGCATGTGCACAATACTTGTTCTCATCAGAAACAGCTTACCCACACACTTGACACCGCCTACAAAACAGAACCACTACTCCACTGCTGTAGTGAGCTCATCTAAAGTGGGAGTCAGATACTACTTGTTTGTCTGCGTGTGTCAACTTACTACACACATACACACAAAGGACACGAGCCATTTCAAAACATAGACCAGGGCTCAAACATAATTTTTTTGCATTTAGGAATAAATAGTTAGTGCTCTTCTACTTGAGGAAAGAAGGCTTATAGTTTAGTTCAAGGACTTTCTGTACATTATCATTCTGCTATCTTAGACCTAATATCACCAATGTGAATCCTTTCTTGTGCAGTGTTTGTGCTGCTTCTTGGGTAGGTCGTCATTGTAAATGAGGTGGTGTTTTCAATTGACCTACCTGCTAAAACATTGAATAAATAAAATAAAAATCACCTGATCAATGTTAATCACTGATACAGTGAGGTTAAGTATGTGTCCACATAAAAACTCTATAAACTATCAAATGTATTCCTTAGCTTTGAAAATGCTAAAGTATTAAGATACAGCCAGCTGTGTTTTAAGCAGACTAACAACACTTTGACCTCACCCGCCTCCTGCCTCCTCATGTCAGCCTTTCACCAAGCATGGCCAATAAAATCAAGACAACCATTACTATCCTGCATCCTCACAAACTGCACTATAACTCGGGGCAGGCATGCCATCTTGTGGCCAACTGCAAGAACTGCATCCAAATGCAAAAGGGACAGGTGTAGTGAATGAAATATAGATTTAAATTCTTCTAATGTATATATTGTTCACATGGCACAAATTGAAAGGTGCTGTGTTTTCTGATGTTTCCATGGAGACATTATTGCTTTAACTGGAATGTTCCACGGTATGCCATTAAACGGATCTATGTTGCATTTATTTCATTAAGGTTTTATTGCCCACAAATTTCCGGCGGGTGTGTCTCTCCACAGACAAGTTACTGACCTGTAACTTGCTCTGGTGGCATCACGTGCTTCTCTACATTGAGATAGATAGGTGCTATACTGGCCAATGAATAACAAGTAGGTGGTGAAACCTCCACCAAAATGCCATCTATTAAAATGTACATATAATTTGATATTGTCGTGCAATCTTTTAAGAAAATATACATTTAGATTGAGGCATTACATTTGATAATAAATGTATGCAGTCATGTTTCAGGTATGATCGTTTATTATTGTTGCTTGCGGGTGGAATTGGCTCCCATGCTTAGCAAGGGCAATTTCTACAATAACTTACTATCTTCCTGCGACGTGTAGTATGGTGAATACAGATGATACTTTAACATTGACTGGAATTTAATAATTTTCATTACATTATCGTAACTAAGTGTTTAATACGAGTGATATTCAGATGAATTCTGGTTAGCCATCTGGTCTGGCTTGCGCAGTTAGCAGCATTAGACTTGATTAAGCAGCAGAAATCTCTGCCTGGATTGTCAGCGAGAGCAGTCGGCTGAAGCCGAGGGGTGGGAGGTGAATAAATAAAACTGGATGAAACTTTGTGAATGCTCTTGTGTCCCTCACACACCACGGACTGACAGGCACATCACCAGAGTAAAACACAATGAGCTTACAATAAAGTTTAAGCTTGATCTTTATCTATTGTGAAAATTACTTTTAGCACACCAAGATCATACATTGCATTACATACATATGCTGTCTATATTTTACAACAGCCTGGGCCTTTTCTGTCTCATTTGGACCATCTGTGATAAATGTAAACAGATGAGTTGAAGAGAAAGGAGGAGGAACGGTGCAGGACGTTAGGTTTCCGATCAAAACAGATCTGTCAGGCGTCTTCTCACGTGTTACACACAATAAAACACACAGCACTGCATTTTACATCATACATTTGGACTTTGTAATCAATCAAGATGCGGCTATTCACAGGCTGCACCGCCGTGCAGGCAACTTAAATTGTTTTGATCTCGCCTTGATCTCCCTGTTGTGACGCTTCAACCAATCAGATTTTAAAATGCTTTATAACGTTACATCTTTTCCCGACTGCTTTTGGTGAGAACCTGTCCAGATTGATATTGTGTAGAACTTAATTCAGAGTGATACACATATCAATCTGGCGTGAGCCAGGTTAATTCATTTCAGAAGCTGATGTTTTATTTACAATAAGGCTAATCATTTTGTGAAGGATTTACTGTTGTT
This sequence comes from Chaenogobius annularis, assembly GCA_015082035.1. Taxonomy (NCBI): domain Eukaryota; kingdom Metazoa; phylum Chordata; class Actinopteri; order Gobiiformes; family Gobiidae; genus Chaenogobius; species Chaenogobius annularis. Next base: position 1,499,013 of record BJKM01000043.1, read on the forward strand.
GTTGTTGTTGTTGTTGTTGTTGTTGTTGTTGGCGAGAGGCCTATTAGAAATCGAGCACGGAGCTCTCACCCGCTTCCAATTATCATTATTATCATCATCATTATTATTATCAACTTGCTCTTTATTAAATAGAAGGAACACTTACTCCATTGGGACACGTAATTGGACAGTATCAGGTGGCTGCTCTTTTCCTGGTCTCACAAGTTTCAAAAACCAGTTGGGTCTGAAGATCCTCAGCTGTGGGTTGCCCAGCTGATAGAGTGGGTACCTGAGGACAGAGAGATAACTGTGATATTACAGTAAAGCACGTCCATAACATAATCTTCATATATCATCAGGGACAGAGAGAGTTAAAGTTAAAGAGAAAATGGCAGGCTTTTTGTAAAAACTAAATAAAAGTATATATATTAATACTATGTTGACTTTATACTTATTCTACACACCTGGCAATAAAATAGTACTGTACATCCTTTTCAGACTCAGAACCAGAAATACTTTATTTCATCCCCAAGGGGAAATTTTCGTTAGAGACATGCAAACCGACTGGGAGAATAAATTAAGTAATTTTCTGTATGAATCTTATTCGTATAAAAAGCTGCCATACAAATATGTTGCTCAACGTAGTTGTAGTTCAGAGTAAATAACAGGGTTTTACAACTCGTCCATCCATGCACTAAACAGCCTTGTACTGCTGTGGTGCTGCCATTCAGAGATACACGAAGCAAATCACGCTCACTGTAAATATAAGACGTTTTACTTACAGTAATCTGTTGACTGGCATATTTGGTGTAGTTTGATGCTTGTTTTACACCCTCAATCTGGTTTTTGGTGGTTTCAAGGTGGTGGTTGTTGTCAAACGCAGCATGTGTACGAATGTACTTCCGGGTCTTTATTTTCTTCATCTTGTACGTTTTCGGCAGGCTGGACACCTCATGGTGTATTGCTGCCTTTCACAGGTTATCTTTGGTACTGCAGTTGGGGATCAGCTCAAACTTTTAGATGGAGTTCTGTGTCGTAAACAAATCGGATAACTGCCATGGTGATATCTTTTCGGAGAATATGCGGACTAAGGGGAGTCTTGAAAGAAATTGTTATAATTCCAAGACCAGTTAGGCGTTTAAAGAGATGGCTTCTTTCTTCTTTGTACAGAACACATTCATGTCCCAGCCTGCTTCAAATCGTCCATTATCGTGCCTGTCCCCAAGAAGCCCCGGATCACTGGACTTAATGACTACAGGCCTGTGGCGCTGACGTCTGCAGTCATGAAGTCATTTGAGCGCCTGGTCTTGCCCCACCTCAAGTCCTTCACCTCCTCCCTGCTGGACCCCCTGCAATTCACCTACAGAGCCAACTGAGTTCATAGGTCTGCAGACGACGCCATCAACCTGGCACTCCACTTCATCCTGCAGCATCTGGACTCCTCGGGAACCTACACCAGGATCCTGTTTGTGGACTTCAGCTCTGTATTCAAAACCATCCTCCCTGCTCTGCGCCAGGACAAGCTCTCCCAGCTCAACGTGCCTGACTCCACCTGCAGGTGGATCACTGACTTCCTGACGGATCGGAGACAGTGCGAGCAGCTGGGCAAGAATGTCTGTCTGTGACGAGTTTATTTTTTACCTAATTTTATTAGTACATTCTTAATTTATGCATACTATAGACGTTGCTATTATAGTTATTTTATTATTCATTGTTTTATGTGCACCTTAACGCTGAAACAAGTTCCTATCCGAACTGTGTTCAATGACAATGGCAATAAACCTTTTCCGATTCTGATTGTGATTCTGACATTCAACTAGAAGCTCTGCGAGTGACTGCGTAATGCATGGCCATATCCTGTACAGTTGCCATGATCACTGAATGATGAAAGCACGTATGACATCACGCACCGTGATGCCTGGTCATGTGATATGACATATCAAAGCATTCAATTCCTTTCCGCTTTGATCCCATGGGCATTGAAGACAATGAAATCTCTCGAGGGACTTTTTTTCTCTTTCTCGCTTCTTCTCCTTTGGTGGTGTTTTATGGCGGTTGGTACCCATAGTGTTACATTACCACCATTCTTTAGACTTTATTCTTTAGACTTTATTCTTTAGACCTCATTCTTTAGACTTCACTCTTTATTCTTTAGACTTTATTCTTTAGACTTTATTCTTTAGACTTCATTCTTTAGACTTCACTCTTTATTCTTTAGACTTTATTCTTTAGACTTCATTCTTTAGACTTCATTCTTTAGACTTTATTCTTTTATTTATTCTTTGGTGGTGCCCCATGGCGGCCGGCATCCAAAGTGCCACACCTTCTCTCTTTCTCTCGCTCTCTTTTTTCCTCTTTCTCTCTCTCTCACCCTCTTTTATTTGGAGGTAAATGCACCTTTCGGCTGCCACCCGCCATTAAAAGCAGCACAACAACAACATGAAATCTCTGTCTTGTTGTCAGAAACTTAAGTAATAGTTATCAAGAAATTAAGTAAAACAATAGAACAGAGTTTGTCTTTTCTCAAAAGTGAATGGTTTAATTCTGTTGTACAATCAGAATTAATCTCTGTCCCTGCTTCTACATCTCTGTTGTCTGTGTTACCCTCTACTGCACCTTCCTAGCCTCAAGTCTCCACCAAGAGATTCACTCTCATTTTATAGAATTCAGGTCAGACAGGTCACATGACATACATCTCACGCACAGGAACAATATGGAGAGAGTTGTTGATTACATTTGCTTTCTGTCCGTCTGGCCCTGAAAGAAGTCAATGCACTGGCAACAGGCTAGGTGTTCATGCAAAGAAGCCCATCCTGACCCTTGGGCTTCTGACACCAGAGAGAGGAGCCAGTCTTTGAACAGATCACATCAGGGTTCGGCGCATAATTAGCAATTGTGTGAGAGCATAAGAGGTCATCTACATGGAGACAGCAAGTCTGGTATTTTCTGGCATAACAGTCTTTTGCTCTCGCTTTCTCTCTCGCTTTCCCTTTTTTTTTTTTTTTTTACGGTATGGAGTAATTTGAAAATGTACAACTACAGTAGGTGGCGGTAAATGCACCTTTTCAGTTGCCGCCAACCGCCATTAAAAGTAACACAGCAACAAAAACGAGTCAGCACCGCGCTGAAAGCAGTCTGTGTAGGTGGTAAAAGTGGTCACTCTCACTCACTTGTACTGTTTCGCCATGGAGATCTTTGAAGTCTAACTGACAAACTCTGCACTGTAAACTAATTGGTAAACTATTACACACAAAAATCACATATAAAATATCTACAAAAAGAACCTTGAATGATGAAAATCAAACAAGAAATGCAACCGTGAAACGGTCCAAAAAAAATAAAGATCTAATAAAGATCTAATCTAATAAAGATCTTCTAGAATTAACAGTGACTGCGTAATACTCAATGAGGAATATTTGACCGTCTCTTCTTCCCACATAAACAAAGACCACTCCTTCCGTTTCCCGATCAGTGCCAGGTCAAGTGCTAAGCCAGAGTGGCACCAGACCTGGTGTAAATGACCAGCTGGTGTCCTCACCCTTACAGAAAAGAGAGGGAGACAACGATTCAAAGAGTGTGCCAGGCACCCCAACATGCCGGTTGACCCGCGCATCTGTTTTGGGATAGCAAAGTGCCCTTTTTAATTTTTACATTTATTTTGTGTATCCATGTTGTGGGCAGACTTCAGCAGATTTGTACGTAAATGCTTGAGTAAACTTCCACAGGAGCAGAAGGACCCACAGCAGAGGGCGCTGTCCTCACACCAAGCCGAAGTATCTCTTTGGCCCATGGATCTGCTTTGGCCCCAAGAAGCTAATGTGGCATTGCGCGTGGAGCAGAGTGGTTCAAACCATTGACTAAACCTATCTGACAGTTGCCAGAAAGGCCTCAGAGAAGTGGGTATCAATATCACTATATTTGTGGCTTTAACAATAAACAGATATCACAAGAAATAGTAAAACATGCCCATCCTCTCACGAGCAAAGTCAATGTAGATTAAATAAATGATCATTATAAAAGACACATTTTCAATTATTTCTCTTAATGGCGTTTTTTACAACAAGAACTACGTTGTGTTTTCTTAACAAAATGCAATATAGCCAAACCCTTTTTTCTAATAAATATGGACAACAAATATATTTTCATGTGCATTTGTTTTACAAACAATACACTAAAGCTTTGCTAAAATACAATAATATTGACTTTATCTAAAAAAAAAAAAACTGTTAAATGTCATGAACATTGACATGGTTGAAATGTTTTTTGGGATATTTTTAACTTTTATACAGCACATGAGGGGCTTATTCCTATTCTAAAGAGAATATTTTGTATATGTTTTTATGCTACAACAACGGTCCTAATTTCTTATAATTCTGAAACCAATAGATAGGTCTCCATGAATCTCATGAAGAAATTTCTTGATAACAATATGGAAAACAAAAAGTGTTTTGATATTTTTGATATATTTACTCACCTTTTTCTTTCATCAAAGTTAGCTAATAAAAGGCCCATTTCAAAACAAAGAATGATGCTAAAAATACATTTTTGGAGATCAGTGATTGGGTTAAGTTTAGAACATGTTAATATTTGTTCATGTTTAACTAAATAAAAAAAATCTAAAAAACTTTATTTTAATTTTCATGGTGATGAGGCAAATTTGTTTGGGGACACCATAAGTAACTTTATAATGATAATGACTTAAGTAGTAAGCTTTTGATGTGAAAACATTCAGAATATGGCATATCGTATGGCATATCGTACTGCAGCAGTGTGCAGTCATTTTACTGTTTTGAGTATGTCAAAGAAAGTGTTTGAATGTTCTTGTATGGTCTAAGACCCATAACTGCAGTCTCCTGTGGGACGTCCCACCAAGAGCAGAGACTTGAGGCCACGTGGAAACTTTCCCCTTCGATTCTTCTGCAGCCTGAGGAGAAGCTTTGATATTGAATATCTCATTGAAGAAATCAGGGAAGTGCTGTAACCACTGCTGTGTTTCTTTTTAAGGATATTTAAAAAGAACTGCAGAAATATCCAATTGATCTTATATTTAAACAAGGCCAATGAACAGTTTTTAAAATGCCAGCTATTTATTGTAAACCATAACCATTCACTTTTGACCATTTATGTTGGCATGGCAGTACAGTAGGCTTGTTTGGTTTACTGTGCAATTAGGTCATGACATTGTTAAAATGCCAGGAAGTTAGAAAGTTTTATGAATCTTTTATTATGCATCATGCATGAGATCGACAAAAAATGTTTCCTGTAGTAGGTATATTTTTTTTACTTTCATTGCGCTCTTCAATCAAAGCCATGGCAGAGCTTGACAACATAAAACATTAGGCTTCTTGCACACCTCTAATTAGATCCTTGCCCTCTTGCTATCAACGCCAAACGAGTCTGCAGAGGTAGTGGCCAATACAGGTCAGATTCCTCTGTTGTTTTACATCCTATGTTCACACTCTCCGAGGGACCATGGATTCCACACTGCAGTCCTTTGTCTATTAATAGACACAAGGGATGGTGATTGGGGCAATGATGATCTTGTGTAAAATTGGGCCCTCCTCCCCGGATGGAACGTTAATGTCACAAGTCTGAACTATGACCTAGGAGCCTGACTGCCCCAAGGCCCATGTCGAACTTGAGTTTTGTGGTTTGATTTATGCATACGTGCGTCATGTAAATGCAACCTTACATTATTGTGTACAATGCAACCATGATTTGTGAACTGTTCTGTTGTAGATGTAAACTAGTTGCAGCACAGTATAATTGACATAACATTGAAGTCATACCAAAATAATTAGTTCCAAAGACTAAGCAATTACAGGACATTTGTAAATCATGTGCACTTTTAGTAAGGCCATTAGCTCGAAGTCTCTCACAGGTTCCCACAGCCTTATCCAGTTTCTCTGTCCCTGCCAGAGCTATGCCGTGGACCGGTGGGGGCTGACATGCATAAACAGGGACAGGAGCAACTGATCTTCAAGGTATGCCAGCCGACACTCCTGGGATATCTGGTGTACAGCCCTGCGGAAGACCTTAACCTACAATCATAACAATGTTAGAGTCTCAGTCTTCTTCCATCCTATTTATGCCTTTTATACATATATGCCACATGTCTGCGGACTAAAGATATTGAAAGGCAGTGGTATGCAATACCAGTCAGCAGTTGTATACATTTTCTATTACGCATACATTTATTCCCAATATTATCCCAATACATTTACTTCAATATAGGATGTTCTCACTCAAAGCACAACAGCTGCTGTCATGGTAAATGGTAACCCTTGAATTTCTCAAAAAAAACATTCCTGCGTAAGGGTCCCCTAATCACTTCAGGTCCATAAGGCATTGATGCACCTGCAGCCAGTGAGAAACAAAATAATGCTTCGTGCGTCCACTAACCCCATTTGACCACTATGTCTATAGCATATATAGACTTAATATATGAATGAGAAAAAAATTCTACAGATTGAAATTAAATCAATAATTCTTAGTAAAACTAGGAAAAAACTAGCCTACAGCATTTGTTTGGAAAGGAAAAAAGAAAAAGATGAATAAAGTCACTGTCGTCTATTCTTAAATTTGAGCGAGACGTTGGCAGATGGGCACCTTGATGGCACACCGCGTAAATAACTATCTGACATCTACAGAATAATGTAAGAGTATGAATGAAGAAATGAAATTCACGCGAGCAGCCTAAACGCTGACGCCGCTGCCCATCAGATGATGCGCACTGTCTTTACGCACGCAGTGCGCTTGGAGAGCTTTCGACTACGCACCGTCTGGATCGCTGTCACTGGTTTGTGGAGTGCCTCTTAGCCCATTGAGGCTTCTACTCTGGACTAACTTAAACACGCCTAATTCCCCCGCTTATTTTCCCCTCTCTACCTTTCCCTGTGAAGAAACGGCTCGACGTTACGTCAGAAAGTGCAGGGCAGGCAAGACGCTCTCATAGGAGCTATTCGCAGGCTTTGCTGCCAAACCCGGCTTTGGGGCTGCTCACAGCTCACTGCAGCCAATGCAATATACAAACCCAATTCATTTCAAACTGCAGCAGTATGTGGTAAGTCACTTATTTATTCATACTCTGTGATTTGACGGGTGAAGCTTTTGGTTATTTCTCACAGCATTTTTCACATGACAGGTCACTGGCACTATTGCGCAAAAAAACCCAAAAGTTTAAACGGTATAAAGATAACGTGTAGGCTGTTTTATCCTACATAGCCTCACAATGAAAAACATCATGGCATGATGATGATGATGATGAAGCAACACATTTCTACAGATTTTTTTTAGTGTTTTGTGATTCTTTGCTGATCTCAAAGTCAACATGCCCCACGCTCGAAATAGGAACCCCAGCCCCATCCCAGAGGTAACATGGGACACGGGATTGAAGGAGATGAACGAGACTTGGAAAGGAGCGATTGCCTGCCTTGGGGTGGCCGTCTTCTTTGTGATGACCATAGGAATCATATACTGGCAAGTGGTGGACCAGCCCAACAAGAACTGGATTCTCCGGGGGACTTTTAGTGGACTCATCTGGGAGCGGAGGACCCACTCACTGGTCATTCAAACGCTGACCGAGGACACCACATATGTGGAGATAGACGTGGCCAACGTTGAGAATCCGGATGTAGAGGTTCCGTTCGTGAGGAATCTTTGCTGGCTCAATAAGACAGAGTTCTGCTACACATGGGACTCTGTGGCCGAGGTGAAGATCTCGCTGGAAGTCAACGAGGAGACTGAGAGCGAGTGCTACAGCATGAGCTGGACGCCGGTGCACTGCCATGTACAGTTAAAGGTAAGAATTACATTTGTATTTTACTGATTAAAAGCCCCTTAAAATGGAGCATCTTTGTTTTCAAAAGGATCCAAGACGCAGCATGCGCTGAACATTTCCACACAAAAGCGTGCGCTCTGCGCGCCGGCTTGATTAGTTTTCAATGAACGCACCAATGTTCACATTTTAATTAGGCCTAAAAGGCCTATAGTGCAGTAAAATATAAGTAGTCATTTTAGCCACTCCATCATACTTTGAAGTTATAACTACTCCAGTCTAGTTGTTTTATGCTTGAGATGTGCAACAGGCTTCTTGTGGCTGTTGAACAGTTTTCATGCTTGCTTTCCATGGATTATTGTTCTATTCAGCACAGTACGTAATGTTCTTTCCTCAGGCCTAATTACCCAAATTATTGAGGTGTATGGAGGTTAATCTGTGCCTACTGGAACATTCCTTAATTGCTGTAACACCTTGTCACGCGTTGCTCATATTTTTTTATATTTTTATAACAAGTTCAGTGTTAATGTAGATATGCAGAGGTGCAGAAAAATATTGTAATGTTGCCCGTACAGCATCGTTTATCGAGCTCTTACCAGGATTCTGTTGCATGATTGTTGTCCGTAATTAACTGTCCTCACATAGTCTATACAATAACCTGTGTAGCATTGTATTTTGTAATTAAATTGTAAAATGCAGTATTGTGTGCATGTAAGATTTTTTTAAATCTCATTTTATGTTTGGTTGCAAAAGACCCATTAACCTTTAAATAAATGTGTCCTCTTTTTAATTGCACCATATTATAAAAATAGTCTTACTCTATAAACTTTTTTTTTTTTTAAAATAAAAAACACAAAAGGAACACAGAACAAAGCATAGAGAGATAACAAGCAAACAATATCACTAGACAAAGTTGTAAATGTTCTAATTTAGTTTGAATGTAATCTTCTCCATTTTTCGAATGTCAATAATAATGACCGTCCTCTCCTTAATTGTCCACTGGGTTTGTGTCATCCAGTTGTTAGTGATAGCCTTTTTCATTGTAGCCAGAAGAATGTTCCAGAGGTATCCATTTATTGTATCCATGGCTGGAACTTTGAGGCCCACAAACATAGTTCTAAAATCAAGTGGCATGGTGATGTCAAAGACAGTCTGTAGCGCTTTAACAGGACAGTCCTACAAAATATGGTAATGGGGGGCCTCCTGGCAACCACAGTTTCTTCAGCAGGTAGCAATTCCTTGTGAATAGTGGGCATATGGACAACGTGATACATTTTTCCAACAAAATTCCCTCCAATGTGATTTTGTTGTTTTGCATTGAAATGTACACATATACACAAACACACTTTCTCACACCTCTTCTTTCAAAACAAGGGTAGAGATATTTTTATCAGTAAAATTCATACTGAAATTGTTTTAAAATATTTGTGAAAAGAGAATTAGTTGGGATTGAAACACCTAATTCTTTTCTTCACTTTAGATGTTTTTATGAGTAAAATTCCTACTGTAACTGTTTTAAACTATTGGTGTGATTTGCATAGGACTGCTTCTCCATGGCCAATATATCGTGGTACGGTGGAGCCACTGTGAAGGGGAAGACGTGGCCCATCAATGACCAGAATGCCACAATGCAGCCTTTTATTGTGAGTGATTTGAGGAACAATCCATCTGGCTTTGGATCTGTCCTCGAACGCTACTTTCTGGGATCATCAGGTAAGATGGCATCTTCGAGATAATATGCAGGACAAAATGCTTTTGAGTGACCAAAATAATTGTGACAGGCGATACCAGTGTTTTTTTGTTTTGATGCAATACCAAGTATGGCAAGTGTCACAATGTCGATCCAATACTGGTATTGATTAATTTTGTATTAAAATGTATTAAAACTTCTCACTCAGTATTGATATGTCAGAGTGCTACAAGCCAACTGTTTTTCCACTGTGGAGTTGGGAGAGCCCCATGACAGGAGAAATCTGACCCTATGGGAGGTACACTGTGGCGTAAATGCCGGGGTGTGAGGGAAGCCCTGTGGACAGTAGTGTTTTCTCATCCCCTTATGCCCTGAGCCCTCCCGAGTCTGTTTGTCTGTGATTTAGTGTACAAAAAGTTGCCTGAAGTGTTAACTTCACCGAACCATGGCTCCACAAATAGAGTGCAGTCCAGTCTGTGTTATGTCGGTTTATTAATATGGAGATTAGAGTACAAAGGAAAGCCAGCCACCTTTAGCATCTTAAATTAGCTCTTAGCGCTGGATAATTGCCTTTTGTTTCTATTAAAAAGTGCTGGTTAGGCGTGGGCTTCAGGGTCAGTAATAGCTAATGCAGTTATGTGTGGAGGGATTTAATGCTGGGGGCTGTGGATGGGTCGTCAGAGGATCTGAATGGTTTATGCGACTGATTGGAAAACAGATCGTAACTGGTCTGTCTATGGTTCTGTGTGGTTGTTAGTACTGCACTGATGTGGGGACATTGGCCTTGGACATGTCAGGTGTTTTGTTTTAAATATCAGATACAATAATAAACATTTGTGGCGATATTAATAGTATTTCACTGCTCTGTATTTTGATGGATTAGTCACCATACATGGCGTGCATTGGCCCCACAGTATTTCAGCAGAGCTCACAGTTCTAGTCCAGTCCAGATCTTCTGTTCAGCAGTGCTTTGCTCACATGTTCACATATTGTCATACCTATACTATAGATGCACACTTACACACTGAAGAACTTATGTAACACTGGTCAGCTGTAGTATATAGTCACATGATTTAAATATATTTCCACCATGTATCGCTAATTATCAGGAGCCTGTAATGTTTATGTTTAGCTTTACACTGAAAAATACACTATGGGATATCGCCCCCAGAGGCCAACAGTTTGAATGTTGCCAAGTAACCATTTACAGCCACATACTGTGCATAGCAGACTGATGCTCAGCAATGGCGACAATGTTGATTGGAGCATTAAATTATATTTACCATCATCTGTTTGTTTCAAGTTTACAGTCCCTGCCTTTCCTTCTGGGAGAGTGGATTAACCATTACATTTATTTCTGTATTTGAGTTTGTGATGGGGTACAATCAGAAGTTGTGTTTTAAATGGATTACTTAGAGTTTTATTTTTCTATCTGGCAAAGCAGCATTGTTTTATTCCTTGACAAAGACCAGCCTAATGATCAGGTTGGTGTGCCATTTAGCAACAAAGGACTTCCAATTTAACCTGAGAAGTAACTCAGATTTGAATTGTGAACTTAGTTGTCCCAACATACTTATATAATTTTTTTTATTTTTATAATTTTCATATTTAGTACACAGAAATGAGATAGATATGGATTTATTGTCCTCAAGGAAAGGAAAAGGTTTTTACTTGCCATTAAGTTCACGAGCAAGGGCCACAACCCCAGCTACGATGCAGTGTTTATTGACATACGAGAAATATGAACAACACAAATGTATAGATATGAATGCCGTTTTGGGGCTTCTGGCGATGAGGGCTGTAGGCTCCCGGGCCTCGGTACGCCTCATCTAGGAGATTAATTAGAATAATTAGAATAACTAGAATAATTAGAATAATTAGAATAATTAGGATAATTAGAATAATTAAAAGGGGGTGGGAGAGGGGGGGCACGAAGTCACGAACACCAATGTGTGTTAACTGGAGGGTTAAATAGTGTAGCTGCAGGAAGGGGCGTGAAAGGGGTGTGGTCCTGCTCCCGAACTTAAGATAACAGACTTATCTTCATTACAAGTTAATTGTTGATAGGATGATTTGTGTGGATAGCAACAAAAAAAAAGTTAACTAATCCTTCCTGTTCCCTCCCTGACCCCAGGAGGACTTTCAGTGTGGGTATAGACAACAACAACAACAACAACAACAACAACAACAACAATGTACAATGTACAATATACAAGTCAAGCACAAATGAGGGAGTATAAATAAGGCTGACGCGACCTGTGCTGTGACATTTGAGAGTAAAGCCAACTGCTGGAACTTGTCAGTGCTCCACCTGTCTTCATCCATACAGAAATCAGGTACTAAGAACAGATAGAGTATATGACAGAATATCACCAAGGCAAGGCAAGTAGGGCTGTAGTTGTAAATTCAGCATGTTATTAGTCCACTAATTGTTTTATTTGGATTATAAGGATTTATGAATTAGCTGGAGTTTTGGTCATAACTGTTTTTAGTCAGGTCTTTAGTTGAACATAAAAAATAAAATAAAAACAAATTCAAAACTGTAAAGGATCTGTAGGGCAGAACAATGTTAATAAAGTACCTCTGTGGTATAAAAAAAAATCTATAATAAAAAAAAATAAAAAATAAATCCAAAAAGTACTTTCTCTTTTGTTAGCAATTTTTTTCATGCCTGGTTTGTTTAAGAAAACATACAAAGTTACTGGGCAGTCCCATCACAAACAAATTACAAATACACTTCATTGAATTAATAACCGTAATAGTATTAGTTATTGTTTCAAGTCTCAGATTATGTTAAATGCAACAAAGTTCTTCAAGGGTCAGCCTTGCAAACCGTGTATTGTTTAAGTACTGGTACCTTGCACTGGTGACAACAAATGACTCAATTGCACAGAATGCTCTTTTACTGAACGGACCAGGGAAAGACAAGCTCCCCTCATCATTACAACAGGCTGCAGTCATAAGTTACACTATCATCACTATAACCGTACATTGCTTTTGGACTACAATGAACTCCTGCAGTAAAACATATTTCACATGATTCACTGTTATTATTTTCATTTGAAGTCCGACTTGTTGCTGACTCAATCTTTCCATTTAAGAAAAAAATTATGTTTTATTGGCCGTTTGTTATTGAATTCTTCGAGAGAAGCGGCCAAGCACACAGAACGATGAAGATAAGAAGTTATATCGTGGGCATATATGAGCTGGAACAGATAATAAGACATAATAAGCTTATCTGTTTTATTTTGTCTTATCTGTTGGAATATTACAATTTCATGGTCTTGTATTTCACTATATTAACTGCACAGTTTTTATGACATGCAAAATTAGAAGGCTAAAATGCTACTTATTCTCCGTTTAAGTAAAGGTGCACTTTTCTGGTGGAGGGTTTTCGCCATAGAGATGCTTTATTCTACCTGGATTTTCCACAGTACGTTATTAATTATTCTGTTATTATTAATCACAGTAAGAACGTATGATTTTTAGAGTTTTTGGGAGCAATTAAAGAAAAAACATAAATGAAAAAATGCTACACTTGCAAGTTTTATGCCATACTGTCTAGAGCCGCACCTAATTTTAATAGTTGAGTAGACAGCAATTGTTTTTTTGATTAGTTAATTAGTCAATAGTTAAAAATAAAAAGTCTAGGTAAAATTGCAACAAATAATATAAAAACAAAAAAAATGACCAAAAAAATCCTTCTTTCATGTGCTTTTTTCAACATAACCTGTTTTCCTAGTAGTCTGTTTAGGGTCCAGATAACAATTAGGTAACACTTATTAAATAGTAAACAATTGTTTGAGTCGTCGTCATGATTTCTCCATTTCATTGTTGCAGCCCTAATACTGTGGGTCAGAACAATGGCCTGATTAATACAATAATCTACACATCATTGTCCTGGCGGTGAATGGCAAAATATATAAATAAAACATGCTGGTTCAGAAAAGGAATGGCAATGATGACAAAAGTGAATGACTCGAATGTCCTGATAATGATAGACAATATTATGTCAAAATGTGTCTATAATCATATATTAGTTGAGGTTTAATTAGCAGACAGATGTGAAATGTGTGTAAAATGAATCAAGAAAGTTCCGAAATATCACCGTATACGCTTTTTTAAAAGTTTACAATAACTTTACATTTTTAATCTGCATTTTTGTAGCATTATTCACTATAAACGATGCATTTGATAGTCAGATTTCTACAAAACAACATCACGATATTATCTAAATTATAATAAATTGACAACCTCTTGTTCAGAGTACTTAAAAAGTCCCAACCCACACACAACCGATTACTAATGACCGAGGTACTCCCTTTTATTCAGTTTTTGCAAGATAATGAGTCTTCTGCTCTGTGTACAGGTCAAACAGGCCGGGCCAAAACATAGGCTTACTCAACAGGTCAGTGCAAGGTCTTCAGGCAGCTGCCGCATCCTCTCAACAAGCGAGAGGTGAAACTTTTGGAGTATGACTCACTTAGCCAAGAGGAGCTTTGTAAAGACTGTGTTGTCATCTCCCGTATGAAGTTGCTACTGTACGAAAACCATCGCATATGCCATTTTCCACACTCCATTTCCCTCTTTCCGCTCGCACTGGAAACAACAGTAAAAGCTCGGCAGACAAAAGCCGTCGTTATGGATCCTTAAATTGCCAGGAGAAATATATGACACGCTCTGTGACGGGACACTTGTAAAGCTCATTCAGAACAAACCGAGCTGCATTGGAAACGTTCAAATGATTTATGGTTCAAATTTAGCAGAGAAAGTTAACATTTCATTTCTGGGGATTGGAAATTTACAACTGTGTCAGACCCCAGTTTTGCGGCCATCAATATTTTTGAGGTTGGGCATAGGAAGTAAGTTTCCATTGTTAAGGAAATACACTCGCACAGCACAGCGCTCAGACTGGAGTGAAAGGTTCGTTTTAAAGGCCAATGCGTTCACTGGTGTCTCAAATGAAGCCACAGAACGACGACTTTAACAATCTCCGTAGCCCCTCAGAATGGAACCTGGGGTCACCACCGCTTCCCCCCTGGAACACAGAGGAAGTGCAGATACTTTATACTGCCATAAGTCTTTCTCTGTTTTCCTCACGAGCCTGTGCTTCTAATGAACCAAATTGAGTTCATTGGTTGCGTACATTTCTGGCGTGACTTGCGTGGCTGTTATCAATCAGATTTGACAAATAAAAGTCACAGAAGGTGAGAGTAGCTATACAGTTCAGTCAGGCGTTGAACTTTTCATTAGGGAGCCGAGTGGAAAATATTCTGGAGAAGCTTGAAGTGCTTAAGGAATTGTTCTAAAAATAGGGTCCCCTTTAGTTTCCCCTTAAACTCTAGGTACCCCACATTAGCTTCGCATAGACTCCAACCTGTTTGACTACATGGAAAACCCACATTTACTTTTTGGTTTTATACTAACAAAACAACATACGGTAGATTTGATGCGGTGTTTAAAGTTATTGTTTTATATTTGCACAAAAGCAACAGCAGATCTGCTTTATCGTTTAAGTCAGATCAGGAGTGTTATTTTCAGTCAGCTTGTTGGTTAATTTCTGGTGTGTTTTTATGTTTGGATGTCTCTGTAAGGTTTGTAATTACCGTACTTAAACATTGTAGGTAAAACAGACTCTTTGGTATTTGATAAGAATTGACAAACATATTTATGATTGTTTGTTGGAAAAGGGTTGATTTTGGTTTTAATGTTTTAGAACTACAAGTCGGTTTTTCATGACCGCCATCGGAGGTGTAGTAAAACTCTGCCACAATTGCTTTTTATTGTTTATACTTTTGGGGGGATATTAATGTATCTGTTAAAGGTGCATTATGTAACTTTTCTGGTGGAGGATATACACCACCGGAGTGTGTTTTATCTTTCGTCTTAAGACCCACTTTTGTTCTCAGGCTTTTAATTAACACTGTGTAAGTTGTGTGGTCCTCTTGTATTTTTTATTTTTATTTTAATGGTTTTAACTTTGTAGTTTTTGGATACTTTTTTTTAAACATTTCTAGTTTTATTGCTTTAAACGAGGATTAGTAGAGTTAAATAGAACGTTATTGTATATTTGTATTGGTTTTGTTTTTTTACATGTATTGTGTAACAGTTTTTGAAATGTGCTTTATAAGTAAAGTGGACTGGATTGTATCAGTAGAGAGGTTATTGCTTTGCCTGGAATGTTCCACATTTAGCTTTAAAGTATCATTACGGGTGTTTTATTGCTCAAAATCACCTCAAAAAACAGGCATTCTTACTGTGAGCGGGGATGCCTCTCCACAGATCTCACCTGTAACTCTGCTTTTCTCCATATAGATATAATACCATACTGTAAAACATTCCAGGCAAATCAATAACATTTCCATGAAGATAAACAGGCGGGGCACTCCCTACCAGAAAAGTGACACAGTGCACCTTTAATGTGTTTTATAGTGTTTTGCGCTGGTTTGGACACAGGGATAGTCATGTTTCCTTGAGGTCCTGCAGCGTCACTGACCATAAAGATTAAATATATGAGTGCAGAGCCACACTTTCCGACGCGTGTGCACTTTGACTGTTTGCAGCCAGCTGCACGTCATTCTTCGAGACTCTCCGGTGTCTGGTATACTCTACCCTATTTCCACTCTCTGCATTTCACCCCCACCACCCCCTTAAAATATACCATTTGCTTCTTTTCTCTCTCCGTACATTGTGACATTGTGAACCAAATCAGTGAGCTACTTTGATGCCCTTGCTTTTATATGAATAATCTATATAATGCTTTTACTTTGAGCGTGGACCCCAGGAAGAGTAATGAGGATCCTTAAATAATACCTTTTTTTAATATACATTTGCTGCCATATATCTATACATTATTCTAAAAACAAGCACATTTTCCTTTTATGGCACACTCATATAAGTTGATTTGATTGGCATGATAACTTTTTGGGAAGGGAAGCATTACATTTTTCATTTCATATTTTAGAAATTAGCACATGAATGGTTAAGTATGTTGGCTGATTGTATCTCCATGCTCAACATATACAGGTTCAGTCCTTGTGAATGCATCTCTGAGTTTAGTGGTGAGTGGTGACCCAATACCTAGCGTGAGGCAGCTGAGGTGTTACCAGTATCTCTTTGACATTATCCATTGCGAATTCTCAAGCAGCAAGGACTTTCACTAAGCTTTAAGCAGTATTTAAAGGAAACAATTAAACTGATTATAAAAGGGTGCATGGGTATCCTGTCCGCTCCTGGTTCTGCCTTGTATAAGCTCATTGAAACCAGAGAGGGTGAAGACCAAAGTGTGCCAAGCTCTCAGAGTCTCAGACAGGTCTACCAGCCCTGAGAAATCTGTTCCGCTCATTGATTAGATCCAAATCCCAGATTGTATTAAACTTGAGCAACACTCTGTGGTCAGAGTCTGGTGTTGTGGTCACCTGAGAGTGTACAGTAGGAGGGGGGTGGGGTTTGCGTGGCCTAGAAGTGACCGAGACAGGGTTTGAGAGTAACTTGAGACGGACAAGCAATTCTTCACAGGGCATCTGTGAACATAATTCACTGCTTCTAATAATCTTATAGTTTCAGGTGATGTGAAAAGTATTGTAAACGATATAAGAGAAATGTTATACAGTTGAATAAAGATCACGATCCTATTGGATGTTCAGAGTACCATAGGGACTTGTCCTGGTATAAACTCTCCCAACTTGATGCAGCTGTATCTGATGGCAGGCAGTGATTTCTCACATCTCGAGCTGAGCCCTATGAGCTGACAGAGCCTTCAGTGCACACTCAGGGGTCAGACTTGTCCATGTCTCAGTATCTCTGTGTCATACCAGTGGAATCTGGCTCCTATACTGTATACGACCAGTCCAAGACCTACATTTGTCTGTTTGAAGCTGTTTTGTTCAACATAATGTTTGAGTGTTTTAATTGTGTTCTTGGCATAGGTGTCGCCTTGTTGGTGTCTCCTGAGATTCCCATACAGCTGGGCCTGGACAGTGGGGAACAGATCTGCCTGCAGTCACTGCCTAGTATGGAGCGTCTGCCTCTCCAGTACACCGTGTGTGTGGGCCACAACGTGAAGGCAGCTCATCTTGAGGCAATGCAACAACTGTCCCTTCACAGCAGGGAGCTGCCCAACATGAAAACCATGCGGTCAGTTTGATTAGAAAGAACAATACAAAGCAAAAGTGAACATCACTACGACTCATTCTTTATCGTGTATCCTGTTTTATGCAAATTAGTCTCACCTCCAACCAGTGATCTACATGGAAGTACATTTTTTGTACAATTTAATGCAGTTTTCTTACTCGGTTCTCATAAGGAGTACCTGCGTTCATTCTATTTGCTTATTGAATAAAAGCCGATATATGTACTCCTCACGGCTTATGTTGGGTTCTTCCTCCAAGGTGTAGGACCAGTTGAATTCATTTAAATTTGACACTCTAATGTTCTCTATATACCTATAGAGCCCCTTACAACACTTAAGGTGAACATTTTTATTTTTCAATCAATCAATCAATCAATATAAAATCAAAACAATATAAAAAGCATAAAACCATAATACAAAACATTCTACAATATAACATACTGAACAAAATAAAGTGCTGCATTGCTGAGTGTTAAAAGTCAGTCTGTTGTCTCTAGGCTGCCATTTTGGAAGCTGCTGACTACTGTAGACTCAGGGCCGAAGGTGGAGAGGGAGCTGAGGATCTTCTCTAACCGTCTGAAGAGGCACCAGCTGGGGGAGGGCGTCATCAGCCTCAATGAACATTCCACCACCCTCCTTTATGATATGGTAAGAACCGCAGACTCTGACTGAGGTCAACCGGCCAAATAAAGGAAAACTAACTCACAATTAAATAGGTTTTAGTCAAGTGTGATAACAGCATAACTTATCTGTCGAGACTAGGACTGGGACAATGGTGGCTCACTATCACTGCTTTTAACAGAAGGCTCTAAACCAAGCGTTCCAAGTCATGTCATGTGAAGTGAACATAAACTGTAATATTTAACGGCAAATTCAGAATAAAGCTCGGCTATTTTTCCTTTTCACTAAAATCAAAAACAGCTCTGAGTTTCATCTTACTGTAGTTATGATAATTATTTTTAAATAATATTCAAATGGGTTTCATTGATGTTTTGAAGTACTGGATCATGTGTTCTGATACTTATGTGAAAATGGCATGTGGATTTACAATGACATAACCAGCTTATCTGTACATTTCCCCACAAGGTCTGACCTCCAGAGGTCAGACCTTGTGTTCTTAAGAGGTTTTGTTCCTCTGTTGTGGAATCTGAAATCTCGCTTGAACTCCACTGTGAGGATTATTATATTTTGACAAATGGTTCTAACAGGTTTCTTTCTGCCGCTTATGTCACAGAAGGTGTGTTATAATTGACCTGATGTAACGTACATTAGAATTGTATTATGTATGTAAAATTGTATTCTGTGTATGTCCAGGACC
The DNA here is from genome assembly GCA_015082035.1 of Chaenogobius annularis. Taxonomy (NCBI): domain Eukaryota; kingdom Metazoa; phylum Chordata; class Actinopteri; order Gobiiformes; family Gobiidae; genus Chaenogobius; species Chaenogobius annularis. The sequence goes on from BJKM01000043.1 coordinate 1,517,908, forward strand.
ATGATTACCTCAACAGCAGGAGAAGGGGGATGTCTAAGCGACTGACCAGGGACTTCCCACTTGTCAAGCTTCTTAACATTTCCATCACCCTGTCCCCTTTCCTGGGCGTGGATTCCACGCAATTCCACACTTCCCTCGTCGATGGTACTGAAACTTACTGGCTCAGCGTACCCTTAAATCCTCAAGGACAAATGGTGAGTTGGCAGTGCACAATAATTGCTGATAAACTTTGCATTTCAGAATGCTGGTACATCTTGTACCTGTACAATTCATGTTGGTGTAATGAAAGAAAAAAAACAGATACAGTTTTTCCCTCTAGTGAACATTTTCCACTTCATGTTCATGTGTTCCCTCTAGTTTCACCGATGCAGAAGGGCAGCATATGCACACGCTGTACACTGTAGACCTATAAAGCTTTTTACTCAGATTCACATTAGCATTGACATAGTGCTCTAAAAACATAAAAGTCTCGACAACTCAGAAGGAAAATCTTAAGTCTATTGAGATGGGGAACAGTTTAAGTTGCTTAGTAGGTCTAAAATTTGGATTAGAAGGGAACATCACTCCTGTTATCTTTTTGTCCTTCAGGTCCCCATATTAAGTCAGTGGCAAGGGAAGTTCTGTGTTAAGCTGAACCTCACTAACCCAGCAGCCGTCAGTTGGTTCCTGGACAGAGTGGGCTCTCTTCAGGCTCTTCTGGGGATGGAGTACATCCTGCTGGAAGGGGCCGAGGGGAGCACGTTGGAGGAGCAGGCCCTGCGGCCAGAATCTCTTTCTGGTGACAGATACATCAGCCTGCTGGCAGACCTGGCATCTAGAATAGAAAACACCATTGTGACCGCAGGAACACAGTAAGCTGGGATAACATCATTGCTTTTTTTAATGGGAAAACTTTTATTTCTGAAAGTGTACTTTGGGCTGTCTGATAGGTCGAGCCACAAGCCTCTGTTTGTCAGGATGACCCCGCTGCAGTCAGACTGGAGCTCTATGGGCCTGAAGGGCATCATTCCCGCCTTACTGCACCACACTCTAATGGGATACAACTTCCTCATTCCTGATGCAGTAGGTAATACTACAGCCAAAGATTATTCAGTTGTAAAAATCATATTAATCATATTTTAGATTTACAAGTCTGTTCACAGTAGTCTATTCAGACTTGGAACATAGTTTTGACGTTCACATGAAAGTCTATTTTACTTTACTTTGTGTTGATTATGATGCACATTGATCACTTTTATTGACAGTGCAACATGTTGTGTGTGTTTTTGTGTGAGCAGGCGGCTCTTTGTCTGAAGACCTGGTCACAGATGAAGAGTTGTTCATCCGATGGCTGGAAATTGTAGCCTTTCTCCCAGTGATCAGCTTCCACACCCCGCCGTGGGTCTGCGGGGAGGACCGGGTACACCTCAGCACACAACACCATGCACACATTAGCAGGGAGACAGGTAGTCCAAGTTTATTGACGCAGAAGCCTGTCCACAGCTCTGCAGGTGAGTGATAAAACGTCTCTCTATGTCACTGAGCTGTTTGCACAGAGATATGGGGTCGTCTTAGCTCCCCTCTGTCCAGGCTCAGAGAGCATTTTCCCCCCAGCAGGAACAGGCAGTAGAAAAACATCTCCCAAAGGCTACAGTAACATATGTTGACACATCAGTTGTTGTGATATAGGTTTGAAACAGAAAGCACTGCTGTCTGCCTAAAACACAAGAGTTCTATACCTCCTGTGCCTCCTCTCTCAGTGGGAATGAAGGCTTGGCTTCCTCCTAACATCACCTGTGGTTAAGAATCCATCTGTTCTGAATTACAGTCCTTCATGTAGATTTATGACTCAGTCTCATTCCAACTAATGCACAGAGAGCCACTTTGGCAAGTAGAATAATGAATTTGAGGACAAGTCTTGGAAAAATACTTCACTGTGACAATTAAGATTTCCGTGAGTAATTGATAATTGACAGAGAGGGGAGATCAAATACTGTTTTTTTCCAGTGGCGCGTAGGTGGAGCAAAAACATTGGAAATGTTACTTGACAAAGACAAATATTTGGTGGTTCGGGTCTAGAGCACCTTTATTTCCACAGTGTGTGAGACCGGACAATGAAATCACAGCGCTGGAGTCTAATAGCAATAAAACCTCAAACCCACATCCAGGCCTGGATTCTCAATTATACAAGGATCAACTCAAAACCAGGCTGACTAAAAGCTCATTCCTACAAAATGTCATTCATCCCAAGACATAAAAAAATATTTTTTAAATAAATGTGGTCAAGTTGTTTTCGTCATGGAACACTGCAGAGAATGTGACCCTTATAGGAATGCTATTGAGGCAGTTTGGTCAGAGACAGACAGGAGAGCGTAACCGAGTTAATGTTTAACTGCCACTTAATGTAAATGCTTCGCTGTGGACATGACACAAATGTCTTTTGCAGAGTCCTTGGGGATTTTTCTTTTATTCCTCTAAATAATGTTTTTTTTTTTACAATTTCTTAGTTTAAGTTGCAGGACTTGGGTTAATATTGCAATTCCAAGCTACTTGAGGCACTAATATATGTCTAGTTATGGCTACAGAGCTGTACCTGTTACTATGTTTTGTTTTCATTCCACGGTGATTGACGTGATGATTTGTGCATCCAATCATTGGATGCACAAAGAGAACAGCACTGCCTTGTGTTTGTGTATAAAGCTCTAGTTGGCATTTTGCCTGATTATTTATCAAGTTTATTGCACATCAGATCAGGTATTCACAGTTTGAGGTCTCAGGACATTTTTATCTTACAATCCCATCGTATCAACACAGAGACAGGAAAAAAGGCTTTTGACAACTTTGCTCCCTCCTGTGGAACAAAACCCAGAGACTTTTTCACTTAAAGAATTGTATGCCTTTTAATGATTTTAAAGCACTGGTCAAGGACTACCCGCAGTGCTGATGCACTTGTTTTATATAATTTGATCTCATATTGTATGTATAAATATGTTTATGTATTGGTTAATTTTATTGAATGTTTTATTTGTGTTTTAATATCCTGTGTTTGTTGTTTATTTTGTGTTGTGTTTTAACAGGGTAGCCATGAAAAAGAGAACTTTTCTCATTGGGAATGAAAAGTAAAGTTTTGCTTTATATGTTTTCTCTCTCAGGTTTTGAACATAACTCGTCGCTACATAGCGCGACACCAGAAAACTGTTGTCCCCCTTATAGAGAAGTATGCAGAGGAGTGGCAGCTGACGGGACATCCCATTTTCCGCCCAATGTGGTGGCTGAGCCCCAGCGATCCCCTGACATTCACCATTGATGATCAGTTCTTTATTGGTGATGAGGTGACTTCAGGACATTGTGTTCAGTCATTAGGCATTTCTTCCAGCTACATCTGATCTGTCCTGTCCCTTAGCTGTAACACGATGTGCTGCTAATTGGCCAGAATGTCTTAATAGATGTGTGTGTTTGCAGGTCCTGGTTGCACCCGTGGTGGAGAGAGGTGCAGTGCATAGGGATATTTACTTACCTGATGGGGGCTTCCAGTGGCAGGACAGCCTGACAGCTCAGGTGTTCGATGGTGGGACGTTCCTACAGGATTACTCTGTGGCCTTGGAGGAAGTGGCCATTTTCTTAAGAAGAAGCTGAGTCTAATGGCCTGATATGCTGTACTGTATACAAATCCTTTTCGAATACTTGTGCTGTTCTCGGTCTGCACTTTTCCACTTAGGACCCAGTCTCAAGACTGAGACATGTAGAAACTAATTTTTTATACTTGCACTTTATAAATTCAAATAAGTTGTATTTTTTAAAAGACATTTTAATCAATTTTACCTCTGGCTGATTTTGTTTCCCAGTATTTTTTGCTTCTTTTGTAAGCCTGATGCATTTCTACAGACAGATTTTTTTATGCTGCTGGCTCACTTGACAAGAAGAAACAAAACAAGCCCGTGCTTAAAATCAGAATCTTTCAACAAGACCAAATGAAGATGGACAGAGGACGGCTAAATTGCTTAAAAAGAAAATGAGCTCAAAGACAAATCTATTCATAACACATGCCTCACCATATACCAGGCTTTTACTTGAACTTACCAGGCCATTATGGCTGATGATTTTGAATGTACCTCAAGTAACTGTTTCTTACTACTTACAGAGTCAAGCCATGACAATCTTACACCCCATAGCACTTATTACCGTGTATAGTGTATAAACATACCACTTGTTTGGCATGTTTTTTAGTACTGTAGGGCCAAAATTGAAGCCCCTGACTAACTATGCAAATCCTATGCATATTATACTTTTTTTAACTTAAATTTCAGACTTAATATCAATTTATTAACCTGCTGTGGGTCGGGTTGTAGTACGGGCTGTAGTACAGGCTATGGTACGGCCTGTAGTACAGGCTGTGGCAGTTGGATGCTTACTAAGTACTAAGTGCAAATGTATTTATATGGCTGTGAAATGGTATATAAGTACTATTAAAAAACCTTTAAGTAAGAAAGTCCTCCCAGACTATAGCCAGTGCAAAATACAGCGCACCCAGCAACTAACTTTTCATATTTTCTCTTTTAGTTTAACTTGACTAACAAAGTAAATTAGATTTATAATATTGAATAAATTCAAAATCATCAAGCTTTTGGATAGGACTGTCTTTACCAGCACCAATAACACATAAGTATGAAGCTCTTTCACCCAGCCATCATGAAGTTTACTGTGTCTTTTCACTCTCAGGTTGATGACACTTAAATCACTAAATGTCTTAGCACAACACCGTACAAATTGTGAACACCAACGTCTTAATCTGTTTTAGAATGTACAATGTTGAATGTACATTGGAAAAACTGTGATTTTGTTTTGCTGTGGTATGTTCAGCAGAAAAAGGATTTGTTTTATTATTCCTTAAGAAAACCCAGCTCCATATGCCTTAACGTGCCACTTCTGGACAGAGGAAGTGTCGGAATTATTGCAGTGTTAGCAATGTACTACATATTACAATGACTGTGCCATTACAATTGTTTTTCTCTTCTGTAAATCAGAAATTAGAACAACTAAGTTGCAATAAAGTTTACATTTTCTTACTTCATTTTTTAAGTAGCTCTTTTGATTATTCATGACTGGGATTGTAAATGGTTTACTAACTGATATACCCATAAACTCACCGAACAACCGACTGGAAAGGTTGAATGCACTTAAGACAAACAAGTTGTAAACATTTTTTCTTGTTGTTTTTATACCAGGGAGAAAGTTGTGGTTGTAGCACTTAGAACTGGATAGGTTTCAGACCACTGTGAATGGGTCTGGTCTGGCTTTAAGTTAGTCTATTTTGTCATCTCATATGATCAAGTGTTGAACGGTTCATATGTGAGCCTGCTGACAACTATCTTCTACCTAATTCCACTTAAACCTAATAAAGTTATTTTTACCCTGGGTAAGCATGTCATGGGAGAAATTCTCAGGGGAATCACATTCACTCTTGTGCTTATACCTACGTTGCTTCCTTTATGGTCACCACTTGCTTGGCTCAGCTCCACCTTGGGGCCCCCGAACTCTGCTCCTGTAGCGCTCTTAGACAGGTGCAGCTGGCCACAGACATGCCCAGTCCGTCCAAGCCAAGACTACTCTCCATTTACACCACATGTCTTAATCACTTTTTGTATTGCACCCTTTCCTTTTCACCCTAAATCAGATACAATTAACAAGGCATATTCTTAATTAGTTTGCAAGGTGTTCACGTTACAAGACAGGACTGGTGCTTGTAATTAAGCATGTAAGAAGAAATCCTAATATGACCTTGACCCTAGACCACATGTGTGCAGTGAGTGTAAACATGCGTTCATTGTTTGACCTTTTTTAAGGTATTTTGAGAAGACATTTGTGAGGTCCACTTCCTGCACAATAAACCAAATCTTTCCAGAAAATGTGTGGTCTCAGTATTCCACCCTAAAACAAACATTTATTAGCTGGACACAGAAATCCTAGTTTTCTTTTCCAAATTCCCTTGATCAACATTCATTCCAATTAAACTGAGAAAAAGCTTTACATAAGTTGTAGAGTAGAACTGGGAAAACAAATTGTCCTGCCAAGAGCTCAAATCAAGAATGACACAATTCATTTGCACGGTGTAGATGTAACGAGAACAATGCTATTCCAAATGGGACTTCTTAAGAGTTTTGTGAGTAAGAGGCACATGAATTATACTGATGACAAGTAGAGGTCGCAGATATCGCCCAAAGTCTACTTTTAGAAAGTGCAAGTCAAGGTTTAAAGTTTCAGTGTCTGCTCTTCTTGAGTGAATGGATTTTGCAGCTTGCCAATAAGGTGCACAATTCAAAGCCTTGTTGTCAAAAAGTCAGAAGAAGTTTTATAGTTATTAACATAAGACTATAGCCCTCTCCAGGAAGCTTGATTTTGTTTTGTTGTCATGTTGGCTCCGTCCAATTTTAATAACCCAGTAAATACTTGCTGCTCACTCAACGTGTCACCCAACGCTTAATTACACTTACTAAATACATTTTGTAAACGCCCTCATTCGGTTTTCTCAGAACGGAACTGGCTTTGTGGTGTCACTCAAGTCCGAGCACCTGTCATAACAAGGCAACACTGCAGTGGGCCATTACTTAATTCAATAAACACCTAAAGAAGGAAGCATCATTTTTACACTTGAGTGAGTCGAGCTCAGGATGCTCAGACGAACCAGCTAGTCAAAATTCTGATAAACTGTGGCAAAAACATTTTCATACACGCAAACTACTATGGAAATAAAACACGCAAAGGCTGTGTACAGCTGTTCTGACATTCACTTTATTGAGTTTTGGTTTTATCAGCTGCTTGTTCTTCTTAAATATGTTAAATTAAAGGCAAACATACAGCTTCATCCGCAAAACCATGCAGCAGTGTAAACATCAGTTCTACCAAAGATAAAAAGTAATCTAACTGACAATGTAGGCCCTACTGTCCAACAACAAAAACCTTTCCTCCAGAAATGAGTTTTTTGCCACATTCAAATGGTAAAAATGTTGTTATCAAATGGTTGGAAATGGATATGAAACATGAAAAAATAAATAATTGATATACGGTCCCTCTGTGCGTTCAACAGAAAATGTTACTGTACTGTAAAGGAGAAAAAGATATTCGAGTCTGTGGACTAGGATTTCAAACCAATGGCAAACATATTTAGTTGATCAAAGACTCGACACTTCAATATGACCCAGTGTTGAAATAGGTGTGAACAAAACAAATCATTTTGGAGTGTACACATATATTTTGTATTCATAAAATAAAACGTGGAAATGTCAGTTGAGTATGAACCATTTTAATCCAAGTCTTCAATGGGCTCTTTGCACAGGAGCAGTTGGCGCAGCGAATGCTAACTTCTATTAAAATGTAAACATAAAATAAACAACCAGTTAGATTTTAAATTTGTTAAGTCTATTTGTTACTTTAATTTGTATTATTTTAAAATGTTTGTGTCTCAACAGTAGAATTTGCATTAACATTGAGCCACAAGCACGTCCCTCACTGTTCACCGCCTGCTCTAGTATTTATACATTTTTGACTGAGCGAAATCCCCAGCGATAGAATTAGACAGGAAATAGTGACACTAATACTGAGCTTGTGCACAGAGCCCATTATTTTTAGAATCACAATAATGATAAAGGTGCACTATGTAAATTTTCTGGTGGGTCCGCTATTTGCTTGTCACCATGGAAATCAATTACTTTGCCTGGAATGTTAATTCCATTCTGTGGAGCATTCCAGGCAAAGCAATCACGCTGAGAAAGCGGCATACCATCTACAAGAAAAGTTACATAGCGCACATTTGATTTACCATTTACTACAACTTTAAAATAAGCAACAATCTTACATTTCTCTACTGAGCACCTAGCAAAAAGGCCAAGTCACTTTAACCTGAGAATGACAAGACAAGACAAGACAACCTCCCTTTGTCACTAAATCAGCAAATTAGCAGTCAACATATTAGCAGCTAAAAGAGACAGTGGATTCTCATGCAATTTCTCTTCGAACTTTTGTTTTCAATTGACTAAATGATGAAATATGTTCCACTTAAAGCATCAGATTTTTGCAACAGACAATTTTAGTATTACTCAAGTTTTGATCATCTGGCTTGTCAGATGGGATTCTGAGTTTGAAATAAAATAGAAGTCTATTGCCGTTTACACTTGAACAAGGACGATTAAAAATCTTTCTCATCCTAAACGATAAAAGAAAATGTGACCAAACGGACCACGTGAAACCACCACTTTCAGATTTTACAGCAGCAAATGTTCCGATTCCTCCCTTTCTGCGCTTGATACATTTGTGGGTCACGAAGGCACCGGAGCTTACAGTCTTGGAGCGAAGACAACACATGGATCTGTCCACTGCCCGTTAGATACTTGTGAATCTTATCATCTCATCTATTTACAAAGACACCCAAATTATGTTTGTAATATCAAACAATCTCCAAATGTCCTTATTTCTCTTGCAACAATTAACTTAAAATATTCCCAAATTTCGAACCTGTACAAACATATTCATAACATTGTCTGTTCATTACACCAGCGGAAAGGGCATTCACTTCTCCTTCTTGTCGAGCTGAAACAGAGCCAAAAGGTCCATCATGGCTTGTTTAATGTGACCCCCAAAGCGGTGCGAGTCCTAGAAAAAGACACGTTTCAATCAAAATCCAGTTCAATGGTAAAGGAGTTGATTTGTACAGTACAGTGAACTTACGGTTTCAGGGCTTGAATGTTTGCTGGAGATGTGGAAGTTGATGAGATTTTCACCAAGAATGATGTAGGAAACACCATATCCATCATCCGCAACCTAAACACAAACAAGCAGATTATTGTTAAATAACCATCTTTTTTCAAGGGATATTATACAAATCCCTCAAATCCACTGACTCACCGGTCCAAACCCTCCTCCTGAGGTGACATACTCTGGGTGTTTGATAAGATCAAACAGCTCCACCTGCTGGAGAGGAGTCTGACTGGTGGACAACCTCCATGGCTCAGAAAGCACCTGAGGAACAGAAACAATATAGAATTTAAACAAACAGATAAAATACAAAAAGGTGTACATGATGTTAAAAGCATGGAATTTATTTGTTGCATCAACCTTCAAGCAGCTTGATGCAACTGTTCCTACCTCTCTGAGGAAAGCAGACTCCTCTCCCAAGTATTTGGAGACCACATAGAGACAAAATAGGTGACGATCAATGCCTTCTCCCGTCATTGCCAAACGGTACATGTTTTGGTGCTTCTCTGCTGCCACTTTGAGCAACTTCAAACGCTCCTCTCTCTGGAATATGCAATTGTAGCAGGTTCATTGTTTTTTGTTCAATGGAGCAGATTCAAATTGAAGTTCGGTGTTTTTGACTTACAGTTTCATCTCTGATCATGGATCGGACAAAGGCACAGGTCTCCAACGTGCAGGAGCGCACAGTTTCTGTCCGTCCTTCACGGAACAGGCGAGTCATAGAGGCTTCATAAGTCAGGCAGAACTTAGCCTTGTCCTGCAGAAGGATAGAAATGATGAGCATCCACACATACTCTACTGTGCACTTCAAATCTCATGAGTAGTATAGCCATTTTAGTCATTTTTGACTGCGCTGTGCTGGAGACGTTTTTGTTTCACTCAAATCACTTAGTAATACTGACAACAGCAGAAGCAAGATGGTGAGAAAATGTGTATATATACACATATTGTATAGTGACAGGTGAATCATGATTCATGACTTAAGTGGATAATGGCTGGACTCACTCTGTAATGCGCCAGTTGCAGGGCGATCTGTATGAAGGCATCAGGACTGGTGCGGCACTTCTTAATTAGGCCTTTGCCAAAGGTGCTGAAGGGGATGATGTGACAGTCCACGTCATTGGCTAAATTCTTGGCTACGATCAAAGAGCTCTCAATGACCTCTTCACACTAGAGGGAGTCAGAGAGTTATAGATTAGATAGTGCACTGCAGTAACATAGCAAAGTAGACAATTACAACTTCAACTGCATTTTTTAAAACATGAAGCATTTTTGCTCCATTTTCTTTATCATTTAGAAGCTGACATCTAAAAATGTGGTTTGATCTGCGAGAGCAAAAACAGACTACATTTGAAAGGTTAACAGAGCATGTAAGAGCAGCTTTACCTCTGAGGGAATGTCCCACTGCAATCGCTGTGGACCTGGCATGTTTTGATGAGGCTCTCCATTGCAGTGACCGTCTTCAGCATATCCTAAAGTGATGGGATCCATGGAAAGTACATGCTGGAATGAAAAGATTTTATACATTAAGTTTCTTATTGGTGCAAATATTTCACAAAGCTATTGCTGGTTAACTAACTGAATCATTTTAATGACTATAAGAACTGAGAAATATGCAATAAAAATAAAAAAAGTCTGTCAACAATGTTGTTTTTTTTTTTTTTTTTTAAATGCAGCCATGTGTCACTGACCTCCCAGAGGTGGCCGATGATCGGAGCATCAGCCCACGAATGTTCTGCATTCAGTCCCATGGTGCCATTTTTGAAGACAATCAAGTTGAAGGATTTATCAAACCACCTAAACAATAGTTATTTTAAAATTAAAAAATGTTGACACTTAATGCCAATACGCATATTCTCCTGCATCCTACCGGTCATAGCACTTTCCATGGAGCAGGCATTTGGCGTAGCTGTCCAAAGACTTTACTGGATTATTTGGATCATATCGTTGCTCAGTGTCATCAAGAGTTACAAAGAAGGCGGCCTTCTCAATCAAGTCCAATGACTGCTTGTTCTTTCCACGACAAAAGTAGCTCTCACGAGCTTTAGCCCATGGCGTCCTGTGGGGTACACCAATGTTTAGAATATTTATAATCCCTTTAAATGTTTACCACTACATCTACACCTTTATTTAACCAGGAAAGTTCCACTGAGATGTGGAGTCCTGGCCCCAGGGGAGTGGAGCCTATTGCACAAGGTTTAGTGGTAGAGGAAACCGGAACACCCAGAGGAAAACTACGCAGACACAGGGAGAACATGCAAACTCCACATGGAAAAGCACCTCCTCACTGATCAGCTAAAAAGTCTGTTCTTGATGGTAGCTCCAACAAAGTGACACAGGTTTGTACCACATTATGTGTGAGTATTTAGTGAGAATTTAAATCTCCACCAGAGCAGATTTTTAAAATGGGGGAAAATTGCAACTAAAGTGCCAACAAATCTGTAGGGTTGGGTCGAAAAGTACCTCACAATACAATATGTATCCTGATACATTGTCCACAATATATCCAAATACATCGATATATATGTTCTTATTGCATTGGAATTTCATGTCCACAATTGTCTTAATATCAGAACTCTCCCATGTTCAGCTCAGCAGATTCAGCCTAAAGCAGTAATCAGCAGGTAAGTTTATAACTCAACAATTTATACTGAATGTATGTTGTAGTATTGCAGCGCCATCTCTTATCGACAATCGTATTGCCAAGAAGTCAGTCACGATATATATAACCGTTTGGAGTACAGCACAAATCTGCTATTAAATTTCGACAGTGCTCTATGTTGTAGCCACGAGGCGGCATAAAGGCAGTTTATGGGTCCCATTTCCCAGAAGGGCCTTTCTGTGTGGAGTTTGCATGTTCTTAAAAAGGTCCCCTCAGGGTCTCACTGGGACATGACTGGCTATATAAAAGTTAACAACAACAATTTTGATATTATCCAAAACAACCCATTTCAAATGCGTGCATATTCTAGATTTCTTCCACTGGTTAAAAATATATATATATTTAGGTATATATTTTATAGTTTTATATCAAATATTTGATCCATTCACCGTGTCCTTTCTAAAATTGGATGTCTATAACTAAGTCATTAGGATTCGATTTGATTCGGTTCTACCTGTCACCCGCAGTGAGAGCAGCAAGTTTCTCCTCTCCTGGCGATGGTTCAGATGTGTCAGCTAAGATTCTCTCCATTTGCTGCTCGATCTCCCTTGGCAAAAGCAGGCGTCCATCATAAAACATCAACACCTTGTAGAAGCGTCCCTTGTGGTACACGACTATGTGTTTGCTGTCATTCACATGTGCTAAGGTGTCTGAGGGAGAAGAGGAAGCAGTAAGGAGGAAAGGGAAAAGACACTTCAGTTTTCATACTGCTTTATATTTACAATAGTGTGCACTTTTGCCATTCTAATAAGGCTAAATCAAAATGAACACAAGAAGCAGGCTGAACAGTAACTACAGAAAGGTGGATGAAAGGGAACATCAAATGAGACTGGGACAATGGACTGGAATACCATAAGAGGCCATGTTTGTTTGAATAATGAAACGCATTTGATTATATTAAAAATGTTTATTTCATGTAGGGTCATTTTTGGATGTATGATTTGTTCAAACAAGCACTGCCTTTGGTATGGGAAAGACAAAGATGACCTAGTCTAGGAACAAACCCAAGAACAGCAGCTTCGTATCCAGGTAATCCACAGCTGATAATGTTTAATTTTTTGGATTCGGACAAATGAGACTAAAATACTTAACGTACTTTTCCATATCAAACTAATTTTACAATTTGTACGTAACGGATGTTGCCTATTACGATGAATATCTACACAGTAGAAAATACTAGCTACATGCAAAAGGTTATTATGCATCGCCAACGTATCCTTTTTTTAAAAAGGTGTCTTTTTTTTTTCTTTTTTTTTTAGAAGGGCAAAAAGTAGGACAAAGGTCCTATGGAGAAGTAGAGTAAGAGTAGTGTGGCGAAGGTGGCATCTAGACTCTACCTGTGTCTACACCTGGGACACGACTGGTGTTGAACATACGCTCGTATTGGGCTGAGCACATGGGGATAGTGTGTAGGAGCATGAGCTGAAAGGCAAAAGGGGAGAGTCAAACACAGAGATGATACTCTAATTCACTAAAATCCCCAGAACAGCAGACACAAGGAGTATGGATGGAGAGGAGGGAACGATGAGGATTGATTTGAGAAGTAGTGTTAAGGATCAGGAGGGACCTCAAAAGGCTGCAAGGGAAGCAACATTAGCAAGATCCAGAAACCAGTGTCTTCAAACTCAAAGTTTTCAGCAACACGTTAACTGTATGAACAAACTATTGCGCTTTTAGACGACCAATTGACTTAATATTGGGTCTTTAATTAAAACCAAGATGGGATGTACTTTTGGTATTGAGTTTGAAGTCAGTGTTTCTAAAAGCTGTTGCCATGGGTGATGAGGGTTAACATAGGGGGTTTGAGGGCATGACGACCATGGGCCCTCCACTTACCCGTCTCCACACCAGGGGAACGAGTGGTATTAAACATCCGCTCCCACTGAGCCGAACACAGTGGAACCTTGTTTGTCAGCAAGTATATCTAACGCAGCATCCAACACAGCAAAGGTACAAAACAGTGAGACAGAAAACCAACACGTGAGTGTGGCACAAAGCAAGCTCATGCACTGGCACTAGTTTGTGCATACTACTGTTTGAAAAGAGCTTCAAGCCAGAGGTTACTGCACAGTACTTTAATTGTGCACTTCAGAATCATGCAAGTCAAAATGGGAGCAGCAAAGAGGGGTATCAAAGTTTACAAACAATCCATAATGTAAATTTGTGATTCTATCTCAAATAAGCGCGGTTTCTCTGGTGAAAAATGAAAGAAAAAAATTCTAACATAACAATAGAATGTGAAGAAAACACGTAGAACTCTTCAACATGTAAGTTGCACATAAAATACAACTGCAATCTTAACCCAGTGTTTGACTAAGATAACAGATAGTGGATACAATGTGATCAGTTATAAATGAAGAGATTAAAGATTTACCCAACCAAGGTGGGAGATTAGGTTTACAGCCAAAAGCTATTTACTTACTGGTTTGATTTGGGCTCTGTCCAGTTTTCTTCTATAGAGCATAATCGCATGAATAGCATTACCAGCTCTTGCAGCCTGGATTGATGTTGGGAATACATAAAGAAAATCCTGAAAAAAAAAGACAAAGACATAATTAAAGGATTTATTCAAAGAGAAGAACGTCATTATCCCAAGTATGGGAATATTTTATGGTTTAATGTGGCAGATGTAATAATTACATTAAGTTTAATTGTTGCAAATATAATTTTCTCATGTTGAAAGTTACCGGACATTAAAAAAAAAAGAAAAAAAAGGGAAATCTACAAAACAGAGGATTACCATGGCATAATAGTTACTGTTGACCATGATGGGACTGCGGCCTCGCAGGTAAATGTACTCCTCCCACCAATCACTGACCTGTGCACAAGAGCAATAATCATGTTTAGAGACAGGATGAGTATCAATGCAAGCATAGTGAGAAAACAGAGCCACTCACATAGTTTGATGCCCACCAGGATTTGAGCTTGAGATACCACTGCAATCTGGGTCCCAGATTCTTCTCAAAGTCTTTGGCCAGTCCCTTCATCCTTTCAAACTGTTCATCCTCCATCAGTGGACGGACAGATTCAAGGTACTGTGTGCATAATGAACAAGAGCAATAAGTGTTATAACTTTAACTTGTTGCCACTTTAACTACATAGTAATGCCTATTTTTACCTGATACTAATAAGGTAAAAATATTTTAAATTGTTTCTTAATGCATGCCCTTTTTGATTGAATACATGTTGTTTTATTATTGCGCCTTTATGCCGAGACAAGTTCCTATGTTTGTGAATTTTGTTCACTGACAATGGCAATAAACCTTTTCTGATTCTGATTCCGAATACATGTGAAATAAGAAAAGGGTAACAGTAAAAACTTACCCTTCTACAGGTGTCCTTGACAGAGGGAACTGGCAGTCTTGGCAGGGAGTTCTGGAAACTGTAAAGCATTGGCTTCCGGCCAGAGAAAATCTTCACTAATAACTACACAGCCAACAAGATAAAGACAAATAAAAGAAAGAATGGTTAGTAGTAGTAGTAAATGTCAAAAAAAATTATTGAACAGCAGAACAACAACTCTCACCAGCCACAGGCGTGTAGAGTAGGACACAGAGCCATGCCTCTGGCACATCCAGCCATGCCATGACAGCAGGCACTTGAGTACGTTCCTCATGACCATGATTATAGAGACCCACAGCCCTGTGCCCACCAGAACACCTCCGACGATCTTCTGGCTGTCTGAAGACATGTACTGACTGGACCAACAACACCAGAGATTAACTACCAATTTGAGGACAAACTAAAACATGTGTTTTATGTAGAAAGGCATTGATATGCAGTACTAACTTTATAGGTAAGTATTCACCAAGTTTTGTAAGTATTCCACGAGAGGGATCCAGTTGATAACATCTATTATAGGACATGTAGGATACAACAACGACCATAAATCCACCAGGACTTCCTGGGTACACACCAGTCATCACCCCATTCTGTGTAAAAAACAAAAACACATATTTATGTTCTGTATGCCCAAAAAAAGTATGGGTGATTAAGAGAAGTTATCAATTATGGATTACACTTGAAAAAGATAGACTTTTGTTTGTTTAGCATTTGTTAACAGACATGCATTGTCTTACCTTGAAGCGAATGAAGCGCTTTTTCCAGGAGTGAAGGCCTGACAGATAGATCTGACGGAGCGCCTCGTGGGATAATTGCAGGTCAATGCCATCAGGACCAACAGTGAACTGAAAGGCCACAGCCTGGTGGGCTTCTGCCATGGCGGATGCAGCA
Source organism: Chaenogobius annularis (assembly GCA_015082035.1). Classification (NCBI taxonomy): domain Eukaryota; kingdom Metazoa; phylum Chordata; class Actinopteri; order Gobiiformes; family Gobiidae; genus Chaenogobius; species Chaenogobius annularis. The sequence continues at coordinate 1,533,530 of BJKM01000043.1, forward strand.
ACCGAGGCTCACTAGTACAATAAAAATGATGAAACTGGTAAATAACAGGACTTTATTATATAATTATACATTTTAGCCTCATGGTCAAAAAACACAATTTCCTCAAACCAGCAAAGAACTAGATAACATTTAAGCATGTTTTGCATTTGTAATTAGACCCCACCTGCGATGCTCTGACACTGCAGACACTGCATTCTGTGTGTGCCCATTAAAATTTTTCTACATGACTCTAATTGCTTCTATTACAACAATATCCAAGATCCTAGTGCTGTTAATAGTGATAGTTACTAAAAACACAAGTGTGTTGGTTGTGCCTTCCCACAATTATTCAACCATTTCTCCACCCAAAAATGATCTGAATTAATCCTCCATCTTTTCTATTAGTATTTTTACTATTATGAAAGAGGCAGAGAGAACACGACATCGTCCTTCTCTGCTCATGTAGAGACTGAGTCGGTCTCACAGTCAGTCCCTTCCCCCAGCTCCTTTCCAGCATCACATGATCCACCCTCTGCTGCAGAAACTAGGGGAAAGGTCGCAGCGCTGCACCGCAGCTTAGAAACCAAATAAAAACAAGACATTGTGCGGCTCAAACAATTGAACCAAGCTTTTATGTTTTAATAAATACACAGACCAATTATAATTGGTTAAAATAATTACAGTTTAATAAGTAAAACATGACACATATGGTTTTCACGCATCAACAACTAATCCATGAATCTAGACATTACAGAGCTTCAGAGAAGCAATGGGGTTTAAACCTCGTCACGTGTATACTACACAAGTGTCATATGTATTATTATGTACATTTGGTCTGTTATTGGCGTCATATGCCCTGCCCACGTGGTCCCTGTGAAACGGGGTCATCAGAGTACAGACGAGATCAATGCATTTTTTTATTTACCAAAATATCAGCGTTTATAGCCCCTTATAAAAAAGCAGTGTGTGTAAGTATACTTTTATAGTACTCATAAAAGGGACACAGAAACACCGGTGCTGACCTTCACTTGCAGGTGACTTCCCACTAAAAACATTCATTGTTTTCCTAGTTTGGTCTTATACTACGCTACAATCAAACGATAGAGAAAACAGTAAAGCCATTAATAGTGGCTGCATAATCAGTGTATTATCATAAGGCAGTAGCCGGGTTGTCAATGAATGACCTTTACTTGGACTTTTGCCTACATTCGTGTTGTGCACATTACCACAGGGACGAAACAGAGCAACAGATCCAGATCTTACTTTATTCAATTCAGTGCGTATAAAGTAATAATACAGGAAATAATGCAGGACGTACACGTATTGAACACGTCTATGAGGAAACATGCATTTTCACATACATTTCGCCGTTTCATTTAAGACCGATGAAAACGCGCATCTAAACGAAGGACCGTCAACGTCTCGAGGGTTTACGAGGTCACCTTAAACGCAACACCAGACACAGGGAAAAGGGAAATGATAGCCTTGTGCCAGCGATGGGCCAGTTTAAAACCCTTCTGCAGCCATGTTTGCGCCACATTGTCTTTATTTGCCACCGTCTGCGCTACATTCATGTAATAGTAATAGTGAAATAGTGATAGTATGATCTACTCACCAACCGTTTCTGCGTTTAAAACACGCTTTCGGTTTAGAAGAGATGGCACAAGTGCAGGCTCCGCTGAACACACATGAATGGAGGATCACAGAAGTGTACACATCCAGCCCGAAAGCCAATACCATCATACATCGTCACTTTGGAGCGGCGTCTTTTCCGGCGGTCTTTCAAAATAAAGCGGCGGTTTTATAGCGCATTTAGCGTCACACGCCGAAAACGAACGCCGTAGTCTACGCCGAAAACGAACGCCGTAGTCTACGCCGTTATTTTAATATGATGCGGATGATTCACACCTTTTTATTTTGCTAAGGCAGTAAGACTCTCTTTTCTTCAGCCAATCAGCGCAAAGAAAGCAAGACATTCACCGATCATGTTTACTGCTACTACAACATGCTTCCAGAACACAGCGACTGCCCACAGCTCTGAGTAAGTTGAATTAACTTCCACAGTTAAAAAATAAGTTCTGCCCCGATCACTGTGATGGACCGCCGGACCGCGCGGGGCGATATAACCGCCGCTTTATTTTGAAAGACCGCGGGAAAAGACGCCGCTCCTAAGTGACGGTGTTTGATCACATTGGCTTTCCATAAAACAGCGCCCTCTACAGGACATGCACAGAGGAAACCGGATAGGTGGGAAGTAATACAAATGGTTCCCTGTGCATTTCACGTCAGTGAAATAATGGCTAATTGATTATGATAACACAGACCATGGATGACCAATAAAGGAGCCTCCCACAGACGATTAAAACGAACATTTAATGCACATTGATTAAAGTATGATATGACCTCTGTATTTGTCTTACCATTTAGAATCCCTTGTGTATTAAAAGTTGCCATGTGTGTCTATGTAACTTTTCTGGTGGAAGGTCTGCCATCTGCTTGTTTGTGGACTTTCCCCTCCCTGCTCTTCCCCATGACAAGCTCTCTCAGCACAACGTGCCTGACTCCACCTGCTGCAGGTGGTTCACTGACTTCCTGACACTCAGACCAGCAGCAGAGAAGCTCCACGGGGCTGTGTGGTTTCTCCTCTGCTCTTCTCCATGTACACTGGCGCAGTGGCAACAACCTGGAGCTCAACACACAGAAGACAGTAGAGATGACCGTGGACCAAGAAAGTCACAGCCTCCCAGTCCCCCCTCGCTCTAACAAACTCCCCCATAACCATCGTGGACTCCTTCCGCTTCCTCTGCACCACCATCACTCAGGACCTCAAGTGGCGTTCTACACTTCTGAACCCACAGACTGCTGCTGAGTCTGAGGAGCTGAACATGTGACTTCATCATAGGACAGTTGTATTCTGATATTGAGGACAGTGTGAACATGAAATCCTAAAGCATTTTGTTATTCTACTCAATCAAAACATAATTTTAGTAAACTTTTAACACCGGTTTTAAGGGATATCCATAAATCAGGACAAGTATCGTATCAAGTTCCGAGTATCAGGGTTGCGTATCGTATCGTGGACCCTGTATCAGGAAATCATATTGTATCGTGAAGTATTGGGCATACATTTCTCGACATACATTTGTGTGTGTAATTTATATTCATTCTAATTTTATTCCACACCTTATTTTTTGCAAGCCTTAATTGGATCAGAGATCAGAGTTAGTATTTTGGTATCGCCGAAGAAAACTTGTGATTCAGTTGACTCTGGTCAGTGAGACATTTTGACCACTAGATGGAGCCATTACAATTAGATTTCAGAACGCAGTGGGTAAAATGATTTGAAAATAACTTGCCATGTTGTCAGTAAGGCTCTAGCGAGCTACTGATTTAAACGTAAACGTACGTGACGTATAACAAGTTTTGTGATTTTTGGCAGAGACCTTGCTTGATTATCATCCACCATCAAGCAATCAGAAACACACACAAATAAATGAAATAACATTATCGTTACATAAATATATGAGACTATTATTATTTCAGTTTCCTGTACAGAGAATCTTGGAATAGGTGCCAAAGAAAGATAAATAAGAAGTTGGCACTTTCTCTTTGGCACTCTCTCGGTGCGTCTGCGTGGTGCGTGTGCGTGGTGCGCCCCCTGCTGTTTCCCCTGTCACCGGAGCACGGCGTGGTTTCGAGACGCGGCGCAGAAGAGGACAGACGCATGTGGAGCTGAGGACAGACGCATGTGGAGCAGTGGACAGACGCATCCGGGAGCTCGCTTCGTTTGACCAACACTGATTTCCATTGAAGATAGTCAGTAGCATGGTGAAACAACAACAGGGCGACTCGTCTTCCACACGACAGGCGCGGAGGAGAACACGATTAGTGGATGTTTAAGTACTTCTGGTAGTGAGCAGCAGCGCCAGAAGGGAAGTCACCCCCCGTACGGTGAGCAAAAAGCGGCAGCGACTCGGGTGTTGTTTTTTATCTGAAGTTTGGGCCAATTTCACCGATATCTCAGCTGTAATATCTAGTGGACGGCCGCTCAGTCTCCTTTTCTCCGCTTGTATCCTTTCATCTCAATGTTCTTCTTTTCCCCCACCAAATTAATTCAGTCATCAATGTGTTGGCTCGTATTAAATAGGTGTAAGTGTTTATTTAGTACTTTATTATTAGGGTTACTTTACAATTCCGTGAATACATCTTGCGCGGCTGTGATGTGAAAGAGGACGCACCTTCAGCTCTGCCCGGGACTTGAGACTTTTGCATCAGTGAGGCTTTTACGCATTTGTGTGTCAAGAAGGTTTTGTGAAAATTCTTGCTGTTTTGCTCCCAGATTATTGTTTAAATGTACGAAGACAGAAGAACAAATTAAAATAGACATCTAGGGCAAAATTGCCAAAGATAAGAGTTAGTCAAATAACCCAGATGATGTTTCTTTTGGCGGTTTGGATTGGTTTGTATTAGAAACTGTTGTTTATTTAACCATACTTGCTGAGAAAGACTAATGCTTACAATATAATTACAAGGTTTCTTTTAATACTTTCCAAACTATTGGACAGGCACCAAATGCGGCCCTCAGACCAATTTTTGTTGGACCTCAGGCTTTTTGCTAAATTGGCCCAAACCAAAGGTAGTACTTTACTATAAAATTGGGAAAATGCTGCTTTCATAACCTAAATAACATAATAATTTTGTTGGGTTAGAGACCTAATATTAATGTTTTAAGCCTTATAAAAGGTGTGGTGGATCATCAAAACTACATCAAATGCAAAATGATTCACGAATGATTCACTTCATTGTCATGTCGTCCGTGGCCCTCTGGTCCGTATATGTTTCAAAATGTGGCCCTTGGTAAAAAGACAAAAAGAGTACATTTTAAATTGATGAACAATCAAAGGGAAATCACCCTGGTAACCATAGATGTGTTTTGTACATGACATAATGTTTCACTGAGCTACTTCTGCTTTACTCTACAAGATAAATTCCCCAGTTCTCAGAAGTAGGACAGTGACTGGTTTGAGTGCCATGTCATGTCATGGTCCTCTCTGGAAGGTTAACCGGGCGGCGCACTGGTTCTGTGGTGGGAGTGGGGGAGGTTCGACGTCTCTCATCCCAGATGTCTGCTACGTCATTGGCTCAATTTCATTTGGCCCTATATTGTGTGTAAAATAATACTTGAACTATTGTATGTCAGTAGTTGTCATTTAGTTGCCATTGTCAGTCCCCTTGTTTATGTGAGATCCAATGTTAATAGTTTGGAGTCCTATGATCATCTATCTGTGCTATTTGTATTCAGAACTCATTAATGGATGACTTATGTTGTTCTTAAGTCTTTTTAAAATAAAATCATTTGATTTGAATTATTATGACATTTTCATATTGACCTTATGCACTTGTGCAGTGAGCAACGTGCTTTACACTGCTTGTCTCTCAAGAAAGCGGCTTTTTTTGTGTTCTCTTGTTATAATATTATTTCAGTGGGGCTACAATAGCCTTTTTGTCTTCCTGAATGGTGGCTTTATGATAAACGTCAAAGGCCTGATGCTGGGTGTCACCACACAGTGAGTCTGAGACAGGAGCTCTTGGTTGCTGCTTCTGTATATCGTTTTATATTTTAAGTGCTGAATGGGCAGCAGCTTGGCCTGTCATTTGGACTTGAACTGATTACATCTCGATGTATCCTCACAATCATATCTAGCGTAAATGCTTATGTTTATATGTGCCACCACAGCAATATTAGATACTTTTACAGACTTCTAACCCAAGTCCACATTAAACTATCTCATGTAGTCTCTTTAGTTGAGCTCCTCTCATCATATCATAGCTTCAGTGCCAAAGGAGGTCAGGTCATTGTTATAATAATGTGTCACTTGGTCGGAAAACTGCAGCACCACTCAAGGGAGCAAGCCATAATAGGTCCTTAATGTTTGTGTGGTAGCTATATTGGGCCTTCTTGATGGAATTTCCCTCTCGTTTACTGCCCCTCCTTGTGGATGTCTAGATTCTGATAAAATGATAACAATTATACTGATTTAATAATACTAACATTTGGAATAAAGGCCATCTACCAAACAAGACTGATATCAAATATCGGGTGCAAACTCATATCATCTATTCTACTCCGTATTCCTTGGTCCCAGGATAAAGCCATTTAATTATTGTAATTAACGGGTTTTAGAGTGATGCGATTTTGCACTGTTCACAATACAAAATATATATGTGTGTGTGTGTGTGTGTGTGTGTGTGTGTATAGCTTTTAAATTTGACTGGGCAAAAGTCCTCAAAATATCACCTAAAATCCATGAATGAGACTATTTACTGGTCACTTAACTTAAACTTTCATGTATACAATGCTGTTCCCATAATTGCTTGACAAATAGATTACAGTTACAGTACATATTTGGTCAGTTTTGTTATTGGTTGCATTCACACTTTCACACAAACCTCAGACAAATGTGAATATACTTGGACTAAATCCGGACTCGAACATGATAGGGTTGTAGTCAACTGAAGAAATTCTTGGTCGACTAAAAGGAGGCGTGTTATGGCACTGGCAAAAGCTCTCTAACCATGTATCTGTACCCAAAGTGCACGAACAAATATTTATACAGAAAACTAATAGTAAACTGTGTATTTCTCTGTAAAAGGCCAGATTAAATTCAGAATCCTCTCCCAAATCTCAAGATATCTGTTGTAGAGATCTTTTAATATACCCCAGATTTATTAGTCGACCAAGCCACCATCGACAAGTTCATCGACGACTAAAGGTCTACAGCCCTATAGAACATGACCAACATGTCTACATCATTGTGTGTGAACTTACCCCAAGTGTCTGCTCTGGCATTTGTTAATATTGGGTTTCTGAGAATCCCATGGGAATCGGAAAAGGCTCGGTTGAGTGCATAAATACAAACTTTTTGCTCAAAACCTCATACTAAAGATACAAGTTAGTGAATTGTTGAACTTCCTTGTCTTGTTTTCCTCTTACAGTGCTACCAGTGTTATGATGCCACTATTTCCAGGAAGAGATGGTCTTTATGAGAATGTGGCTTTCTCGCCAGGGTCTCGTCTGTGGTTATGTGGTCAGGAATGCTGTTCCCGTGACTTTCTGTTCCTCTTCATTCCAACATACAGTACTAGAACATAGTGCCACTCTGGGAAACACATGGCACAGACAGAAGCTCAGCCAGTCCCATGCAGGGCGAGGTTATACAGAGCCCCCTTCCTTTTACCACTCCACCTTGTTATTTCCTCTCAGAAGTTGGGGAAAAGGTCAAGTTGTTTTTAAAGATTGTACTAGTGTTGTCTCTTATTACCGTACTAAGGTAGATGCTTGATACAAATTTCAATACCACAAAGATAATTAAACAGCCTTGTTTGTTTGTTCAAAAGAGTGTAATTTGCATTCTTGAGTATTACCATGTCTTATTGGTCAGGTATTCAGAATTTCTAACTAGAGTTTTGCAAATTTGCCAAGGAAATAAACCCTGTCATATGAGCATCAGATTACCACATGTTAATATAAGTTTGTTGTATCTGTCCCTAATCAAATTAACAACGCGTAAAACTTTGTAGGAATGAGCCAAATTTGTCCTGTACATTTATTTATTTTTCAGTATTGATACTTACTGAGAAATCTAGTTTCAACACTAGTTTTACAGCATTGATTTAAGTTGTTGTTGTTGTTGTTGTTGTTGTTGATGATACAGTTTCATGCCCTGAGCGTTTAGTCGACTAAAGGGGGGTGTGGCCCAGGCAAAACCTCTCCAAACTATGAAGTAGGGCTGCAACCATGATTATTTTAGAATCCGCCTAGTCGGCAATACATTTTTCGAATTGTTGACTAATCAAAAAATTATGTTTGTGTTTTGTTTGAAATTCATTATCAACCAAATAAAGTTTGAATATAGTGACTGAAGACTTCTAGATAGAGAATATTTAAGAATAAAGTATGTTATTGATTGAAGTCTTTTTTTTACCATTTTTAGGACTAAACTGGGACTAAACAGGAAACTGGACCTGGATTAGATCACGGCCAAACCAGGAATGGTGAACGCACCCTAAGACACAGTAAAAGACAAAGGACATACAGCCGTAGATGGCACCATGTTCCATTGGAGGATCATTTTCTCATTCCCAGTGATTAACTTTGGAAAAATTCTAAGTTCGGCAGACAATACGGAGTGGGACAGAAACCCCCTCAGGGACACGCCGCTATTCTCAGCCGTGTTCTTTCCCCGACTCTCTGTTCTGGATGTTTTGCCCTTGGGTCTGACGGTCTCTTTGTGATTGCTATTTCTATACATAAACATATTACAAAAGCCAGGGACAGCGGAAGACAGCGCAGATAAAACAATTACAATTTCTTGCAAATACAAACAGAATTATTAACTTGCCAGTTGTAGTATTTGTCTTAGTTTGTGGCTAATTTAATGCACAGTTGTCTCTCACTTATTGCTATTGTTTGTCCCAAAGGGAAATGGTTGGTGTGAGGAAACCATTAGCCATTGTGCAGGCGCCACCACACCTGCAAAACACATGCTTCTGCTGCCCAGCATTTCACATTTAGAATGACTGCAGAAGGCAATTTGAAATGAAGCATGTGTGGTTACTTCTATCAGAATGCACACTGGATCATATTATTTGTAACCACGTTGTATCTTTTAGGTTCTTTTTACACTTTAAATTACACATGAAAAAAATGCCTTCCCTTCAGCATGGCAGTGATGGTTTGGCCCTCTTTGTGGAGCAGCTGTAGCAGATGGGTTGGTGCCCTGCTCTCTTTGGTACAAAGGCACTGAGGAAACACTGGGATTTGTCTTTTTACTCTGAGTATTTCAATAGGTTCCTTCTTATGAGCTCTGCACTCCTTCAGAGAACAGACCCATCTGACTGCTCATGAACATGTTTCATGTTTTACACACACATTCTCTGGAATTACCATATTGAGTTGACCAGGGTATTATTACAGGTTATTTTTACACTTACCATAGTTCTAAGGTGTTGCTGTGTAAAGATTTATTTTTGGAATTGCTATTTATGACGTCTTGGTGGTTTTTTTGTGGGTGGTAAAGCTCTGTCAGTGTTGGCTCATGGTTTTACGTGGACCTCTGATTATAGTTTATGGTTTTGCTGTACTAACACAAAGCCAGATGTGTGACAGGTGAGGTCTGGCTGACAGAGGTGCCTAAACTGTGGTGTTCCATGCTCCGTGACGCCCTGGTCTGACTGTAAGGCACTGTGGGCGACCAAACTCTGTGGCTTTTTATCAACAAATGTATGAGATTAACGTGCAGATGTAGGTATTAAATCTGTTTCCTCTGACTGTACCTTTTTAACACCTTCACTCCTTTTTATTTGGTTTCACTGAAGCACTTGTTTCATGCCCACACGCATGCATTACACACAGTAGCCCCTCCATGTGTCTCTCACGCATCTCTCACAGTCTCAGCCCACTGCAGCTCACATGCAGTCAGACTTTCCAAGATCTCACATGCGCAACTGTCACTGCCTGGCGTGTCTAATCTCAATTTGTCATTTGGATGGACTGTGTTGTGTAATTCAGATAGATAAATCCGATACAACTCATGACTGTAGTTAAACAACAAATTGCTGAAGCGCCTGTTCCCAAATGTATTGCCTGTAATATTTAGGGGAAATGGTGACAAACCGATTGGTCTCATGTTCTGTAGTAACAAAGATGGTTCACTTTCTTCATGCAGTTGTGATTCTGAATCCACTGCAAGCTGTTTGTGGTTACAACTCTGCAGTGAAGGCATATGAACATCCTACATTTAGAGTTGTGTGTCATAACAGGAAATTATGTCACGGGGCTCAAAAGCTTAGCAGCAGCACAAAGTTGGCTAAAGCTGAACTCCAACTGTAGTCTTAACAACATTGATTCTCAATTATTTGGGTTTTCTCCATATATGGTATGCCCTCAGCTTGTGCTTCTGAACGTGTTGTTGAAGTACTGGTGGAAACTGGCTTCCTTTTCTTCCTGATCCAAACACAACGCTATTGGCTTTGTCGAGACTCAAAGCAGGAAATGTTCCACTGGATCGTATCCATTAATGATGTGGACACTGGATAGTTAACACCTCCGTATCCTTCAAAGGAACACAATCATACACAAATAATCTAGGGCTTTTAATCATAATTGAAATCACAATTATTTGCTCAGGGATAGGGCCATGCATCAGCACTATAATAGTTCAATTATGGGATTTTTGTTGTTATTATTATTATTTTAATTTTAATTTTAATTTTTTAATTATTATATTATTATTTTTTTAAATTTATTTTAAAATATTTTGTGTCCCAAAAGCTTTTTGTTGACAGGATAGCTGTATGATAAAAGAGGGCTGCCAGAGATATGTCACAAAATCAGGTCACCCTTGAAAAAGAGGTCTCCGATCTCAATGGGTTCTACCTGGTTAAATATAGGTTGATAAATAAATAGATAAAAGATTAAATTGACGCAATTGGCAAATAGCAAAGATTTCAATTATTTAAGTGGCATATTTTCTTTTGCAAACAACAAATCATCCTATCTTATTATCTGAAAATCTGATAACCCTTTAGTTTAGACCACAACAAACATAAAATGCATGAAATTTGTATTATTATTAGTTTGTCAATTCACATTTCAGTCTTGCAAACACTTCTGGACGTGTTTGAAATGTGATTAAAACCTATATTGCAAATTGAATCGTAATCACAATGCTTGACATAAAATTTGGAAAAATAATATAATGACAAGATGGAATGAAAATGTAGCAAACACAGTCCAGTTGGTTTCCGTTGAACATAGTGTGTCTCCTTAAGATTCTTGGTAATATTGTGTGTGTGCTCGTGTGCGTGGAACAGGTGCCATGTCAACTGTCGGTGCTGACATTCTGGGGCCTCTCCGCACATGACGGAGTAAAGAGTCTTTTAGAAAACGCATTTCAAAAGAGCAACTTTTACTATAATTGTTTTTTGATGCACCGATGACCTGAATTTGTCTATTGCGGGTTCATATGATTAAATCTAGAGACTAAAATCATCAATTTATTTATCCCTCACTGAGCATTTGCTGACGTAGGAAACAAGTGGTGAGGCTGGTATGCTGAAGCCACTGTTGTAATCTTGTCAACTGCTGAACAGCTGACCCAGGCTGTTTTACATCAGGCAGGGCGTGGTTGCAGGCTGGTTTAAAGGGGCGGAATGGGGTCAGGGAGCGAGATGGTGCCAAACGTTTACATTCATCTGTGTATACAAGCTCTGTAGAAATGTTTGTGTGGGTGGCAGGTATATTATTATAATGTTGTGAGAGAATATATAGAAATATATATATATATAATTTATTTATATATATATATATAATTTTTTTTTTTTTTTAATTTTTTTTTTAAAGCTTTCCCTTCCTAAGACTAAGTTTGTTTTGTCAGAAAAGATTCTTCGGGTTCATAGTCTTTTTTTCTTTTTCCTTCCAGATTTTGACATGAAGAAAGACATAGAGGCTCTGATAACTGAGGAACGTGCTGAAATCATCAATAAATATGACAAGGTATATAGTGTTAGTATGCAAGCAAGCTATTTGTTTTTGTCCAGTTTTGATGCATGTGTATGTTTCAGGGCAGGCAAGAGGGTGTCGCTATTGACCCATGGGAGGATGCAGACTACAGCATCTATAAGGTCACAGACCGATTCGGATTCTTACAGTAAGTTTTAGCCACATACATGAAAACTCAGTCCATTGTTCCTCTTTGTGCACTTTGTATTTTCTTAATGTCTTATGTAGAGGTCGCATAATAAAAACTGCTTTTACATGGTTTTATTTTTCATACATTTTCCAGTGAGAAGGAACTCCCAACTCCAAGTGCACTTGAGGAGAAGGTAAAAATATGTTTTCCTTAAAACTGTTGTATTTCTTTATATCTGCTAGTTTCCATATTTCCAGTATAAATTACTTCATAATAATCAGCCATTTCAAATGTCTTGCAGCAAAAGCAACAAGAAATTGAACGAGTGGAGAAATGGCTGAAGATGGTAAAGAACTGGGACAAGTACAAAAATAGTGAAAAGGTGCGTGACGATTTGTCAACCGTGCATGGGCCGCTAAACACAAGTTTAGTTTGATATGCAGTATGTCTCTCTTTTGTGTTTCAGTTGGTAAAAAGAGTGTACAAAGGCGTCCCTCTCCAGCTCAGAGGCCAAGCCTGGGCTCGGCTTTTGGATTTAGAGAAAGTAAAACAAGATAATATGGGAAAGTATGAGGTGAAGGACCAACTCTGTTTAAAACTTTTTTTTTTTTTTTCATGATTATCACTTATTTTTATTTTTATTTTTCTCCATTCACAGAAAATGAAAATACAGGCTCGTAACTTCTCCACAGAGATCAAGCAGATTGACCTGGATGTCAATAGAACCTTCAGGAACCACATTATGTTCATGGACCGCTTTGGAGTCAAGTATGTATTTGGATTCAAGTATTCACACATCTAAATTGTGTTATTACTGTACCTTTAGTGTCTCTTTTTTAAATGATTTGTGTTTGAGTATTTATTGAACCCCAAGAAGAATGATTCAAAGAAATAAACAAAAACAAACACCACTCAGTCCAGACATTCACCTATTTCCAAAACAATTGCCATTAGGCTTTGGCGTTTTTGTGACCGTTCTTGTTTTGGAGTCCTTTGTTATTGTTCGCGTTCATGATTGCCCCTGCACAGTCTCCATTTGGATGTGACCTCAGGTTTGAAGTCTTGCAGGGCACAGGCACTTGCATCACTAAAGCGGTGGTTTCCGCTGAGTTTTATTAGTCTTCCTGTCAGTGCACAAAGCCCCACAGGAAATGGCATTTATACAGAAATGCTCACCAACGGTAATTGTACAAAGGTGACGCGTGACTGTCCATAGGCATCCATAGTATCGCAGATGTAAATCAATAAATGTGTGTCTGTGTACGCCTAAAGCAAGCACTGTTGACATGCATTTGTCATTTCCTTGTCAAACCGAATGCTCAGTGTGTCTTCCTCGCTCTAAAACATGAACTGTTGACCCTATTTAAGTCACCTTTTCCATTTAAGTTCAGTTTTTTGTTTGTTTGATGAACATGTATCCTTTTATTTTTAATGAATCCTCTTGAAATCCAAAGTACTTGTTTTGAGTCAACATAATACATTTAAATTGGCTCAACAACAGAGTGTTCTTTCTCTTTGTCCTAAACTTCCTATTGATTTCAAAGTGCACGGACCAAAGCGGTGCTCCATCCTCTCACTGCCCACTCTTTCCCCTCCGACTCAACAGCTGTCCTCCGGACACATTCATTGACAACTATTTAAAGCATTTTTCCTGCCTCTGTGTCCCTATTTCTTGCGTCTATGGTGGGGAAAAGCTGCATGGGGCACATCCTTTCTTGGCGGCACATTATTCGTTAATGCTCTTCCCTTCTTTCCGTATGTATGCATAAACATTAGCTTCCCCGCTATCACTGTCTCAAAGTTTTGGGTCAACAAACCACACAGAGATAAAATGTTGAATTGGTTCTGTTTTTAAGAAAACTACATCCTTGTGTTTGACCTGTAGTTTCAACACGCTGTATAAAGACCGGATTGAACATCAGGAAATAGTAGTTTTTGATGTAGAATTAGAGCTCCCCATCATTTACTTACTAATATGAACTGTATATCCAATTACAATAATCACTTTACAATATTCAGCAATGGTAAATCCTGTGTTCACACGTGTCCTGGGATGTAATGTTTTTTATCTTTGTCTATGCTCTGAAAAGCACCTTTTTAAATGGAGATCCTTGTTTTGTGTTCCTCTTCCAGGCAGCAGGCCTTGTTTCACGTCCTCGCTGCCTACTCGGTCTACAACACGGTACGTTTGTTTTTGAGACTGTGCGTACTAAAGTGTGTTTGTTATATAATATGGAGGAGTTTGGAGCACATATCGTGTTGGGTGGCTAAAGACCGAAGAATAGACCAAGCACTCAGAAACCCATCTGTTTAGGACATTATTTATTCATGAGAAACGGCTCGACTTAAATGTACAGCCATAAAGGGTCTAATGCAGTGGTTCTCAAATTGTGGTACGTGGACACCTTTCAGCCTAAAGAAGACATTTGGTGCTTTTTCCTCTGGTACTTAATGTTAAACCATAACCAATGCAGAATAGATTTATTTATTTGTTTAGTATGCTTTTTTTCAAAGATGTCCTTAGCTAGAATAATGAGTATATTTTCAATTACATGTTTTTATGGTTGAAATATAAAAACCTGACATTTTTAAACTTTACATTTATTTATTTATTTATTTATTTATTTTGGATCCCCATTAGTTTTTACTGCAGCAATAACTATTCTAACGGGATCCATGTAAAACAACACATAGACCGTCAAATGTACATTAAACAACTTCACGTATGAACATTTTGTTTTACAAACAATGTCAGTGTTAAAAATATGTATGTTGGACAGTCTGAAATGTTAGAATAATCACAAGTAAGTACAGCGCTGAGGGCGGAGATGGTGGGTAGGTGAAAACTACCGGTAATCAATTGAAATTGAAAACTCACAAAAAAGCACAAAAAGTGGATTTGAACACTTTTTAAACATCATTGCCACAATAGTTCTTCTACGTATTAAAGAACTCGGATAGCCATTTATTCTTCTTTGGTGGGACTTTGTGTTAAAAATGCGAAAGCCTCAAATGATGTTCTAACCGCATCTGTAGACGCAGACGAAACAACCTGACAAAACAGAAAAACCCATGCCTTTCCTTCCCAAATGTTGAAAATGCTCCTGGAGGGAACAATTTGCACTTCGCTTGACCACCCTGCTCTCATTCTAAGTCATATCATGTGCAGAGAATGCTGACTCTGCTTTCCAAATACAAACGTGTTGTTTTTATGGACTTTATGGTCGGACATTTCCTGTGTGGTGGAGGTGTTGGAGCCAAAGGAAGGGGGCATATGCTATTCCAGTTTTTCCTTTCCCCCCCGCGTCTCATGTCACTCAAAAGAAAGTGGGTCAGTGGAGGAGAGTGCCAGAGCAGAGAGTAATGGGAAAGGAGGACAAGAAAAGAAGAGCGTCCATTTCCCTATGTAATGGCAGCGTGAATGTCTAGACTGTGTAGGTTAACCTCTATGCAACCTTTTAGAATTCTCTATTCCCTTGAAAGGAAAGTGTACCAACTTGCACCATGCTATAATTTAGCTTTAAGTAGCCAAGATGTGTCTGCATTTGTAAATACTGTTGCTGCAAAGAGTGACTTCTTTGGACTAAATCATTGGATCGTAGTGGTAATGGAAGAGGATGCTGCAAATATTTGAACAACCTCTGCTAAAACTGTTTATATACTGTATCATCTGTGTTGAGGAATGCTTAGTTTACCAATGTTTACAGGCTTTCGCTTCCTCGCCACACCAGACATTCAGGTGCACTGTTCCCCTCATCTCAGGCCACTCGCATGTTAGATATGAATAATTTCTCTTCATGGCCGAGCACAGTTGATTCTGAACAGTTTCGCTTTCCTGCTTGTTCCCCAAGGAGGTGAGCTATTGCCAAGGCATGAGTCAGATTGCGGCCATCTTGCTCATGTACCTGAACGAGGAGGATGCTTTCTGGGCTCTGTCCCAGCTCCTCACCAACAGCAAACATGCCATGCACGGTGAGTAAAGTTCTAACCTTTCCTGAATAGTTTTAAATTTGTCTCGATTTACTGTATGTGGGAAGGAACTAGTTAGTATAAAACAACATGGTTACACTAATAGAGAAACCACTATTTGTCAAAACTAGATTCAACAAAAATCTCATATTGTAGGACAAAGTTGGACCTTTCCTGAATAGTTTTAAAACAGTCTTGATGTATGTGGGGACCTAGTAAAAGACCACATATTATTACTACAATAAATTACTATTATTTGATGTTGAAAATCATTTTCTGTTGTATAAAAATAAAAATCTGTATCGAGTAGAAATGTCAGACTGTTCTGATAACGGTAAGACAATAAATGTAATGACTTTGTTGTTATATTATTGCCACAATTAGTAACATTCATATGATACTCCATATTTCGATTCTGTGATGATTGTAATAAAACTTCTGAATAGTCTTACACGATAATGAATGCATACAGGCAACAAAATTAGAATATCAAGTGTATTGTCTATAACGAAAATTATTTTAAGCAGCGCGACAAAAAGAGATGATTGAAAGCAAAAGGAATAGTACTGTGAAATGTTCCAAAAGAGGGTATGAGGTGATGTTCATGTGCAAATCTGGTTTATTTTACCGTCCATTAATGTTTTGTGCAGTACTTCATCCTCAGCCAGGGCATTTGCAGGCACGTTTTAGCACTTTTTTTGATATACGCCATAATATTGTCTGCATATTATCATTTGGGATAGTCAAAAATAGAAATTACGCAATCATTTTTGTGAATACCGCCTACCCCTACATACAATATATTAAGCCTGGTTTGTATATGTTTCCTTTTTTCTTTCTTTAGGTCATATTTGTAAAACCTGCCTACCAGGTGTTCTGCTGTGCTGAGCTAGGAGAACTAGACAGGTCTTTGGGAGAAATACAATCTCTAATTTATAAATGTTGTGACTCCACCTAGGATTCTTCATTCCCGGATTTCCTAAGCTCCATCGTTTCCAAGCACACCATGAACTTATCCTGTCCAAAATGCTGCCTAAGCTAAAGAAGCACCTGGTGAGTTACAATGCTCCTGTGAAAAATAGTAGACACAAGTTTTGCAGCTGCCCTGTCTCTAAAGCTGAAATATAAGGTGTTGGATCAGTTAGTATCTGATGAATGTACAGAGCTGCGCACATGGCTAGATTCGTATCGCTCAGAAGCAAGGAGCTCACAAGTCAAACAGCGAAGAGATTATGAGGAGTGACCTCTCTTGGGACGTTTCTCAATGATTTCTGACCCACAGGATAAAGAGCAGATGACAACCGGGATTTACACCACCAAATGGTTTCTGCAGTGCTTCATTGACAGAGTGAGTATTTAGATTGCACCCAGCTGTTTACAGTGCTCCACATCTGCACTGTTCATTTGTAACACAACCCCCCTGATGCTAACGAATATCTGAGATGCCTCTGTGTTTTTCGTTTGCTTGTCTTACATAACAGAGCCCTTTTACCCTCACTCTGCGACTGTGGGACATCTACATATTGGAGGGAGATAAGATGCTAACTGCCATGGCTTATACAGCTTTAAAGTTGCACAAAAGTGAGTAGACCGCTGGCTGCATTATTTTCCTGAGTCACCAAAGCTGGTTCATGCCCTGATGCATTAGATTTTGCTGTTGCTATAGTACATGATGTTTCTGCATGGATTACATGGCATGCTGCCTCGCAGTTGGCTGCCTGCTAACTGGATCACTTGCATAATGAAAGTGGTCCGTTGCTGTGTAGAAGAATTAAAGCTGACTTTCCATTGGACACTTTCACAACCTAAAGCTCATCTTATTGGCTGAATTGACCTCCTCTTGATTGCCATTTTGTGTTAAGTTGAGGCAAAATGTGTTGTGTAGCCCAAATCCTGCAAACAATGGTCCACATTGATTTTAAAAGTTCACACCCCCCTGAGGTTATGTGACCTGTGACCTCAAAGATTAACCCATCACCTGTCTCTCAAATAACGTGTGTATATTGTTTGCCAAGCAGAGCGTCTACAGAAGCTTCCGTTGGAGGACCTGAGGGAGTTCCTTCAAGAAGAACTGTCCGTTTCCTTCTTTTTACCGGATGATGTGGTGATTGAACAGTTACAAGGGGCGATGTCTGAACTGCGGAGTAAAAAGTTGGACAAACCTCCTCCAGGTGCAGTTTTTCTACCAAATGATTGCGTGTACACTAATAGTATAGTGGGACATACAACCATGAGTGACAATATTTACTTAGAGCCATTTCCCCTCTTCACAATTCAGAGTAAGCTTTTTTAACACATACTAAATGTTTACTATTGAATACAGTATAGCTTGAGGTGGGCACTATATTGAAATTTAGATGACATCGGGAATATAGGGAAAATATGCAACATTTGAATTAAAATGCTGCAAATAGAACTGATGAAAAATAAAAATGTGGCGTAAACTTTCAAATGAAGGTCTAAAGGTGATATTTCTGCACTTTTGTGATTCATTTTAGTCATTTTTGTCTGATAATTAAACTTTAACTAATACATTTAAAAGCATGTTTTAACACACTTCTGTTGTGGTGACTTAATATCATCTGAATATAGTTGGCGGGATTCTCATTTTTGTCATCATTGCCCACCAATACATTTTAAATGTATTTACACTACACCTCTTATTCGTACGAGTGTGCTTTAATTTTCTCAATCTTCCCTTGTCATTTTTTGTCTAATGCATTCCTATTCTGCATTTCCTTATTTAGCCAAGTCTGAGGAGCTGCCAAGAAAACCACTGGGTCAAGAAAGACCAGTCCCCAACCATCCCGACTCTCCTCTCGAGGTCAAGATCAGTCTGCAAGAGCACAGCCAGTCCAGCACCAAAGCCCAACAAATCGACAGCATTTCTTTACATCCAACCTCACCTCCTGTTGAAGCCAGTGACGGCAGAAGCATCACTCCGTCTTTGGCTTCTGCAGACGCCGTTGTAGTGCACACTGAGGGCTCGGAGAACCCTCCTATAAAGCCCTGCAGAGCTCCTCCCTTGCCTCCCAAACAAAGCAAAGCTTCACCCAATGGAGCAAGAGTCGGAACCTCACAATCAGAGGACGAAAGCCGGGTCGATGCACAACAGAGCAGGCAATCTGGACATGAGGAACTACAGGAAGAATCAGTAGAGTGGCCTCCTCCTTACGAGCCTCCATCTTTGGACAGCATCCAGACCCAAGCTGACATCGTAGACCTCCCAGAACTACCACCTCCACCTTTTTGTTTCACAGAGGAGATGGTACCTCAAAAGCCAGCTTTGTGTTCTTCACCACAGAGTGAAACGAGGCCTAAAAATGGCCCCAAACCAATCACATCTCTTGACATCCTACAGAAAAAACCCTCCCCAACTCGTGTCTTCACAACTTCCTCTGCATCATCTTCTCCCAGACCTCCACCAAAGCCGACCAAGTTTCCGGTTTCCCTCTATGTTCCTGTTCATGCGGGAGACAGACGGCCTTCTAACACTTCTCAGTACGACAATCTTTCTGAAGGAGATGATGATGACCGCTACATAGAAAGACTGTTGGCTACTACTCCAGAGGAATCACTCAAGACTCTTAATACCTTTAACAAAGATTATGACTCCATCCAATATCCTGTTCCTCCACAGCCAATGTTTATCCCAAATTCTCCAAGCCCCCCCTCGTTTCGTTCTTTGTCCATGTCCCAAGAGCCACTGTATGAGGGGGATGAACGTTGGGCAGAAGATCCAATGATCTTTGCCCCTCCTCCGTCAACCTTTGCTGACAGATTGGTTGCTTTTCAGCGCGGTGGGCATAGCTGTTCGGACATTCACAGAGCCACCTCACCAAATTATTCCAAAGCTTTCTCCCGGGGCCCCAGAGACCATTCTGCCTTCCCCGCACCCCTCCTCTACACTGGGTCCCCCCCAGGACAGGCAAGAGCTACAGGACAGGCCTCTGTTGGGGTGCCACTGGTCAGATCCAATCCGGACTTTAACCAGATGCCTCCAGGTGGCCAGCAGCTGCCCAAATCTGTGACATTTGGATAATGCCTTTTTGATAGAGACTGAATCGTTATTGCTGCCATTTGAAAGGTTCATGGCCAGTATTTTTCTAAAAAAGAAAACTTGTGCATGTGTATGAGAAACCTTTAAGTACTGTGTAAATATGGTCATTTGAAATACCTGCTAGATATTTTAAGGGCTTAGAATCAAAAAGATAATGTAGCATTTCACTTAATTTAACATGAAGCAAAAAAAGCAAACGATGTTTACAGTTCAAACTGACCTATCCAAAATACAAATGAAACATACATTTTCATTTCTAAATTATGACAACACACTTGAACAGAGATTGTTTACAGATTCATAATATGTAAAATCTTTTAAACAACATTTGAAGCCATTTTCCGCTTTGCAGATCAATGCTCATTTGTCCTTTTTGCACTGATTAAATAGGATTTTGTTGTTACTATTATTATTTGGCTGTTGTTCAAACTTGCCATCTCTGTTACAGATTGTTAAGGAGACAATTGTGAGACCTGTTTTCATTGAGGTTTAGTTAAAATATCTTATCTTATGTCATAGCCATAGTACAGTAACACCCACTTGCACTAGAGTGTCTTAATCTAATCATAGTACGCTGCAAGGTCCAACAGAAGGGCTTTTAAGCTTTTAAGCCTATACATTCTAATGATATAATAACTGTGAGCTGGCTCACTCATCCTCATAGTCAAAACAGTATTTACTGTATGTTTGTATATTTACCTGACTGCAAAGAACAATTGGTAACTAGATTACACCAAAGCATGTAAGTAAGATTTACACAGGAGGACAAAGTGCAATACAGTGATATTGTGAAGGTTCAGTTGATTATTATATTGACATTAATGTTAATTGACTTTTAGATAATTCTGCTATATTTATTGGCCACAAAAAACACTGGAATTAATAGTTTAAGTAATATCACCCTCTTGTGGTCAAAATTTATTCTAACCCTTCTAAAACAAAAGCCATCATGTCTAAGTATAAGCCATATTTAACTTGTTTTTGAGGACCTAAATGGAACACCGGGCACTGTCGGTGAATTATTTTTTGTGTATACAATATTTATTTCAGTTAATATGTCTTAAAATGCATACAGGTGTTGTTGGTCCTTACCTTTTTGATGCGACACAACGACCGGGTATATGACCTGTTCTTTTTGAATCACAGTGTTATTGTGTTCAAGGTCATTGGTTGAATTTATAAACTCGATTCTGAACATTTTGTTGTGGATTTGTGTTCTGAAGGATTGGATCAAATGCTATATATTTGCAACAACCACCTCCTGTATGTAACATTTATAAAGAAAGAGTCATAACTTATTTTACTTCTATAAGACAGTCCAAATATGTTTTATTATTTTATTGCACCACCACAATTTTATCTCATTGCATAGTTCCATTAAATTAAGGCATTATCTATATATTTATATTTATCATATACAGTCAGAAAAATAGGGAAACATTGTAAATAATTAAATAAGAATATGTAAAGGTACCAAAGGCCAACATTCTGAATCCTTCAGAGATAAACTATACAAAATGTGATATGTTAGTATTATTGCTTTGGAACCAGACATAATAAAGCTACTTTGTTAAGTTTGCTATTTGGCCATACTATATATCGATGCAGCATTACAATAGCACATTCTGAGTTCAAAGCTCATTCAGCTAAAAAAATATGGCTATTCTGATATGCTTAAAGTGCAAGCCACAAAGGACAACCTTTTGCAATTTAAAGTTGCTCAGTTGTACATGATGTAAACCCTACCATTGTGTCATAATAATGGAATAGCTACAGCTAGGACTTGTTTTTCTGATCATAACTGAAGTTGACCCATGAGGTTTGTAAGGGAGGAAACACTGTCCCTCAGTTTCAAGTCCTCTTCTTCTCCCAGTGATACTCCAGCAAGACGGGTTGATCCATTTGCACCCAAAACACAAGGCAAACTCAGGAAGACTTCTGAAGCAATGCCACCCCACCCCTGAAGAGAACACATAAATCGTACATGAAGCGTATCACTATTTTAGAGTGAAAATAATGAAACATTTTGAGATCTACCTGGGCCAGTGTGGACACAGAGTGGGGCTTCTTCAGATCAGTCAAAATGCTGTTTGTGATATCAGCAATGGACAGCCCCACAGACCACGAGCGTTGACCTTTATTCTTTATCATTTCAAAGCCTCTAAAATTCCAATGTAAAATAAATACATTAATTATGCTTATATGACCCTTAAAACGTCAGAATGGTCACAATTGTGGAATTGAGGCGAATGGAGGCTAAATTAAGTCAACCATAACACATTTCCAATGATTACTGACATCAGAGATAAATGCTAATGGTTTTATGTCTTTGTAATAACAAAAATAAGCAACAATTTTAAATTTCCAAAAGAAATTTCAGACAAGTTTGCTCATCTATCACAATTGATGAAAAAAAACAATTGCCATTACTACACAAAATTATACAAAAAGTATAGTTTGTGTAATATATGTGTACACAAATGAAAAATATGCATCTGGTCAACATTTTGTCCAGTAAACCTAAAACGAAAGTTTGCCTTCATAAAAAAATATCTTCTATTAAATAAATAAATACAAACCCCCCTTGATTTTTCTCATTTTGTAATATTTTGAGGCTAATCAGTTTCTCCATTGAAATCCCATTATGGTCCTCTTCACTTTTGCCTCCAGTAGCCTCCATTCCAGATAAAACATATTAGTTTACAAATATGTTTTATATACAATTATATGTGGTTTGTGAATACTGTATGTAAATGAAAATGATCTCTCTTTACCTGTCTAACAAAGGCTTGGTGGCACTAGATGCAGGTGCAATTTCAGCCCTTATGCCAGAGTTCAGGCTGGTATTACTCATCACAGGAACTGTAAAGTTATTCCACAAAAGATGTTTCACAGTTGACAAAAAAAATAAGACAAAAAACCTGGAGGATATACCTTTGTTGTCTGAAAGCTCTCCTATGACCCATGCTTGTTTGTGAGTGTTGAGGTTGATATCTAAAATACGGCTGAGTCTTTCGGAGTCCAAGTTGCACCCAGCACCAATCACTCGCGTTGGTGGAAAGCCACTTTGCCTCCAAACAACATGAGTCATTATATCCACTGAGGAACAAGAAGTTATGGATGTCAGTGGTAATTACACCCTTAGAATGCTTTCACCAAAAACAACTGTTTACATGCACACCAAAGATCTGATCATTATCTGATTACTGGAGTTATCAGATTATTGAAATATAATGTAAACAGTTACATCTACAACAATAATATGATTGTTCACACCTGTGCGAGTTTGGCCAACAATTATGTAAAGACAAAAATTGGGTTGTATGATATTGTTTTTTTCAGGCTATATGAATGAACCCACTGACCTGGCTGAGCAGCAACAATAATTACAGCATTGGGGTTCAGACGTGCCAGGTTTGGTATGATTCCTCTGTACATGTCAACATTTGTTTGTACGACCTTTACATAAGACTGGTCGCTGCTCCAGGCATTTGCAGTCACCACCAAAACTCTGGAACCAGCAGATGACGACAAATCTGAGAAGACACAAATGATGCTCAACTCTAGCACACTGCAGAACTACTGCGTCATGAAGGCAGAACAATGTAAACATTCTCTTTAGTGAAAGCTGACAACACATTCCTCAGCTGAGTAATGAGCGCTTGCGTCTCATTAGAGTGCTTGCGTCTCATTACTAACGTGCGCTATGATTCAAATAACCACCATATTATGTCACATGGCTTGCCATACCTCTGGACACCTCTACATTTGGGACGCTGAAGATTTCGAGGTCCGTACTTCCCCCTTTGGTGGAACTTTCCATACAATCAATGAAGACAAGTTTACCTATTTTACACTACAAATAGAATTTCAAATGTGAATGTGACACCAAATGAAATGTTTGTTTATTCAAGTCACTGATTAAAATGCGATTTACCTTTGCTATAATGCTCAGTACTGATGCCATCCCCAAATCTCCACCTCCAATAACTGAAACTTTATTATTGTGTTGGTCGTGATTTCTGACACTACCTAAAATTAAATGGTTTTGTTAAAACGGCTGGTTCATTGACAAAACTTAACAATGTAAAACTTAAATATAATACCGTCATTGATTTGGAAATTTGAGACCATAGCCAGAAGCTCGTGTGGATCTTTGTTGCTTCTTGAGGACAATGGAGGATCCTCTTCAAACTTTACACTCATTTCATTTAAGAGAAAAACTACTGAGGATTTGGGCTGTTGAAAAACAATTAGTTTGAGCAAAATGCTGACAGAACTGTGATTCTATTGTAAGAAGAAAAACATACATAATCCCAGTTATGCAGTCCAGGCAGATGAATACGTCCTTTGGTATCCACATGTTTTCCTTCTCGAATAATCATATTAGCTGTGGGTCTCAAGAAACATATGGGAGGAGTGAAAGGGAAGGAATCCAATAGCCACAGCTGAATTGGGAAGTTGTATGTGCGCCCTTTAAAATAAGTTGTCATCAGTATTTAAGTGAGTACACAAACATACAGAAACAGTTCACTCTACCTTCATACTTGACAGGGATATTTCCGATCAGTTTCAGGAGATCTCTTTGGCTGCTGTCACTAAATGCTGAAAGTTGTTTAAGAGATATAGTTAAGCACACTTCCACAAGCCTTGACAAAGCATGAACAAAGACTTAATGAACAATTACTTTATTAAGTATGATTTAGGCTCGGTAACTACTGAATTAAGGAGTTGGGGGTCAAGAGTTTGTGTTCATTGTGAATAAACTTAAGTCTTTGTTCGTGCTTTATTAAGGCCGTTAAAAGTGTAGTTATTCTCAATTCTAATATCTCAATACAAATCTTACTGTAAGTGCCAGGAGAGGGTTTTATCTCTGGGTAGATACGGTGGATTTTCTGTAATTCTTCAATGGCAACATCATGGAATTTGTACTGATATTACAGAAAATAGTTGACATATAAATACACTTGAATGTTCAAAGATTCAATAACTGGTTTGTTTAATTTAAAATGAGGGCACATGGATGGTTTAATAAAAGAACCATTTAACTACATCATACAACAGAGTCTATGGGTGTCAGTCAGAAGCAACTGAACAAGTTATGCCAGTTGTCAATATAGACAACAGATTAACTTCTTCTTACACATTTCTACTTGAAATTAGCCGTATGTCTGTAACTGACCTTGGAAAGAATTCGTTTAATTTTCTCCGAGCTGAGATCCATCTATTTGGGAGCCAGAAAACCGGATTGATATATCTTTTAAAGTAGTTCCTTTGGTTTCAGCCTGACTAAACTGAACTTTCCGCAAAATACCAGCGGCAAGGACCAGACCACGCCCACTGTGAAATACCCAAGTACGGCAAGCGTGAAGGGACAAAGGAGTTTGTTTATATAGGCTATTCGCTGTTCTACCCAGATTTACCACATTTTGCTGTCATAACCACGAACATAAAACATTTGTATTGCATTTTTTTTGCGAAAAAGCAACACAAAGTGGCACACAATTGTGCAGTTGGAAGGAAAATTCTACATGATTTACAGATTAACAATAAAAAATTTAAACAGAAAAGTGCAGTGTGCAAAAGTATTCAGCCCCTTTTCCCTGAGTGCAGCCAATCGCCGTCCGAACTCAGACTCACTGACTTTGGAGTGAGGGGTAAGGCAGGGCTGTGCTTGGTCCCTCCTGTTGTTCGCTTTGTACTTGGAACCATTGGCTCAATATATTAGATAATCGAAAACAGTTTATGGCGGCTCAATTTATGGGTAATGAGCATAAAATTGACTGCGAGGCAAATTATGTCTTACTATATTTGTCCATACCTAATGTGATGATGCATTTTCTTTATGATATTGGTCCAATGTCTGGATACAAATTTAATATACAAAAAATGACATTCTCTATTACTGATGACGACTCCCTACGTCCTTTAGAAAGACTTGCCCATTTAAATGGCAAACGGAATCCCTTAAATATTTAGGTGTGATCCTCCATAAAGAACTACAAACAATCTAGAGAAAAAAACTGTACTAATCTTTTCTCCACTAAAAAAGAAAGACCTTGAAAACTGGACTCTTATCTCATACTTAAGTCAAAGGACTTTTTTGTGTGTGTATATATATATATATATATTATATTATATATATATATATATATTATATATATATATATAATATATATATATAATATATATATTACATACACACACACACACACACACACACACACACATACACACATACATACGTATATACACTCATATACACACATATATGTGTATATATATATATATATATAAACACACATATACCTATACTACATATACACATACACATATACGTACCCGTAAACACACACACATACATATTGTACATAACACATAACAGGAATTTATTGATGATCAGGTTCAAGATAATTGTCCCATTTTGTTCATTGTCTTTTAAATTTGTTCATTTTTAAGTTGAGTCTTGAGGTTATTTTTTCCATTGTGATATATGATATTTGTCCCAAGGTCCTTATCACCTGTATCACCGGGGCGGTTTGAGTCATACATTTTTCTGTGAGGGCCTTCTTCCCAGCTGCCAAGAGTATGTTCTAAAGATATCCTTCCATTGTGTCCACTGTCGGGGGTTTGAGGCCCAAGTACATTAATTGCAAAATTGAATCTATTCCAAATTCCATCCCTAAACGGCTGTTCGATGAGTGGAATAAAACAAACTCAAGAATGATTATCTCTTCCTCGTATTTCTTTCTATTCTCAGCGTCTGACATCTCTTCTGCGTAGTCCCGCAACATTTTTCGGAAGTTCTCATCTTTGAAAGCCTTTGTGAACCTGCCCATCTCTTCTTCTGTCACATTCAAACATTCAAATTCAGCTCCGACAGTTTACCTTCATGCTGCATGGTCGCTATACTGTAGGCGATGTTCAGACAGAAATCAATGTAAAACTATCCTTGAGCTGACCAGATAGTGTTGACATTGCCATTACAAGAAACGGTGTCAACAAAGGTGTTTATTAGAATCTTTTTTTTAAATTGTATTTCTATGTTCGTAAATTTGCTTTTATGTTTAGGGTCGTTGTCATACTGAAGGTGAACCTCTGCCCCAGTCTCAAGTGTTTTGCAGACACCAACAGGTTTTCTTCCTATACATAATTTATTTTATTTTTCTAAGTACCATAACTGTACTAGAGCAGACTTAAACCAAGACTACCCTAGGCTAGAACTACAAGCTATGAGTCCCCACAACCCTGTTTTCTCACCTGAAAGATATTTGTGAAAGTAAATCCCCACAAGCCCTTATCAGGTCCAAATCTTGACTACCTCTAAAGCCTGAGCAACAATGGAATGGTTTAAAGCAAAACAGTCCAAACGTAAATCCACTGCAGTTCACAAATGCTCTCACTCCAAACTGACGGAGCTTGAGCAGGTTTGCAAAGAAGAATGGGCAAAGCTGGCAGAGACACACCCCAAGAGACGTTCAGCAGTAATTGCAGAGAAAGGCAGTTCCAAAAAGTATTGACTCTTGGGACAGAATCACTTTTTATTTAACTGGAAATCATGTAGAATTTTCCTTTCATAAACAATTGAGTGCAACTTTGTGTTGCTCTTTCACAATAAAATGCCAACACAATTTATAGAAGTTTGTGGTCATAACGTGACACAATGTGGAAAAATGATGGGT
This sequence comes from Chaenogobius annularis, assembly GCA_015082035.1. NCBI lineage: Eukaryota > Metazoa > Chordata > Actinopteri > Gobiiformes > Gobiidae > Chaenogobius > Chaenogobius annularis. The sequence continues at coordinate 1,560,913 of BJKM01000043.1, forward strand.
TTTCCAAAAATGATGGCCTTGTAAATGTACCCATCAAATTTACCAATAATTCCACTATCTTATCTTTTTCTACAGAACTTTACCTCATCAAAAAAAACAAATTGAAATAAAATAACGCACCAAACGCCTCATGGGTGAAGTATTTTTATACAAAGGAATTTTTTGGTGAACTGTCAGAACACACAAAATGAAAATAAATTAATAATCACTTAAATCTTTAATTATTTTGTAATGTTTGCATATTTAAAAAGTATTGATAATAATTGAAAAATATGCAACAACCTCGAGTCAAAAATAGGTTGTCATTGCAACAGACATTTGATGCCATTATCTAAAAATCACTTTTATATTAATCTGTACATCAGTGTGCAGCACAAATGACATTAGCACAATAGTCGGAAACAAAAATAAATATGAGAACTGCCTTCACCATATTTCTGCAAATACATTTCATGTTCTTTTGCTAAAATATTTGTCCAATGTGCCTACGTCCACATATGGTTGGAAGTGAAGCTAAGGAAATAGTTCATAAGCAAAAATGAGGAAAGACAAAAGTCAGGGGTCATCATCTTCTTTGTTTTTTGGCATTTTTCATTTTCATTTTCATTTTTATTTCCTCTTCCTCTTTTTTCTCCTCCTCGAGATCTTCGTGTACAGCCATTCTCAAGCTTATGTGGAGAGAACAAGTACAAGTAAATGTCAAAGAAATACATTTAAAGTAATTTGAGTTACCAGAGTATCACCTTCTGGCCTCCTCTTTTTGCATATCTTTCCAACTGCTTTCCATAAATCGTAGTGCATAATCACTTTCATCTTTGTATCTAAAGGGAGATGAAGAAGATTGAGAAAGAAATGGTGAAAACATGTTTTACACAATGACAAGTATTGTGAGTACATTTAAATACTTACTTGTTTCGATCGTAGCCAAAAATTTGTTTAATGTGTTTGGAAATTTCGTCTTGGTCATCATCCCCATCATCAATAAAATCATCCATTTCAGAATCATACTCATCTTCGTCCTCCTCATATTTCCTCTTGTATGCAGACGTAATAGGTGGCAGCATTGGACCTGGAGAATCAAACAGAAGAGCAGCAAATAACCAGGGGTGGAAAGTAACTAATTACAAATACTCACACAACTGTAATTGAGTAAATTTTTACACTTGTACTCGAGTATAATTGTAGTCATATAATTGTTAGTAGTACAGCACAAATCCCAACATCTGTTTCATGCTGTATCTGTTTATTTCCACACCAAAATGACACTGCATCGCCAGCTCTGATTGGCCAGCGCCAATTGTGATTTTAACTTTCAGGTGTACTTGAGTACATTATTTGCTTTGTAACTGTACTACAAATTTGAAGTAGTCTTTACACCATTGCAAACAATGCACTTAATATAAAAATATAAATGAATAAATATAAGCATGAGTTAAAGAAATGTTATTAGAGATATTTGCATGTAGTCCGCATAAGTGCGTTCAGACTTAGCTTACTTGTTTGTTCCTGGTTTGAGCCAAGTTTATTACTGATCTTGATTCATGGAACATTTCCACCTGCCCTTATTAGCTCGATTCCCCTCAACTCGGCCCCGATAACCAGGTATGTTTTTAGTATTACTTGTGGAATACATGGTTACCAAGCGGTTTTGATGTATATTGATTTGTTGTAGGCAGTTTCCATGGATACATTAGTTTGGTCCTGTTCTAGCCCTGTCCTGCCAGTTTACTTCTGGGGTTAATCCCATCTTCAATGGGTTGTTTGTGCAGGAGTGAACATATGATATTATGACAAGTGATTTTGCACAAGGAAAGTATTTTACCTGGAGGTCCGTTCATGGGTCTCATCTGCGCCACCCCGGGTCTCATCTGCGCCACCCCGGGTCTCGGCTGCGCCACCCCGGGTCTCGGCTGCGCCACCCCGGGTCTCGGCTGCGCCACCCCGGGTCTCGGCTGCGCCACCCCGGGTCTCTCGGCCGGGTCTCGGCTGCGCCACCCCGGGTCTCGGCTGCGACACCCCCGGTCTCGGCTGCGACACCCCCGGTCTCGGCTGCGACACCCCCGGTCTCGGCTGCGACACCCCGGGTCTCGGCTGCGACATCCCGGGTCTCGATGGAACACCTTTAGACCCCATCACATTCTTGGATGAAATGGTTTCAGATACAACAGTGCACCTGGGTGTCCCAGGTCCTCCCCCAACACTTCCAGTCGCTCGCCCCGGATTTGGTCCCCCATCACCAGGTCGGTTTTGCCCAACACTCTGAGTTCTGACCCCACTGGGACCAGACTTAATGCCAGATTTAATTTGAGGTAGGCCTCCAGGCCTGGCTTGTGGATGATCTGGTTTGCTAGAGCTGCTTGATCCTGGTTTTGGTATAACGTTTGGTTTTACAATGGCATTCATTCCTGGCCTTTGTGGTTCTCTTTTCTGTGGCAGATTTTTTTGGCTTGTTAAAGTCGAACTGGAAGGCCGATTGCCAGGAGAGCTCACAGATTTTCCTTTAAGCAATGACGAGCCATCTTTTTTGGCAGGGTGGTCATTTGAGACTGTTGATTTGTGGCTGGATGACGGTTTGGTCCCCATTTGTTTGGCGGAAATTTGAGAATGTGTAGGCCTTGATGGGATTTTACTGCTGGTGGAACTAGATGAACCTGGTGTGACTCTGTCTTTTTCTTTATGAGACGAGTTGAGTTTATCTCTGTCATTAACACTTGATTTTGAAGAGTTTGTTTTATTGTTTTTTTCTTGCCTTTGCAAATGCCTGTCTGCACTGACAGATATTTTTGGGTTCTGTATTTTATTATGTTTTTCATGAGTTTTAGAGGAACTTAAGCTAGAGGTAGACGTCCCCTCTTTTAAAGACCTTTCTCCCTTCACATATATTTTTTTAGCTTTGCGTTCAAGTTCTAATTCCTTTTTTTCATCTGCTGTGCGAAGCCTTTCTTCCTTTATTACAATCTTGGGTTTCAACTCAATTGGTTCAAACTGTTTTTTTTCTGCAAGCTTAAGTAAATCTGCAAAGTTTAATGGAGAAGATTTTGGTGCCGCACTTGGTTTCACTGACGACTTAAAACTGCTGTTGGTAAAAGTGTTTCTTTGTGGCTCCTGCTCTTCTTCAGAATCAGTTTGCTCGTATTCATAATTGTCTTCATCATCCTCGGGGTCTATTGCACCATTTCTAAATGTATCTGAATTAGATCTCTCTTCTTCCATTTCTTGCTTTGATCTTCTTTTTTTAGGGGCTTCCACAATCGGGATACCATTGTAACCTTTGAAATTGTCCTTAGTTCTGGAAGCCATAGCTCGGGCTTTGCGGTCCGATTTCAACTCAACCCTTTTGGCCAGGAGTTCTTCTTTCTGTTTCTTCATTTCTATTACTGAGGGACACACAATTAAATAATCATTAGGGTTTGGCATACAATTTAATCCTTAATACCAAATTTATTTTAAAGCGTTCTTACCTTTCAGTTTATCATCTACTTTTTGCTTTTTCAGGAGAGCTTGTATTGCAGCAGGGTTTACACCCTTTGACTTGGGGTCTTTCTTTGGTGGCCCAGTTTGTAAACTGTATCTTTTCTGGTTATTGAAAGATATTTGAGAGAAAAAAATTCAATGATATTGAATAAGCTTCATGGAGAAAACATTTAAATGATTGAGAACTTTTATTGTGACAGCTGGTTGTAATGAAACACATGTGCCGCTTAAGTCCAAATTAGCTTACTGCTTTGAGAGCTGCTTTTTTGTTAGCCTTTAGCAGCAGTTTACGATCACAATTCAAAAGACGTGATCTATAGCCAATTTAAAACATACATATGTAAGCTTATCTTACCTGTACATTACTGCCGCCCCGGTTTTGAGTAGCAATAGATAAAACATTGTCAAAGTCCATCATATTGCTGCCGATGTTATCACCACCTGGCAGGTTCCTACAAAGTTTTAGTGTGTTTACTTTAGTAACAGTTTAATAGAAGATCGCTCCTCAAACAAAATCTTGGAACTGCCACGTCTGCCCTCTTTTTGGAAATCCCAAAATGACGGAAAACGCAGTTAAATGATAGTTGCTCTACCACTGTGTGCGTTTACAGGGTTAGCATAGTTAGCCACTGTCACTAAGCCATCAAGAAAGAGTGGAGACGACGACGACACCACAAAAGATGGAAGCATTAGCCATCAAACTAGCCATCAAAGTATGTTCTTTAAGAGAAAAAAGGTTAAGAAAGACAACTCAATCGGCAACAGCGACAATTAGGGGAAAAATTGTGAACCAAGAAGCTACAGGGGAAGTGAGGGGGATGATTGAACTGCACTTCCGCTTTAGCAACAAATAATAAAATTGAAAGTATGTAAGAAGTAAATACATTGTATAAAACCAAATTGAACAAACTGCGCATAACATAAAAAACATAATAGCTCAAAATATTTTTCACACACACACACACACACACACATATATATATATATATATATATATATATATATATATATATATATATATATATATATATATATATATATATATATATATATATATATATATATATATAAATATATATAAATATATAAATATATAAATATATATACATATATATTCTTTAGACTTTATTCTTTAGAGTTTTTATTATATATTTTTTCTTTTTATATGACCCATAATACAGTACAGTACATCCATGGAACCTTAATAAAGCTCACCACGTGGCGTCGCTGTTTTCTTGAATCAGACTGAAACGTCAACACAGTTTCACTAGAAAGTTCCACGTTTTTGAGTGATTGTGATTGTGGTAGTGGTGTCTGTGGATTTACACTTCTTAAAATCGAGGCCAATTGATTTTGATTAACTGACTGTGGTAGTGCTGTGGGGACTTATATTTGAATACATTTAATATTTTAACGTGCAATAAGTACCTACAATTTTAGAATTACTAATGAAATAAAATAGACACATAATATACACACAATTTAGAGGGCAAAAAAGGAACAGAGCAATGAATGGTTATTGGTTGCAGTGCAGTGCAGTGTTCTGCATCCTTCCAAATAAATGCAGTATTTTAGCATAATTATAAATGCAATACTTTGACATCGAATACCAATTGAATCTGTTTTATCTATTTAGAATGTAAAAGCACCACAATTTACTGGCGTTATTCTTCTATATTCTTTCATACGTAAATAAAGGCCATCTGCTTTAAAATGTAAACACAATGAGACTCCTCCTATCGGGGCGTCACTGATGTATGGTTCCGCCCATTTCTCCACAATCCTCCGCTCTGATTGGTCAACACTGAGATCATTGACCACGTTCCAAACAGTTTGCACAGCCCACTTGACGTTTTCCCGCCCACTAACGAGAAGACAAAAACAACCCGCATCTCCTGTGCAGCATTATCCAGACACGGGCAAACTTTAGCGTAACAACGTCCTTTTTTCGGCCTTCTTGGCACTCTAAGACAATGGTTTCTCCAGTCACGGTGGTAAGTGATGCTTTTATCCATGGAAAATAGCCTAAAATGAGCTGATGCTGCTAAAAGAAAGCTAATAACTTTCGGTAGCGGTGATTTCTGCTCTGCGTTGTTAGCAAATAGCTTCACAAAGCGTGTTGTCGTGTATTCTTATAACTTATTTATTTTGATGTCATCACATTAGTACTGTCACTTGATTAAAATGTAAACCACAATCCAGTGATCGTTCCAGGAGGAGTCAGTGAGGGCACACAGAAGGCAGGAAGTTTCATGGTCTAAGTATTGTTATGCAACAACTCAACTCATTGGTTTAATTCACATTGTCTACACCAGTTTCTACACATTTCCAAAAAGCAGTGCCTCCCAGGTAAAATATGAAGTCATGTGACGAGCTTTTGTCTGTTTTATCCTGCACCGCATGCGCAAACAGGACATCTGCCTTTACTGCCTGCTTTCACCTTTGTGTTTTGCATAGAATCTGTTGTGTTGAAAGTTGTACTACTATTTCTATAGTAGCGCAGGGAAAAGACGTTCAGAGTTGTGCCAAACACGACAGCTGGCGGGTTAATTAAAGCGAGCCCTGCACGACATCTTCTTTCTTTGACAGAGCTGCCATTACATTTTATGATCAAGAACGCGCCTTGCATTGGAGATGTTCTGCTGTGCAGAAGTGGTTTAATGTCTTCATGGTCGCAGTTTCCTGTTCATTGACATACAATGACAACACAATTACAAATGTTATCTTGTTATTGTTAAGGTGTGTTGTTATTACAGTGTTTCCCACGACTCAAGCTGATCACTGACATCTAAACGTGACTGGATCTTGATTAACATTTTATTATGTCCTTGTTCCTAGTTTTATTACACAATCTGTTTTTATTGCTTCTTCACTGTCCCACTTGTCCCAACTCAAGTATTCTTCTGGATACAGAGCAGTAACATCATGCCAGACCCGCTTATGTTACGGTTTGTGTCAGCCAAATGCAAAGCTTTGTCATTTATATGTCACTAGTAACGTCAGTAATGATAATTTCATTCCCCCCCCCCCCCCCCCCCCCCCACCCCCCCCCCCCCCCCCCCACCCCCCCCTCCCCCCCCCCCCCCCTCTTTAGTACGGTCAAGTTTTGAGGGGTGGACAGAAAGAGTGATAGGAAAGAATGTATAATACATAACATAACACATTCCACATTAGGAAGTCTTAACCCCTATAATTATCACTCTTCCCAATAAAAGACAGATGGTATGTAATTGAATATTTTTTGTTCACATTTATACAACAACATTTAAGTTAATTGTCCAGAGAGTTGCATTGTTAGTTTACAAACAATATTTTCTTTGGGGCATAGTGTATAATCTAATCTTTCCATTTTAATGGTCCTGACTTCAGAAATAGTCCAAATGTGTACTCTTTTGGAGCAGCCCTGTGTAGTATTCTTAATACTCTTAACTAAGGGAATATATAGGTATTGTAGGAATTACCCCAGACATCAAGGTAATAATATTATTGGAGCTGTAGCTGAATAATTTGCCTTGATCGATAAATTCATCTGATTCTCAATACATACGCCGTACTAAAGAATAGTATACCATTTCCTCATAGTTTACTAAATATTTCCCTCTGCTCAAAACAGCTAGAGTTTTTGTAATCATTAAATAGTCAAGAATAAAGACTGTTTGAATGATCTCCTCATGCATGTCAACCTTGTTTTAGTTGTACTTGAAACCTAATTATAATTCTGAACATCATTAAACTTGTTATATCATTGACTACTTTATTCATTAACAGCTAATGTTCAGTCCCTCAGCTATCAAATCAGCGTTTAACTTGATGGAGCGTGAAAAGGTTGAGTAGTCCTTCATAACTAATGTCCTTCACTTTGTCCCATCAGACACACAGCTGCCTCAGTCTGTACAAGTACACAATAGAAAAATGAGCCCGTCCTCCTGATGTGAGAACGTAGGCTTGAGCCTTTACTTCCTGTAAACATGATGGAACTTAATGGAACCCAACACACTTTGGATAAGTGAATATAGCAGATTAATTGAACACTTTTATGTCTTTAGTTTTCCAGTGGACTGTGAATCTTAGGATAAAATATCAACCAAGTAAATTCAATTGTTTAGTTATCATTCTTTTTCCTCATACAGAAAATGTTTTTACAAACCAAGTTAAAACAAAAACTGTATTATTCAAATAATAATATGCTTTTAAAATGTTTACAAAAATGACAAAAGTATTCAAAGTTATAACACGAACTCTTACACACAAAATAAGTACAGTTACACAGTAGCTACAGTTACTATTATGTCAAATCTGGTTGTTTTGGGTTGTTTGCGTTTAGGGACATATTTATACAATGCGACTGTGATGTGACTGGCTCTTTTTGGAGCAGTTGTGCAATAGCTCCACCCCTGTCCAGGATCATAAACTATATGACCTATGGTACCCCCCCCTCATTTAGTTTTTTTTTCTCACCTCTTAACTTTCCATTGCCCTCTTCTGCGTGTGCCCTCTTAAATCCAGCTGTCACCCATGCCTGGACTCCTCACCCCTCCCCCCCCTATGGACAGTGCGATTTCACTTCTGCCTTTTCTGCCTTTTCTGCATTCCTTTTGCCCTTTTCGCTCACTCTTTCACAATCAGTGCTTCCAGCAATCGTTTAGCTTATTTCCTTTCACAGAATGTGTTTTTTCCAAGGCAGGATGAAGAAAAATGAACCCCCGTTTAGGGCATCCCCTTCATTCTAGCTGTTAAAATCTCTACTTGCTTAAGTAGACCTTCAGGCTTCTTAACTCCAGTGAACCCTGGAGCCCCCATAGCTGACCATAGCCCCCCCTCCCAACAGTTTAATTCTTATCCATGACTGATCCTCATGGGATTTCTGCTCCAAGCAACCAGATTCTGAGAAATGTACGCGGGTGGTCACTTTTGGGGTGTTACACAAATGTCTTTCTCGGTTGCATTATAGTTACCCCTACTGTGATCATCTATTTGTGCAGGAAGAAATATGGATAGTTCCTCAGTGGTCAGACAGACACCTGATATGTTAGAGTCAGGGTAAAGTTTACTAAAAGTCACACGGAGGTGCTTAGACTAGCTCTTTCATTTCTCTTCCCACATACCAAGTCATGCATTACTGACCTTGCCATGCAAATTAGTGTCCACAAAGAACAGCTTCGAGAGGCTAATTTTAGCTGCTCATGTTCCTCTTTTTGGTCAAAGTTATGAGAAAGGGATTTTGTAACACTGCGTGGCGTGCCTTTGGTGTAGATCTGAAAGCCCCTTTTATCTCAGCAGACAAAGCTATAGGATCATATTTATCATGAGTCATTTATTAACCTGCCCAATAGACACATTGTTTGAATGTGTTCTGTGTTTTCCAGGTCAAGAGCGAAGGCCCGAAGCTGGTGCCGTTCTTCAAAGCAACCTGTGTCTACTTTGTTCTTTGGCTGCCCACCTCCAGTCCCTCTTGGTTTAGTGCGCTGATCAAATGCCTGCCCATCTTCTGCCTCTGGGTGTTCCTGCTGGCCCATGGCTTCAGCTTCTTGGGTGAACACTCCAGCGCCCGGAAGATATTGGCCGGGCTCATATTTTCAGCACTGGGTGACGCTTTTCTCATCTGGCAGGAGCAGGGATACTTCGTCCATGGTGAGACCCAACAAAGCAGTTGCATTATCATATAAAAGAATGTGGTCATGTCATGGAAATAGCTCGCAGTACAACAAATATCCATGTCCAAATTGTTGAAGAAGCATTAATGTGCCTCATACAAGCTAGGAAGGAATTGCCTACATTTTATGAAATGAGTAGCGTACAACAGTACAACAGTTAATTGATATCAACTGAAATGCATAATCAGTGTACAATGTTCCCAAAGCAAAGTGTGACTTTTGTTTTTGACCAAGTGAAGCTTTTTTATTAGACCCAGAACCACCCAGAAGCCACTTTGTCACCAGCATCCCCGGAAAAGCCTTTTTAGATACTTGATGTTTTCTTGTTTTGTTTGAATTAATTTTGCTTTTCAGTACCAATTTACCCTTCTACTTGTTGTAGGCAATACTGAATTTTGAAAATGATTAACTAGATATTACAACATAAAATTGCATTCAAAGTCTTAAAATAGGTACTTAATTAAGTAACCCAACCAGGGTGCACGGTGCTTGTACGGCAACACAATCTTAAATATTAATATTTAACATATATTTACTATTTCACAGGTCTTCTAATGTTTGCCATCACCCACATCCTTTACTCCTCGGCCTTTGGGATGAAGCCCACTAACGTGCGTGCAGGCCTGGTCATCACTCTTGCATCTGCCCTGTTCTACAGCCTGTTGTACCCTTACCTTTCGGGCCCTTTCACTTACCTGGTGGCCGTCTACATTGCCCTGATTGCCTTCATGGGATGGAGGGCAATCGCTGGCGTGCAGTTAACCAACGACTTGTGGACCTGGACCAAGATGTCTGCCTGCTTCGGTGCCGTGCTCTTTATAGTTTCTGATATCACCATTGCCGTCAACAAGTTCTGCTTCCCCGTGCCTCATTCCCGAGCTATCATCATGGCTACCTACTACGCCGCCCAAATGCTCATCGCGCTGTCTGCCGTAGAGTGCCAGGGCGCGGAGGTGGCGCGGAAGAGATTGTGAATGGTGACCTCGGCCAGTGGGACAGAAGAAACTACAGCACACAGTATGGCCCTGAGTGATGAGAATGGACACATTGCACTGCCAGGTTCCCACCCCTTCACCTTCATCTCAGTGTGCCGCTCTCACTCCAAAGTTGTTACCGTGACAACCACTCCGCTCAGGCCCCCATGTGGCCTTTATTCTCCTGCCCCAGTATGGTAGTTTGCACCTGTCTTACACCTATGAGGACAAGGTAGTATTATCGTTCCTGCTGTCAGATCTAATCACAGATCTTAGAAAACCTAGTCACCGTAGAAACTGATAGAGAGGTGATAGCAACCGGAATGTGAATTATTGTAATTTCATTTGCGCATGCCACTGGGGACCAGAGCAGTGTGCATGCTCAAGCTTTTAAGTGTGTTGGATGTTTTTACCTCATATTTCCATCAAAGCATGTGGTCCAATAACATAAGTTCATCGTATGATAATTTATATTAGCAAAAGCCTTCCAAAGGGAGTGATGTTCCCCCCGATTGTTGGGTGCTATTTTCTTTACCAGGTAATATAAGGTCCTTTTTGTTTCACTTAGAACAACTTAAGTACATTATTTACTTACTTTGTTCTTCCAGTCAACACCTAGTCTTTAATAACATGTGTCTGGAGGCCTGAAGGATGCAATGGCCGGAGGAAAAGACAGTTTCATGAGTATTGTCAATATTATTTATTGAATAGAATGATACTGTTGTGTGCAGTTACCAAACAGGAGGCGGAACATTGTTTTTTTATTTTGTCTTTAATTTCACCGCAACAAGTTACCACTTTTAAGCGCTTTTAAGTCCACTCGCTTGGTCGTTTGTTTTGTCACATTGATGAAGATTGAGGCCTTGTGGTTTAGTTGGTAAAGTCGATAGGTTCTTCTGCTGGATAAGACGAGGCTCACTTTAGACATTGATTGTTGTGACGACTTTGAAGTAAAGGCCATGTTATGAGAGAGTGTTCCTCAGAGCGGTGTGCGCCATGCATGATGATGATTTAGAAATGTAAATATTTCAACCCATGCTTCCATTGAAACATTTTTGTTCATCTTTTTATTCTTTCAATTCCATCACAGATAAAATTTGACATTTTGTGATATTTTAACTTAGCCTTTCCCTGACTGAAATCACATTTAGAAACAAGTGTCTTATTCAGCTCTCAAAACAAATACTGTGTAAATCATTCACAAACAAGTGTGTCAGTGAGCTGTTCTAGTTTGTGACATTTGTAACAACAACTCAAAACAGCAGACACACCACCTAATGTATTCTCACTTACATAAACGTACTTACTGTAACCGTCTAAACTTTGTATTATATCAGAACTAGTGCTGATAGAGTATTTGTACATTGAAAATGCTCTCTTAGAAGTGTACATACTTTCATAAGAGAAATTAGGTCAGGTAAAACCACTACAAAATGTGGGTAGATACTATATAGTTGTAGTAGATTGAAGTATTGCATTTATATTATGAACCTTTCTCCAAAAGATTGAATGGAAACCCCTTTAATGGGTTATGCATACGCACAAAAAGGAGCACATGCTGAAGTGTGTTTTTTTTCACGTGACACCTTTATGCCAGATCTACTGGCAGACCCGGGTGTTGACACTAATAAAAGCTTCAACAACCAAAACAAAGGCGGTCATGGAAAGACACTCAGACCGGTCTCCTGTCTCACTGATAGTTCGCTCACATTTCCTCTGGCCTGTCAACATGCTTGTCAGCGCAATCATTCTGCTTTGTCAGCCACCAGTCCATCACTGTAGCTGCTGTTTATAAAAAAAAAGTCCTTCCATCTCTGTGCCAAAATTGGACGAAGCTTGCAAAATTTAAATTTGACCCAGATTATTAAAATATTCTGTGGACATTTAAGGTACAGTACAGTGAGCTGACAGGCAGCCTCTATCCGCCGAGGATCGCTCTCAAATGTATGAATGTTGTTGTAGATTTAAAAACACAACCAGGCAAAACACTCACATTAAACACATTTTAAAACAGGCCTCGAGGAAAGCTTCAAAGTAATATTTGTGCCACACCTTGCATTCTATCTTTTTAAAGTTGAAGGAATGCAATGACCAAAAGCAATATACATTTGTACGGTATCTCAGTTAGAGATGTCACAAAAATTTGCTTGATTATTCACCCCACAATGTAATCGTAAGACCCAAAAAATAATAATCATGACAATTTTAGAAGCAAAATGATTATGGTTGGTTGTTCAATCTACCGTCCCCACAAAATATACCTAAATGTAATGACATTTTGTATCTGGCTGTTTTTTCTTTTCACGTTTCTTTTGTCTTTCCGAAAATTTCAATTCATAAATCCGTTCACAAACTTGAGGAACAGGAACATGTTGGACCACGGGAATGAAAGAAAATGAGAGATTTCACTGTTGTTTGGTCACAGTCTCAATAACTAGGGATAATCGTTAAATCGCGATGTTTTTCTCTCAATAATCGTAAGACTACAGTTTGATATCGTGACATCCCTAATTTCAGTACAAACTCACTTTTAACTATAATTCTATATCCAATTTCCTTGGAGTTGCCTCACGACTTTGTTGCAAATCAATCTCTCTTTTGTGTGTGGGGCCCATCTCGTTGGTAACTCGGCCTGTCCACTTGTTTCTGAGGTGTTTTTGTCGAGCGTTACTGTAGCTGGTTTGAGGTGAGGCGGTGAAATAGGACACAAGAAACAGTCCCTCTCCCGGCCGGCCCCTCCACAGGCGGTAAGCGGGTGGACGCATCACTTTACCTCAGCTCGTCAGCGACTCTGTTGTTTAAAGCTTTTATGTGCGCGGACAAAAGCAGACTGGGAGAGCTGTTGCCCAGGCCACAATAGTCATCTAGAAGCTTTGCCAGTTTAAAGTGCCTATGACCGGTTAGACCACTCATCGAACTAAAATGCAGCTAAGATAAATATACTTTGAATTTGGCAAAAAATTATGAAAAATTTTAACTCAGAATAGCTCATATCTTAGGTTTATAATTTCACTTCCTGTTTGTAATCGATTACATCACACTAGGAAACTACCCAGCGAACACTGGGCAAAAACTTATCTAATTTAAGTTTTGATTTTTTATTTGACAAATTAAAATATATGAGAGTGACTTTATTTTGTTGAATTAATGTTTAGAGGGTCAAAATTCTGCATAAACTTCGAATGACAGGAATGAGTCACTTCCTGTAATTTTCTACAGACTTATCAACGTTTTCTCCACAAATACCTACTCAATTGGTGTAAAACTATTATTTATACGTTCAAAAGGTATAAATACACCACATAAAGTCAAAATTAGAAAATCATAAAAACCCGTCATACGCACTTTAAATTCTAGTTGATGTCACTATTTCAGTGTATATTTACTGCACTTTTGTTTAAAATGTAGTTTGTGTGACCGTACAATTCAAACCATTGCTGTTAATCTGTTGTACTCATAGCAGAGATCGTCCCTCAAACACAGCTTAAGAGAAGTATGTAAAATAAAGTCATGATCCTTTGTAAAATGAAACCAAACTTACTGTGTTGTGCACTTACATGCTCCTTACTCTCGAGGGCCAATCTATCTCTGTATTGTATTCATTCAAGTATATGCTGATTTCCTTTAACTTCAAACCTTGTGTTATTTTGAATCGAGAATAAGGTTTCACTAAATCATGAACAATTTATTTTATAGGCATTACCTAATGTTGAAGTGTATTCATTTTATAGTGTTATTCTGAGAGACACAGTAGCCCCTAGTTGTTTTTGATATGTTTTGTTTCAGGAAAACAGTGACATATTTGTACTTATTGACACTTTAGCCTTTCATTTTTTGTTTTTACTTTGTGATTATTTCTTTAGTAGAAATAAATAGTTTAATTGCTGTAGTGAAACTGCTATGAATGTGAATATCTATTGGAGAAATAAATGCAACTGCAATGCAACACTACCAGTTTGTGCTATTCCTTTTTTATGTATGCAAAATGAAGACGAAACAGATGAAGGCCATTTAAAGAACGCATCAGAGGCTTGCAATTTGCTCTTGCTACAGTTGTTAATTCAAAACCAAATCTACACAACTATATAGTAATAGTATAACACATACTAATAGTATAGTAATAAATATAATGTAGGAAATGGTAACTAAAAGGACAAATAAAATGAAAATGGGGCTACCTGTTTTTACAAATGAACTCTCTGGATATTTGCTGCTCTTTCTAGTTCCAAACAAATGCACATTACTTCTTTCCTGTTGGGTCACAGCCAGTTCTCTTCTAAAGCCTCTCATTCATTTTCAGCCAAAAGACCAGCAATCAAAGAACTCTTGTCTTCTAACCCTGGTGAGACGCACGTCGTGCTGACATAATGGAAAGTGCTCGTCTGATTGATTGAATCTGATTGTAAAACAACCTTTTATCAACTCCTTTGTTTTTTTAGTCTGAAAAAGTTTAAACTACCCCCTTTGACAAACTATCTTTTCAATCAACTTTCTGTTAAAAGTCCAAAGATTCTCTCCAATCTCTTTTCACTTTTTGTCCTTAATAAGTGAGGTAAGTAAGACATTGAATAAATCAAAATATTTTAATTTGGCATGACAACACTGAAAGCACACAGCAAGCCCTCGTTAAGTTCATGAAAATGGATCAATCATTTGCTATGCTTCTGTCTAATATGAGAAAGAACCATATTCATTAAATTGTACAATTATTTGCCTTGCAAATTTGCAAATTGGCTTTATGCAAGGAGACTTGAAATACAATTAACTAGAAATCGACTTGGGGAATGAAATGACATTAGAGTCTTGTCACCATAAGTAACCTGAGAGAAATGATGTGTTAAGACATATTCAGTCCATGTAAATGTATTCATGAAATGGAGGGTTTAATCGGTGTAAAGCCACAAGATTATTCCCCTGATTCTGTTTTCAAAATCTAGTCATAAAAGATATGAATGCAGCTGTTGATGCAGTCGTTGAGCTGATGTGATAGATGACCCTCTTAAACTCTGACCTCATTTTAAGTTCAAATGCAGTAAAACAGGATTGTCAGAAATCTGCTCTAATTCTTTCATAATGTACAATGAGACGTTTAATTCAGTGATGCATTCAAGCACAACAACCTCAATAGAGACTTTTAGAAAATGTGGTTGTAACGTAAGAAACATGCTAAAACCTACAGCATCAAGTCTATTTTACATCTAAACTACGACTACTCCAGTTCTAAACTACGTAGTCTAAACAGCAATAGTTCTGACTAAGGACTAACCCAAAACATGAAGAAAATGTGTTTAAAATAGACTCATAATAGAATATGATGTACCACCTAAAGGGAGATCATTAATCTTATGCAAATTGGTTTGAGAAGCCAACATGATGCCTGAAAGGTTAACTGGGCTCACATTATTAGTGGTAAATTACAGCTTTCCTCAAACCACCCCTGAAGTTCTGAAATAATGAGATGTGTCAGTGTTGTTTTTTTTCAACTCATTCAACCTCAATATTTCCAAAAGCTAACTGGGTACAGGAAAACAGGAAAACTAGTATGAGACAAATCAATTAAAGCAACAAAGAAACAGTCTCTGTGTATGGTTAAACAGAAAACAAAAACCTACTATGTCTGCCATCTAGTGTTCACTCACAAAACTACGCAACTAAAATAAGTTGAAAATAAAATACCATGAGCAATAACACGCAGTTGAAGGCTTTTGATTCATCCCACATCATTAAATTTAGAGGATTAGCTTCTCTTTGTTGGTGGGATTGTTGAGGCTTTCCAAAAGGTTGTCATCTTTATCTAAAATTGAAAGCAGAAACGTAGCAACAAATATAGGCAATTTCTTGTTTATATTCTCAAACACTGTATAAATTGTTTGCTATTTTTGTCTTGACTTTCTCCTTTTTGATCAACACCTACCAAAGATAACCAGATTGCAGGAACACCTGGCCTCTCCCAGGGGATTCTCCAGCACGAGTGTATATTGTCCCTCA
Organism: Chaenogobius annularis; assembly: GCA_015082035.1. NCBI lineage: Eukaryota > Metazoa > Chordata > Actinopteri > Gobiiformes > Gobiidae > Chaenogobius > Chaenogobius annularis. The sequence continues at coordinate 1,577,003 of BJKM01000043.1, forward strand.
TCTTTGGCTCCACAGGTCGGGATGACCAGTGTGCACACTCCATTGGCTGTGCTCTGCCAAAACCGGGTGCAGTTAGAGATTTTGGTTTCTCCTTTAAACCAACAAGCCTGCACACAGTAAACACCAATTAGAATCATTGTCCATGGAGTGGTACTATATCAAAAAAATAATAGTAAAAATTACTAAACTTCATTCATTCAAGTGTTTTAACAATATGTTGTGTGTGTCTAATTACCTGTGGAGTTGGCAGGCCCTGATAGGCACAGCTCATGGTGCAGTCATTTCCTCTGCGCACAGCGTGGTCCTTCAGTGGAAGCAGGAAGCTGGGCTTGACCTGACGTGACCGGGCAGTGTACTGCTTTAAATTCAGGCCATGGATACTCTCTAAAAACAGTCAAATTATCTCCAGTTACAGAGGCATTAGTGCTATTATCTTTTCAATATATCATGACAAATCTTCATTGTAAAAGCAGCATGACTGTTTTGACAAACTGAGTTAAAAACATACTTAATAGTATGGGCAAAATAAAAAAAAGTCCACACTGTTTCTTTGTAAGGGAAATGTGTCATCATGTTGTTTATTGCAAATGTTTTATAGATGTAACTTTGCACCAAGAGGGACTGAAATAACCTCATCAGTTTGTGCATGTCCAAGCACTTTATAAATGATCAGTTATTATTATCGATCCTGTATCGTCTGTGCTTTTACAGATGGATGTGTGTGTCGGTTTTTAGAGCAACCTTGCACTTTAAATTGCCCAGCAGTGAAAAATAAAGTTATTTGATTGATTGATTGATTTTAAGTAAATCTCCCTAAATTAGACTAACTATAACCATTCCGATCGCTATGATTTAAAACTAGAATACTGCGAGTTATCTACAAAGTTTGATGGTAAAAAGCAACATAACACAGAAGCCTGGATTTTTAAGAAGACATTTTTACACCACATACTGTACCTTTCTCTTTGGGGATGAAATAAGGCTCTTTTGAATCCAACGGGTCACTGTCTCCAATGAAGTTCTGAGCTAGGACCCTGAAGTAGTACTTTCTCCCTGGCAGCAGCCCAGTGACAGTGTACTTTTTACTGAACACTCGCTCTGCCACAGTGAACCAGGACGTGGTGCTGGTGTCCCTCTTCAGGATGACATAATGTGCCCCTTCTTCATCATCCGCCAGGTCGGGGGTATGGTCCCACTGGAGGGTCACTGTGCCCGGGACCTCTTCCACCAGATGCAGGTTCTTTGGAGGTCGAGGGAAGTCTAACCAAGAGGAGATTAAAGTCACAGACAAAACAAAAGGTTGTGTTCATGGTTTCAACATTGTAGAATCCCCATTAAATAACACCTTTTGTCTAAAACACACTAGTACCAGCTAAATTGAGTAATGGTGATTCTTTTTTAGGTATAAATCTGTTTACCTGTCAATGATTACTATAAAATATATATTTTTAAAAATATATTTATGTCCAAATGATCCTATAAAAACTTTCCCAAAGATGTCAAATTGCCTATAAAAACACGGTATTTTAAAATGCCATTTTATTTCCCCTTCGATTTAAATGAGAAATTTAGGAGTTTAGGAAACACTGGCTTTACAGTCAGAACTTCTATGGTAGAGTGGTGAGTATTTTGTCCCGGTTTATGGTCAAAATCACCATAATTACTAGGTCTATCCACATGAATCAAAAACTGGCACAGAGTTTATGCATTCTCTGTCAGCACAAATAAACTAAGGTGTTTTCAGAAGAGATTCAGAAAGTTGCGCAATTATTCAATCCCAAAGACTGGATTGTTGCCTATTGAAAAGACTCATAAGATTAATATGGCAAGTTTGAGAAACCAATCCCTAACAAGTATTGATAACATTAGTGTATCGTATGTTTATATATTTCTCCCATTGTGTTCCATCTGAAACTATTTCATGATCAAATTGAAGAACAAGAACACAAACCTATCTGAACAAGAATGTATCATTTTGGCAGTTGCACTTGCCTGTAACCTTGACCCTGACATCATAGCGAGCTTCTCCGAATTCGTTCTTCAGGAAGATGCGGTACACACCAGAGTCAGAACGCACAGATGAAGGGACGAGGAGCTGGGAGTGGTTGTTCCCCTTGATGATGGCCTCTCGTCCGGTTGTAGTGACCCCGTCCTTAAACCAAGTTACAAAAGGGGGAGGAGAAGCCTGCAAAGAAAAAGATAGTGTGGTTTACAAGATGAGAGCTTTAATACTTTAATCACTGCTGTATGATACTTAGCTTCTAAAACGGTCTTGTCTTTTTATTTTTTACTTTATTTTATGCCAGTTTCATTTTTATTATACTACTGACATTATTGCAGTAATAATGATTTTAAGCAAGTGTAAAAGAATATAATTAGTTTAGCTTTTGCAATACATCTATATTGTTTTTTTACATACATAATCCAGGTATATAATAAGATGGTTGAATGAGTGGCAAGTTAACGTTCTTACAAAAAAGCTGAGGCGAAGGCAGAGCGCTGTTCCAGCTCTAACTACCACTTGGTTTCTCAGCTTCCCGTCCAGATCAAATCTGGGAGACACTGACAAAAAACAAATGCATAATATTAATGGTACTCAATTTTCACAACTTTTCTGGTAGAGGGTCAGCTACCTGTATGTCTCTATAGGATGTCATTGCTTTGGTGCTATATGGTTGGTCAATCTGGTTCTCTATCATGTACGGTTTCATTGTTTGAACAGTTTTGGTCAGCCCTGCGAGGCAACTGCTTTTGTGATTTTGGCCTTTACAAAATATTGAAATATAATTTAAATTAAACTCATCTATGTGCATAGAAACAAGCAGGTAAAGCCAGCAGGCCAAGTTACAGGTCAGATCAGTGGAGAGGCAAGTCGCTAACAGTAACTATGTATGTTTCTCAAGGTATTTCTGAGCAATAACACACCTGTAATTCAATACAATACAGATACATAGAAGTCTAATGTCATACGGTGGAACATTTCAGGCAAAGCAAGCAATAACTTCTCCATGGAGACAAGCACCAGAAAAGTAACATTGTGCACCTTTAACAAATGAACTAAAACAGCTAGAAAAAGCAAAAATGAGGAACTAATAAATACTGTGTTACTACCAGGTGGAGGCATAGCTAAAACCCCTTTTGACATCTCAACAGACTCGCCGAGTCCTCCTTCATTGACAGCGCGGATACGGAAATGGTACTTCATCCTCTCTTGAAGTCCTGCCACGGTAAAGCTAGTACCAGCCACAGGTACTTTAGTGACTTTTGTCCAGTCTTTAGAAGTTTCCGGGCGGACTTCCAGAATGTAGCCTGAGGGCTCATCTCCGGTCTCGGGAGCGCTCCACCTCAGGGAAATAGAGGAGTGGGTCGAATCAGAAACAAACAAGTTCCTCACAAGGCCGGGAGCTCCTAAAATGACAAAGATGTATATTCGGTTACATTATAAATGAGCAATAAAAGCAGAGAGAAGGAACAGTATGTCTCACGTGTGGGGTCTTTGGCTTGGACAGAATTGGAGATTGTGCTGGGACTGCCGGCACCTGCTCGGTTTACACTGGTGACTCGAAACTCATACTCGGCTCCCTCCACCAGGCCGTCCACAGTGAATTTTGAATCTGGATGCAATAACACAAAGTTAATAAAACATGTCCTTGCAGAATGTCAACAGCAAAATCTCAATAGAATAATGATGCAAAAAGTGTTCTTAGTGTTTCTTTAATCAAAATGATGACCTGTGATGAGATCGTTATTGAGCTGCAGCCACATGTTGCTGCCCGTCTTCCTCCTCTCAAGGATGTAGCCCAAAACAGCTGCTCCACCATCGTCGCCCGGAGGGGTCCAGCTCACTGTCATAGTTTCCTTTGTCACGTTGGACACTTGCGGCTGGGAGACCACACCTGGGGCTTCTGTTTACATGAGAAATTTACCCAAAAAATGTATCACGATTGTTTTCCTCATTTTGATTGACCTCATTTTTCAATTTATTTTGTCTTATTAACAAATACAAATGGTGTTCAATAATAATTTTTATAAACATAAACATGACTGCCATTTAAATCCTTTATAGTCTGAACTCAAATCCCACACTTTTACAAGACCCCTTGATTAAAAATACCAAAATCGATTGTTGATCCTTAGAAATGGCTGAATCTCGATCTTGAGTAAAGAGAGTACTTTCACAATCCTATACATTAGGTCTATTATTACAATGTTTGTTAAGATATGTCCATTTGATATCAGAATAATTATTGAGCTTAATGAGGTAGAAACAATTATCACAACAACCACTACTGTTTACTCTTTCTTCAACTTCTACTTCACCTGCTACTTTGGCACTATACTAATCCTAACATCTAGTTACTATTACTTATGCCACCAACAATACTTGTATTGTTAGTACCACAAGAAAATACTTTTCCTATTACTATTGTGTAACTGCCCACTTTTCAATTGTGTTTTAATAGATTGTACTGCTCTCAGTCTGTCTGTTCAGTCTGCCATGACGATGATTAGGGAATGAAAACAAAGACTGTAAGAAATATGTTTACTATTTACTTCATTATGCATTGAGAAGAAATAAAAAAATGTACACATTGTGTTGGATTTACCTATAGGTTCTCCAGCTCTGACGTCCTCCGTCTCCAGCGGCTCACTCACTCCTTCTTCATTCACAGCCCTGATGCGATACTGATAGGCCTCGCCCTCAGCCACTTTATCATCAGTAAAGATGGTGGCGCTGCTGTTCACCTCGCCCACTCTGTCCCATGATTTCTTACCTGCTGTGCGGCGCTCAACAAGGAAGTTAGTCACTGGTTTGCCCCCATTATCTCGAGGTGCCTTCCACTTCATCTTAATGCATTTTCTAGACATCTCAAGGAACTCAACTTTTCCTTGAGGAGGCTTGGGGCGGTCTAGAGGAAAAAAAACAAGATAAAAAAACAAGAAAAACTGTCTTGTTGTTTATAGACTTAGTAATGAAAATCAGTTTTTAACCTCATCCTTGGCTGACTCAAAAGTTGCATTTTGATTGATTCATGCATGTTTGAGTCAGGGCTCAGAGTGAAATCTGTTCTCTTTATCACCTACTCCCACCCACGGCTCTGTACTTACTTGATTCTTGGAAAATGTTTTAACATTAAACCAATGCACCAATAAAGTGCTAAATATTTTTTTTTATGTATTACTAAATATCAGAAAACAGTATATGTTTTCCTACCAATCAATGGTTCCAACCTACCAATCACACTGAGGTGTAGGTTGGCCACAGCAGTGCCACAGTCGCTCTTTAGGCGTAACATCAGTGCCCCGCTGTCCTCTCTCACACATCTAATAAAGCAATCATAACATGAGCAACCATGAATGATGTAATGGGTTAGTAAGTATCAAGCATAATCATAACCACCTGGTGAGAACAAGTGTTGAGCCATCCGACGATCTCTCTATCTTTGTCCTTTCATCCTCCATGACCTCTGCTCCATCTTTGTACCAAGTGACCTTAGGAAGAGGTTTGCCTTTGAAAGGGATTTTAATGGTAGCTGTCTGACCTGCCTTCACATTAATAGGCTGGGCCCCCAACATGTCCAGCACAGAGGAGTCAATTTCAGGAGGATCTGTGGGAGATGAATGAAAGGTTATTTTTAGCTCAAATTTCCAGGTAAAACACGCACTTGCACACACACACACACACACACACACACACACTCACTCACTCACTCACTCTTACACCTTACCTTCTGATATGATTTGATTCTTTGGAAATATCAGAATCAGTGCATAATGTAATGTTTTGTTTGTCTGATTACATCAACAAAAATCATGAATCATATTTTAATTTAAATGTTTTACTTTTACTTGAGTCATTATTTGGGCCACAACATTTAACTTTAAACGTTAATCTCATGTATCGTTCATATTTTGGCTTCTCCACCTCAGCCCACCGGGACCTGATTTCTGTCCCCTTAAGAGGCAGGGCATTATTGTGTTCACAGATTTCAGTCCCCATAAACTGATGAATGCCTGTCAACAAATCTTTCCTTACTGTACCTGCAATGCTGAGCAGAGCTTCACTCTCAGCTCCTTTCGCTTTTAAATGTGTACTTTCCTTCATGTGCACAAGTCACACTAGAGAAAAGCAACTTGTGGACCGTCCCCTGCTTGACCACCTGCACATCACTTTGCTCGGAAATCTGAAACAATTGTCATGATAAATGTCATGATGTAAATACACTTTTGTCCCATACTATCCAAAGTTGACAAGTTTAACTAATACATTTGCAGCATCTAGAAACATACTATATATGAATGCTTCAGTTTTTGGTCTTTCTAGCACAATGTTTAAAAATAAACATACCACAATTCTAAAAAAAATTGTCAATACCTCTTTTCCATCCTTTAGCCATATTCCATCAACTTTCTCATCATCTAGAACCACACACAGCTCTGCAGAAGAACCTGTCGGACACTGAGCATCTGACATGCCGCTCTTCACTGATGCAAAACGTTCTGGAGGTGTAGAAGATAAAAGTTAGTCTTAAAATATTATTATAACAAGCCTAAAGTGTATTTTCCAGTTTACCATTGACAGTAAGTATGGCAGTAGAGATGTACTCATGTGTGTCATTGTCCTGGGTGCACATTATGGTGTATTCTCCAGCATCTGTCAGCTCGCAGTCCTCTATCATGGCCTCTGCTCTTTTCCCCTCGTGCACAAAAACGTAGCGGCGACTGGCAGTGATGTCGCTCCCGTCCTTCAGCCAGCGGATGTGAACGTCTTTGGAGGTCAGCTCACACTCCAGACGAGCCTTTCCTCTTTCCTGCACACGGACGTTCTTTAAGGAGCTGCTGAACTTGATGGGAATTCCTTAAAAATAGAATGATGAAAATGGTTTTAAATAGATTTTAACCTTTACAGGTATTATTAATTAAAACATGCTTGTTTTACACATTGATGAACGATACACCTCAAAAATAAAGTCTGTTTTTAATTAAAAAAAAATTATAATCATTAGAGAAATGTGCTTAATGTTTTAATTTTGTGAAAACTCAGGGATAGTGGTGGATGCTTTTAATGAAGGCAAGTAATATTTTTTCTTTTGTGAGAATTATAAACGAAGATAAATAGATATATAAATAATTATATAAATATAAAACCTATTATATATACATTATCTGGGAGTTATAAAGGGAAAATTGTCACTTTCTTCTCTGGATCTTGTAGGACTGAACAGTATCATAGTTTTCAAGCCTCCAATTTCAATAATGTTATGTTATATTTGAATGGTGTGCAACTATGGCTTGTGCATCATCAAAGGTTTTAAGCCTGCTTCCAGTGTAAGTTATCATTGTGTCCGTGGGCACTTCACCCACCTTGCCTAGTATGAATGTGGTGTGTTAGTGGATTGGCGGTGGGAAGAGGGGCCAGTAGCACAGACTGGCAGTCTTGCTTCTGTCAGTCCACCCCAGATGTGGCAACAGAACTAGCCACAAGTATGGGGTGAGTTGATGATGACTACAGTGTGGTGCACCGAAGAGGCTTGTCATGCTTCAAAATTGCAATGTAAGACATTGTTATTATTAGTGATATTATTAAAGCGTTACTATTTTCCTGATGACATTAAAAGCTTTCTTCACCCATAAAACTGCACTCAAGATTAACTCTAATTAGCAAAACCTCAGTTACTGCCGCAATTACTCCAACACCAGAAGGCAGCCCAGTGTCCTTGTGCAGATATTTACATGCCCCATCCTGCACCTGGGCTTGTTAGTAAATTAGATTTTAGTGTGGTGGGATTTAGTTGGATTACTTTCAATTTCCTGCACAAGATAGGGACTTTATGATGATGGCCACAGATAGCTTTTTAGCTGTGGGTTAGATTAAGAAGTTTTAGCAATAAAGCAATAGATTTTTTCTCTTTCATGAGAGTTTGAAACCGTAGCTACTGTTTCAAAGGCAGATGGAGAAAAAACTACAAAATTACAAAGCCTTCTGGGAAGAACACAACACAATAAAGCAGTTTGTTTGCAATAATATACAGTACGTTGGATGAATAACGGCAGAGTGGCAGTGAGGTCCCCAATGCTGACGGTGTAGTCTCCGGTATCGCTGACTTTCACATCCTTAATCTTCAGTGTGTAGGTCAAACCATCTTCAGACAGTGACACATCAAACTTCCCATCTCGCTTCAGTTCTTTATCTTTGACCTACAAAAGAACAAGTACATCTGGGGAAACCATTTCTCTTCTGAATTCCAGCAGTGTAACTTGCACAGTATAGGAATAGTGATATATTATTCTGTATATTGTTCTTTTAAGCACAGTTTTGGATTTCTTCAATACATGAAATACTAACCTTCCAAATCAGAGGTGCGTCCGTCTTCTTGGAGAGGCATACCTCAAACACTGCCATCTGCCTTTCAGTCACTTTTTTGGGCTTGAAGTCAGATAAAAATTTCAGAGGCTCATCTATAGAAAAGATAACACAATTTAAATGACCAATACATTAGAATAACCCTACGGTGACAACATGAAGAGACCAAAACACATCTAACATTTTCATAGCTAACAGTTACATACACTGCCTGTCCAAAAAAAGTCACCACTTGGATTCAACTTAGCAAATACAGTAGGTCCTCTCCTCCTACTGGAGAACCGCTGCATGGGTGAGGATCTTTCAGCGGCAACACAGTACTTAAACCCGACTGATGCAGAGAGTGGCTTCTCATTACTGAAACAACCATATGGAAAGACAAATCCTGTTGTCATGGAAAAGATGTCAGTATGTTTGACAAGGGACAACTCATTGGCATCAAGCAGAGAAAACATCTAAAGAGAAGCAGAAACGTATCTACGACAGATCTGTAGCCCAGTGAGAGTGTTTGGGATGAGCTGGATGAGCTGTAATCAAAGCTAAAGGCAGTCCTACGAAACATGAAACACTTTTTTTGTGGTGTTTTTTTTTTTTTGGACTGGCAGTGTATAATATAAATAATATATTATGAATTCCCATAATAGAATAACAATAATAATACATGTGATTTATACAGCACTTCTTTAATGCCCACAAACGATTTGCTTTGATGCATTATTCATTCACTTGGATAGACAGAAGTAAGGCTGCCAAGGATCAGACAGGGACTTTTTGGTGGGCAAATGTTTAAACAAATCAGCCACTGCCTCCCAAAATAATAAAGTAACTCTCTACTCCGGCAGATACTTATTGTTGTACAGAAAACCATTAGTCCACTATTAATGAAACACAATTTATATAACTTCAAATAGCATGACAAAAAACAAGTTCCTTTTTTGTCCTGCGGTTTTACCTATTACATGAAGTTTGGCAGTCAGCCTCTTGTCTCCAACCTGCAGAGCGTATGTGCCCATGTCGCTCAGGCTGACACTAGAGATGCAAAGCATGTGCTTGGTTCCCATCTGCTTGACTTCAAACTTCCCAAAAGAATGCTGAGTCCGCAGCAGCTCTGAGCCCTAGATATAAAATAAAGTGGAGAGATGAGAAAACTTGTCGTCACCTTGACCTTCCACACACTACGACCTTCCACACATCTCACCAGGAACCACTGCATTCTGACGTTTGGATCTTTCAGCTCTAGAATTGTGTCAAAGACTACGTTGGTCCCAGCTTTAGCTGTGAGGTCTTCCAGGGGCTTCAGTATATGCACCATCTAACAGCAAATACATTTGTAATTGATTTATTTACATCAGCAAATGTATATCCTTCTTGTGTTGCTATGTGACATACCTTTGTTGCCAGTCCTCTACTGTGTAATATTAAAAGTGCACTATGTAACTTTATGATGTTATTGTTTTGCTTGAATACTCAAAAGTATGTTATTAAACTATCAAGCTTGCAGATATTCAATTGCAGGTGTTTTTGTTCAAAACAATTCTTAAATCATACATTCCTTCAGTGGGTAGACAGATCTGACTTGTAACTTGGCCTGGTGGCATCACATGCCTGTTTTTATGGAGATATATTTGTTGTTTGCCAGAGTGTACATCATTTCAGGCAATGCAATGACATCTTCATGGAGACAACAGGTGAAGTTCCCAGAGAAGTTACATAGTGCACTTTTAAGTTTATTACCTTTCTCATGCTCTATTTTAGAGCACTCTTATGCTATACATCAACTTGTTTTTCTCTTCTTGTCCTGTGTTATTCGAACAAGCTCTCTGTGAGGCAAGCCTACCTCCACCTCCACTTTCTTCTTCAGCTCCTTGAGTTTCTTCAGGATTCCTCTGAAGTCAGTGAAGCCGTGCTTTGCACAGATCTTCTCGTAGTCTTTCTTGTCAGCTCCCGACAGAATCTTCAGCATCTCCTCCTCTGTAGGTGGCTTCTTCTCTCTCTTCTCCACAGAGCTGAAAAAGGTCAGAGATCACAGAGGGGATGAAGTTGATTTATTCAAAGTAGTAGCAATAATAGTCAAAGCCATATATATACACACACACACACACACACACACACAGAGTGAGAGAGAGAGATTGAGAGAGTGAGAGAGTGAGAGAGTGAGAGAGAGAAAGACAGAGAGAGAGAGTGAGAGACTGAGAGAGAGAGAGAGTGAGAGAGTGAGAGAGAGAGCATTGTACAGTATATATGTTCTTACCGTTTCTTCAGCATCTTTTTCAAGTCTAATGCAGGATCTGAAAATACCAGACAGGCTGTCATAATACTTGGTAGACATATGCGAAAATATCGGAGTGTGTTTCAAACATACTTTCGATAACAATCAGCGAGACAGAGTAGATGGCTTCACCATGAATATTGGAAGCTACGCATCTGTAAACATCCCCATCTTCCAAAGAGACGTTTTTTACCTGGCAAAACGAAATACATAGAATTTCACATAGTATTACACATGTAGTGTAACTAAATCTTTAACATATGCAGTACCCATAACAAACAGAATGGGGCAGTGTCATTCTGGCAAGTCTCCAGTAAACATTTAGCAACACAAACTAACAGTCATTCCTCACAGAGAAGCAGATGGTAAGGGAGGATTCATATGTCAGTACCCACAAGTTAATTGCTTTATAATAGCTATTTAAGCTTCACTTAGGCGCCACTGCTCGTACAGAGAAAGCTTTAAATCTAGCCTACAACTGGTTATAAATGAAATGAAAGCATCTTCTGCCTTATTTCCATCTGATGTATGAGATGCCATCAATTCTGGAGAAAATTTAAATATAAAATAGTAGTACAGCTTGTGTAGCTTGGATGTGCATTAAATAGTGACACATCTATGCTTTATGGGAGAATTGAAAACATGTTTCCTTTTTATGGTAAATATTTAACTGTGCATAACTGAATAAACAAATCCACTGTAAAATATTGTAAATATTATAACTTCTATACAAAACTGTTTTATGAGTTTTATGAGTTTATGAGTTTCCAAATACTTCGAAATAATAGTTTTTCAAAAGTTTCAAAAGCACTACCCAACCATTAAAAGTAAGTAACTTCCACTGTTTTCTGTGAAAATTACTGTTTTTTGAAAGCTGCCATCAACAAACTAACTATTACTTTGTCATGATTATTTTCCAATGTCTGGCTAAGCGCTGAGATAACTTGCTTTGCCACCTTGAGTATATGCTGATTGTTGAAGTCTTCATAAAAACCTATGGTCTCGTCAGACAGCTGGCTCCCGCTGGCCCGTTCCCAGAGGATAGAGGGCTCAGGTTTCCCTGTCACCTTTGCTCTGAAAACGGCATTTTCACCCTGTGAAGCAGAAGCAAACATTTATATTCCAAAGGCCCTCTCATTGTTAATCTCTTGATAGAACATTATTCCACATTTTACTACCTTTCAAATAATATCTGACTAGGGAAACCTGCTATGGAGAATATATTGTGCGTGTGTATATATATATATATATATATATATATACACATATAATCAAACAAAAATAACGTGATGTAAACTACTCATAATGTAGCAGTTCATGAGTACTAATGATCCAGCAACTCCACGCAGTGATGTGCGTAAGATCATGCTGCCTCTACTTATCTTCAAAGATATTAATGTAACAGAGGTGAAGAGATCTACAGCTTTAGGGCTTTTGCTTGAGCTTAACACCTGTGAAGTGACACCGGTTATGAGATAAGAGCATATTTGTTTAAAAAAGGTAACATCACATTTCCTTCAAGAAGAATACAACCTTTTCATCCAATTTCAACAAGAGAAATAAACTACAAAGCACAAAAAAGAAATGTCATGTATTGGTGAGATAAAAGGATGTGTTCACCTCACCCTCTTGTGCAGTTACGGGCCGCAGTTTCTCCAAAAAATCTGGGACAGACTCTCCCTTGGGGATGTGGGGAGACTTCTGAACCTGGCTGAAAGACTCCTCCACAGCTGAGGATTTACGTCGGACCACAGAGTGCTCTGAGAGAGAAAGGACATTTAAACGTACTCTAAGTAATATCAATTATTGATGCAGTGTAACAAAGTGTTAAAGATAAACCAATAAGAACACTTTAGCATAAGAACAATGTTTTATGTATATAGTTTTACATTTGCTGTGATTTTTTGTCAACTTTATTCATGTAGTGTAATTATGTAAAATGTCCAATCAAGTGTACTTCTATCATACAAGATTTTGTAAAAATTCAATTTATGGGTTATTGCATACATTTTAACACATTTGTTGAATACATTTGGTTCATCCCCAGAAAATGCAGCAATGCTAACGTACCATCCATGCTTTTCATCAATCCTAGGGAGACTTTCCTGAGTTTGTAGGAAGCCATGGAAGAGGAGGAGCAGAAAGTTGAAGAAGTTGACATGGTTTGTGTTTCTGTGATCTGACTCAGTGGACCTGTGGGCTCGTTCATTTGGCCCAGGGAGGGCTCGGCTGCCATGGTGATGATACAAGGGTATTGATGGGATGTGGTCAGCTGTTGAGACACAAAATAAGGGACGTGACAGAGAAATCAGTGAAGGCATGAAGGCAAAATGTGTGACATTTTATAAAATGAAAGAAGAGACCATACTATATTTTTTATACACTGTGAATGATCACTTTCTTTTTCACCGCAACCAGAGAAAAGTAAATATATGTGCCATTGTGAATATCTGTCTGGTATTTAAGTCAAGGGTCCGTAAACATGCCTTAAAATACTTTCCTTTTCCATCTCATCCCGTTGTGGAGTGTGGCTACAATTATTTTTCAGATACTCAGAGTTCATTCAATTAAAAAAATGCCAGTGCACACACCTATGATCTGATTGAATGAAAATGGCAAAACAGACTTTTTTGTGTGTTTGAGTGCTGGATTATTTTTTTAAAACACAAATTCACAAATAAAGCACTTACTTGTACAAAGTGGCTGAAGTTCCAGAGGCAATGAGGGCTTCTCTTATTGTGTTATCCCAGAGACACTTTCCCTCACAGCAAAGCTTCGTCTAGTGGTGTCTCCTTCCTGGATTCTTTCTGGTGCATGAGACAAGACTGGGGATGCTCTCTAAACATCTGTTGCATCTTGTCTGGGATAAATAAGGCTAACTAATCTACACAGTCCTGTTCTGGGATAGTACATTAAAATGCTAATGTCTCCCACCAGTACGAGCCCACTCACTATGGAATACAAGTAGGCCTATTTAAAACATTAGTAAAGGCTCTAAGGACACTTTAGCAGCCTCAGTAAAGCCCACCTGACTACAAGCCAAGGGGTCAGGGGGAGTAACAAGAACAAATCAAAGGATACTAAATATAGTCTTCCTACATACTGGCCTATTTTGGTCATAATATTTTAGGATAGTGTTATAAGCTTTATGTTACTTTGACAGCATTTACAAAATGAGAAGTTAATAATGAATTGTAGTTATTTTTCAGTAATTTCACATCGCGTCATAGGCTCTTCTTATGATAGAGCCCGCCGTAAAAGTGCAGATCTTCACTTCTCGTTCCATTCATTCTCAGTGAGAATTAGCCAAGTCTTACTCAGATAAATCAAAATAAAAAAGATCTCACAGCAGAGAGCGAGTTATAGATGGATAACTGCTGGCAGGATGTTAAGACTTCTAAGTACCATGTAAATATGTCAACCTACGTGTTTATAAAAGCGTGTATTTGTCTCTAATAGGCTAATACATTAACTTCAACACAAAATATAATAGATCTATGCAAAAAACACATACTTGATAAAAGTACATTGAAAACAAAGTCAAGTGTTTTTGTTCAGTTTCTGGTTATTATTTTAACAATACTGATTACATTTATTGTATTTTAGCTTTGAAACTAAACCACTTACTTTAATAAACCTATAGATTTCCTCAGGTGAAGTATTTACAAGGTACATAAAGGTTTTAACATGCTGCCTGTGACTACCCTTTCTGTTCATTAATTACTGATTTATTTTAGCGAGACTACGCTAAACCCCCATAAGCAGGAAGTGCTTATGGCAGGAAGCAGGAAGTGGAGCTCCGCGGTTTTAAGGCAAAACCGGTCTGTTTTGTGAGTCATGTTCCAACTGCCAACTGTCCACCCTAAGTGCATGAGTTAATGAGTTAAACGTACATATGTCAACACTTTAAAAGACAAAGAAAAGCAATAAGACAAGTACACTAAATATACCTGTTCACCTGCAGGACATGGGCTCAGGAGGACGCACACACCAAAGGTAAACGACAAATGAAGTTTATGTATAAATGTAGGCCTACAACAGGCCTGCTGAACATATTTGATTTGTGTAGCTTCTCCTGTAGCTCACACTGATTAATTACATCAGCAAATGCATGTATGCCAATGACTTGGCTAGCCATGCTAGCTAACGCCAATTACATATAATCATGAAAGAATATGCCTATAATTGTACATTATTATATTGTATAATATATTATACCTCATTGGCTACAACGTCAACGGTAAGTTGTCCTTTACTAATAAGAAATGATAAGACAAGCAAGTAGAAGCAAAAATATAAGTAGAATTTAAGAAAATAAAGTTCAGTATATGGTCTTTTTTTAATAAACCAAGACAATACTGTACACAATTTCTATTAATATAGCTAAACTTTTTTTCTTGTATGTTCTTTAGAAGTGTGACAATGGATAACTTCGAACCCGGTCTGTTTTGAGAGAAATGTCCCTCTAATTCCTCCATAATCTTCTGTGCTACACCTCATCTGGCACAACCCAGATTCTCCAAACACACAGTCACGATACAGACAACTAAAAGCCTATGCATTTAAACGGTTATGTTACAGAGAGCTATATACAGTAGTTTGTTCACAGCCTGGTGACCAACACTAATAATTAAAATGGTGTCCTTCCCTCTCTATCCTCCTGCTTCTTCCTTTAACCTCTTGCCCTTTCCCGTTTTACTCCTCTGTAAACATTGAAGACTGTTATTTCCCCAGAAGGAGATTGAATTGGGTGCAGTGGAGCTGAGAGAAATGCCAGTCCACACCTGTTCAGGGAGGACCAGGCTGATTCACAGAGGGCAGCCTGAGATGATCCAGCGGGATGCAGGAGGCAAAAAACCCTTAATCTTGGTGACATTTCAGATCACAACTGTCATCAAAGCCCCTGTGCCACTGTGAGGTGGGGAAAAGTGAGGTCGGTTGGTGCAAATTGATGCTTTAGAAAGAAAGGGAGATACAAGCTAAAGGCAGACTGACAGGCTAACAGACTAGTATAAGCAGATGTTGACAATTAGTTAAAATATAAATGTACATCAGTGTTTCCCAACCATGGGTGCAGGGATCAATGGGTGGTATGCGAGAACATACCAGGGGGTACTTGGGAATTATTTCAGATATAAAAGAAGCTAGTAAAGAGTAGTATTTGAATCTAACATGTTATTTGTAGTACATTTACATCCTTAATAATGCGTCTGTTGGATAATTTGGTATGAATATCCTTAAAAGAAGACAATATAATGGGTACAATTGGCAATATACTAGTTATCGGACATATTTTCAAAAGAAACTCTGGTACACAATATAGTGCGCACTCAGAGCATGAGAAAATAATTAGGCAGTACTCGAGACAAAAAAGGTTGGTAACAGCTGATTTTCCCAAGCGTAATATGTCTATTTTGAAGATTTGTCACAAATGCTGGGATGTTTGTTAACATCTTCTATGTATAATATTTGTGAATATATTTTAGTGGATTTTCTCAAAGAGGAATGGAGTTCTATTTTTATTGCACTAAAATGTCTGGCTTTTTAAAAACACTGTTATACCAGGAATAAAGTGCAAGCCTCTGATCATTTTATCAAATGGCATCAAATCTGTTTTTGCAAAGTAACCCTTCTGTTAAAACAAGTCACAGAAGGGCATGTAAAAACAACTGCTATTCACTGTGCAACTGGTGCTAGTACTGAACACAGAAAATAAAGGAATTAACCACAACATAACAGGAACAAAATCTATGACTAATTAAAACATGTTTTTTTATTATTATAAGCATCCTTTTAATTTTCTTAGCACAGAAAGTACATCATGCTCATTGCAGACCACATTTCCAGTGATGTGTGCTATGATTGTGTGCTAACTTTATATACCAGGCTTTGGCACCTCTAGGGAGATAGTTACTGATCCCAATGAACTGCTTCTCTGAAAATAGCATTTTGTCACTGACTTAATCTGTCTTTCTTGTACCTTCAGCACTCACAGTTCATCAAGATCCCTGGAAGTTGGAACGTTGCTACCAAATGCCTCAAAGGGCCTGAAAGAATAGAGAAGCTAAACAAACAATTAGCCATTGTTCTCGAGGTAACAACGCAGTTGTTCACATCTGAGGTAAAATCTGCAATTCTCAACTGACATCAAATGGAAACCAACTTACTTGAGCAGCAGCCTCCCTGTCAATACAAGAATAAAACAAACAGCTTTGGCTAAACCTTTTCATGGGATAAGTAATCTAATGCATTACGTTTCAGAACAATCATACCCCATCCCTCATGATACATGGAAACTAAAGCGAGAGCCTGCTCATGAAAGTTATACTCTTTGATAGTCCCAGTGTGTATGATGAAATAGCCTGTGTTTTCCTGCAACAGCCCAAGGTGAACCCTGTGAAGTTTTGTTTCTGAGTAAATAGTGTTGGGTTGAGGTATTTCTCTGAGTCATTTCAATAATGTGAATACCAAAGAATTTCATTTAGTCACAGTGTTTGCTCTGATGATTACCATATAATCCATGCAGTCAGAGGATTATAGTTTGCGTTCTGATTCTGAAAGCACAGCTGGGATATGCTAAATTGAGGTCATACTTATCCAGCCCAGGTTAGTGTCGTTTGATCCTTTATCGAGATTGCCTCAGCAGGACAGTAAATGTTTTGAGGAATATTGTATTTTACGGCGGCCTATTTGATGTTTGTTTTACACTTATAAATACAAATATGTTTCCCCGTTTACCATATTTAAATTACACAAATTACAAATTACAATTTCAAATATTAATTGTACCCTTTTTGGGTAATGTTTTTCTGTCCATGATGTTTCTAAGCTCTCTCTCTCTCTCTCTCTCTCTCGCCAATCAAACTTCTTATGATGATTATTCCTTATGGCAACCACAAACGTACAAGTATTTGATCTAGGTAAAGGGCCTGTAGTTTCCAATCTCACCATATAGCGGCAGTAAAGGGCGGGCAGTGAAGACTTTTACTTAGTGATGTCAATAGGTAATTAAGGTGTGCTATATAAAATGTGAAAGTGTAAGCCATATTATTGCATGTAGGCCTGTTCGATTTTAAACTTTAAACCCAACAGTAAAAACACATCTTATGTTGTTTATTTTTAATTAGATATGTTAATCATGAGTGTCTGATAAGTTAAGTCTAAATGTTCATGATGTGTGTCCAACTTTATGCGAGGGCCACTCGTTCTGTGCCTATAATATGATGAGAGCAAACGCCCGCCCCTGTCCGTGCTCCGTGGCTTGTCATTGGATGCCAGTGATGCCTCTCCACATCCTCTCGCGTTAGGTTGCCCTGCACCGTCAAGATGCTCAATTGATGGGCGTACTGAGCGGTGCACTGAAAGGAGATGCCTTTATGCGTTTGGCTGTAGCAAAACAAAAACATGTTTTTTCTTGTTCATGAAGCCACTTTTCTACCGGGCTCAGTTGCCTCTTGAATCCGCGCAGCCAAAGCAGCTTGGGCGATTATACTGCTGCATTCTCACTGAAAAAGCTGGTGACAGGATAACAACACAAGGCACTGCCTCACTGCTAGCAGCAAGACTGGTTTTACTCCAAGTCCCTCCTGGAGGCAAGCACAGAGCGGACTCGGACAAGGTGATCGCTAAGAGTACTTTTGGATAATTTGGTGAAATGCACCTGCTTTGAAAAAAACGGACCACATGAAAACATTGGATTCTGCATTGGACACAAGAGAATATTTATTTACTCGTGATGTTCGATAAAGCACCATGGGGCTTTTGTACTTTGACATCAACGTTGCTGTAACATCTAGCTACTTGCCGTGGGGTCTCAGACCAACCCGATTATGAGGATGACAGCTGATCGCCCCTCCTCTCCGCGGACTTCAATAAAAACGCGCTTCATCTGTATCCCCTGCCTTGTCCGGGAGCTGCACGGTCTCACTTTCAACTGTGTGTAACAATAGAGCCAGCTCCGGTGACATTTGGTCTCTGCCGCCACATGCGTGCGCTCTTCTTTGTTAAAGGCAGCATGTATTAACTCGTCGTCGCTTTTGCTGGACCGTGCAGCCTAATCCAGTTTGCACAATAGAGTACATTTCTCCAGCCGCCGTTGTCGCTTGGGTTTGTGGTGATGCAAGATCCCAGCGCCTCGCAACATTGTTCTTTGTGCCGTTTGATACTTGGCGCTAAAGCCCGGCACCGGATGATCCTTGAGTAGCCGGTAAAATAATGAGCGCCGCGGTGTCACCAATGGCTTGAGCTCCAGAGGATTTGTGTAGATTATCGCCGGACTGCTATTTTGTTCACTGGGTCAAACTCTTAAGCGAATTTAGAAGCTTTTGATCTGATTTGCCTTTTCCCCGCTGCCCTGCAAATCAAGTGAGGAAGTGTGTTTGCGAGCCACACTACGGGTCCTGAGGAAAGGGGGAGCGCGCGCGAGCCATGCCTGCCACAGAGGTGTTTATACCCACGTCTGAGGGCAGGACACGTTTGGCAATGCCGTCATCCTGTGAATCCAGTGAAGTGATCCGCGCAGCTGTAACTCAGTAGCCAAGCCCGCGTGTTTACTCGCAGTGTGCCCAGGATGCCAGCGGCGTGACTGGGAGAAGTGCCCCTTCAGCAGCGCACGCAGACGCAGCACAGTGCAGACATTAAAGCGGGTGTGCACCGTAGGATGTTTCAGCGAGGATGTTGCGCTTTCCCGTGAAGAAGATCCGGAAGCAATTTAAGCTCCTATTGCTCCTGGTTCTGCTCACCTCGGCTGTGTGGTTTACTTACCTGCACATCAATCAGGGCAAGACTATCAAACTCCACTTCAGTTACGGGAAAGGTATGCTTCAGAGCTATTATTACCTATTTTCATACCAAATATCACTGAGCTGAGATCAGTAGCTTAAAATGTTTCATGTAAACAAGAGAAAGTCGGAGCACTTTTATTATTCTTATTGGAAACTCAACTCAATTTCAATAGTACGGAATCTGCTAAAATAATAGCACTTTCTTTTTGTTACATGTGGTCTTAAAGTAGTTCTGATAAAGCTCAAGATAATTCTGTTCATGAAAGTCAAGTGTTGTATTTTCTTTATGTGATGATTTTATTTTATTTTTAGCATGAATACTTGCTTAAATGATTATCTAGTTTAAATACTAGTTTCATCAGATTTGTATCAGATTTTCAATTATTTTGACAGCGATACTTGTAAACCGAAGTATGACAGCGGTGTATCAGATGTGGTAAGGATAGTTTCCCTTCTCACGCCTTAGAGCAGGTTGAAAAGGAGGTTAACACGATTCACATAAAAATATTGACACACTGTTTATGAAGGTTGCTTCATAGGTCATGTACATGTCTATCTTTTAAATGTATAAAAGTACTGATCTTTTGCCAGAGTTCAGCCAAATCACCTGCTGCTGTGTTGGGTCTTACTGTGAAGTCTTCATTAGATTTTTTCACTGAGCACATGAACGGTCGCCTATGAAATTAATTATATTGTGTAATAAGAGCATGAATAGGAAAAGTGTTGGCCACTGTTGTACTAACCATTACTACGGATATACAAGTACATACAAGGTCTTATGCAGCTGTCAATGTAAGTGATACTCCGGAGATTATGTCCTTGAAGTGTGCAGTGTGAGAGCCTGTACAAACAGGCACACATTCTTGACACCTACGTGTTGGGGTCATTTTTATTATGTCTGATTTCCACCCGAGCTGCCCCTCAGCTACTGACTAGATTTAGTTTTCTTCCCCAAGCATCAGAGTTACTGTATATGTAAGACGCACAATGAATTATATGCAAAGTACTTTCTTTGGCAGACTAAACTGTAATATATCTTAATTTGCGGCTTATTTATAGTATTTATTTATTGTCATATTTATTAAGAGTATCAAAGAGTAAATAAGAGATCTTGTGGTAGAGTTTCCTTTTCCTGTCTGTCTCAGCATGATGTTGTCATTCTTCTGGTGTAAACAGTGGGTTTCAATATGACTGTTTTCTTAAAAATCTCACCCTTATTTCCTATTGACAAGGCTCGGGTGGCCATCCCGTCAGACAGGAAGTGGCTGTGCTGTGCTGGACTGTGTGTCTAATTGACTCTCTATTTAGCAAGCATCTGAGCAGGTCAACCCATTTAACCTCTTATGAATAACATGTCCACTCCTCCACCAAGGCTTTGTAAGTGACATGCAGCCATTATAGAAAATAGGCCCTTTGAATCGTTTTTATTTGCATCGGACTGACAGCGTTCTCTCATCTGTTTATACAACCGCGTAAGAATTGTTTTTTCTGTGTAAACTTTGTACTATTTTATTTGAGTATGAATCAAAGTTTGAATGTTACTCTGTTTTAGGTTTAACAAGCGCACACACACACACACACACACACACACACACAAATCTAATCTAATTTTTCAGAAGAAAGCCACTCCTTAGGTCAACATGTTTATCTGCAGTGCTAGTGTTAGATTCACTAGATTACATTCAGGGGTATGGTAGAGTTACAAAATGCATTGGCAAAAAGTGCAATAAATTATTACATTGCCGAGTTATAGCTTGATAGTGACTTATGTTTTGTTCATTTGGGAATTGTATTGTAAGTCTTGTTTGTGTTCATGTAATACAAAAGTTCCGGTATAACACTGCTTGAATACTTTTTCTCCTAACTTGCCATCAGATGTATGTGCCTCTACTGGCCACTTCTCATTGGACTGTGGCATATTTTTTCTTAGTTGTTAACACCGCATGCTACCAGTTAATTTTGATTCAGATTTGTTATGATTCAACTCTGTAAGACAGCCATACTTATATGGAAATGAGCTGTAATTGTCAACACTCAATTACTAAGACTAGACTGAATTCAGTCATGATACATACTGAAAAAACCCACACACAAAATAAACTATTCTTACTCTAATATTAATATTTTGCTTTCTCGATTTTATAGCCACACAACAAATATAAACCATCAAACGTTAACATACATTTAATTTCTCTACTTACTTTTAAAAAAGGCTGGGAATGGCCATACTAAATTAATAATTGTGCCCTGACCAAATCTCCTGTTTAATCAGATTTCTAAGAAGTTGTCAGGTAGTGCTGCAGTGCATATTAGATGAGTGCCACATTTATGTGGCCACCCACATGGACAACAGCCTCTCTGTTTTCTAGCATCAACAGCTCCACTGAGAAGGCAGAGCATACAAGGCCCTATTGATCTGCAATGATTACACATGTAAGCATGTCAAAACATTCAGCCCATGACCATCAAGGTGGCAGGCCAACATTTATATACATATTATAGGCCTGTCCGAATGTAATGCAAACTCTTTGATTGAAACTCTCTGGATTATTATTCAAACCTATGAATGACAAGCAACACACACACACACACACACACACACACATACATACATACATACATATACACACATATATATATATACACATATGTATATGTATGTATGTATATATATATATATATATGTGTGTGTATATATATGTGTGTTGGTGTATATATGTGAACCAGATGTGAACTGCCGTTGCTCATTACTGTTCTCATGTAAGCCACTGCACCGTAGGTGAATCTCCCTCTCTTCAACAAGCGCTGGGAGGTGCCTGGGCAAGTAAGGGCGTTGAAACCGGATCTGCAGGAAGAACTGCAATTCTTTTTCCCAGGTTCTCCACTGCTGCAGTAATTCTGGCGGTAGCTGAGGGTCATCCCATCCCCTTGGTTGGTCCCAGAGGTGCCTCACCAGCATCTTGGCCCGTGTAGTGTAGGGAAGGATCCCAGAGGATCGTACTGGCTCGCAAGGACTTTATAGATGTTGCGCATTGTGGGGGCACCATAACTGATTGGCCGCTGTTTGTGGCCTAGAGTGTCGGTGGGGAAGTGCCAGCTGAGGCCTAGAGTTGTTCAGCGGAGTCTACTTTAGCCTGCGCAAGCCACAGTTCGGTGTTCTCAGGTCCTCAGGTAGGTGGCTGCTGACATCAGGTTCGTTACTGGCCCACTGCTGGAGGATGAATCCAGCGGGCGACAAGAGGGCGCTTAGCTTCTGCACAAGACCCCGTGCTTCTCTTGGAGTCCGCACACTGGAGTGGAGAAGCTGCTCATCGGCTTGAGAGTTGTCCCTAGTCTGGCGTAGGTCGCACAACATGTACTGCAAGTGGTTCCAAAGGGGAGAAGCTGCCATTCAAAGACTGTGACAGGTTCGCCTGGATGCAGGTCACGCCACACAAAGCGCAGAAGGGAGTGGTCCTCTGGGAGGAGGTGAATCTGGTAGAACATGCCCTTTATGTCTCCACTAACTGCCACCGGATGCTCTCGGAATCGGAGGAGGACACCAAGGAGGGATGCCCCTAGGGTTGGCCTTGGCAGGAGGTGTTCGTTTTGGGTCTGGCCCTGGAACTTGAAAGAACAGTTAAACACAAGGCGTTGCTTGCCGTTGTGGCTGACAAGGTGGTGGGGGATGTACCACGACTCCTCGGTTTGGGCAACCTCAGAGGGGGACAACTTCACCACAGAACCAGCCTGGACTAATTTATCTATCTCGGTGCAGTAGATCTTAGCTAGCTCTGGATCTTTCTGGAGCCTTCTTTCTATCCCTCTCAGATGGGGTAACACATCATCAGGGGTATCCTGTAGGTGTGGCATGCCTTTGCGATGGAGCAGAGGGGTGGCGTAGCGGGGTATTCCTCCTACTTCCTCCCGAACTGTCTTCAACTCAAGTAGGTTGATAGCATAGTTGTCCTCTCTTGAGCGGGTGACTACCTTGCCTTCCTTCACTGGAATGACGTCTACCTGCCACAACTTTTCTACGTGCCTTAGTAGTTCACTCACCTGAAGGGCGAGGGTGGTGGTGAAGAGGGACCGTTGTGCCATGGGAGATGAGCATACGAGGCTGGATGGGCCCTGCAATGTATACATTGCAGCTGGGCCACCTGGGGGACCGAAATGTACCGTGCCTGTTGGAACAATGAGAAGTAGAGGTTTCGCTTTCTTGAGAGACGGGAGTGGTAGGCCTCTGAGGTGTTTATACTTCGTTGGAGAGAGTTGACTGGGTAACTATGCTCTGCAAGGGCAATACGGGTGGCAGTGAAAGCATTGTTAACCCTGTACTTGAGCTTGTGTTTCGTTTGACATCTCCCAAGCAGGTAAACCTAAGAACCGTGTAGAGTCTGCGCATCCTGTCGTATGGCGCGCAAGGGAAGTGTCTCTGGGATGCCGTGGAGGATGAACTGCTTGGCAGCATTGGGCAGGAGCATGGTCCTTTTGGACCCATCATCCAATATTGGATGAGTTCTCAAGGTCTTACATCGTGGTGGAGAATGACTGGAACGATCTTCTGCTTGGACGCTCTCTGTTGGACGGTCGAGGTACAGGACTCCGGTAGATTGCTCCCAGTCCTGTCCAGGAGCAGCCGGGGCAGGTGCCGTTGGGGTCTTGGTGTTAACCTGGTGGCCTGCCAGGTGGCCACCCTGACACAGGTTACAGAGTTTCCGTAGAGTGTACTGTGCTGCCTGGTGTGAGCAGGCACAGCGCCAGCACTGCTTGTTGGTCCTTATCCAGTCCGCGAGCTGCTTCTGGCTAAGCTTGACGAGGTCCAGACACTGACTCAGGTGGTGGTGACGGTGGTCGCAATAGGCGCAGTAGGGGAGCTGGTACCCTGGATACGGGTAGGCTCCAGGAGCTAGGCCCAGAGGGGGTAGAGGAAGCTGGAGCTGGTACCCTGTCTGCGGGTATCCTCCAGGAAGTGGTAGCGGAGGCTGGCTCCGGTACCCTGACTACGGGTGGGCGCCAGGAGATGGCGCTGCAGGGGGTAGAGGATGCTGAAGCTGGTACCCGTACTGCGGGTGGGTGCCAGGAGATGGCCCTGCAGGGGTAGAGGATGCTGGACTTGGTATGCTCCAAGAAGTGGCCCTGGAATCTGGTTCCAGTTTGATCTCAACCCGCCATTTAGCTGGTAGTAACCGGTACACTTCCTCAACCTGGTGGTGGGGAGAGCTGCAGACCCTCCCGATCGTTGCGCAGTTGCAGCAATTGTGCCTCCACGCGTTCCTAGTCCTGCTGCGACGTCTTTCCCGCTGTAGTCCTTCCGCCATCATGGCGATGGCTCGAGCTACCTTGTATTCCTCCTTGGCTCGAAGTCCCTCACGCTGGGGGCTAAGTTTCCAGTTATCCTCCATCTACTAGGGCAGAAACCGCTTACATGCGGCTCGAAGGACCATTAATGTTGTAGAGATAACTCCGGACTGTGTGGACTGTAAGGTGCTGGTTTAGGTTTGTAGCTGTCACTGCTCGGGAGTGCCGGCAAGAACACTACTTGAGGCCCGGACGGATAACTGGACATATGGAAACAACGAGGAGACACAAGGACGGGTTCAGGAACTTTATTGAACCTAACAGGTACACACAGAATGCTTACAGATTCACTGATAATCTCGGAACAGTCTCTGGCAGGCTCGTACTGCGGCTTATTTACTTAATCTTCAAAGCACCTGAGATGTCACAAAGCACCTGTGATCACAAAGCACGCCACCATGCAAAGTGGAAAGAAAGTTAATGCAGGTGATAAAGCACGCTTATCATGCAAAGGCTGGAGCGCCCTCTACGGGACGCTCCGCTAACTACAAGCGCATGGGAAACAGAAAACACAGGGCCTTTTGTACACTATTTACCATTTGGGGGAAACGTAATAAGTAATAGAAAGTAGTTTCTTCCCTAAATAATGATTTTTTTTTTTATTATTATAGCATGTTAGTTGCTGAAAGTCCTGAACATTTTTAGCAGGTGTCATTTCAGATTGGTGTTCCAGAACTTTATTAGCGCAATGTTATTTAAATATGAAACTGGCAAAAGCCAGGTTAATTCAAGACACGGTCTACAACAAACTGGTTTGGACATGTTAAACCAGGGACTCATGGAGGCTACAGAGTTGTCTCTTTATTTAGTCTGTTCTTCAAAGGATGCAAATCATAGGTTGGTTCTAAAGCGTTTGTGTGAGGGCTGTCAGTAACTCGATCACAAATCTGCCTGCCTTCTCTGACTCTCTTGCTGGGTTTCACACCCATGTTAAAGAATTCCTCCCTGACAAGATGCTCTGAATTTTTTCCTTTTTTTTTTCTTTTGCAAAAGTAATATCATGCCCTAGATATATCACTCACTATGAACAATTTCCTTGACAAATTGTTACATAAATGTTGTATTTTAAGACATTTAAAAGGAGTTCAGTGAATTACCTTAGGCCTCATGTCACACCTTTACATATGGAGGCAGTTGGGTTTTATTTTTCAACTTTTGGTTTGGAAGTCAGCAGCTCCCAATCTCTTTGCTCTGAGCACTTTAGCCCAAGTGTGAAGTCAAGCAGAAGAGGAAGCAGCTGAATGATCCCACTGTCTGTTTATTGGCAAGCTTGCGGCAAAAGGGGAGTGGGGTTTTTGGGAGAAAGGCAGGGCAAAAGAGAGACATCCTTCTCATGCAACAGGTGGGTTAGGCAGCGTTATTAAAATCTTATGGGGTAAAAACGAATCCACAATTTTGACTTTCATAAATGTCTTTACTACAGCTGTGTTGAGTTGTAATTAACAAAGCAATATTGCATCTGGGCCAATTTCCTTTGTCAAAGGAGGAGTCGCACTGCAGAGATGGAGGGTGTGTCAATTAGAAAATCTCGATTAGGACGCTCATTTGGAGCAATTAAAGAAATGAAGATCGAAAATGAACGGAAGTAAAGCCAGTGAGCCCGATCAGGTGGGAGTATCATCTGCAGACAATTGGGATCCTTGCTGTGATGGGATTTGTCTGTTTCCTAGCACCGCAGCTCTGTTCCTCTTTTTACTCCCCACGTCTGCAGAAGGATTTTCTTTCAGTGGTTTTCTATTCAGCACTGGGCTGTATCAGCTCTGGTGTTGCCTTACTGTAAGCGATCCAGACCTTGCAGGATTTCAATCAATCATCAAAGAGAGAGTGTCTATACGCTCTCTAATGTTCAGAATGAGTCTTCTGTAGTGGTGGGTAATGGAAAAGGTCACCTCTTCTCAAGGCTACGCCTCCTAACAACAAAAATAAAGGAAGGATGGGATCTCAAATACAGGACAAAGCTTTCAACAACAATGGCAGACAAACCTGTGTGTGTGTTATTTCACCAGCACACAAACAGACCTGAAGTCATAGTGGCCAGACCATCATTTGAACTAAGATTCTTTTAGGTCAGGTGTAAATTGTTCTATCCTCCTCATCGTACTATTCTTCAGCGTTGGTGAAAGTGTACCTTTGGGATTGTGAAAATGTGCTGACTGTTATTTGACTGTCCCTCCGCACATATTTATGAAAATCTCTTAATGTGTGATCTTTCTTTTGCATTCTTATGAATACTTAAGGGTGTGGAAGCAGATATGAAGGTGGCATGGGATTTCAGCTTGCATTTCACAAGTTTGTTGTTTGAATGGTAAAAGACTGATATATTCTTTACAATAGTACAAACATGAGAGTGCATGGTCTGCTGAAAACTAACTACACTTCACACTTTGCATTCCTTACGCTAAGAATTTAGGTAACTCTATTCTTAGAGCTTTTGCTAAGATGTGTTTGTTGTCACCTTTCATTAGACTTGTTTCTACTTGCTATTCTTATGGTCCAAGCGTTTACTGATCCCACAGTGGATGTTTCAGCAGCAGAAGAGCAAGGAGGACAGAGGACACAATGGCAACACTTTGTCATTCTTTTGTTCTGTGTCTCAATCTGCTCTGTGGCTTGATTACCATGTTAGCTGCTTTGTGGAAGAGAACAGCGTCATTCTCTCAGGGCTGTCAGACCAATTTCCTTTCTTCTATTGTGACCGGTCTTGAGACTTTACACACTATTTAGGAGCTGAGAATATTTGGACAACTGTGTATATTTGCTTCAAGATATTGCTCTGACTATCAATTTCAGCAGTTGGTTAACCTTATGACATCTTTTGATTTGTATTGTGGCTGACTTAAATTCTTCTCTTCCTTTTGTGTGTGTTTGTGTGTAGACTGGAAGGGTGTGTTTGCCCCTAAAAGAAGATCTGTATTTTTTGCTTTCTACGTTCACAACAGAGAGGGGAACTATTACTCTGCTTAGTATGTTGATGCATTGAATTGTGTTGGTATTATCCAGTACTTTGGCTGTAAATATTAGGTTACACAAACTACTAATTAAGTAATAGAACAGTTATAATCACACATGTAAACTAGTATTGTTGACCACTAGAGAAGTTTTATACTTTCTACCTGTGTTTAAATATGCCGTCTAACTCAAATGTAATGTCCTTGCGTTTGTGACCTTCATTTTCGATTAGGTCCGACTGCAACACCGCCATCTTAATCTCCACATTCATCTCTTTTGACTTTGTTTTTGGTACAGTGTCTCATCCTTTATCTAGCTTTACGGTTCCAACATCAGCAGTATTGTCCCTTCATTACATTGGTCTGCATTCACTTTAGCCAAGAAAGTGTGCATTCTTTTCATGTTCTTATACTTTGTGGTGCTATTGATAAATGGAAGTGTCAACCACTTAAACTGGTAGTGAATTAAAACTGTTATAGTACTAGCTCATTTTGTAAAAATACAGTGGGTACGGAAAGTATTAAGACCCCTTTAAATGTTTAACTATTTGTTTCATTGCAGCCATTTGCTAAAATAAAAAAAAAAGTGAATTTTATATCTCATTAATGTACACTCAGCACCCCATCTTGACAGAAAACAAACTGAAATGTAGACTAGTTTGCAAATGTATCAAAAAAGAAAAACTGAAATATCACATGGTCATAAGTATTCAGACGCTTTGCTGTGACACTTACAATTTACTCCATTTCTTCTGATCCTCTTTGAGATGGTTCTACTCCTTCAGCTGTGTTTAATTAAACTGATTGGACTTAGGAAACACACACACCTGTCAATATCAGACCTTACAGTTCACAGTGCGTGTCAGGGCAAATGAGAATCATGAGGTTGAAGGAACGGCCCAAGGAGCTCAGAGACAGAATTGTGGCAAGGCACAAATCTGGCTAAGGTTACAAAATAATTTCTGTAGCACTTAAGGTTCCTAAGAGCACAGTGGCCTCCATGATCCTTAAATGGATGAAGTTTGGGACGACCAGAACTCTTCCTCGACCTGGCCATCCAGCCAAACTGAGCAATCATGGGAGAAGGGCCTTGGTGAGAGCGGTAAAGAAGAACTCAAAGATCACTGTGGCTGAGCTCCAGAGATTCAGTAGGGAGGTGGGAGAAGGTTCCCCAAAGTCAACTATCACTGCAATCCTCCACCAGTCTGGGCTTTATGGCAGAGTGGCCCGACAGAAGCCTCTCCTCAAAGCAGGACATATGAAAGCCTGCATAGAGTTTTCCAAAAAACACATGAAGGACTCCCAGACTATGATAAATAAGATTCTCTGGTCTAATGAGACCAAGATTAAAACTATGAACATGAAAACCAGGCACTGCTCATCACCTGCCCAATACAATCCCATCAGTGAAACGTAGTTGTGGCAGCATCATGCTGTAGATGAATGTGGCCAAGTACAGAGATATCCTGGAAGAATACCTCTTCCAGAGTGCTCAGGACCTCAGAATGGGCCAAAGGTTCACCTTCCAACAAGACAATGACCCTAAGCACACTGCTAAAATAACAAAGGACATACTCAGTAGTATAATATGTAGAAGATGCATACAGAACAGACAATGTACTTCAAAATTAGCAGTCTATACTTTTGTGAAAGTGTTATGATTTTATGAAGCATTGTTTTGTGTACAATTTGAATTATGGTTTCTTATTCAGGTTTTGTGTCCTTGAATTGTGATTGGCCGGCGCTCACCACTTCCAATTAGGATGTTAAACTCAAACACTCTGCTCTAACTTTCGTTCTAATACTGTTTCCCAACCTCTGCACTTTTTAATGAGATAGAATCACACTTAATCACTGGGACAACAAAGCATGCCTCTTTCTTACTTAAGTTCCACGACTTAAAGCACCACATTAATTAGACTTCAAATCACCCTTTAAATCTGCATACCCTGCAAATTATTTTAGTGTGCCTAAAAGGCACAATTTCATTTACTTAAAAGTGCTGTTCAGTAGATTTAAACATTGTTAGATCCTTTTTTCATTATGCCTGTGCTGTCATTTCTGCTACATTTTCCTCAGAAACCTCATCAGTGTGAAGAGTCAGTGCATTATGATTATACAAGACATTTTCTCCTTTATTTTGATATCTCACTCACATCTTTGCTTAGTTTGTTTCAGCAAACCGATTATGTTGCCTCTTGTGCTAATTTGCTTTCAGCCCACACATTTGAATCTGCTTTGGATACAGGCACATGTAGTATGTTTTTGTTCCTGATGGTGCTTGGAATAACAAGCATGCTCAAAAACACTGTTAGTATTCACATTCATGTTTTTTTTTTTAGTACAGCTTTTCCCAAAGCAAAACAGGATTGACCACCTTTGCACAATCAATCCCCTCTCCCTGGTATAGCTCTTTCTTTCACATTTGTGATTGATAAATAGTTACAATTACTTGATTTTGCAGATCTTTTTATTAGGTTAGGGTTAGATCAACTATGGCTCTACTATACGGATCTGAACAGAGATTTGAAATCAATTATAAAAACAAAGTTGCTTATGCATAGTACATTTTTCCTTTTGCTCTTTAGTGCTGCAATGTTTATTTGTACCTTTTGCGCACTCTCCCATCCCACCATGCTCTCTTCTGTTCAGTGACAATACTTCCGGTGCTGTTGAAAGCAGCACCTGCGTCCTCCCTCAGGCGCCTGCCTCAATGGACCTGATATTATCCCTGCTGGTTGTAACATACACACACACACACACACACACACACTCATCGGATCCACATATTTAACCACACTCCCCTTTTTCATAAAAAAGTAGGGATGCCTATTTGGGCACGGAAAATTCATTACATTTTGTGTTGCGATAGCCTGCACCTGTGAAGTGTATGCACTAAAATTATACGGACTCACACATTTATGAGATGAAATTGCATTGCTTTGGTGTGTAACATTTTGTTCGGTTTAAACTGCAGGGAACCTAGCTATAGAAGGTTTCAATTTCCCCTAGAAGACGCCAGCCACAACTAAAATGTATGGAACTACTAAATAGCAGAGCAAATACAAGTTCATCTGGGTTAATTTCCCCCTGAAGAACAAATGTAAAGTGTCTTAATGTGGCATGCATGGTTGTAAAAGCTAAAGTCCCCCAGGATAATGATGCGCATTGTACTTGTTTTATAACCCTGTTTCCTCACCTGTCAGGAGCAAGTAGTGTGTGTGAACAAGACTGCACAGAGACCCATCAGTTGAGGCATACCATAGTATTTTTTTCTAGAGCCACATTTTCCTGCTACATTTTCCTGTCAGTTTGCCGATTCACCCTGCTGCTTATGAGTCAACCCTGTTTGAAGTCTTACCCCAGTGGACATGGACTTGCACAACATTTAAGTCAGAAGTTAGCATTTTACAGCTTTCAAAAATATGTTTTATTACTTTGTATTAATATCTGTGCGAAAGGGTTATGCTGACTCTGGTGCGCGACAGCACCGCTTTGTCTTGAGTGAGCATCTTCTGGCCTCAACATCTCATGATCCTGTTTGTTCAGATGAGCCTGCAGCCTTCTGTATTGAGGTCAACGCTGTGCAATAACCTCCCTCCACTGAGAACTAAATGTCCTGCCACCCCATAATGCAAAATGAAAATGCTATGATCGGAACTCAAATTCAAAAAGTCAAAACAGATGACTGCTTTAGCCAATTCCAAACCAAATACAATTTTGCAGACACAGTTTGGCAAGGGATTAAACAGTTCCAAAACAGATTAAATGTATTTTTATAGTAGCCAACTCCTTTGCATCAGATTACAAATTGGGATTGATTGAGCTCTGCTCGATTTTTCTTTGGCAATTTCTGTTGCTGTACTGAATTAGTGACTTTGAAATTTGGCAACTCAATTTCACTTTTCTGTTAAATAATTTTGGTAAGATTATATCTGTGAGATCATGAGATGCAACATGCTGCTTGATGATGATGGTGTTAGAAATCAAAGCAAAAGCATCTAAAGGGCATTTTAGTAATTTACCCGCATTAGCATTGAGCTGTATCATGCATAAGTCGACTTTTATTCACGCAGTGCTCGTACTAATGTCTTGTGAAGTCAGATATTGAACGTGGCTGTAGTTACATGTTGTGACTTGAGAAAAATATTACCAGAATGATGTCAACGCCAAATGCTTAAAGGCAAAAAGAAGTGCTAGTGCTGTCATTTTCTGATATTGACTATGGTAAATAATTGTAAGGGAAAAATGTCATGTGACTATGTTGTTATTGTCTGCAGATAATATGGGTCCCTGAAAAAGATGGTTTGGCACCTGGTGCCAGTCATACCTTGGGACATGGCTCGAGGGTCAGGTCACCTCCAAATTAGATAGCTTGAATCTTTAGACCTTGATGGTAGTTCTATCTCTTTTGGAGCATATTTGATTGTGATGATGTGCATACGTGGCAGTTTATGTCACTACCTTTTAAAAGGCTGTGTATTGTAATTGTTCTGGAGTGAGGGACAGAGATACCTTTGTCAGAGACAGTGATATTTCCTGTACACGAGTAAATAAAGATCCACCTCTTGAGAAAGACAAACTCTGTTATATTTCTTTATTTCTTGGTAATTGTTTGCAGAAAGTCCACAACAGTATACAATTGAAGGTCTTCATAATGAACTACCATCTGACGTTACTTTATACATCAATTATATGATGTGATTTAATTTTTGGGCCTAACCAATATAAAAGTTGATGTGTAATAATCACTGTATTCCATAGGCGTATTGTTCTGTCTTACTACGTATTTTAGTCTTTTTCACTTCCAAATAAAGTGAACTTTTAAATATGTCTATATGTGTCAATCCAATCCAAGGCCTTGCCTATTTCATTTTCCAAAATACTACAATATATTCAACTCTTCCAGTTCTCTGGAGCTTCTGTCACAATACGTGGCCCTGTGAATTCTCCATCTCATAATCCAATTTCATAATTCACTATTCCCCTCTTCTATTTGCTTGCCAGGCTGAGAAGCTCAGCAGCTCTGAGGGATATGCGCACTGACACATGTCCTGTCAGACAGAAGGAGCAGAAGGGTTAGAGGTTCTTTACAGAGTCCTGCTTGGAATTTAAATATGCTCTGTTTACTTTGTTTTGTCTAGTTTAACTGGTGCCACTATGGCAGTAGCAGGTTACTAACTTGAGGTACTTTTTCATACTTGGCATTTATCTCTTTCTTGTTATGCGTAGTGTAATTGATGTGGCTATTACTTTATTATTTCTAACAATCAAGCATAGTTTTATGCTTTCCCATCTTTCAGTCCCATGCAACAAAATGCACCATATTCTGACAACTCCATAAATAGCATTACCTTCTTTTGTAATATGTACATAGAGTTACATTTTTCAATTAGACTTACGCTTTTAACATGCACCACTGCTCACTATAACCCTTAGACCTTTTGAGAGGTAGAATGGGACCCCATATAAATGCTGCTGGTATGAAGATATTCTAGATGATGTTTAAATGTATGCCTTATTTTTTGCTTTCAAGATATTAGCTCACAGCTTTATATGCAAAAATGCACCTTTTGGGATGTAGGATGTAATTCCTGGTCAATGCACCTCTGCCTCTCAAATTGTCACAGTAAGTATGTGCGAGTGCATTTGTGTACTTAGCTGGGCATTCTCTCTCTCCAGGCCGGCTGATCCCTCACTAAAGTCTTCCATGGCTTTGGCTCATTCCTTGGCTCTGAACTCCAATGTCTTGGCGCCCATTCATGGGTACACAAGCGTGATATTCAATCACACAAAGAAAGAAAGCACTGATTTCCCTCCTGGCTCTGCCCTGTGTGGCCCCTCGCGCTGGGTGGCACACAGTCACAGCATGGCCGCAGGAAGGAAATAGTGGATATACGAGGGACAGTAGAGCGCCGCAATCAAGCTATTCTCGCTCATGTGCTACTGTCTCTAAAATGGTAATTATATTATTTCTGTTTCACATCACACTGGCAGCTCAATATTCAATCCCAGGAAGAACTCATTTGTACTCTGACTCATTGACTACTGCACAGCAGGGCATTCTTGTGTGACGCTTTGATGCTGAGGTTAGGGTAGCGATGGCTCGTGTGCAGTAGTTGGAAATATCTTTGTGGAATATTGATATTTCTTAATAACAGTCGAAAAATTGTAATGGCAGTTGTGTATCTTAATCATCCTTTTCAATGAAATTATTTTAATGAACTGGAGATGGAGTCAGAGTGACGCTTGTCTCACTGGTAAAACAGACCTAAAAGTATTGACTTAAACAAACTTGTTCCACTATATATATAGTGTGTGTGTGTGTGTGTGTGTGTGTGTATGTATGTGGTGTGTATATATATGTATATGTGTGTATTATAATATATATATATATATATATATATATATATATGTATATGTGTGTGTATGTATATATGCATGTATATATGAATATATGTGTGTATATATATGATATAATATATATTTGTAATTACTATATGGGATAGAGATACAATTGCTTGGGCATTTTCTATAATTTATTACATTTTACTCTGGTTGTGGATTTTGTGTTTCACTGCATTTCACTTGATGATATAATGTGTCCTCTCGAACACAGGCTCAAGTACAAACCTGGTTTGTAACCATGAAACATCAGCTGAACCTATTCATGCTCTTGTACTACTATGATGTGACTCTTCACTCGTGGGACCCTCCTTGTGGGACTTCTCTCCAGTGGGCCATGTTGATTGTTATGTAACTGTTTCATTTATGCTGTTTGAGAATCAATGCACTTTTTCATATATGTTCTTCTCTTCTGTCTCTTTGCAAATCAATTTCTTTGAAATAAACCACAAAGATCACAAAAATTAAACGATTAATAACTTTTTTATTCCTCATTTGATCAAAAATCCCTAAGTCTATTAATGATTACTAGTTATTGATTCAACTAAAAGCTGCACTTTTATCAGCAATAATTAATAATCACCAATTACTCAGGACCTATAGAATAGGATGCAGCGATTTGTGCTGACATAATAATGTGTGGACAGTTTTTGTTTGATGCCAAATCAATTACTTAAACCTGGGCTTGGATTGTTGGGTGCCTCTGGACTGTTGTAATCCTCCATCGTGAAAATGAAGCATTGGACCTTTGCCTAATGTGCAGACCAGGACAACTGACTTCTAGTGTCACTGTCAGATTATAACTTTTCTACTTTCTTCTACCTTTCGCTCGTATACAATTTAACAAAAGGGCTGTCAGGAGCTGATGTCTGCTCTCCGAAGCCTTTTTGAACACGAACCACAGCCTCACATCTAGTCCCACATTTTCTTTTCATGGTCAGACTTGATCTAAATCTCTTGTTTGAAAGTTCTCTGTATTACTTGCTTTTTAAACTGGGCAGAATGGATTTCTTTTTAGAATTTGAAGCTAATCAAGTTTTGAATCCCTGACTATTGTGTTACTACCACTGATCTTATCTTTCAGTTGTTCTATAAAAAAAGCAATTAATCTCCAAATCGTGAAAAAATGAAACTATTTAATAGTAATTTGATAATACACTGCATTTTTTGATTCTATTGCATCATTAATTCGCTCCACATCTGGTGGTGGTAAACTACTGTTGTGGCCATAGCTGATTTGGGGCAGTCTGATGGAAACAAGGCTGCCAATCTGCAGCATCTGCCCCTCAGATCTAAACCATTCACACCAGATTCATACTAGGCAACTTGGATGAAGTTTCTTGCCTAATGACACAACGGCAGTTTGCAGTAGAGCCACAGCCACTGCACTGTGGCACCTGGTGTTGCAGCAGTCTCCCATCCAAGAACTAACCAGGCCTCGTCTTGCTTAGCTTCCAAGAAATGACGAGATAGAGTATTGACAAGGTGGTACTTTCTTGTTACTCTATATTAGATTGTGACTCACTTGTGCCAAACTCACAACTGGTCTTACAATTTCACATGTTGTTGCGTGATAGCGATACTCATTCATGTTTGATTTGGTTCGGAATCAATTTGGACAAATGTTACATGTTCATTTGATTGATTGTATCATTACATAATGCCTTCCAGAATACAATTCTGTCACTGCTAGTCAATAAATGTAGAGACAAAACAAAGAATACATTATGGCTCAGATTGACCCCAGATATTCTTTTGTCCTCCTCAAACACTATATATTGTATAATTGTACATTTACTATTGTTTCTAGATATTGCATTTCCATACTGCTGACCCTTTTGCTTGTTCCCAGGACACTTATGGATATTGCCTGTGCTCTTTATTTGCACACAATAGTTTGACTGGCATTGTCAGTGTTATAAACCAGATTAGGTGTAACCTCCATGGGCTCTCTGAAAAGCGTCTTGTGCATTTTTGTAAATAGACACAACCGTCCTGAGATTATCTGTGAACCTGCCAATCAGTTATGTCCAGCATATTATCTTCATTTTAGCCATAATACATATATTTATTATTTCATTGATTTGATATTTATATAGATGATGTAATAAGCGAATGACTACTTTAGAAATTCTGGCTTGCTGATTTACACTTTAACTAGCCTGAATGTAACATGAAGCTGAGAAAGCAAAAACTGACACCCATATAGAGACAGAAGGCTTCAGTTTAGTGTTTTTTTTTTTTAACCAGATGGCTGTGGTTAGATGTTGGATTTACATCTCATCTTTCCACTGAATCTATCATTTCAGATGCCCCCAAAGTACATGGCAGATTTTATTCTTTTCAACAGGATGAGCAAATGCAGAGGGGAGCAGAGTATGATCGCAGCCATAGGTTTT
Source organism: Chaenogobius annularis (assembly GCA_015082035.1). Classification (NCBI taxonomy): domain Eukaryota; kingdom Metazoa; phylum Chordata; class Actinopteri; order Gobiiformes; family Gobiidae; genus Chaenogobius; species Chaenogobius annularis. The sequence goes on from BJKM01000043.1 coordinate 1,613,512, forward strand.
GTGTAATTGGTTGTTTTAGGCCATAATCATGCAAGACAGCTCTTTGATAATGCATGTCATTTTTCTGTTTATATGCATCTTAATGAAAATATCTTATACAGTGAGAGAAATGTTGGTGAGGGTCAGTGGTAGAAGAAGGAAAAATATCCTTTCTTTAATGTCTTGAAATTATGCAATTACCCTCTGGCATCCTTCTGTCTCTGACAAGGCATTGTACTTAGGCAAATCTTGATCTTGGAGGCCTCTCCTATCTTCTCCACATTTGACCTGAAAATCACATTTGACCTGATTTGTGTCAAACGTTACCATGGTCTGGGGTGGTTAGAAGCAGCATAATATATCTGTACAAAGCCATTAACAGTTTACGCATTTGCTGAATGATCCTGTGACCAGATGTCACATAAAATGCAAGTACAATTGTCATTACTTTTGTTTTACTTTACGCTACAGTATATAATTTACAAGCAAGTAATAGTAATAGTGTTCTACTTTTGCCTGCCAGACAAAATATAGTCTTTGAAAGTATGGTTTAGAGTTACTACCTACCACTTAGACATTTGCCACCCTGGATTTTATCCTCCCGAGTAATTCTTACCCTTAGATGTTGTGTTTGTGTGTGATGTATAACAGTATTTTCAGAGATTTTCCCGGCTTGCATTGGCTAGATCCAGTTTAGTCTTGTATACAATCCTTTAGCCAAGCAATGTTTTTGTAGGAACTTGTGTCAAGACTTCATTTTGCCAAGCAACAATGAACTGTTGTGATCCTTGGTTCTTGAGACCACCCCAAAATTACACAACCACTCAAAGAAGTTAGAACTTATGAGAGGCCACAGAAAGTGAAAGCATGGAGATAGCGATGGACCCCTGAAATGCAACAGACTTTGTACACCAAACCCGGCAGAAAACCTTCCAGAGGAACTACTTTGAGAGAATAGCCCGTCTCGTTACCAAACCGAATCAACAGAGCGAAGTAAGAGTGAAGCTTAGAAGAGAGTTTTCCAGAGTCTCCAGAGTTCACCTGGTGCCCCCTGGATGCTGGTAGTGATGCCCGGGCTGTTGGACACAGAGAAGTTGTTTGTCCTTAGTGCTGTTTCTCTCCTCAAACTGCCTTGACACACAAACTTCTGACCCCACATGATGAATCCTCCTGCTAAGCTGCAATGAGACCTTTGACTGAGACACAAAGGCGACGGAGATGTGTGAGAAAGTGAGAATGTTTCCACAGTCGAATTTGAATTTCTATGGGATCAATAACGTATATATCCATCTATATCTATTGTGATGGTGACTTAAATCTTTTACATGGTGTCTTGGCATAGATATGTTTTGCGAAATCTGCATTTTAATGAATTGGATCCAATACATCGGATTGTACTTATTGTTATAGACGCATGTGATTGTGATTTAATACAACTATCTTTTTTATGTTGACTGTGCTTATTGTAGCACGATTGTGATTTTCAGGCACCCAGTGATGTTTGTATTCCCCCACAGTCCTCTTTGCACGGATGACAACAAATTGAACCAAATTCCTTATTGGTACAAATCAGTGTGGTGAAGACAAATTTCACCCTTTCCTTTTATTTTTTCTGAATTAATGTTATGCCTATTAATGCCTATTCAAGTCTGTGTTTGTAATGTCTGCTTTAGCCTGCAGTGATATGTTTTTCCTTTATGAGTAAGACGGTCTGTGCGGTCTTCTGACATGCGGCCCAAGAGTTGAGCCAGTGGTCAATTTAGGCATTTTTACGACTCATTGACGTTTATGTTTGTCACTGCCCATGGTGTTGTTCTTCTAGGCAAACGCCGAATTGTCTACTCTCCAAATACTCCATCCTCCCCTCTTCCTCAGTCAAAGCCATGACCATCCATTTTTAATGCTGAAAAGGGTAAAATAAAATAAAAACTATTCTCTCAGCTTTTTTGCATCCCCCTAGCATGTCCTTTAAAGTGTGTCTCAGCCTTGTTCCTCCCTCCGTTCATCCCCAATCTCTGACTCACACCTTTCCTGTCTAGTTCTCATATGCCATTCCACTTGCACATCCCTTTTCTACTCTTCTTTCCAATTTCCCCTGCTCAAATGAGATGTTGTGTACAGAGGCGCGCGTGTACATTCCTTATCGTGGTTTGCTGTCCAAGTATTAGAGCCCCGAAATGGTGCTGTAATGAAACAGCAGAACCCTTGGGCAAACATACAGCCACCAGGTTGCAAGGTGATGCCTGTCCATGTACAGCCCATGGAGCCACTGATTAAGGTCACTCTTCTCCTCATCCTATTGCTTCTGCTGACGTCCACACTTATTTGCTTTTTCCAATCACCTTCAACTGTCTGCCACTGCCCTCACACCCTGTCTCCACCTCCTGCAGACTTTGCACATTTAACTGTACATAAGTGATTTGGTAAAGCGGTTGGCCCACTTTGCAGTCTCACACAGTCTCACTAACTCTGCATGTTCCACCTGTGCCTCTGTTCCTCACAGACACAACCTATACAATGCAACTGCAGCAAAGATAACTTATTCCGCACGACTTTGTTCCTGAATGCTAAGCTACAGTAACGACAAATGGTATGGAAACTAAACTCAATTTGTTTCTGAATTAAATTTACTTTTGTTTTGCTATTCATTTGAGTCACCTACCAAAATGTCAGAGAGATAACAGCCATTTGATGACCTAATATCAACACACGACTCTTTGCCCAGGTTGACATGTTGTCCAAGGCAACAACTTTCCACTGTCACTCTCCTACGAGTAATGATTGGTTGTCTGGGGAGACCATCACAGGTCGCGGTTGGGCTGGATAAGATTCTTACTAACAAAAGAATAAAACAACCTGTCTGTAGTTGAACACTATACAGTTCCACAAGTATTCGGCTGATCGGTAATGAATGACTGTTTTGTGACTAATGTTCACGTGGGTGAGTCTGACTGCATATGTCACAGGCAATCTCTGGAAATTTCATAAAGAACAAGGAAGTTTCATGACACTGATTATATTGTACGCTAGGTTAATTCCACCATAAAGCTTTGCATTGTGGCTTTTTGTGTCCTTTGAATATTTGACTTGTATAATCGGTTGATGTATTCATTCATTGTTTCAAAAGGCAAAGAAAGTGGGACTTTATTACATTCTCTATTCTGTCAATCATTAAGTCTCTTAAGTATTACTCTGGCCTGTCACCTACTGATACATTTGACTTTGGAGTGAAGGAGTTTAAATAAGGTAAGTGTATTAGAGATGCACTGCAATTTACACTATTTAAGCACAAAATAATCAGTCCAGTCAGGGTGTATCGTGTCATAAACCTACACCAAACCACAGCAGACCAAACCTGGAGTTGAGTTGGACACAATACTCACTATAATGAATATACATTTTCTACGCTATACACTATATACTACATTTACAGGCATTATGTCTTACATTTGTAGATGTAATTTGTTGAATTGTGTGACACAGCTGTTATGCGACCAGTCTTGTGGGCACCCGAGGGTAGAAAACAGAACAGCCATGAATAATTTACAACATGCAAAAAAGTTAAAGCAGACACAAGAAACAAAAACAGCAGTAACTTCATCAACACATTTTGAGCTTGCACTTGTGTACAGTCCGTTGTATCAGTGCTGGCTGCTAAAAATGTAAAAGTACTTTGCCCATTGTAAATCAGAAGCAAGCTTATTTTGATTTCAGTTCAGAATGTGCATTGTTTTCCCCAAAAGGCCTGCAATGAATACCCATGACTGTACAATGCAGAATGGTAAAACAATAGAAAAAGAAAGGGTTATCTGTGCTGCTCAGTGGATAGCACATGTGCTGTCCATGTGAGCAACCCGCAGCGTCGTAAGATCGTTAGCTGTAATGTCCTTTCCCCTGTCTCATCCCTGATTTCATGCTATACTGTCCTGCCTATGTATGCTATTGTGCGGCGTTATTTTGGTAACAAATGTTCTGTCTCCAAAAGAATAGACAGGAGTTTAGATTGTGACCCGATTCCAGTCTAACACCACAGCTCAAAGATGATCCCTGGAGGCCACTGGCTCATTTTTAAAAGTGCATTGCCAGTGCAGTGTGCAGAGAGTTTTTCATCGGACCTGGCCTCAACCGGGCCACTGACTCCACGACGAGAAGGGAATTTATCTCTGCTCTCTGATAAGACAAGGCTATTATTGTTTCTGTCCTCCTATTCCTCTCCCACCTTTCCTTCCCCGTCTTCACTGCATGTAATACATCCCATCCACACCCCTTCACGGCTCTTCCTGATTTATTCTTGTGTAGTCTTTGATCTTTTATTGTTATGTTATTACCCGTCATGAACAATAATAATGTTCTCCATTTAGCCTGTTCCTCTTTCCCCCTCTTCTATTTCAGTTTTCTTCCATGATGATTGTATCAGTGAATTGTTGGTGGTTGATGAAACACTGGGCTTTTGGACATAATTTGTCTCTGCAAATGAGATGAGCTGGGAGCAAATGATCAAAGGTGTATAATGTATAAAATTGTAAAGAATGACTGTAGAAACACATTCGTTCCGTATCAGACAAGAACAGAATATTAAGATGGGCAGAGTGTAGTCTGAAGTAGACAAGAGTCCAAGGGTATTTAGAGGTCAACTTTGTCTGATGTGTTTTTGTGAAGGTGTAATGCAGTGCTTGAGTTTTATTCTTCTTCTGGGTGCCTCAATCAAAAACGGGATATTTTTTATTATTCCATAGTGTCTGCTCATTCTACCCACTATGGGAGTCTGAGCTGGTCCTTGCCTCTCAAGTGGATCTTGTCCTGGTTTTTGGATTCAGGCCTAGTGCAGACATTTCCGACTCGTCTCTCTTTGTCTCCATTGCAGCAGCTCAGCTGTCATGAGTGCACAAGATGGATGAATTATCACATAAAGGTCTCCTCCAGCGATCTCACCTCATTTAGATTCTTTCTTTGCTGTCTTGCTAACGGCACGCCAGGGTGTTTGCAATGCTTCTGTTTCTTTGTTTACAAATGTATGCTAATGAGTTAGGGGCTGAAAATGTGGAACCCCTTTACACTGACTCTAATTCTGTTCCTAAAAACATGTCAGTCACGACAGTTGTTCCTCCTTATCTACTCCTGTGCGCCAACTGAAGGATTGCTTATAATACTTTGTGTATGTCTGCTCTGTAAGTCTGTAAGACTCCAGATGCATCACTGCATGCTGGAAGGCAATATTTACAGCACTTGATATTTTACCGTTGCAAGTGGATCTGTAGATTCACAAGAGCGCTCAGGAAGTCCATTCACTTGGCCTGTCATTTGTCTCTTTTTGATTGGCGGCTGGAGCTCTCCTGTCTGTCTCCATTTGATATATTCTGTCACTAAATATGATGGATACATTTTGCACTGGTGTCTCTATGGCAACACAGTATGAGGCCAAGGAAAACCTCTCCTTGGAGAATGTAATTCACCGAGCCTTTTAGCACAGAGCAATGACTGGATAATATTTTTGAAAACACCCATTTAGGGTAGCAGAAATTAATGCCAGACACAACCCGCTTTTCATTTCAGGCTTTCTAGTGACCTGTGACCTTTCCTCAGACCTCAGACCTCAAACCTTGGAATGATGTTTCTGTGTTACGCTTGTCAAGTTAGAAAAACAATTTACAGGGTAACATTTAATAATAACTACACTTTTATTAGTCTCAATAAACCTTGAGCAAAGGCTTAATTAATAATAAACACAATGTATTAAAAATGATTCGAGCTTAGTCACCACCTAGTTTATATACCAACTCCTAATTCCTAATTAAGGTGTAGTTATAAAGTGGTACCATGTCCAGTTTATGTACAGTAATAACGCATTCAAGTAACAACTGGGAACCTGTTATCCGACAAGGTGGAGTCAGTGATATTAATTTATGAACCTCGACATTGTTGTTGTATTTACTATCATTACATTGTTTGGGAGTCAATTTTGGCTTTTGTAGTCCTTTGATAAGTGTAGATGTTTGCGACATTAACATGAAAGGACATAAGAGAATTATTGCATACTCCAACAATGTGCTGGAGCAGGTTCACTGATAGCAAATGGACAGTCGCAGGGCATGTGGGATTTTCTAATTCAGGGTTCAGAGATGCTACCCAAGTTACAAAGTAGAAATTCCAAAATGGAAAGGGAAAGGGAGTATTCATTTACAAGTCAGAACTCAAATCCAGCCTCTGAGGATAACTGGAACGCAGCATCTGTTCTTGTATTGGCTTCTCCCTGGGTTGTAATTATGTTGCGTCTGACTGTTGTTTTAATTATATACGATATATTGCATTTATTTCTCTTAACGCTGTCGATTATATCGTAGTTTGTTTTTGAAGAATTTATTTAAGTTGATGTACTTACTTGGTTTGCTGCCTGGTTTGTGTTTAGTCATTAAATTAAGTACATGATAATTACATGATTTAGTTAGTAGTAGCTCATAGAGTTAGGTAATTAATGGAAAGATTGACAGATCCAGATCGAGTCATGTGAAAAAGTAAATTATTAGGAAGAGGTCCACAGTCGATCCTCTGTCAATACAAGACGGTACAAGTGGTACAAGTGGTTTTTAGCAAAGGCCAGATTTTGGAGGATGAAATTTAAATATTATTTGTGTTAAATGGCACAGATTAAACGTCTGTATAGTTTATGTTCATGAAATCTTTACTAAAAGCCATGTTTACTTCACCAACTAAAATTGAATCAAAAATGTTGATCAATCAATGAGAAAAAAAATCTTGATAATTTTTTTATCCATATTGCCCAGACCTAGAAGCTCGACACAGCTGCAGTGATATATTATAAGGTTCATAATCATAAAGTCCCTTATCGTATTCAGGAGACCTCCAAACCCAGAGAGATTCTATAATCTAAGAGGAACAGATGTGTGCCAAAAAATAAGGCAAGGACTAAGTTGGATGTCTCTCAGTTTTAATCAAACATATGTGTGTGTTTGTGTGTGTGCGTGTGTGTGTCTTTTGTGTTGAAACTTGGAAATGATTAGATTTAATTAATAATTTTTGGGCTTTAAACTTGAAAGAGCCGTTTATGCTGAGCTCTGGATATGGTTTTTGTTTTTGTATCTTGGTGCTTGCTGATTGCTGAAGATAGAGCGAAGTTTGGCCTCTCAATTCAGTAATGGGGTTTGGCATTAAGTGTTTTGCTGGCTATTTAGTCTCACCTATGTACTGCTCTTGTCCTTCAAAAATCCAGGTAACAGTGCTCTCCCTAGAATCTTTTAAAAGGATGGTAAATATGTCTTATATGGGGTTGCATTTTCCTCCAAGGATGGTTTAATGTACCGTCATAATTTCCAAAGGTGCATGCACCCTAAACATACTATTAACACTATCTAGGCCTATTATATGGGCCTATATAGTGTTAATAGTATGTTAACCTAATCATATTTTATTATGTATAGAGGTGCAATATAAAGCAGGGCAGAGAAAATCTGTTAATTAACTTGACTAGACCCATTTATACAGATGACTATTTTGAAAATAAAATAATAACTAGACTAAATATTAGAAGGTTGAGCTTATAATCACCTCACTTGAAGCTCTTTTTAACTATAATATTAGTTATTATAATTAGACAAGCTCCATGGTAACGCTGGGAGGAGGGGCTTGAGACGTAGAAAAGGGCAGCTTTCCTTTGGGTCGCGTCAATAACAAACTGCTCTGTGAAGGACAGAAACAGCGTGAACAGGAGGAGCTGGAGGAGGAAACAGGTAACATTACGCTAATCCTACCTGTTTCCTTCTTCTGCTCCTCGGCCTGACGCCCTCTCTTCCCTCATGTGAACATTCTACGTTTCCGCTGTTGTCTGAGTTGTCGGCTCGCGCCGCGGTGTGCTCCTTCCAAAACTCACTGAGAAAGCAGACAAAATAACAACAGTAGGCTCTGTGTATCTGTGTAGTGATACACATGTTGTCTTTTGACCCGTGAGTCAGATCTGGCCAAGAAAGTTTCATTTCAATGCCGTATATCACATGTGCGCGCTCTTTGTACTCTGTACTCTCTTTGTATTCTGCCGCGTCTGCATTCACTTCCTCATTAAACTAATTTCTCCTAATTGAATATGAGTCTGATTGTAATAAAACACACAGTGTTTTGAAGCTTAAGACTAAGACTTGTTTATTTGAAGTAGTATTTTAATGATGGCGCTACCTAAAATATGGAATGAAGTTGGGTTTTAGGGATGGTTTATTTTCCCCTCATGTCAAATCGGATGACGGGCCATTTGATTTATCATGTTAGGGATGGCGGCCCCGCCATGTACGTAGCGAGACCCCTGGGTAACACTTTTTAAACTAGGCAACATTTTAAGACAAAAACTGGTTCACCCTAAGGACAAGATGCCTACACAAAAATAGAGCAATGTAGTGTATTCTATCCAATGCAGTGAAGACAGTTGTAAAGAGCAGTACATAGGTGAGACTAAACAGGCACTGCACAAGAGGCTTTATCAGCACAGAAGAAAGGCAAATTCACAGAGCGCTGTGCATCTTCATCTTAAAAGCCAAGAACCACTCCTTTTGAGGAAAGTGAGGTGAAGATTCTAAGCAGGGAGAAAAGATGGTTTGAAAGAGTTAAGGAGGCAATTTTTTTGTTAAAAAAGAGAACCCCTCTTTAAACCGAAATGGAGGTTTAAGGTACAACCTTCCGGTTGCATATAATAGTGTGTTGAATAGTGTCTAGAGTAGAAGAGTAGAATAAATATCTGAGTTCCCAGACTCGATCCGCAGATTGAGAATGACTCTTGAATGAGAGTCGAAATGTTTTGTTTTTCTAAAGACAGAGTCCAGATGACGACAACTGAATCTTTTTCTACAGTGGAACACTCCAGGACGAATGAGGGATTACACCGACTTGTTTCTAATAACAATTGTTAACTTTCCTTTTCATTTATACAATACTAATAGCATTCCTCTGAAATCTTATCTGAACATCTCAAGCATTGAAGTAATTATTCACACTTGTGTATCAGGGCATCCAGTTTCTCTCTGCCCACTTTGAGATACTATTCTCATTTTATCTCATCCTTATGCCTCATCCTTATGCACCCTGCACTTGCAGAAGGCGACGTAAATGCAGTATACTGAGAGCCCAGACGATTCATCAGTGTCACAGCAGCCCTCTACTCTGCTTCATTACTGACTGCCTAATGGTACAGATCAGTGCAGTTTATTTGCTATAATTAGCCATTTCCATTTGGCCGGCTCTAGGTTCAGCGAGCCTGTTACACTTTCTATGCGGCCCCCTGCCATGCCGGGCCGTGCATGTACAGCTGCACAAACGATTGGGTCTAGCTTGAAAATGTCATTAAGAAAAGGTTATAGGCTCATGAGTTTGACATCCTCCATTGCCTCATGTCAAGCATGTCCAATAATGTCAGGCCTGATTGCAGAGCAAAAAGCTTTGAGCCCTATGAAACTTAACAAGCTCAGCACTTGTGTAAAGCTGTATATTGTAAATGGTTTGCAGGAAATGGATTGGTGGATGTTAAAATTCACTGAAGAAGATGAGTGTTACAAACTATCCAATGCATTCCTAAATGAAGTGCAGTTTTTCTTCCTTAATTCCTGTCTGCCATTTTGGAATTCCACTCCAGACTGTAGAGGTTCAGACGCCTCCTTCTATACAGACATTAATCGGATAGCATAATCTGATAAAAGTAATGGCGTTAACTGAAGAAGAACATATATTATATCAATAATTGTTTCTTCCTTAATGTTGTAATTAAATTAAATTAGCCCTCTGCCTCATATGAACCTGGATGCCATGAAATCATTGTCTGATAATTAACACAGAGCTGCTCTATAGATATTTGAATGGAACAAAGAATGGAAGAAGTGCACATGTGTACGAAATGTAAATTATTGGAAGGACCGTAGGTTTCCATCACAACATAACCTCATTTGACTCTGGCTTTTTAATTGAGGGATTGTTTGTTTTTAGTGATTATCACAGAAAACATTGTATTCTTCACATTCTTGATGGAGATGAGGCAAAGGATGTATTATTAGTATGCCCTCAATGGTGCTGTACGCTTATAGGAAATAAAAACTTCCGTCACTAGAGTGAAGTCACCATGTTAAATATAGGAAACTAGTGAATGCGCTCAGCCCCTTCAATCATTTATATGTGGTGTGTTGTTGCAGTTCACTTTCTTCTTTGTGAATGTATTCAGATGCATTTGTACACAGAAATGGTCTGTTACTAACACATAGATATCTTGGCCACCTGGTCATAGGAGACAGATGGCCTAATAGCAGAGCAACACAAGTAAATATTTGAATACTTTGTTGATTGACATGTTTATAGAGTGGCTCAAACCATGTAGCAGTAGTCACATACTTGCTGACCAGTAACCACAAACTGGCCTTGCCTCCTGCAAATACAATGGGACGATGACAATAAATATCGCTTCTTGTCTGATGTTTTGGATTAATAATGAATTGGTCTCACTAAAATCCCTGCTTTTTTTTTTTTTTTTTTTTTTTTTTTTTAAATCAAACTACCAAGGAGACTGTGTAGGAAGTAGTGTTGCATGGATCTTCTTTTAAGAAATTATAATTTTGCAGGTTGGGACAGGTCATGAAAGGCTGATCGCTGCAGTTTCCCATTTCTGCTGCTCCCCGTTTGTCGTTGTCGTCTGCTCCGCTCCTCCCTGCACTGTGCACCTCTGAGTTAAACGCAGGAGTGAGTGAGTGAGCGAGTGTGAATGGAAATATGTATGCTTTGGTAATTTTAAATGATTATTGGTCTACATTAATCTGTTAACTATTAAAATGCTTATTGGTCAGGTGCAGATTCTGGGTCTACATGTTATCGACAGTTTAGTGCCTTTTCAGACTGAATCAAAACCGTAGTCCACATAATTATGTTGCATTTCACTGTAGAGAGTGTTTAATGGACACTAGGTGATTCAGAAACAACCCAAACTAGCACATCTCTAGTTGCAAGTACTGCTTAGGCAATGCGAGCAGTGATGTTTTGTTACCACATAAAGCTGCAGATGTTACTTCCTTGGTTACCTCAACAAGCTTGTGCACTTAATAAATCTTGAGGTTAGTAAAAAAAGTGTGAGTTTCTGTTTTCATTCAGTTTATCATGTAAAAAATCTCTGTTACACTGTATATTTATAGCTCAACACGCAGAATGATTGAATCTGTAATCTCACAAGACCTTGAGGAAATAGATGTGGCACAGCACACACTCAATTTATTTTGCCTTGAGAATTCACCTAGAAGTTTTCGACGAGTTTCAGATGTGGTTGTTTGTTTCCATAAACTAAACGTAAAGTTAAATTTGAAGTTTTCTGTGGGATCAGTATAATCGTCATATCAAAGAAATATTGTATCTATGCATCTTTGTTTGCGAATGCAGGATAGGTTTTCATCTTTGAAGAAGACATGCTCAGCAAAATAGAATTATATGAGCTTTTAACCATATTGGAGGTTTTTTAAATTTGGATTTGGAGCTTACTCTGAGTTGTATTTGGAATGATTCAAATATGAGTAATTCTGTATTTTCCTTCTCAGAAGAATGTGCACCTGTCTTCCCTGTCCACATGTACTAACTGTATTTCCTTGAAGGAAAAAAGCAATTTCTCAGTATCTGAGTGGCCCCACCCACAGCAGAGGGCACACTCTAGATCTTCTAATTACAAAGGGGGCTAATATTTCAAACTTCAATGTGGTCGATGTTGCTCTGTCTGATCATTTCTGTGTTTTCTTTGACCTGTCTGTTTTTCCCAAACCCTCGGCTGGTCCTGCAGTTGTTCGGAGGAGATAAATAAATGACAGCACAGGAAAACTGTTTTATGGAAATTATTAACTTTGAAAATGTCCCATGTTCTAATGTAAATGATTTTACATTAGAACATGGGATGGGACATGATTTGACTGATGACTCAGTTACATCTAGTGTTTTGAATGTTCTGGACACCATTGCCCCTATGGAAGCTAAAATAGTTAAAAAATAAGCAGAAGGCGCCATGGAGAAATGATGATTCGGTCAGAGCACAGAAAACGGAGTGCCGACGGGCCGAATGAAAATGGCAAAGCTCCAGGTTCAAAAAGATTTAAAATGAAAAGTTGTGCATGTATAACCTCATTTTATGTAGAACAAGGAAAGAATAGTTTTCTGAAATAATTGGAAGCTGCAGTAACAACTGACGTGTCCTGTAAACAGATTAACAAACCCTCCAGCTCAGCTGCCGATAGAACTCATTTCATGCCATTAGAACTCATTTCCACATCCAGTAATGACTTTGCATTATTCTTTCACTTTGCACCTGTAACTGACAAAACTGTCCAGGAGATCATCACCAGTCTGAGTTCATCTACATGCTGCCTCGATGTGTTACCCACCAGATTTCTAAAGTCTGTGCTGAACAGTTTTGTTAGCACCACTCACTCACATAGTTAACATGTCGCTTCAATCTGGAACATTCCCAATGTCTTTGAAAACTGCGGTCATAAAGCCTCTCCTAAAGAAGAGCAGTCTTGATGCCGCAGTACTGAGTAATTACCGGCCCATCTCTAATCTGCCATTTTGGGGCAAAGTCCTCAAAAAGGCTGTTTACCAACAGCTCACTGACTTCTTCTTAATAGTCTTTAGATGTTTTGATGTTTTAGGCCTCTCCTCTGTTCAAATCTAGGCTAAAAACAATTTTGTTTAGCTGTGCATATGACTGAAAGGATTTTATTTGCACTCTTCTCTTTCATGTCTTAAACTGTTTTGTGATTTGAATGCATTTTTCCTGTTGTGTGAAGCACTTTGAAATGCCTTGTGTTCAAATTGTGCTCCACAAATAAACTTGCCTTGACGAGTTTTGCCTAATTTGAGTGCGCTGTAGATGCTTTACAATTGTGGGTCAGTGATTTACTGAAAGTGCTTTTTACCTGCTTCTTGTTTTCTCTTTAATGGATGTTCAAACGTGATACATCACAAATCACGTACATACTTCAATGCTTTAATTGAATGTGCCAAAAATAATGTCTCCTTTCCTGCCTTATTGCCCTTCATTGTTGCAGCTGGGGCTCCCGCAGCTCTCGATCCTTTTATTCTGTGATATTTAGCATTCTGCTGTATCACCATTCTGTCTATCACTTAGCGCCTTGCAGTAAAACCCTGCGGTTGTTGTCAGTCTTGTTCAAAGATAAAATGTGATGCACAGAAACTTGCCCAGTCACAGTTTCATATATTATTCTTTACATAACGCTGAAACACATACACTCTAGCAAAGAGAAAACTTCTTACTTTAAAGTTAAGTATGTTGTTTCAAAAGACATTCAAGCAAGGTGAATATATTAGGAAAGTACAAAGCTATTTCTGTTGGTGGTTGTCAGAATATATAGATAGATAACACAATGATTGAGTAAGAGCCCTGTTAATGCAATGCTTTTTTAATACTCTGAAACTGTGGAGCTTACAGAAACTGACTTTTTATCAGCCGATGTATAATGCTGCAGTTTGAGGGCAAATTAATTCAGTGGATAAGGTCATATGAAAAGTATGTCTCTGAACTATTTGCATTCTGGCTGCTCTCTTCCTTGCTGTCGACTGGCACACATTAACCTGCCAGTTGCGCTTTATTACTTCATTAGAGTTGCCATGGAGGCTTAAGGGAGTCTCGTCACATACTGGGATTTGATCTGACTCTGAAGTGAGTATCTAGGCCCTGTCACCCAACACTGGTACATTGTTTACTAGAACTCGAGAGAATATTTCCAGGTGGCTCCTTAGTACATTTGTTGGTCCATTATTTTGATCGCAAACAGAGCGATTTTGGAAAAATGTATTACGATTTTCTGTTTAGCAATTGTAATTAGCATTTGAGAGAAGACAGAAATATGAATTGATAAACTGAATCATGAAACGTTTGTTGAGGTCTAAACTACAGGAACAACAAGATTTTTCTGTAAAATGACAATATATTAGCATAAACTAATCTAAAATGATTGAAGCATCTGCAATTTTATGATTGTTCCAACTCCAATTGTGATTTCAATTTGATTGTGATATTGTGCTGCCCAAATCACAAATGATGCTTTATTTGTATTATGTATTTGTTTATTTGTTCGGGACAGTATATGTTAATGAACATACATGATGTAAACACATTGATTAGAATATAATAATTCTAGGTTCTCAGGGATATTAAAGTGGACACACACACACACACTCTGCAGAACATATTAGCAACTGTTTTGCGCTCTCTATTTATCTATTATGCAATATTTTCACTGAGTTAGTCATTACATTTGCTGCTTTTACCAAACCGTACCTAATTTCAGCCTTGTACACCCATTACATTTTTGACCTCGCTAAATACACTCTATTGTAAGGTGTTAAGGTTTGTGTACATTTGTCAAACAAGCACTGTGTCTGTGGAAAAGAATTTCCCCTTGGGGACAAAGTTTAAAGTTTGTGCTGTCTGTGTCAGTCCTGGTGAGTGAAGGCTTTTGTGAAATAAAATCCAAACAATACTGAGATTAAGTTTATGCTCTTGATTTTGGGTGTAGTCTTTGGGTGTTTGGATGGACACTTAAAGCCGCACTTAGCCCAACAATGGGATGACGGCTTTTACCGCACTGTTCTAGTCACTTGAAAGGTTTTTCTAGACTGACTCACACACGGACAGTCAACACTTGATGCTGTTTTATTTATTCATACTTTAGAATGTTATGATGGAGACAAACTTTGCACTGCAGGTTTATTATTATTAAAGTTGACCTTGTTCTCTTCTTTGGCCCCTGTCCTGCTCAGTCTAACCGCGCATACACACACCACAACTACTGTAGCTCCGCCTGTCCAATTTAGCCCACTCAGACTCATTGTTAAGGGGACATATTGGAAAACCATTAGCTCTCATTATGTTTTATGGCCACCCGATCCCCTTGCACCATCTTTTAATCACAATCCTTCGTCTGTGTGTGCATGTGTGTGCACCTGACCATCTCAGCGCAGCAGACAGCAATGAATGAACCACTTTCCCCATAATACAAGTGGGACACAACCCCCCCCCACCCCTTTTATGGGTGAGTCAATAGCACAGGCGCCACCTTTATGGCAGCCCATCTGAGCTCCTGCGATGTTGTGTGTTGTGCATTTGTGAACTGTGCTGGCCCTTTGAGATCAAATACACAAATTCAAAAGGTGCTGCTGAAGGCTATAAATCTTTTATTTGTTAAAAATATATCTATTGTTAGGGCTGCAGACCAGAGTCGGTTTGGATTGAGCCAGCTAGAGATTTGGGAGTGAATTATGAGTTTAATCTGCCTTTTTAAATATAAATGCACAGTTTCCTAGTACTTTTCTGTATAAATACTTTTTAGTGTGTGTTAGTATAGTTTGGGTCCGATTTATGGTCAGAACCATAAAGAGACTTTCGAGAGCTTTTACCACACACCCATTTTGGTCGACCAATTAATCGGCAGGGCTTGTTTTTAGTCGAGTCTACGGTTTTTCGATCATCGCAATTATATATGGCCACAATAGGTTATTCGATGGGTTTTTGGAATCTGCCGTTAAACACAGAAATGTCTCCAGGCAACACAAGTCACATACAGCGGCGTACGCACATGCACAGTCCAGCGTGTCAACAAGACTATATGAACACGTTGAACGACCGGGCCGTTACACAAAGAGTGTGCAAGTCATGGCGGCGTGTGCACACGTGTGTGTGTATGTTCCTGATTTGTTTATAATGATTGTGTCTGTCGTACACAACCGCTCAGCGCGAGCCGAAAGTGGGGCAAAGGAACGCACAAGCTCAAAGGAGGAGAGAGAGAGAGGAGAGGAGGAGACAGGTAGTCCAAGAGCATAATTTTACCTCAAAACTATGTTTTATTCTTCACAAATCTGTTTGTTGTTGGCGTAAGCCAAAGGAAAGTGACTTTCTTAAAGTCTCAAGCCCCTCCCCCGAGCGTTACCATCGAGCTCATCTCACTAATAAATTATATAATGCATAAAAGAGCTATAATGAGGGGCCAATAAGCTTACATTTATATTAGGTAATCCATTTGTGGCCATTATATTTTATTTTTAAATGAATATGCTGTATTAAAGGGCAGGGAAGTTAATGGTTTTAATACCAAACAGGAATATTTGCAATTTCAAAATACAAAAATACAATATAAATGTTTCCTTTCTTTTTGCTGATAATCGAGAATAATTATAAAACCATGGTATTTCTTCTCATGATAATCGTGACTCTAAAATTAATATTGTGACATCCCTAGTCGACTCAGCTGTAATAATTGTGAAAAAAACAAACATTTTTGTTCTGCTTTCAGTCAAAGTTTCAGTGTGTTATATTTATTTTCTTTTACTGCACCAAATTATTGTACCCTTGTTGGTCTTAAGATGCGTTCACACTGTTTTGTTCTCGGGTTTAGCCCTGGCTTTGTCCATGTTTATTTCTGCGTTTAGTCCTAATTTGGTTCCAATTTGAATGTGGTGTTTGTGTTTACACCCTAAAACAAAGGTCAATGCCAAAGTCCAGCTGCAACAATAGTTCAACATAAACTCAGCATCAACATAAACTCAGCATGACTCTAGATGTGAATTTGTATTCCCAAAAAGACAGAAGAGTAGCTTTTCATTTGGACGCCAACATTGACCATATGTGCTTCCAGACATATCCTTCTAATGAGAAGAATCAATTCTGAGTGAATGGTCCCTTAGCTGTCATCACAGTTCTGTAAAACTCCCATAATCCATCTGTGGTGTGACAGCATCGTAATGGCTTCACTGCTAAAGCTCCTCACTTTGTATTTCTACATCTCTTCTCTTTTTACTTTTTTCTTTTACCCTTAGGACTCAGTTTCACGCTCCTCCCTTGTCTTTCTTCATTTTTCCAATTACAATTTTCCCAGCTAGTCTCCCTTTTTCAGGAAGGTTTTATCAGGATTGTAAATGACTGATACCGCAGCTGCCGAGTTATTGCTGACCATGATGATGTTAATGAAGATACTCTGAATGACAGTGGATTAGGCCGATAGCGATCAGCGTGACAATGGAGTTATTAATGAAGATCGCTATCATGAGGCTAATAGCTGGGATTTTGACAAAGACAAAGGCGATAATGGTGGCTCTGGCTGGTTTCTGAGCCCTTCCTGTTTTTTTTCCTCCACTCCACAGATGGAGAGAGACAGACGGAGCGGACGGACGCCAGTCGAAAGAGGGACACGCGATCCTCGGCCGGACACCATAAGAGCGAAGACACCAGCGACAGCCGGGAGGACGAGGCAGCGGTGAGTGCGGGCGCAAAGTTTGATACAGGGCTGTGACTCTTGCACTTGTGTTCAAATGGAAGTTCTAACCCACAGTTCATGCACAAACTATAGAACCTGAAATTAAACGATTACAGTGTGTTTTTAAGGTATTCAGGTATCACAAATATCAACATTTTATACCAGAAAAAAACAACATATGCTGTAACTAATTTCGAAAAGGTTTATTTTTTATATAGTTTAAATACAATATCCATACTGTGTTCTTCTTAAAAACAGTTCCAGAAACTTACAGCTATAACAAGCATTGGAAATATTTAGTGCAGATAAAACTTCTTATTGAGCAATCTTAACATTTAACAATTGTTTAAGGCAATGTCATTTAAACAAGTCAAGAGCAATTGAACACAATTCCGTTACTCTGGCAGTGGCTGAACTGATGTAATGGTCTCTTCCTTCTTCCTCTTCTTCACTCCGTTGTACAAGGACCTCTCAATGTAGGATGTAAGAATCAAAAAATAAGACTTGAGGGGTCATTATGATCAAAACTTTCCGATTGTGAAAAATACACTGTCGCAAAGAAGGCAGTTTTAGATTTTTATTCAAATTCATTCAATCTGTGCTGCACTCAGTGTGCAATTATCAACCGCCCTCTTTTCTAGAAATATGTTAATTCTTTTTTTGCAGCACATAATAGCTAGTATCCCAGGGACATCTCAAGAATTTATGAAGACACATTTCTGCACTTCTTGTTTCAGTCATTTCCACAGTTCTTGTTACAAATGGAAAAGAAGAGCAGTGGATTTAAATAGGGCTGGGAAATTAATACAATTTTAACTTAATCGAGATCAACTCATTTATAGATTGCAATTATAGGATTGTGTATTTAAATCAACAAGTCTACATCCAATCATGTGGTAATAAAAGCTTACAGATCATTGGTTTATGTAAAAAGTATGATTGCTATTTGTTTATGAACCTTATTACTAAAAGCCATGCTTTTGCTTTTCATAAGAAACCATTTAGGACTGAAAAAACGTGAACTTCCTTTCCCTTCTCTTAAGGGCAGAATGAGGGAAAGACTCTGCTGCTAAAATATGATATTAAGGAGGTTGATTTGTGTAAAATGTTCAACGTTCATATGCATCAACAAATCAACACTGCACCGTTTCTCTGCATGGCTTGAAAACGGCTTTGTGTCGATACAGACTGTATCAGCTGTTGAGATCGACTGCTGTATGTAAAATGATACAAGTAGAAGGAGGAGCACAATTAATGACGGTGCCCAAGGCAACTTCCCGAATAAGATGAATATCTTGGTCAAATTTAGCAAAAAATCAAATTTAGTCCTTTTGCTATCTAAGTAACTAATCAATTATCAAAATAACTGTTAGTGGCAGCCCTATATTGAATTCTGTTCAGTACTGAATCAGAATGAAGTGCCATAACTGCATTTCCACCCCTTATTTTTAATGCACATTTTGAATTATTGCATTAGTAACGTTAGGTGTAAGCACCAAGTATCGCATTTTGAACCCTTAATTTGCATACATTTTAAGAGCATAACCGTAAAAAGTAAATTGTGAAAAGTGGAAACGCTTCAAGTTGCATAAACTCATGGCGCAAATATTAAAGCTCATGCGACCGTTGGACTACAGACCTGCACCAGACACACCGGCGCGGACACAGGAGATGAACAAAACCAAAATAATCCACATGATCCACATGATTTTATCAGGTTGGTTGTTTTCCGCAAATCCTCACAGAAAAGCCGAACTAAACAAACATCGCTGCACCACACAAAGCTTGAAGCTGAAGTTAAAAACAAAACATGTTGGCCAACTAAAAGTAGCCCGGAAACACATACCCGCTGTCTAATCTTCATCACAAGAAACTCCAGGATTGTTTATGTTTGTCTAACGTTGAAAGTGTTGTGAGCCTTATGCGTTCTTTTAAACTTCAGCGTCACATTTTGGCAAAATTAGAGACAGTAGACTTTTGTTTGGTAGTATAGCTGTCTTTTAGTATTATTAAAGTGTTTACAATCAGAAAAATGTTGGACATGATGAAAAAGTATGCAGCTAACTCATTAACAAAGTGCGTCTCTAGCAAAGCCAAACCAAACAGCATGGTGCGCCCTCTGAAGGATAGGCGGAGTCTCGGCCACTCCTGTAACCAGGTAACAAATATATGCGCTCAAATGCTTAGATGGAAACGGAACTAAATTTGTATTTTTTATTCGCTTTTCCTATGCACGATTAGAGAATATGCGCATTTTGAGAGAGTGGAAACACAGTTAGTGACATATTATTACTTAATCATACAAATCTGGGACGTAAGTGAATCATTGAAAGTTTTATTTGTCTTGCCACAAAATATGTTGCATTTCACACAATCTGTGGTTGCAGAAGACAAAGTCAAAAATGAATAACTATCCCATAACACTGCAGATGTCGAGCAACAATGGAAGTCAGACTAAAACGATGCAATGATATATCTTATTCTATAAAATGTAGCCGTCTTCAAAATCGATTCAAGTAAAGGCTTTGGGAAGTGTGCTCGCAGAGATAAGCGTCATGAGGGGTTAGTCAGCAGGGGCTTTTCTCAGAACTCTTCACTAAGTTTAAACCTGCCTGACGGTGTTAGTGCACTGCTTCTGCAACAGTTAAATTGAAAGCGGCTCTCGGGATGAGTCAGTCTTGCATTTTGAAGCTCTAATACTTCACTGCACTGTAAGCAATCTGCTGAAGTGACTAAACTGTGCCAAAAACTTTATAAACTGCGCCTGGTGCATTAACTGCATTAGTCTGTCATTTGTTATATAAATAAGCAGTGATATATTTTGTGATTTTGTTGATAGTTTGCAGTAAATAATAATGCATCATATTTATTTATATAGAGCTTTTTGCACACTCAAAGACACTTCACATTGCATTCATTATTCATTCAATCCACACAGTAGCCAAAGGTGCCCTGAGGCAGCCTGACGGAAGCAAGGTTGCCATTCTGTGCCATCAGCCCCTCTAACCTCCAGCAACTGTTCACAAGTCTAAGGGCCCGACGACATTTCCTATATATTGCCAATATAGCCAGTAAATGATCATCACTTTCAAAAAGTGGTTGTTTGGGGTGAAAAACTATGTGTAAATGTAAACAATGTGTTCAGTGATACAACCTCACTCACAAAGCTCTTTGATGAAGTGACTAAACTCTAATGGAAAGTTTCTCTCATAAATGAGCAGTGATACATGAGTCTGCAGTAATGATCATCGCTAGCATTAAGTGTGTTTATACACAGCGTGTAAACATTTTAAATTATGCCAATTAAAATATACAGGAGATAGAATTGCCTCCCTGTGCAAGGTGCTTATTGGTATTTATGATGTGTTGGCTGCAAGAGCGGGCTCTACTTATATTTTCTACAACGCTTGTGGTTTCCTGTGAGAGACTGCGGCTGTATTCCATATCACCTTTAGGCTTCATCTCAAAAACACAACTTCCTTCATCTATAACGTACTTGGTCATCTTTTGACCCTTGAGTGCTCAATATACCGTGTTTTAGGTTTCATAGCCTCCTGAATTTTCTGGCCATTCTCCACCACCAATGTGAAATTCAAAAGCAACATAATTGACACTTTGGTGGGATGAATGCTGATTCAGCCCAAGCACTTTGAAAATGTCAGTGTTAAAGGTAAGAAATGTAGAGTGTCAGTAGGTCTTCCGGATGGACCAAGCTAAAAGCAGATGCTGTGTCTCATAGTGTGAAGACATATCTCACTGACATGTGTACAATACTCTCATGGTTCAGAGAGGATTAGATGATGTCATCATTTCAGATAGAGGGCAGCGGGCTTTACAACTCTATAGATTCGCTGTGACTGCCACTTTGAAAGAAATATCCAATTGTATGAGCCACAAAGTACCATTTACTCTTTAATCTTACGGTTTCAAGTCCTTTTAACTGACTTTTAACACATCTTTGGGATTGAGTATGGCACCATATTCTTACACTATTGTGAAAAAAGAAGAAAGAAATCACTTTCCTTAATTTAATCTGACAGAAAAGACGATCTTCATGCCAGTTTTTGTTTGTGGATTACAGAGACAATAACCATGAACCAGGTCAACAGAGCTGAGTTAAACAGTGAATTCTACCATAGAGTTCTGACCTGTCTGCAGAGTATCCAGCATCCAGTATCCAGAGAATGAAATAGCTCAGTGGGCTGGATGGTAAATTGAAAGGCCTTACTTTCAGTGCTGCTGTTACTATTTCCGTCCTTTATTAGAACTTAAACAAAAAAATGAAAAATACTGAGTGACTAGTCAACACATTGAGACTTCTCCCAACAACGATTCCCATACTGCTTCTACAACCTCTACTTGTAATTATGTTGCTAATACAACTATATTAATGAACATCTATCAATGCTCACTGACAAAATATCTGATCGTTGCAAAGTTTGCTTAAAAAGAGACAGATTTATCTTTTCTTGTTTTTTCCTTTTTTATATACAATATAAAGCATCAAACATGACACAAATAGTGAACAAACAAATTAACACAAGACATTCAAAGACTAAATAAACGTCACAGCACATTTACAACATAACTGTCCCGTTTAGTCCAAAGTCTGTCAAATGAGTCACTTTTCAAACCAAGAACAAAGGTAATTCTGCTGAGTTGAGGATGGAGAGATATACTGGAATCCCGACTTTAAATTGCTTTCTTTTTTCAGATACTGTGCTTTTGGTAAAGGCACGTTGTTTCTGTGAGTGAGACACAGGAAATACTTTTGTGATAAATCCTCCGGGGTGTGAAATCAGATGGCTGGAGAGCAGGTGACATCAAAGAGAAAACATCACAGGACTCTTTAATCAATTGATTTTAGACAGAGGTAGAAAAAGGACTTGAGGCTAAAGAAAAGGAGGGACAAAGAGAAGAACACGATGATGGAAGGTACTAGAGAACATTGTGGAGATGAAGATCGGCGGAGGCGTGTGTGGAGGAAGTAATTACACTGCTCTGCTCCTCATGGGATGATGAGCCGCAAATGTTTACCTCTCACTCTGCTCTAAATCATCACACTTTAAATACTTGACAGTGAGTGTCAGCACCCGCGATTATAGGGATCCTTTATGGCTCATTCATCTTTTGTTTGACAGAGTCTCAATATGTCTGCCTCTGTCTGCCAGTTTAAGACTAATTCTGCTGTTCTAAAGTGTTGTTCATTTTGAGCGTTAAATAACCCAATCATATAATGGCCATTGTTTCTGTTCCAGTGACTTTGTTAATTTTTATTTCAGTGCATAAACATAGACATCAAGAAAATCAACATTATTTATCTGCATATGGTATGTATTTAAATAAAGCAAGCAAGCAAACACAAAAATAAATCAATAAACAAGCGCATGTTCAAAAAAGAGTGGGTGAAAGTATAAACGTATTTAGTCCCACCCCTTTCCCCCCCTGTTCAGTAACAGATTTTTATGATGCATTCCGATTCCTTATAATTGAATCAAGATATATTCACTAGATTCACTAAAAAGGTAGTTATGCACTAGGAGTGTGTGTGTGTGTGTGTGTGTGTGTGTGTGTTGTGTGTTTTAGAGGTATTTAGATTGTCAAATCAAATGTTTTGTGGTGAAAATATTATAAAGAGTTGAAATTTTTTGAAATCCCAAATGTGTATGGACAGTATGCTGCTCATTGGCCTTTAGAAATGACTGAATCTCAATTAAAATGTGATTCAATGCACAGCCCTAAGGCATAAATGTCATACAAAAAGTGAATGGACAGTCAACTTCGCAAATGTGCAGAAATATTATTTTATACCCTTTTTTGGGCAGATTATTCTGCAACTTTTGTTATATTCATTATTAAGTATTATTAAGTTCATTATTATTATTATTATTTTCATCATTTTTTCATTTGTATTGTTATCGTTACAGTTATTATTATTATTATTATTATTATTATATTAACAATAATAATAATACTATCAATAATTGATGATAATAATAAAAACAACAATTTCAACATTTTATTGTTGCTTATATATTGCTGATTAATAAGAACTTGCTCTGTAACGTGGGACTGTTGGTGTTTTGTGATATGCCCCATCACAGACATTTCCAATAAAGTCTTTGAAACAGTGAATCTAATACTTTTGTCTGGGGCACGAACACACCGTGATGCCTCCTGACACATTGGTCCCACGCGCCTGTCGGATATTAATAACACAGAGGAATGTAATTGGCCAGTTAAACGGGCCAATGCCTCACAAATGAGTGGGATCGAGGTGAAGGACTGCTGATATTTTGGGGGTGGACAGAGCAAAAAAGGCTACACCTTTGTCTTTACTTTGCTGGAGATTTTTAATCATTATGGCAATTTTACTGCGCTCCATAAACTTGAGCAGCTAGGCCTCATTGTTAACCTTCAATTTCTCACGGGGCTGTAAATATTGCTGCCCCACTGTTCAACGGCCTTGCTGATAGTTTATAGGGGGATGGGACAGGACTCTGGTGACCCATATGAGAGTGATGAGGAGCAGAGAGTGTAGACTGGACAGTAAATAAACACTCGCCGTAGGTTTATTTGCACGAGTTTGTGTGCAAAGAATAGTTACGTTTTGAGATTGTTTGACTACAAATTGGCAATATATAAAAATATTGATAATACTGTTGTTGTTGTTGTTGTTGTTGTTGTTGTTGTTGTTGTTGTGTATATAGTTTGTCATTTTAAAAATGTTTAAAACTAGTAAGTAATTAAGTAAATTTGAGCCCTTTTCACAGATAAAAATCACAAAATGCTTTACATGGAATAATATAAATGGGTAAAATACAACAACCCAGTCAACTATAACCAGCTAAACAAGAGGGTCTTCAGCTAAATCGGCCTGAAAGGAGGGCCACAGTCTGGGTCTGCCCCTGAGTGATATTTTAGCATGTGGGTAATTTAGACCTTTCATATTTGTCAGTTAAAGACACATTTTAGTGTATTTCTAAATTCCAGCCATCGGATTATTGTTATCTGGTCACTCAAGAAAGATTTTTATTCTTGTCTATATCGCCCACCCTTTTACTTGACATACCACGTGCTGGGCTGCTAGGAGTGGATAATCCTAAAAACAAACAAGAAACATTGAAGATAGCCATTTTCATTTCTTCTTATGCGGTAAAAGCAGTAAATGGAATGAAAAACATACCTGCTGTGATCATATTTGAATTGCAGGTAAACTGTATTGTTGCATTTCTATATGACTTCAGAGTCGGCCCTGTGACATGACTCATCTTACCAGATATATTGAGGTCAGTTAAAATAGTAAGTACATGTGAAAAGGCTAGTCAGAGTTCCACCCTGATGATGATGAATTACTGGCCTCATCCCTGACACTTGGTTTGAAAGAGTTCACTTCGGCAGACTGATTGGATGCCCACTGAACCATGAGGAAATTGATCTCTTATGATGCAGGGGGACATAAGGCCAGACAGGCTGAATGTGTACTGTGAAGTTGTTTCATGCTGCTGCTTTTAAGGTTTTGTGGAAGAGTATAATCTTCTCATCAAGGAGCGTGTTGTCAACCTGAGCTGGAAGATGCTCTTGTGTGAAGTGAAAAAGTCAGAGGTGCTTTAAGAGAAAATTGAGGGATAAAAAAGCTATTATGTGTGTTTTTTTTGTCAATAGCTGAATGAGCCATGCATTATCTGGGAAAGAAAGAGTGTTAGCTTCAGGTATATGCACAGAAAGTTTAGGTCAGTGCTTCTCAAAGCTGTTCCGTCAAGCCCCCTTGAAGGATACATTTAAATTTCAAGCCTAGAC
Organism: Chaenogobius annularis; assembly: GCA_015082035.1. Classification (NCBI taxonomy): domain Eukaryota; kingdom Metazoa; phylum Chordata; class Actinopteri; order Gobiiformes; family Gobiidae; genus Chaenogobius; species Chaenogobius annularis. The sequence goes on from BJKM01000043.1 coordinate 1,638,573, forward strand.
AATGCAGACACCGAGAAATGATTAATGGCTGACAAACATTCACAATGTTGACTTAAACTTCAGTTTTTTATTCCAAATCACCATATAAAGATAGGCACTTAGCATTCCAGGTTAGTGTCAAATATATTCCAGTCACATAAAATCATTGCTTAGTTGGCACTATGACATTTCAGAGTGTGGATGCTTTATTATGTCTGACAGCTATTTTAACACCGTTTTATTTCTCTTATCATCATCATTTTCACCTCTTTTGTGATGATCATAACTACCCTTAAATTCACCTCAAATTGTTTGGTTGAGCCAAAAGTCTTAACAACGGGCAATAAACCTACTAACACTGAAATCTCCTCTATCATTTTTCATGGTGCGAGGTGTTGACAGCTCCCATTATATGAGGCTATTTGAGGATTCAGCCTGGAATTGTTTTTCCTGTGGGCGCCTCGCTGCCCTCACTCCTTCCTTCTATCACCTCTCAGGCATTTGTCAGCGTTGGTTCACAGAAGCTGCCCATCCAACTTGTACTATAAACATCCTGGCTGGCATCCTGCTGTGGGGTGAGCCTTCTCGTTACACCCTGGTAATTGCAAACAATTGTCTGTACAGAGGCAGTATAGTGGTAAAACACACCCAGGGAAGCACACCGGTTTACCTTACCGGTGTCAAACAGCAGCATACATTCACCAGATGCCGACCTGTGGTTTTTCTACCCTGCCCTCTATTCTCCATGCTCTCTGTTGACAATGCACACTCTGGCTCTTGATTGTAGCAGCTGGCTCTGTTGAGCTGTGAACAGCGGTGTCAGTTACCAGCTGACTGTTAGCTGACACCAGTTTTCTTTCCACTGGGGCCACAACAGGCAAAGGTCACTAACTTATAAAACATGGACATGGCTGCACAGGGGTTCCCTTCTACTGTGAACAGCGCATTGTCTGTGCTTAAGGTGAGCTACTGGTGATGAAGTCAGCAGGTTAGACCACCAGTACAGGAACAAGGATATCCTTAGTTTAAAAACCTTAATTAAAGGCAAGGTTACTGGTAAATCTGAATTCACAGAAAGGGATTGGCAATATTGACCGAAAATTAGATTTTTTTTTTTGTGTAGATCAAGGTTGCAATATCTCACAAAATGTGAATGGACAATTACCCACCTGTATTCATAGACACTGTCTTTGCAAATACTTAAGATACTTATTATGAGCTTTTAATAATGTTTTAGTGTCCCCTTGTACTCAAAGGTGTACTTTGATTGGTTCATGCCTGAGTAATCCGGCATCATTAAAGTTTTGTTTCCCTATATTTAGTCGCAATTATTAGAAACAATTAAGAGTTAGAGTCATACATAGGGTTAAAAAATGTCACATTGCTATCTTTCAACAATAAAATTACATAAATGAAAATCTACCACTTGTTACAGTGACATTCCCTCTGAAGATCAATCAGCTCTGCACTTTTGAACAGGAACTCAGTCATCCCTCTTATTAAGTCGTGATAAATGTTACGGTTTACAATCAATAAAATGTAAAATAATGATCTACTTCTTACCATACAGTTCAATACTACCCTGTATAAATAAAATTAAAAAAACAAATACTAAGTGCAGAAGAAAAAAAGCATAATATGATCCATGGATGTACTCTAGTGTGAGGTGTATTGAGGAAAATTATGTGTTGGCCAGTTTTTCTCTTTCAGATGAAGGATTTCTAACTTCCATTTGCATTCCTGTGAGACTTCTCCCTACTTTCATAATTTCCCCCTGTTTACCAGAGTTGGAATTTATGTTTTCCCCCTAAGTCTCTGGTTCTCTCTGGGGGGAGAATTTCTATAGGTGCCAGCTTTCAACTGTTTGTCTTTTATGTTGTCAGCAGCCTCAAAAACATCAACCACTATTGCATTGATGTGCCGGGTGAACTGCAAGTGAATGAAACGCTTGAAGCCATAGAAAACTGTGTTTTGATAAAACTAAATACAAATCACAGGTTACTGTTTGAGTAGGTGGAGAAGTTTATATAACTGTGTTCTGATTTATCTGGACCACTCCTCCCTCAGTGTACTTTATTGGGCACACGCAGAAACAATCTCAGCTGGTGTTTTATTTTCTCCTCAGAGTACTCTGTTTTTCCCTTTACTTTCCACCTGTTGCTTCAGTATGTGTTTGACAGCTGGATTGTGTTACCTCCTGTGTTGTACTGGCCTCTTGCTGTGGTTTCTCATCCTGGGGTATCTAGTAAGGACAGACTCTGGAGCCCTTTGACTGTTTGACTGTTGAAGTTGACTCTGTTTCTAAACTAAATTTGATCTGTATTCCCTCCTTCATCCTCTGGTACCTCACTCTGATGCCACTTGTCAAAGAGTTGTAGAGTCAAGTCAACCATCTGTACATGTCAATTATGTTCATATGTTCATATGTATGTTCCTCCAACAACAGGGCCCTATTGATATCAGCAGATATATTTTGTAATATATACTATTCTGCCCAGTGGAATTGGTTTGTAGGGCGTGTGGTCTTTGCAGTTATCTGCATTTCAGTCTAGATCTGTCAAGGTCTACATTACATCGAATGTGTTACTATGACAACTTCAATGGCTGCTTAAATCTATTGACATTGATTTAATAGAAAACAGTCATTGTTCCTGAAAAGCGGTTGTGATATGATTATTCTCAAGCATTTCATCAGAAGTGTCTCATTCTGGCAGTAACAGACAGAACACTTAGTTCTGTGCTGATTGTCAGGACTTCAAAGTCAGAATTGCTCTGTCATTAAACAAGGCAGTGCCTTGACTTGTCTAAGTTAAGCTCATAGAAGTTTACAGGTATATTGATGCACCAGTCGATGCAGCTGTTGGCGGGAGGCATGGATAAATGTGGAGTGGACATTTCAGTTTGTTTGGAGATGACTGGCTGGCAGGAGCAAGCCTATTTTTATTGGTTTTTTCGATTTGTGGCTGACTGGACAGAAGCAACATTAATTGCAACTGGTGAATCAATGTTGTAGCTTGAGTGAGACTGTCTGTCTGATTTGTTCTTGCTGTTGTTTGAAAACTGGATGGACAAGAGCTGATGTGCTGTAGCATATTAAATGAACAAGGTATAAATCCAGTATTGAATTTAAAATGTCGCCTCATCTAAATAGATGTAATTGTTCTGGGAGATGTGAGTTAATTAAAACCACACGACAGGTGTGAGAGTTATTCCGAGTCGGCTGCGCTCTAATACTTTCTTTACGTATTATCTGCCTGAGCTACAATTCATTACACGTGAGCTACTTAAAATAATGGACTCATTCAACATCAGATCTTGGAAGAGAGGAACTATACACCACAATAATTAGACCTAATATTCTGGTTTTTTTTTTTAGAATTGACAATTAAAGAAAATTCCATCCATTTTTGTTTTTCTGTATCAAAAGTGTAGAAATAATAATGCATTAATAATAGTGAACTTCTGTCCCTATCCGACAATTTTCTAGCAGTGTGCGCGTCTTGTCTGATCACACAAAACGCCTACACAAACATATATGAACCACACACCTGCTTTAGAGGAACACAGGCCACTGAACAACGTAGGAGTGTTGTGGGCAGGCGAGTGTCTGAACTGTGCTATAAATGACTCTCCAGGTGCTTTAACAGTGGGTACATTGACAGTTGGATATATATGAATGAATGCATGAGGTATAACATGCAAATTAAGGCCCATATCTTGTCATTGTGGGTGTATTTGGCTACTCAATCAACAATATAGAGCTAAGAATAAGTCGTGGGTTGTGGAGAAACTTCTTGTCATGACCCCAGCTGGTTTATGCAGCTCCCACAGTCCCTAATGTTTCTATGTTCCAATTATGTGCACATTTTACAAGCTTAACCTTTTTGCATACAGCGAACGACACTCGAATTGTGGTTGCTAAATATTTTGTGCGTGCTGAGTAAGAAACCGAACTGAAGTGAGGTGCAGAAGGCCGACAAGTTGTTAAAAAGCAGGAAGGATAGATTGTACCGTTTGTATCTGCGAGCACCAAAAATCCACTCATCCTCTCTGCAGTAGGTTTTAGGCAAGGTGGAAAAAAACAAGTCAAGCTCTCCTGACAGTCACTTTGGATAAACGGCACTCAACAGCCATCTGTCGTCCGATTGTCATGACAACGATAAATATAACTATGAATATTCTGACATCCTGACACGAGCGCTGTCTTGTTTTTGAAGGCAGGTCTTCAAATTGAATGCCAAAGTGAGAAGAGTACCTATCTCAGGGAGTTTTTGACGAGAAGAGCGCAATTCGACGGAAACTGCACACGTTTATTCACTTTGCTTTTTTTTTTTTTTTTTTGGGGCGCAGACACGGTACTATTATCAATAAAAAAAAACCACTTATCTTATTTCACGTGACACAAAAATTCACTTGAGTTCTATTCAAATTGAATACGAACCCATTGCAATTGTACAAGTTCACTACAGGCTGCTTACGGTGAATGCTGCTTTGTGCTGACAGAGGCTCTAAACAGACAGCAGCAAGGGCCAGGTTAATTAGTCTGTCTTTGTCTTGTTTTTCTGGTGACAGAGGGGAATGAGGGATATACAGAGGAGAGACCAAGAAGTTGATGGGCCAACGCCGAACAGTAAATGAAGGTTAACCGGACCAAATTTGAAAATATGATATACCTGTACTGTTAGTGCTAATTTTCATTCTGTCTAAGGTCATTGAGTGGTTTGAACTGTAGCTAATGCAAGTATTTTGAACATTATGAAGCTTGTTTTTATTATTGCAGTGTACTTATACAGCGCTTTTCCACCTTCAAGGCACTCAAAGTATCTAACCCAAAGACTGTGTTGCCACAACCTTGAGAAGATGGAGAACCTTTCTATGCTTCACATTTCTTTCTCTAGTCACACATTATGTTTGAACAGCTTGAAACCGGAATTCTTATCATTTCTGCTTGCACTTGTTGACATCACTTAGTGCAGGTTATTTTGAAATCTGGTCTAAAGAGAAGGTAATTTATTGTCTGGCAAACTTCTAAAGAGCACTTAAAGATCTTAAATACCAAGTAATTCCTTTTAGATCCACTAAGCGACTTAAATGTATTTGACTCTAGGGGCTTTGAAAAACAATACTGGGTAAAGACGGCATCTTTTATTAGCTGGGAAGAAAGTAAATAGCAAATTACCAAATCAATAAAAGGCTGAAGTGTGGTGGTCAGCAAAAATGTTTATCCAGCGATGCATTCAAGAACTTAATGTGAAATATGCAGCGAACACATTGTATGGTCAAGGCGAAACGACTTTTAAGTTATATTCTCTCTCAATTTAGGTTTTGCTCTTAATGAAATTTGGACACTGGCGTTTTCATCTTTCCTGTAAAAAAATAAATGTTTATGGTCATGCTGATGGAACAAGACAACCATTTTTAAACCCAGAACATGTTTTACAGACTGATATGAGTTGCAATTGAATTTGTGTTGTGTTTTTATATTTAAGTGCTGCCATGTTTCACTGTTGCCTGCACAAAAATGATAGTATAATGTTGTCCTTTCATCACTAAGTGGTTTTCTGCACTGTAGCTTCTTGACATTTTATTCTTTCGTTATTCTGTCCTGTTTGACTGCTATCATATTTGTTGGTTAACTGCAGGTTAGTTTGGTGACTTCGGCCACTACACATCAGTGCTCTAGCAGAATTCCTAATAAACCCCCAATAATTTTAATTTCTGGAAGTTATGTGGGACCCTAACAAGGTAAGTTACCCTATGATGTTACACCTTCATTTAGCCAAAAAATGCTATTGTTTTAATATCGAAGCATGCCAGTGTGCTGCTGTGATTGGGTAAAAGACCCTCCTCTTCCTGAACGATTTAAAAAGGGGCCATTCCAGATCGATATTACAGAGCTAACCTTTGCTGTAATATCAATCAGGCTTTTGTCAGGCTAGAGGAACACTGAGTCATCACCAAAATAAAACTAGAAACTTCTCCTGTGTTTTGTCCACTTTGATTTCTCTTGTTAACACGGCTCAAGTCTTTTTGAAGCTCAGACTGCATTCATAAAGAGAAAAGTCACCTTTAGTTATGCTTTTCGCATTAATTTCCTTGTACCCGATGGAGGCACCTCACAGCCAGTTATAATTACGGCACAAAGATTACAACCATCAAAGGAGCTTTTCTGGCTAATGCAAAATCCTGCCCTTAATTAGACAGATATTTTAGTATAATTGTGATCCATGGCTTATAATTACATCACTGCAGCAAATCACACTCGTTTTAATGAGCTTGTTAAACATGCTGGATTGTATTGAATATGTACAACCAGTGTGCCGTTTAAGAGTATTACATTCTAACCATTGGTTAGGGAATATCAGAACAACAATCTTCTCACGTCATCACAGTTTAGATATAAATAATAACAGAGTACAAAGTCAGACACTTATTAATGCATTTAAGTTTGCTTTGAATTGATTAATTATGAAGCCAATACAATGCTCTTGATTTGTCTATTGATGTTAGAAAAGACTGTTCTGCTTGTCTTGGGTTTTGCTTCTTGATGCTAAATCCATTGATGTGGACTCTGCTGTCAGCCTGAACACGTGAACACCTTTTGTTTTATCCTTTAATGCATACTCAGATCAGTGTAGGACCACATGCTGGAAAGGTTCTTTTTTGTCAGTGTCAATATCCTGAGTTATAAAACCATATGAGATATTCACCTTGGTTTTGATGTTGTGTGTTGAACCTTTCTGTTCTTCTAACTTCAAACAACCTCTCAGTGGTAGATATGAGTAACACCGGAGGCAAACTTTACATCATGATCAATCTAAATGAGACACTTTTCTCCTTCATTTGGCTCCCCTCGTCTTTGTGTCTTATTGTCTCGCTGCCATGGTCATTTCGTCACCATTAATCTTCAAGCCAATGAATCTCAGCCACTGACTTTATCATTTCTATTATCGACTGCAGACGTCCCCTCTTTATGTTACATTTTTCTCCCACTCCTCCTCGCTCAGCTCTTCGGCTGTTGTTCCATTGACCGACATGTAATTTCTTACATGAATAATGCAAGTACTGAGACAAAAATAGTTGCACTCTCTCTCACTTTCTTGGCTAGGATTTGTTCTGCAATGGTTTAAGTGAATAGGCTCGGTCAGATTTCTATTCACCGCAGCCAGCCACTTTGTTAAAAGTAATAGGGATTTGGATCTGAAGGTATTGGAGTTCCCAAAGCTGCATTCATACTGAAATCGACTCAACAGCTGATTGTGAGATCAGCCTCAGATTTATTCAACCTCTCAGCGCTGGTGGATTGCGTATCCAGAATCATCGGAGGCTCTCAGGACTATTGACCAATCCCCAGCCAGAACCAGTAACTGCTGTGTGAGCATCATATGGCAATCTGGAAGCACAAATTAACACTCGCTGTCAATGCCAACATTGAACATATGATGCTTATACTATACGCAGCCAAAACAATCCCCTTTTATACATAATGTTGGTTTGGGTACATAAACTAAAATTGTAAAACATGCATTTCTATTAGTTCTTTGCCAAAGTAAAACTGATATCTATTTTTGTTTCAATAAAGCTAACTAACATGAGTTTTCTGTTTTGTTGTCTGCATGATTAGAATATGTTAAGTGTAAGAGACCACGGAAGAAGCCTGAGTCAGATATCTCATGATGCCAGCTACAACTGGACAGTTACAACGTGGATGACCCACTCTGTAATCTGTCAGAATGATGGATGGTTTCCAGATTCCTTCATGCCCCGGTGCATGAGTAAAATGACTTCTGCACAAATTGTGACTGAATGAAGTTGTGTTTTCAACAGTAAACATCTGTGCTACACGGAGGATTTGTTAATATTTTATCTAAGGCTGCTTTCATTTGCCCTTTGAATTGTCCCACTTTATAAGGTGGTAAAGTGTAAAGCAAATAAAGTTTTAGTTGATTTTTTTTGGGGGAAATATGTTATTTGAATGATACATGGCTTGTTTAGCACAATTTGAATAATAAGAATTAGTTGGTTCTAGTGAGGGGCAAAGTATCCTCAGTCTTATGCCTCTGTAAATTCAAATCACATCTAGACATCTACATGTAGAATGCTGTTGTCTTGAATGTGTGTGTCCGGACTGCGGCTCCGCGGCAGGATTAGACATAGTTTGGTATGAAAGGAGTTGAACTGAAGAGCGGAGGTTACATGTGGTGGCATGTCCAGGTGTTGCTGCTATAATGTATATAATATACATTACATTTAATGTAACATGAACATTCTGTCTAGTTTCACAGTGTTATATCCAAGTAAAATTGGAGGAAAGTTGAATATTATCCTTTCACTCGTAACAAAATTACTTTTAATGATGTTCCTGCATCCACAGCTAATGCAAACTGGAAGGGGTCACATGACCAAACACTCAGCAGCCACTACAGATTAGATGTAAATGAGGTTTTATTGTGCTCTACTTTGTTGGGTTGCGTCCCAGAACGAGCATGATCATTGTTGTATTCCTACTTGAGACGTGTGCTGGATAATTCAAGCAGGCTCTGCACTGACGAAGCATTATCCAGAAATATTTCATTATATGTTTTACCTATGTAATTTCTCTGCATGTTTGTCTTTGAATGCATAAAGCTCTACTTATATTAGCACAAGCAGTTACTGTCTCCAGCGTGTTAGCATTGAAATCGAGAGCTGAGGAGAGAAAAGCCATCTATTCTGCCTCAGTCCAGGCGCTGGAGACGGTCTAATACCTCACAGAGCTTTGTGGAACCTCTCTGAATGCGAGCAAGCCCACGTTTGTTTGGGCCGTCAGGGAAAGGATTCTGGCAGTGAGTCACACTTCACACAAATACTGCACCAAAGGACTTTCTGAAAACTAAATGAGATATCAAAGATCTCTCAGCTTGGGATTTTGATGCACTGGTCACCTTTATGGACGTCCTGTTTTATGTTTATCTGGGCCTTAGCAATTGGCATGAAAGAGAAGATCATCTGTTTGAATAGCGTGATGATAGTATAATAATATTGCAAGTATATGGTGAATAGTAAAAATGCTAAAAGATGAAAGAGAAAAAAGATCAAATACGTGTTAAAGGTGATATTTCTGCACTTTTGTGATAACATTTCACATTTGTCTGATAATTAAACCTCAATAATATGTCGTGTTTTAACATGTTATGTTTTATGTTATGCCCAGCCTTAGTTACTTACTTACTTACTTCCAATAAAGGAATTGCTATACATAATATTTCCAGGGGATGTAACAATAACCAAAATATCATGATATCGTATCATCAAAAGTCTCACAATAATATTGGGGGCTGTCACAATATATTGAATTATAAGCTCCTGTTGAAATTCATTGTTTTGTTGCAGCATCAACAATTAAAAAAATATGAGGAGCTAAATAGACCCTGATCCTTTGAAACATTTCAGTGCAGATAATATGACGAAACTGTTTTCTAACACTTTATGGCTTGGAAAATATTTTTTGGACTCTTCAAAATATCGCAATACATATCGTACTGTGAAAGGAATATCATGAATAGTGTGAGATTTGCCTATCCTTACATTCTATTATTTACTATACATATATTACGGGTGGAGTCGTTTTTCCATTTGTTAATGTGGCACATTGTAAAAGGATGCTCCTGCCTGTGATTTATGTCATGTCCAAAATATTGTAATTATGTGTTTATTTGGTGGAGACAGTGCATTTTAATGAGCATACATGATACACATGCAGTAAACACACTGGATTGTAGCCATGGGCTAATTTCCATCTGTTGTCCCGCATTGACTATCACGAACACAATCTCTTTCATACACTAGTATATACATGGACACTGGAGGCAAGGTGGGCGAAGTGTCTTGCCCAAAAACACAACAACAGTGTGCACTACCGACCCCCTGTAGCACCTGGCATTTCAGCGGCATTGAATCTTTCACACCAACAGCAAAAAAAAAAAGTTTTAGTCTTGTAATGACCTTTTATGTTGGTCCTGTTGAGTGTTCAGAAAGTATGGTCAAGGATTTTTACCAACAAACCCAAATATGCTTATCATCAGGGGTGCACCAATACATTGGCCCATTATCGGTATCGGCCGATATTCATGTCATTGAGTAATATTGATTTCAGTCCAAAAACACAGTCCGCGATGTTACGCCTCGGTAATGAAAGAGCTCCATGGGCAGAGACTGTAAACTTTAATCCAGTCTTTATTCTGAGTCAAAAGACCCAGACCTGACAAAGTTACAGGCTTTTAAAAGCTCTAAAAAGTTTTAGAAACTCATTATTAAATATAAGTGTGACAAATTCACTTGCGATGCAAGTGAAAACGCAATGTTTTTTTCAGACATTATTTGACTACTTTGCCTCCTAAACGATCAGTTTAGACATGTTTACTCTAAATCTGGTGTGAGCGGTTTAAAGAAGTATGTGACTGAGTGTGTGACTTAGGAGGAGCTGCTGTAACAGCAGCAGCGACAGCAAAGATGACACATGGAACTGCAGAGGTTCAGAGAGACACTTAAGTCTGAGAAATAATCTAAATAAGGAAACAGTAATTTCACAGAATGGAAAAGTGGGAAGGCTAATTTAAATCCTATATTATAGCCTATATTATAGCCTATCTAAACACAGAGCTAAATAAAATGTTTTCTTTTTCAAAGGTTTTCCTTTTCCCTCAAATGATGCGTATAATATGTTCTAACTAAACATTTTAAAATAGGTTTGATCCTTATTTTAAAAAGCAATAATATTTCTTTGTTAAAAATGTTCAACCGAAAAAGTTGAACCAAAAGTTCAAAATGACCAAACAAAGCACAGAAAATATCGGTTTTCGGCTCAAGCGTTTCTAATGACATCGGTATCAGTATCGGCCAAAAAAGTCCATATCGGTGCACCACTACTTATTACAAATCGCTATTGTTCTCACCATATTAAATGATACACTTATACTCTGCTGGTAATTTGCTTTTTCTTAAGAAGTTGCTGGACATATCATTTGCTGACTTGGGGGAGATATTGTAATTGTTGGGAGCATTGGTGAGACCATTTTTGGGGAAACAAGCCCCAGGTCTCTGTGGTCCCGGCTGCATCCACACACTATGCATCCTCCGTGCAGACCGATGCTTGTTTGTGCTTATTAAGGGAGATTAATTAAGCTCATTGGTATTCTTGGACACTGACTTCAACTGTTTCTATGAGCTGAGGTCATCGATTCAAATGGCAAGAGCATGGGGAGTCTGGAAGCACCTCACAGGAGCGTCGGTTAGTCAGCGAGCTTTTGTTGCAGATGGATGGACGGGGTTTAACCGTTGCCAAAGGATCCATGATCAGACAGCTAATCAGTCAGCTCTTTTGAGATTTACAGCTCTGCCACGCATGTTTATACATGAAATAGCTTAGTTTAGCTGTAATTAATTGTTCTTCTCTTTTCTTTTTTTCATGTCTCCGATGCATTGCTTCCATAGTTGCCAATTCTGCCCACAGCCATTTATAATTCTTTTAGAGCGGAAGTCAACAAGGACTAAATGCTTTGTGATTTACATATGACGAAAAGATGGCCTTGTTAGTATGATTGATTTTTCCCATATTTTAATGCACACATGAAGAGATGCCATAAGTTATGCATTTATAATCCATAGACGTGAAAAGTTTAACTAAATAAATTAAATGTGTTCCTGATTTTCATTTTGAATCGAAAAGCAATTTATTCATACAGCAGTAGTTTCTGCATTTTTTTCAATTTAAACATTGGTCTAACAACAACGGTATTGGTCCTCTCCAATTCAGGGGCTGTCGAATGTAGACAACAATTGAGCCGCAAAACACTTGAAAAAAAACCCTTTAATGCCAGTCTTGTATAGAATGATGTGTCCTAAATCACAATTTTATATTATCTAATTTTCTATCTTCGAAATATTTGACTTGTCCACTTTCATAAAAAGTGCGTCTGAAAGCAACATTCAACCGAAGCTTCCTCCTACTTAGATTAATTTGAATTCAAATCCAAACTGTGTGTTATTATTAAATATCTTTATTGGATTCAAACTTTTTCCAGCCCTTGGAAAACTAGCTGGTGGAAAGTGCTTACAAAGAAATAGAATAGAGGATTAAGTAATTGAGACAAATCTGGTCAAATTATGGTGTTTTTCTCCAACTCAAGTCCATAACCACAATAGTTTGACAGTGCATCTGATGAAGAATGAGGTGTAACATCAGGTCACAGAGTTTAACTGTACCCCTCTGCATTGCATCCATAAGCAGACTTTAAACTGCATTGAGCTGAGGCTGCACAACAGAAAAGCAAAGCAATGCCAGAATGAATCATTGATAATACCGTATTTTCCGCACTATAGGGCGCACTGGATTATAAGGTGCACTATCAATAAATGGTCTATTTTCGATAATTTTTCATATACAAGGCGCTCCAGACTATAAGGCGCAGTAAGCGAAACAAAACGGATAAGTCAGTCAGTTGAACTTTATTAAATGCGTTCAACTCACTGTTCAATGTTGTCCTCTAACTGTGGCCAACTCGCTTTGTTCCCTCGGAAACTCTGTGTGGTCTTCTTTACCTGGCGCAAGTCATCTTCTTGCTTCCTCCACTTCCGTACCATTGATTCATTAATGTTGAATTCTCTCGCAGCTGTTCTATTCCCATGTTCTACTCATGGATGTATTATCTTTAAGTTTGAAGTTTGAAGTCCGCGTCATAAGCGTGTCTCTTATAGTTGCCATTTTGGGGTACGCATCACTCCGCGGTGCACCTGGCTACGGTAGCCGTAATGTTGATTACATTTTTACAGAGCGTCGTGAGCGCCGTGTACCACACAAAATCGCTTCGAGATCAGTAAGCACAACCAGAATTAATCCATATATATGGCGCACTGGGTTATGGGGCACACTGTTGTTTTTTGAGAAAATTAAAGACTTTTAAGTGCGCCCTATTGTCCGGAAGGCCGGTCACATTAAAAACATTCCCCTCTCTATAAATCTATAAAGCAATGTTGACATATTATGCTTTGCTTTTGGGTGTTTAGTAGGGTTAAACTATAACATACTTTGATCATTGTTTAACTTTTTTTAAATTGTAAAATCGCAAAATTGTTCTAAAACGACTTAATAATAGAAATGGGTCCATTGACTATTCAAAATTGGCCCCACCTGTTTATATTGCCTTTTTACTTCACATAAAGTGTCACTGCTTCTCTCCAATAAAACCCAATGTGGCACATTTTGATACATTTAGCAATTGCTTTTTGTCATATTTCCTCATCATTACTTTGCCTGCCCTCCTTCACTTCGTTCCCCTTGAAAGTTAAAAGTAATCAAAGGCTTGGCATCTGACAGCTCATCTCTTGTGCGCTTTCCTCTTTCCCTTATTCATCGGCAAACAGTGGCACCTTTGCAACAAAAAGGCCTCATTTCAGGTGTGCTCCAAATCTCTGCGGAGGTATGCCTGGTTTTGACACTGTTGCTAAATAGGGAATACTTTGCCATCCATTTTACAGCTCATAACTCCTTTACTCCTCTGGGACCCACAACTCTTTTTATCTGCTCCTAGTGCTGCTCCGTGACGATGTGGCCTAGCTGTCACCTCATAACACTGACATTAACATAGCTGTTAGCAGGTGCAGCACAGCAGTGATAAAGAAAGGGACAGTTTTGTGTCAAATGCCAAATTAGGAGGGAATGGAAAAGGACACAAAGGTAAAATGGAGGCTTTTCATGTGTCAAGTCAAGTTGCTTGCAAAGGTTGTGGAATGTAGTGAAAAGAAGTCCGGATCACTGTCTAATCACGACCAAGACCAGGTCTAATTCCAGTTTTATTTGGTACTTTGTTTTAACTTTGTAATTGAGGGGGAAACAGATAATGTTAGTGCTAGTGATCCTGTATGATGGTACTCAAACAATCTAAAAGCAGAATTTAATTCAAATCTGTTGTACCTGACCAGCTTTGATTGTGACTTGGCCTTTGAACTCACTATTACACAACAAAAGTGTGCAAATTGAAAACAGTAATACTTGACCCCATCATTTAATATTATTGGCCTATGGAATTTCACAATGTCATCTCAAATGCAATTCTGCTTAGTTTTGTTTGTAATAGATAAGTGTAAAGTGACTGAAATAAAGATATAACTTTATACTTGGACACACACTTCAAATGCAATATAGGAAGATATTTTTCTCTGTTTATTCCTGAAATGTGAGAATTTGTGCACCCAATCGTAACGTGGTATTCATCGCCGATGCCACCCTCATTACACAGATCATAGATCAGTAAACATTACAACACAAGGTGAATTAAAAACTTGTCATCATAATGTGCTTACACACCCTGCCTTGAACATAAGTGATGTGCATTTACTGTAACAATTACAGCAGTATTACAATTATGGTTGATTCATCTACACAACTGCTTCTATATACACTTTAGCCTTTTCAATAAAGAAGCACATTTTCTTTTGTGACTCTTTTCCAGGATGACGAGCCAATCAGAGGTGGGGCAGATGGCAGAGGCAGCACACACCTTCGAAAGTTCCTCAGCCAGCGCCACAAAAAGTTACCATGGAAACAAGAGGTAAATTTAGTTTCAATCTGTCCCTCTTCCTTGATTTCTATGCTTCTTTAACCCTTCTCGATTTTTCTCTAGACTGAGCTCTTTCTTTTTTCTTTTTTCCCCCAATTGGCTCATCAGCGAATGCCGTCAAGGCCGCTCAAATGTTCTCCGCTCCATTAGCAACCACCCTTTATGAGGATAGATTTATTAACATGCCTTTATCACTGCTTTTGTAACCGAGTGCCTGTATCTTCATTCTGTTCCCGGATAATTGAAGTGCAAACGCATTTTCAGTATCTGCAAGGACAAATAGAGATCCACTTTCTTCTGCGATACGCTTGCTGCCAGAACAAAATGGTTCATGAGGTTATGATGATAAATTATTGCTTGACGATAATAATGTTTCTTCCACACGCATTAGGGGCTATATTTAAAGGTACCCCTTGACCCCCAGATTACCGGTACAAGTCGATGTGATTCATTCTAATTTCCCAGCTCACTTACGGAGTAGTTTGCACATTTTCTGTTACAAAGGAAGCAGCAGACAGGGCAATTAGGTGGTGATTTTGTGATAAGTGAAGCAACTCCAGATGTGAATCCTGTTCACACGGATTTAATTAAATGTGTACTGTATGTGTATGTGCAGGTCTGATCTAACAAATGTGATTTATTACTCGTGCTCTACCTTCTCCTAGGGTAAAGTTGAACAAGCTCTGCTGAACACGGCAGTCCTCAGGTCAACCCTAACTCCCAGCGGCTGAAAAAGACATTTAAACTGCTTTTCTTTATACACTTTTATGCTATACATTACAGGTTCAGTAGTAACGTAGAAGCTGTTGTTTTATTTGTGCAGAATCTCAAGGGCAAGCCTGTCTTAAGGAAGCACAAATCGTCTTTATTTTCTGTCTCAGCAGCACTATAGATCAGAAAGAAAATCACCCTTACGACGCACAAAATAAAAACACAGCCCATACAGTATGTATGCTCCCACACAGGTGCCAGATGTTGTCAAAACTGCAGTGTTTGTGGCACCATGATTTACGTTTTTATTATTTTTCTTATTATTTACTTTGCTGATGGGGTCTGTGTCCCTTGATTGCTTTATATCAATTAATAAACTAATGCAATAATAATAAATATGAAAATATCTTAAAAAATAATCTACTTATTTTCTTGCCTGCCTCCATTGACGAACCTAGCATTTAGAGATTAAATTCTCTTAATCTTAAAAATCATTCATTCATTCATTCATTTTCTACCGCTTGATCCCGTTAGGGGTCACGGGTGACTGGAGCCTATCCCAGTGCCTTTGGGCCTTAGGCGGGGTACATGTCCTTCACATCCTCACACTCATTCACCAGGGCCAATTTACAGTTGCCAATCTACCTAACACATGCATGTCTTTGGACGGTGGGAGGAAGCCGGAGACCCCGGAGAGAACCCACGGTAACACGGGGAGGACACGCAGACTCCACCCGGGAGATCATGTGATGTGATGTTCGCCCAGGAATCGAACCCATGATTTCCTTCTTGCACCCGGAAAAAAAAAATTATAATAATAATTCATTATAATCAAATTGAAGCATAAACATTTGTTATTTTCTTCTTTGTGCTAGTCTCACACTTAAATATGAATGGTATTTGGCTTATCTTAATGTTTGTCTGAATATTTTATACAAATATGGTGAATGAATATACAAAATGTATCTTTCAAAACTTTAATCATCTGTATTATCTTTCTGCTAAATGTGCCAGATCTACCAGAACACACTGGTGCGTGTGGTAGCTATTCTCCGCTGCCTATGTGTCCTAATTACCAGCACTCTTGCTTTCTTGTGGCACAGCCAAGATGGCAGAGGTCTGGGGTCTGCAGAGCTCGCACTGTCAGAAGCTTGGAGTCGGGCTACTCGGGCTCGAGCGTTACCATATGTCTGCTGTCATACAATGGCATAGGTCACGCGGCTATCAACAAGGCGCATGCACATGTTTCCCCCGGCTAATGCAAGCAAAAGCCACGGACGACTAAAAATATACAGTACATGACCACGCTATTCGAAGACTGTGAGTTAAAGATGAGTCTTTTGCAGTTTGTTTATTGACTCTACAGGCGTCGTAATGAGAAAGGCTGCGTGCTGAGCGAAGCAAGAGGTGACTACAGATTAGCCCAAACATGCAGCAGTCGTGTGGATGCTTTTTTTGTCAAGGGCACAGGCACAAGGACAGAGGAAGGCTGGAATTTTACATACAAGTGAAAAAGAATGTGCTTTAGTGGTTTTAGTCTGATTTTAGTTTAGTTGCTCGGAACATGCTGGAAGCGTTACATGTCCAGCGTATAAAATTATTTTCACTATTTTAAAATGAAGCGATGCATGAATCCTTGTCAAATCAACCATCAAAATTGTAAACCTCAATCTCATGGATTATATATAATAGTTATAATTCAGATTATGAAAAAGAAAATGGATCAAAACTGACATTGAATATGTGAATATACATGTGAACGCTTTAGCCCCAGGACTACGTAGTTTGGTTGTTCTATGGCACGAAATGTCTGGGAAAAAACCACAAGGTGAATTTATTCAAATTATTCTGATAATTTGATTACGATCTGCGTGTGTTAAAGTGTAGTGACTCACTGACAATAAGTAAAACAATGCCAGTATAGGGAAGGACAATATTTGCTTCATGCAAACATGAAGGTGCTTTGCATTGACCCGTGTGGTTTTGCATTGAATCTCTGTTGCAGCAGTGGCATAGTTTTATCTCTATCTCCTTTCTCACGTCAGACTTGGCAGAATGCTGGACAGCTGACAGCACAAATATGGCACCCACTATGTTAGTGTTTAAACTGTTTCTATTCCACCTCATGAGCACTGGCTCTTTCCAAAATGACATGTCATAGCTGAATAACAATTTTGACACATTTTACAAATTGCATGCCCCACACACCATGGTTTCATACCACAGACTAAAGAAATGCACAGGCTGCATAATATAATGAAAACATGCAATATTGAATTACTATAAAGATCAAGGTCATAGGGCTGAATGGATTATGGTGTATGGGGCATTTCTTCAACAGCTGCAACTAGAATAAGAATCTTTTATTAAAACTTAAAGGAAATCATTTTCTTGATCTAGATTGTAGCTTTCAATCAAACATATGCCATGTAATAAAATGTAATGATGTCAAGAGATTGACCAATATATTTTTCATGGCCGATGTATTTCGATAGCAATGTTTTTGAATCTAGAGCAGCTGATGGTCGATAAACTCTGGCAATATTTTGAGGCTGATAAATGAAGCCGAATTTAATAATTGAATGATATGATGCATAGTAACTATAAACTTGTTACAACTGGGCTCTGCTCTACATAAGAAAAGTATAATAATATTTTTCTACAATAAAGAAAACCATTTCTATAGCAATCATTTTTAAACATCCACAGCCCTGTTAAGTTTAGTAAAGTGTTCAAACAAAACACCATGTATCTCTTGTCAGAAGCAAAACCCAAAGTGCACAAAAGATATATTGGTCCAATAATTTTGCTTCTTTTCAATGAGATGGTGAAGTAGGTGTCTTGAAGTGTTAAAGTTGCGATCTATCTTACGTGGGGCGGCTATAGCTATAAACAAGGTTGGGCATTGTCAAAAATGCACCCCTCCTCGACGCACATCAGATCGATGCGTACACGTTGGTGCACGTGCACAATTTTTAAAAATCTTTCTCTTTTTTACTTTCTTTCACTTCCGTCTGTTACAGCCACACAGAAGCTATTGCTAAACTCAGTCAGTCATTCATCGGAGTGCTTATCAGAGGGAAGGGCGTGTCATGGCGTGGTGGGAAGGACTGATTTGGGGCCATAATAACATCAAGGGAGTTCTGTTCTTTACGTGACAGACACTGAGAGGACAGAGGAGTGTTCGCTTCTCGCTCGCTGCACCTGCGTGTTCCCTTCTTGCCCTCCGTATCCGTTTCAACGAGCCAGTCCACTGTTTTGGCCCTGGCACGTCAGATGTGGGTCAATGTTTGTTTGTCAAACTTTCTGTGGCTGCGGCTCAGTGCAGCAGGTGATGTGCCTCGCCCCCTGTGCGGAGCTGACGACGTGCGCTCTGTGAGACTTTTTTTTTAGCACTGGCCTTTTCAACCAGACAGTTCAGCGGTTATGTAATGCCAAAATTACCTCTGGCCACTTAATGCATTTTACAACAACATTATGCTTGCAATATAGCCTTGGTCTTTAAGCATCATCTGTCTCTACATTAAGCCTAAAAATTAAGCCTACATAGTATAAGTGAACAAATAATCTATTAATATCCCTATATAATTTGTAATCTGCAGGTCTGAATTTAATAATTGGTGTTTTCTATCAGTATCTGTGATGACTGGCCAAACAGAAAGTGTCAGCCTGAATTTATAACACACAATCAATTGAAGTCCCCATTTTATTCCCATTGTTCTTATTGCTATGCTGTTTGATATAAGACGGAAAAAACAAATAGATATCATTTTATTGTCAGATTTATCTTGCATTGAAATAGCAGCTCCGTCACATAAACACAACGCAATGACATTACACACACACATCCATGTTACAAACAACCAAAGATAGTCACGTATTTACTTTCTGTGTAAAAAATGGGGGCATACAAGACAAGAAGTATTGATTTTTAAGTCTTCCGTCAGCCCAACCCAAAAGTTCAGGGGGCTAGAACCGGCCCTGGTCCAACTTAGTACTTAGATAACTAAAGTGACTGACAGCACAGCCAATCTCTGCAAAATGTTGAGGTTATGTTTTGATTTGATTTGTGCCCTTTGAATCATTAACTACATCCTTTATTAGCCACCATATTGTAATTGGCCACTGATCGGTTCTTTAACAGTCCAAAAACAAAGCTTCAATTCGATCGCGTCACTGAAATGCCTCCTGGATACACTTTTGTTGTCGGACAATAAGACAGCCTATCATTTAGCTCGTCAAGTGTAGTAAACGGCCGACTCACGACTGGCTCCTCAGACATAACACATACATAGTGACAGAAGAGGAGGAGGGGTGACATTACTTCTGTCTCCAGTCGTCTCCCATTCACACGACTTAATAGCATGCAAGTTATGAAACCAGAAAACCTGTTATTTATCTTATTCAGCTCGTCTTTCTGCGGAATGTCATCTTTGAGCATATCTACACCAAATGTTGAACCCAGAAGTCGACCGCTGGTTGGGGAGAAATAGCACGAGCTACATCCATCCCCCTCATGTTACATTTCTGGTATGACAGAAGCCATGTAATTGTGGGACAGATGGCATCTTCTACCAACCCTCATTAAAGTGGATGATGAAGCCCATATTAAACCCATCTTCTGTTTTAGAACGAGAAGCCTTCATGCTTACCAAATGCTTACCATTTAGGGTTGCTTAAAATTGACAGTAATTAGATGGATACTTTTGAATATTTAGCTTGTGTCTAATTTGAAGATCCATGAAAATGTTACCATTTATTAAGACAGTATCAAAAGTTAGGATTTTATACCATCTGAGATTTAACAAACCATGTGCATTAAATCCTGGTTTGGATGAAAACAATTCACAACTACAATTTGATACATTTCTGCCACAAATGTTGAATTCAACAGTTTTAGTGCTTAAAAAGTAATTTATGTTCATGAAAACCATATAGCGCTGGTTCAGAAAATAACACTAGAAGAAAGTATATTCTACTGTTTTCATCACGTATGAATAAGCTCCCTCCCCATTTGAATGTGAATGGTGTGGTACATTGTTTTAGTCAGAGGGAAAAAGAAGGTAGCACATCATTTTGATTTTCAATCCAAAGATGTCATAGGTGTTGCAGTGTAGCGACATAAATCTTGACCATTCCCCCCTTGTGTGTCTCCAGGGATTGTGGAATATAACCCTGGCCCACTTCTTCAAGAAACATCAAGTCTTAGTGTGTATTCCCCCGAGTTTCACTGTGTCAGCCCCTGCCTTCGCTCGTCTCTGGGCTGCACTGAGCGTCCATTTGTCAGAGCCTGGCTGCCAGTGAGAGCGCAGAAGGCTACACCAGATTTGTGCGAGAACGAGAGAGAAGTGAAGTAGGGCTCTGGTTGTTGGTGCAACCAGATGGGTGAGGGAGCAGCGATATGGGAGAGTAGGGGAGAGGGAGATGCAGTGTGAAAAGCTTACTGCAAAGCGAGGATGGAGACTACAAACTCTTCATTCTCAAGAGTCTGCCATAGCTGTGACAAATAGTGAAATTTTAAGTGAAATTTCTGTTCTCTCTCAACCTTTATTTATTTGTTTGGCCAATATGACTCCTCTTTTAACATGATTTAGCTTTTTTATTTCTGTCTCATCTGGCTGTGCTGGGGCTGGAAGAAATATTTTTAATTGTCTCTGTCCACGATGGTGTTTCTTTGTGATATTTTGGGTGTTTTTTGTATGCACCAAACAAAGAGCATGAACTCCTTTTAAATTTATCTGGCAGCAAACTCATTCAGATTCTGAGAAACAGTCTCACACTTTCACCTTACCAACAATCTAAAGTGGTTCTCTCACTCAAGTCAGGATACGGGACAGAATGAGCAACAGCAGAGAAATAGACAGTTAACACACATCCAGTTTAGTTTCACACTTGAATTAACAAGACATGGTTAGAAATGAAAAGGCTAAAGCAAAATATTAGAACAAATATACAAATAAAAATATCAGAGCAAACTTCACAAGAACAATTTCTTCCACCCTTCTAACCAAAAAACCAGTGCTGCAGCTAAAAGTAAGCTATGCGGTGCCTCTAAGCTTCACAAGGACGTGGTTGTATGAATAATTAGAGCCTTCTAAAGCTGTCTGCTTATTGCTGTTTGACAAGAGGACAGGGCCAGACTGAAATGGGTTTACTTAAAACCCACAGGAAATCTATTAAAAGCTTTACATAAGGGATATTTACACAGTGCCTTCTGCTGTACTGCTTTAACCCCTATCTTTCTTCTTCACTGCCACTTTCCACTTTGTTGTTTAAAAATTTGTCTTCTCTTTGACATATATTGGCATACAAAAGCAATTTAAACGTTCCAGTAAACTGATGTGTTTGTCCAACAAACTAGCTCATGCATTAATACATGAGGCGTGGTGATACAGTGCAGTCAGATGACCGTTCAGATTCCGTAAGGGGAATGCGTTGGCGCATTTGGGGTCAGACCATCTGCTTGAATCCCTGTGTGATACTGAGACCTTCTGTCAACACCGCTTCTCCTTAAAATACGGACTTAAGAGCTCACAGCAGGGACTTTACTTTAAAGAAGACATGTCATGCTTTTTCATTATTGAACTTTAACACAAGGAGATCATCATTTCACATTTTGTTCATCGTAAACCACAATATGCATCCAAAACGACTCAATAATAGAAATGGGACCATTGACTTTCTGTTAAAAACTGCAGATAGTAACTTACATGTTTTTATTTTCAAAAAGGGGCTATATGACATTTTGGAACCATACATGTATGACGCAGAGTCCTAATTCTTCAGTTAGTCTTAATGAAGTACAGAGATATGGGCGGAGATAGGAGGTAGGTGAAAACAGGAATCTTCTGAGTAATACAGGATTACTCAAACATGCATGAATCAATCAAAACACAACTCTGAGTAAACTAATGATGAGGGAATAACGTTCAAAGCTTATTATAGTTTATTTTTCATAACATTACACTTGTGGTCGAGTGGCTAGCACACATGCCTGCCATTCCACAGTGTCGTAAATTTGACAGTTTACTACACGTCCTTTCCCAGTCTTGTCAAATAAAGCCTACGGGCCAAAAAATCCTTAAGAAAAAACAAAAACTTGTCCCAAATGATCAAAGCCATGTCTATTTCCAGCAATTACTGTAAATTCTTGTGTGCATACATTCTTGTAAGTCTATTTTTATCTTATACTATAGTAAATTTTAACAGTTTTTCTAATGCATGCCCTTTTGATTTCATATATGTTGGTTTTATTATTGCTCAGTGTTTTATGTTGCTCCTTAACGCCGAAGCATGTTCCTATGTTTGTGAGAAAATACATTTTCAGTGACATAATTGCCAGTATTTTCAGTGTTTTTTTCTAACACACTGGCTATTGGAGACTCATCTTTTCTGGTCTATAAACGATGTGTGTGTGTTTGGGGAAAGTATCCCCTAAGGCGGACCAGTTTCTCCATCTGTCCTTGCCGTGTCTTGTGATTTCCCAGTGAAATTCAGACAAATGTCACAGTTTAGACGAGGGATGAGTGCAGGCAAACTCCTCACATCCTGGCTGTGTATGTTCCCTTCTGGTGCATTCTCTGCTGTCACCTCTCTCATTCAGGACAGCCACTCCATTCGAGGCTTTATGCTCCGCTCACACGTTTACTACAGAATCCATTTTTCCTGCTCTCAGGAAAAATATCATGGATACAGTGGCTGTGGAAGAAGTTTATTTTTAAGTGCACATCCTAGTGGCCAGCACGTGTGAATGAGGTTCTGTGTGTCATAGAAAATGTACTTTTTTTGTGCACTAAATGTGTTATATTTGTGTTTTGCAGTATAAAGGCCAGGCCAATCTGCATGTCTTTGAGGACTGGTGTGGCTCATCAGTGGCACAACTACGGAAGAATTTGCACTTTCCTCTTTACCCCCATGTAAGTATTTTATAATATATTATACATTTTTAAAGTTAGAGCACTAATATGACAAATATGAAAGCAATACAATGAGAAACAAGCTTATTTACTTGGCCACTCACATTCTTTTGTTATGAAATGTTACCTTATTTAGAGGTATTTCTTTTTCTCATGTAAAATGTTCACTTTTACAGACTAGGACCACAGTGAAGAAACTAGCAGTTGCACCAAAGTGGAAGAACTACGGCCTGAGAATTTTTGGCTTCCTTCACCCTTACCGAGACGGTAACTTAGCTCATTTTATTAGTGGTTCACTCCTGGGGCTTTGCAGCAAATGTCCTTTCTAGGAGAAGACAATTTCCCAATTCTCTTCTAATGAAAGCACTTGAGAGTAGCTAATATAGAGGATTTTCTCTTTTTATTAGAAGTGAATGCCAGAGTTCTCCAACTAAATTTTAGCACAATACCCTCCTGACCTCCCTTTCCGCCCATTAACTTTGGCTCAAAGGTTATTCTATATCCAGGACTTAAACGTGACCAACAAGAGCCCTTCTCACCATTCCACCTGACACAACCTTTTGTTACATGCCCTGTTAAATAATGGTCAGAGGCTCTGATCATCACAGCTGTAGGATGTAGAGTGCACTGCCAAATGATCTATTCCTGTTTCTCAAACTATGGTACAGGTACCGGCAGTATGCGGTTTGCCTCTGGTGGTACATGGGGCGCAAACATCATCTTGGTACTTGGTGTGAAAACTTCGTGAACCATTAATCTATTCCATCAGTTACAATGTTAATTTGTAGCAAAGATTTTAAAGGTAGTCATCTGGACAATTTCTATCTGGCAGTCAAAATGTCTCACTTTCAAAAATATTGGCCAGAGTTTTCTACCTTTTCTACCACGGACCAAACCTGGACGAATGAGAGATTACACCGAGACAATGTTAATTGTCTAAATGTAGGAATTGTAACCTTCTACATTTAGGCAATGTATGATTTTATTTTGTTTGTTAGTTGTGCGCACAATTTGGTTATCGCTTAAAAATGTTGCATTGTTTTTGTTATTATGCTTTTTGCCATGTACCCATAATGCATTTTGATTGTGTTTATTTGGTCCTATAGGTGACTTCCAGTTCTCTGTATCCTCCGACGATAACTCAGAGTTTTGGCTAAGCTCAGATGAGAGTCCTCTTAATGCTCGCCTGCTTGTCTATGTGGGACAGGTAAGGCTTATGTCATTTGACTACATTTTTTCATATTGCAGCAGCGTGACTAAAACGTCACCCAGTGTCTGAATAATTTGTCTGCAAACTTGATCAAACTATTTGGTACAAATTCTCTTTCTATACCATCATCATCCTTTTTTTCTGTTTTGTTTTTTGCTATAAAAAGACAAAATAATTACAGGCTAAGGAGTTTTCATTCATCTGTCATGATTAACTTGAGGTAAAAAAAAAGTAGTCCACACAGGCAGTCTAATATGGTTGTATAAATACGGCTGTTAATGGGATTGTAAAGGTCAGTCGCTTTTGTTATTTTCTGTTGAGCTGACAGACGTGTTGAAATGCTCAGTCGTGACCGCTTCAAAATGTAAGCCCTTTATTCTTCGTGTGCTCAACAAGCAGCAGGAGGGACACTGAGTGATTTGACCTTGTTCAGTGTTAGTAATCTACTGCTGGCCTCGTGGTACCATCGTAGCACCAGGGCTATCACTCATCACAGCACACAAGAGTGAGACCAATGTACAATGCTTAATAAAATGCAACAATTTAAATTTATAACATATTTTCAAACCAAAATACATCCTGGTTTCTCCTACCAACTTAATAGATTTTCTTGGGGTACAAGTAGGGAATTCTATTGTCACATAAAAAGCCAAATAAAAAGTGACTCAATGCATATTTTAACTATTTTGGCATATAGATTAAACAAAAATCATTGTGGCTGCCCACAAATCTGACAATTATTGACCCGAGCCAGTGAATATGGACCAGTGGATTCACTGAGTAAAAGAAAGTATTAGCAGTCACCTCCAGACTCTCGCTCTAAAACCTACAAATCAAGTTACAAATCTGGAGGAAATATTGGACTCAGACTTGAATTTTAACAGCCACGTCAAATCAATAACATCAGCAGCTTTTTACCATCTAAAAAACACTGCCAAAATCAAAAGTATAGTGTCTAAACCAGACTTGGAAAGGCTTATCCATGCGTTTGTCTCTAGTAGATTAGACTACTGTAACGGCCTGCTCACTGGCCTCTCCAAACGAGCTGTAAAACAGCTGCAGTACATCCAGAACGCTGCTGCTCGGGTCCAACCAGGAAGTACGATCACATTAGTCCTGTGCTCAGGTCTCTGCACTGGCCTCACTTTAAAGCAGCTCTGCTTGTTTACAAGTCTCTCCATGGCCTAGCACCAAAGTACATCTCGGACATGTTAGTGCCATATGAACCATCTCGGACTCTGAGGACCTCAGGGACCGGCCTCCTGCTGGTGCCCAGAGTCAGGACTAAACATGGGGAATCTGCGTTTTAGTTTTATGCAGCTAAAATCTGGAACAGTCTTCCTGAGGCTGTGTCTATGACTGAAATGATTTTCTTTGCACTCTTCTCTTTTATGTCTTAAACTATTTGACGGATAGCCTGAAAATGGCACCTTTAAATTTCTTTAAATTAAGATTTTGTGATTTCTGTCATGTCTTTGTGATTTTAATGCATTTTTTTTCCTGTTGTGTGAAGCACTTTGAATTGCCTTCTGTACGAATTGTGCTCTACAAATAAACTTGCCTTGCCCTGCCAGAACAGTGATAGAGCTTCATGAGACAAGCTTACACTTGAATATGACCACCGCCCTATGAGGGAGAGGAAGTCGAGCATCTTTGATCAAAATCCTGCCACCACTTTGACGGCGTGTTTAGTAAAACGATCTAGTCCTAGGGTTTCGTTCCAAATGAGCTCAGACTTGACATGCCACATCTAGAGACAAAATTATCTATTGATTCACTTGTGATTTTTTTGTTTTTGTTCACTGACAATGGTAATTAACCTTATTCTGATTCTGATTGTTTTTGGATATCCCTAATGCTGAGTTCACATCGCGGCGTCAGGGTGTCTAGTTTATATTCAAAGTCTGCGTATTTGCATTATTATATACATCAAAAGATGCAAATTGGGGATCTCCCACTCAAATCGTATTAGACTTTTCAAAAGTATATAAAGACTGAAAATTGACACATACATTAGTAAGGTCAAATGGATCTATAAAATCAAACTGTATTATGTATAATGTTGCCAATTCAAAGTTGTACTACAGTGGTGCGCTACGCTGTAAACAGGGGGAAAGGACAGGAGCCCGAGTGGTGGTGAGGCGGGAGAATGGCGTGCCGGGGCGGTCGCAATTCAGGGACGGATACGCGGGAAGGACCTTCATCAACGCTTGCAGCTTTAATAATGTTTTTGTTCTTACAATTATATTGTGAATAATCATGATTATTTATCAAACAAATGATCTTAGAGGATGATGATGTTGCGGTGACTCTGGCTCAATCAAGAACTACCACATAAAGTAGATCTGCAGGCCCACTTTATTCAGAGTGGATAATTCAGTCTGTAATCGATGTTTATAGTAAAAATGTGTGCTTGGCCTGATGTTATTAGTTTTGACCCTGATGACATTAATAGATATCGTCCAGTCACTACACAAATGTCACATGTGAACTTGCTCAGTATGTGGGCTCATACACGAGGGGAGAGCTCTTTCTGTTTGCAGCTTTTTGCAAAGTGTCACCTCATTCCGAAGGGAGCTGAGATTAATTAGCGAGCAAAGGATATTGATGTGACATTTAACAGCAGAGAAATATCATCTGGGTAATGGCATGGGAGCACTGATGTGGCCGGGGATCATTCATCTTGCCGCTGCCTGACAGACAGACGTGAGGAGGCGACACTGTGTTCTACTTAAAACTGCTGCCTCAGCCATCTTTTAACTTTAGTTCACTTATTTGAGACACCATATGAGCAAACAAGATTGATGTGATCATAAATGAAGTGCGATTCTATGTGACCTAAAAAGTCGAGGTTACATTGGTCCCTGTCCCAAGCCTGCATAGTTAGTGTCTCACAGTGCATCTCACAGTGCATCATCTAAAATATGTGTAAATATATAAATTACTACATGAATCATAGGGCATAAATAAGGGCTTGATATACAGAGACTTTTAATTCAGAACTGTCCCCTCACGCAGTAAGAATTTACACCATGAAATACGTGAGACAGTGCTACACCACAGTTTATATTGCAGATTTCAGCTGTAGACTTGACAGCTATCCCAACCACACTTTATACATTACAATGACCTTCAGTTGTCTTGTATTTCAGTGCTGTTGCTTACACCTTCCATTAAGCTCAGGTCATTCCAGAGCAATAAATGGACAGCTTTTTAATAAAAAATCCTGCATTCCTCCTTTGCATTCGGCAGTGCTTAAAGTGAGAGGACTCTCCATTGTCCTGCTGAGGCATTAATCATATTTCTGGCCCAGAGCTAATCTGTAATGAGATTTTCCTTCAATCAGAATGTCCAGACAGCCACTACAGGGACTGAGCCAGCCCTGGGAATGTCCAGTTTTTTGTGTGGCGTGGCTTGTGTGCGCATGGTCATATATTTGGTGGTGACACATGTGGCATTGATACATGTGCTTTGATGGTTGTTTTATATTGTTCAAAAAGCCGCAAAAAGCCCCAGAAAATGTAGGTCATAGCCGTGTAATCAATAAGGAACTTGACAGGAACACAGGCTGTCTGTTTCTACGTTCAGTGTACTTTGTCACCACTCACATTTACTATATTTTAGACTTTCACACAGAAATTGTATTATTTTCCACCCTTTCCCAATATCTTTAAAGCTACATTTTTGATTTTGTATATCCCATAATTAAGGGTGAGAAATATTGGCCAAAATTTATATTGTGATTTTTTGCAGTGTTCCGATAACGATTGAATGTCAATCCAACTAAAATGTGTTTAAAATATGCCTTTAAAAATATTAGATGAGGTTTAACTATCCGAAAAATGCTAAATGGCTGTAAAAAAAATTATCACAGAAGGGCAAAAATATCATCACTTTCTAATTTTTTATTTTTAATCAGCGCTTTTTGTACTTTTTTTTTTTTTTTTTTTTTTTTTTTTTTTTTTTTTTACCATAAACAACATACTCGATATTACATTTTTGCGTGTGATCTAAATTTTGATATATTGCCTTCCTCTGCACAAATATTCTTTGTGAATGTAGATTGATCTGTTTTAAATTGCTTAATTTAATAACAGTAACCAGCACCATAAGGGATGTAAACTACACACAAGAAACTTTGTATAAACAAAGCCAGAATTATGTCTGCGGGAGACCACGTTATTTACTAAGCCCATTCTCCGCACATCTTTGCATGTTAAACTGTGAACATTAACAAGCACAAACTGTGAGGAAAATGGTTTTGCCACCAAGACGCCCAAACATTTACCACACTGCTTGAGGCCCCGCCATTGCAACGTGCCTACTTTGATTTCTGTCCCTGTTCTGTTATTGGAGCAGAAGAACATTTGATTCTCACTATCCCAACAGCTGTGTTAGCCCCAATGCTAACGTCACTTTGACAGAAATGCAAATAGACACGAGGAGTGGGTGATGGATTACAGACTTTGCCGCTCTGAAGAAACTGCAGGTTCACCGCATCGTGTGGCTAGATGAATGAGCGTGCTAACTTAAGTAAATGGTCTTAATAAGCAAGTATGACGGCGAAGAGCAGTCTACAGGAGTCATAACCATTCAAAAGTTTCTGAGTGAGCAAAGCAGCTTCACTTCTACACTCATCAGATGCTAACAGCCTGATAAATCATTCACTTCAGCGCAGTAAACAAAACCAAGACAGTTGTTTAAAGCATTGCTGACATGTGCCACTGCCGGTGCAATCAGAGCCATTATGCTTCTCTCTCCAGTTTATTACAGCGATAAAGAATTATTCTATTTGCCTGTGTCAGTGCTGTAGTCGTGTGTATTGTTGTTTTTGAAGTGTCTCGTGAACCTATTGTAGCTTTCAGACGGCATCCAAAGCTCCTCTGACACCAATCACACACTTCCAATTATTAGATATGATTTTTGAATTTGTGTTTGTTTTTACATGCAAAAAAGAAAAACAAACAGGTGATATGTGACAGTAAATTTTTTTGAGTAAAATGATTAAAAAATTTTTTTTTCCATTTTAGTTTTGCCTTTTTTCTGACATCGTTTTCCTTGCACAGGTGTGAACAATCCGATAGAGACTAGAATAACCACTTCAGACGTAACTGTTTACATGTAATTTCAATACGCTGAAAACTTCACAAATCAGATAATGATCACATTTTGGGTTTGTCGGCGAACGCTCAACCACCAAAAATTAAAGTTCTATCAGTATAAGCACCGAGAACTGCTACTAAATCATAGAAAGTTGAGAGAAGTTTTTGCATTTTCTTGCTCTATATCAGAACTAGTGAGCCCACATGGTAATGCTAAAGAATTAGCATTGTGGTATTAAGTATCTAGCCTTTTCCTTTCATGCTACAGTTACCCTATCTAATAAAGCCTCCGGACCAGAAAATCTTTCAAAAATAATAATGATAATAATGTGGATGTACAAAATAATAATGTGGATGTGCAAAAAAATATCATTTTTCTCAAATAAATACTCTTTTATAGACCAACTAATCTGTTGTATGGTTGTAGATATGGATTAAGCATAGCATTGTTACTGAAAAAAAAAGTCTGTTTGAGGTTCCATTTTCAAGAACCGATAAGAGAAGTAACATACCGAGAAACTTACACGGCCCTCACTCTTCTTGCCTTTTTGATGTACCTTCTGCCTACTGTGAGGAGATCTTCATTTGAGCGATGACTCAGAGTTCAGTGGAAGTCATCCTTATCTGCTCGTGTGTGTTTTTGTCTCTCCATGTAAATGTCATAGTATATTTGGTTGTTTCACTGCACACACTCCTGAGCGAGCCCCACTGCCGCCTGTCTCTTCGGCAGGTGTTCTCTCCCTTTTTCATAGGCTATTAATTAATCCTGTCAGAAGGAACAACATGAGCCCTTCATTTTGGAAACATTAGTGTCTTGGAGCATATCTTTGCACATATTTCAAAGATATCAATTTCTAGTAATTCACCTAAGAATGCTTGACAGATCCATGTTTGCCCGGTGACTAATTGCTGAGGTCGAGATAGCAGTGATTGAACATTTTTACATCTCTTCTGTTTTCATTTACATTTACTATTGCTGCCTATTTATGTTCGGATTATTATACTTGCTTTGAGCTGAGTACTCAAAAAGTTTTTCTGTCCAGTTCCTATATAAATTAATAAATTAAGGAATAATAAATACAGAAAAAAAACAGAAACAAAAATGCTGATAACAGTTTAGCAAGATCAAACACAACTTTTCATTACAT
Source organism: Chaenogobius annularis (assembly GCA_015082035.1). NCBI lineage: Eukaryota > Metazoa > Chordata > Actinopteri > Gobiiformes > Gobiidae > Chaenogobius > Chaenogobius annularis. The sequence goes on from BJKM01000043.1 coordinate 1,669,236, forward strand.
TTTTTATCTGACCTTTTGCTATGTAGTGAGACTTATTGCATTATGTTTAATTTATGATAATGCAAGTGCAGATACATACTAAAAGGTTTTTACCCATAAATAGGCTAAATGTGCTGAACACTTCGCTATTTTTACAGCGTATTTTGTATGTAGTAAACGACTTAGAGACGAGCCAGATTACTTAAAAGGCTATGAAACTTGATAGTTCATCGATTTTATCAACATAGAAAACATGTTTACTTGTGGACAGTTTTACAATTTAACATTAATTTAATGACTAACCCTGGTCTATTGAGTAATTGAACAAAGCAAAAATATTTGAAACATGTTTTCAAATAACTGAACAGTACATGTTAAAATGTCCATGAACCTTTCTGGTTCTCAAGAGTCGCTGCTCTCTCTCCATAGCAACACAGTCTGAACAGGTGCAGACTGCGTCCACAAACAACGCACAAAGAGCAAAACAGTCTTTAGATTAGGGCCTGACCTGTGCTGCCCGGTGGTCGAGTGGTTAAGTCACAGCACACGTCTGCCAGCCTCCAAGTGCAGCCGGCCGCAGTGTCGAGAGTTTGAATGCCGACTCTGGCAGTTTGCTGCGTGTCCTCCCTTCTCTCTTCTCATTTCATACTTACTTTTCCTGTCTAATGAAGCCTTCGGGCCAAAAAAAATCCCCTTTTATTTTATGCTATAGTAATTTTAAATTGTTTCTTAATGCATTCCCTTTTTATTTCATAAATGTTGTTTTTTATCATTGATTTGTGTTTTATGTTGCACCTTCATGCCGAGACAAGTTCCTATGTTTGTGAATTGTGTTCATTGACAATGGCAATCAACCCCTTCTGATTCTGATTCTTCTGATTCTGAAAGAAATGAAGCATCATAATGGACACATTTACCACACTCACCGCTCACACAGGACACCTCAGGGCTCACTATGACTACTATAGTGAAAATAATACAGCAAGTTGTTGTTGTTGACAACAGCATTAGCAGCGCCTGTGCTAACATTGGCTGACCAGAATCTTCTCCACTCCACAGCTGCATTCAGATGCTCTACGGCATCTCACACAAACAACTACTGCACAGAGAAATGGAGCTGTGCTACATATTGGGGCATTAATCTGACTGTAAATTGGATTAAATTATTGTATTCTAGAGAGTCTAAACTTTAAAACAATGTAAAATGCCCATGAGGAATATCAACTATATCGACCAGAGTTTGGCCGATATCTGATAATTATCCAAGTGCCCAGATTGATCAATAATATCGGCCAACCGATATATCAGTTGGGCCCACTTAATATTTCGTATTAAATTAGAAAAAGAGAGAATGAAACAAGGCGTTCAATAAATCCAGCTGGTGCAGCTGGAGCGTGTGCTAAGGTAAACTGGTTCAACTTCTGACAAATGTCTGAATCATGTTTTCATGATTTTACAAAGGCAAACGAAAGCAATAGTTTTCAGCCAGTAGTGATTTCTAGAGCCTCAATCGGCTCTGCAGAACAGCAGGAGAAGGGCTTCCCTTGACGTTGGCACAGGTTCGGAGCAGGGAAATTTAGGGACTGGGTGGGGGGTGGCCCTCATAATAAACTGAGTAATGGGTTGTTAATACTATTACATTAAAAATGCACCAGAATACAGATAATTATATGTTTTTTTATATGATTTCTTAGGATTGTGATTTATGCAATATTTACAAAATTAAATATATAAAAGTCACTTTAAAGTTGTATTACAGACATCAAAACCCTACATATTTGACATGTTTGAAATTGGTTTGGGACGTGGAGGCACCACTGAGCATTTCTGCTTAGGGCAGCGGCCCTGAACCCACTGATATTGTCAACATGTGTTTATGCAAACCACAGCCTCTCTTTTTACACAATGTTTGATCTTAACTAGACATAAACTAGACTGTACTTGTGTTTGGAACCAGTAAGTGACATTAGGATATTTGTGTTCGCATGTTATGAAAAAGAAAATGTTATTTCAAGGAGTGGAAATGTACTGTGAGGTGAAGGCACAGTGCAGCGCTTTGTGCTCCCAGCTGCCTCTGATGCTGCCTGGGGTCTGCTTGCTTTGGGATTTCGTCCTTTAGTGACTTCATGCCAAAACACATTCACACTTGTTTCATCAGTGTTGCATCGTTACTAAATGGTGTAAATATAAACTCACTTTTGGGTGAAAATTGTAAGCAATTTTAGAACTTTTACAATATATCGGGTTATTGTGATATATTTTCCCTCTTCTTTTGATTTTTCCTTTTTTGTGTTTAAGTTTGAAAATGCTTCATCTGAAAAAGAGGAAACTTACAATTCAAATGAAATTCCACAGGAACAGATCAAATCTGTGATATTCAGGTCATGATAATACATGGTGATTGTTTGATTTGGTGAGACTCTTAATCCACTTTCTGCTCACTACCATCCAAACACATTGCTTTTCTCTTGAAATGTTGTCCAAGTTTTTGTGTGTCAAATGTGTCATAGCCCAAGTGAGGATCAGTGATATTTACAAGCAAGAGGAGCTGTTGTGTCTTGCCACCGGGCTCCACTGAGTTTCCGACCGATTTGAAGCCCTCAAGTGTGGCCAGCATAAACAATTGCGGGCATGCCCACTGTGATCCTCGCCCCATTCTCTCTCTGTGCTCGCCAAGGCAGCAGGGGCCCTAATTAGTCCTGCTGGCGTGCTGTGCAAATGAATGGGCACCGATTTGACAACAGGCCTGGAGCACCAACCTCAGGGGTCTCCATAAACCGCTTTCTAAGACCCCAAATTGGCAGAGAATTAGTCTTTCTCATTTATTTGAGCTTGTAGCCTTTAGCTTTTCTTTTGTTTGCCCATCAGAACTTGCCTCCTAGCAGATTTTTCCTTTTACTTCAGGCTATGTAGCTCTATTTTATGATTTTCAAATCCATCACTATAAGGTTTTATCAATTGGTAAAAGTAATTGGGTCGCAAAGATTAATTCTGTACTTTTGTTTATTGCAGCTGGGCACAGAGTGGACAGCTCCCGGCGAGTTCAACAAGTTCAGATCTCAGTCCTCCAAATCTGTGCAGTAAGTAGTGTTTTTTAAGTTCTTGTGACAAATTACTGGATGTTTTAACCACTGGAGAGAATGGATTTAGTTATATAGCAAGGAAACGCCAAAAATAATGGATGGATTACAATTATGATGTATGGTGTAAAAATAAGTTTGTGAAGGAAAGAAAAACATACAACATGCATGTCCTGTCTTCTGCTAATGCTACAACATGCTGAATACAGAACATTTTATCATGTATAAAATGCTTATTAGCATTAGTATTATTCTCTTAGGAGCAGACAACATCACACAATGAGTGGGTAGTGAACGCGAGCCAAGACCTGTTGGTGTTTATGTGTGCGTGGGATTAATTGAGCCTGGCTTGCCCTGCAGGAATCCAAACTCAAGGCAAAACAGTGAGATGACTAGGAGTTAGACAGTAGAAAAGGGGAATAGTTGTAGAAGCAACACATAGTTAAAGAATTTATTTTAAGCCCAAGGAGAAGAGAAGAAGCAGATGTACCTGCCTCGCATTAGTAAATGCATTCCTTTTATTGTTAAACTAAAAATGCAAGCATATTGCATATATTTAATAACTTGTCTTAAATAATTATGTGAGAATATCGGCTGGTCTTTTCTCTACCACTTGAAGATAATTATTTTCACAAACAAAGAGGATCTTGTGTATCCAATTATATATGTCATTTTTAAAATTAATTTTAAAATCCACTTCCTGCTTTATGGTATAATGGGATTATGCTTTCACAGATGCCCCTACATGACAGGTGCTAAAGTTTTCCTGTTCCATTTGGCACACAATATTTGATCATTTCCTATTAATGTAAATTCTTAAAATGCATTGAGATTAAATTTAAATGATCAAAGGATTTATGCAGAGGTGAACAAAACATAATTGCGTGGTAAGGTCTATTATATCTAAGATTTTAGATTTTTAGATTTTATCAGTGTATAATAACTGGATAATTATGATAATACACTGTGATAAAACGCCGCATTATTCATCGTCTTTGGCCTTATATCAGTTGCTCTGGCTGTGGTCTTTTACAGAACAAAACTACAATACTTACCCCAAGCACAAGAACAACTTATCAATGAATTGTTCCTGGTCAGATATTCAGTAAGTGACTTGAGCATCATTAAAATAAAAGTGGAACTCTGGGCTCCATTTGCATTTTCCGCCCTCTAGCCTGAAGATTATTCTTCTCAAACATTTCTAGTTATGCAACTGACCTCAACATTCACCGTTTATCTTCTTAAACCTCTCATAATCTTTTATCAAAGTAGCAACAAGGAAGCAGCAGTTACACATCCAACGCTTCTGTTCAGATCCCTTCATGTGCTAATGCTTCTCACAATTGTCACCTCCAAATGGAACAGAAAACAGTTGCAGTGTGTTCAGACATGGCACTCTTCTTCCATCACAGCCCTCCAACTGCAGTTATATATACGTCTCGGTTCATTGGCGCTGGGTGACCCACTACAGCCGCTCTGAGTGAGCAGTGACTAATGGCCGCTGCAGGCTTGAATCATATTGTCAGACGATGAAACGTATTGCTGTTGAGAGGTTCACTTAAAGCACTTCAGTTATCAAAGGTCGCTGTACGATGCAGAAAACAAGAGGACACATTCATGCACATGTCTCTTTGCAGTCTTGGATATAGTATTTACTCTTTACAAAACCAGTGCCCTTCACTTAATACTCCCTGTGCATTTCTCTGCCTCATGGATGGATGCTCTTTGAGATGTGCTAAACTCATTCACAGCAAATGGAGCCATATTTTTCCCATCAGCTTCTCATTCTATGTTTCATTGACTCGCAGTTTCCTACTTCCCTTTTATGGCCGTCTACCTATAGTGTGCCCAGTCTGGAATCGCCATTACATTTGTGGAAGTGAATTCAAAGCTGTTAGAAGGAATTGGGAAGGTAACAGGATCTGTATTGGAAACTGTATACATCAATTGCGATGGGAGTGTGTGTACAGGGTTTTTTGTCACGGTTTGATCCATAACAGTGGAAGCTCTGGCAAATTGAATTGTGGGACGGTTGAACACACTTGTCTGGGTGTCGTCCAAGCCACCTGAATCTAATGACTCGTGCTGTTTATGTGTCTAAGTGACTCTGAAGTCAGAACAAACTTTAAATTTCAACTTGGTGAACCTCACTCTTTCCTTCGAGCTAAAACATTTTCTGGCTGTAAATGTATACTCTGGTTTGATGAGCACTTCTGATGAAACACTATTTTAACAAAGATGCAAAGATTACAATCATATGGGAACCAGTCTGATGTTTGTGTGGCTTCTCTGGCTTCAGACACACATTTGTAGCCTGAAGGAATAATTGTTTTAATATGTGACAAGGTAAACCCTCTACTAAAATAATCTTTTTCTTCTTACATCACACTGACATTTATTGTCTTAGCTTAGGGTTCAGAAGAATACATTGATTTCATAATTTGAAGTGTAACTCTACTTAAGGGCTCGACTAAACCTAAACACACTGTCTGATTAATGTCTGATGACATTTAGGTTTGTACTCTAACTTGATTGCATGTGGTTCTAGTTATAAAATATAGTATATCACCAGACAGGATTTTCTCATGGATCAGCACTAGACAACATCAACATATAAAGAGTTTGTTTTTGTTGCCTTAGAATAAATAATACAATCCAGAAAGTTTTAGTAAAACTTCTTCATCAGAGCAGTGTCTTTTGTAAGTAGGTATTTGAAATACCTCTTGTTTTCTGAATAACTTGTTGAGAAGTCCTCAAAATAATTGCAGGAGTGAGAACCTTGTGCGAAGCACAACTTTTTGCTTATCACTTAAAGCAGCAGTCTAAGTCTAGCACCTGTTTATCCTTCTTTCTTCAGCCCAGCTCAGATCTGTGAATTGATTGCTGGCACTAGTGGCTTGGTGCTGTCACAACTGCCTGTTGAGTGACAGTGACGCAGTGAGATAAAAATCCTCGATAACTGTGTCAACATTATCTTTGCTGGGTGATACCTTGAGTGGCGCCTTAGAATGGATTGACAGAGGGCTTAGATGTTTAAAAGTCTCAAAGTCTGAGGTGTTGACTATTTATCAATTCTGACACTATCTTTGATGTCAGGCATTTGTCAAGCTTAGAATAGCACATGATTGACATGATCTTGAAGATTAGAAAGAATTTTGTTAAAAGGTAGTGGTGGTGCTAAACCAACAGAATCAGGTCAGGACAAAAAATGAAAACAAATTCAATCTAAAGCCTGTCACTGTGAGTGTCTTTACTATTGACAAGTGGGTGGGAGATAAGTAGTTTTATTTTTCATTTAATTTTTCACGTTTACTTGTAAACCTAATGATGAAATTAAAAGTGACCTCTGACCTTTTGACAGAGGAAGGTTAGGGTAAAGGTCAAAAGAAGGTCCCAAAGCCGTGTGTAGTGCTGCAGCTGGCATTTAAAGACCAGATTGCACTTTGCAAATTGCTGCAAATGGCATTTCGGCCTAGTCCTCTCAGACATGTGGGCGATGATGTGCTTTTTCGCTATTTCTTTGCTTATACTATTTGTCTAAAGCAAGCCGCATGTTTTTGCCTTCAAGAGACAGATTATAGTTGTTAAGAGTGAGTTAACTAACACTCCCCCAGCAACAATAAAGAAAAACCTGGAGAACAGCCAGTTATTTTACAGTGGGATCTCGGTATCTATAATTGAATCACATAAGTACTGCTGGCTATTAGCTGCTGTGGAGGCTCAAGCATTTCAAGTGAAAGTATGGCACTTGTGGCTATGACATCATCAGAATATGAGTGAGAAGCTGACTCTTTCACATCAGTGTTGGTTCTGTATGAATACTCTCCTCCTCTAGCTGCCGCATGCTTTTCTGATATGTCTGCATGCCAGTGCATGTAGCAGTGTTTTTGTTGCATAAATAATAAGGATGAATAATAAAGTCAAATTTTAGAAATATATTGGTTTGTATATAACAACAATAGGATGAGATAAAAGTATCTGATGCATTCATGTGGTCTTTGGCTTTTCAAGATGCAAAGTGGGGATTCCAACTGGTTTGTGTTCATTTTATCTCAGAAAGTTGGGATTTAAAAATGTCCTTTTAGCTAGCATGACATAAATCAATAAAGTTCACAGTCATGTATGCTGCATATCTTTTGCTTTAAAGCTGACGCTAAAACACGTAGGAAGCACAGTTTTTTTTATTTTTTTTTATTTTGTTGCCCATAGGCTTTATTAGACAGGAGAGGACAGAGTGAAATGGGGAATGAGAGAGAGGGGAAGACATGTAGTAAGTCGTCGGAGTCGGGATTCAAACTCACAACACTGCTGGCAGATTCTCTTGGAGCCTGGCATAGGTGTGCTGTAACTTAACCACTCGACCACTGGGCAGCACAGAAGCACAGATCTTTACACCAAGAAATATGTTTTTTGAGTGTTTTTTTAATTACCTAACCACAAACCTGGAAACTGAAGGATAACCCACCATACTTTATTTGAGCAGATTCAGGCATTGGTAAGTTTTTGCCTAATACTAATAAAGTCTTTACAATAATTTGCGTTGCTTTAGTAAAATTGAAATACCTAACTCAATGCTCACCTTATTCCTCGCAGGGTAACTGAGTAAAGCTAGAAATCCTGCTATGGCTCCTCAGGCCTCTACAACACCATCTGATTCTGTGACTGAAGCTGGCCTGCTGAGACATTAATGTCTCTTATGTGTGTGGCTCATGTTTAATAGGAGTGTCTTTGAGGTCTTCTAACACTGCTCCAACCCTGTCAAAAAATGGTAGACATTTGATTGGCAGAAGGCACAAGTAACTGTGACATGACCCGGCTTCTGGGCAGAATGTATGTGGACGAAGGAGACAGAAGGTTATACACTTTGTGGAATGAGTGGAATTACATGCCACCTCCCGGATACCCATATATTATGTATTTGACAGGTTACAAGCCGTGATGTATTAAATATCATCATATTAATAACATAGTATGTAGAAGCCTCATGTTGAGAATTTGTGGGTTTGCTATTACGGTACAGCTATTAGCTCCACACTATGCGACATAGCTCACAATTTCATTTTTAATTGTAATACAAGGAAAAATATTAAAAATACATTAAACACGTCTGGCTCAGTTAAAAACTTCCAGTTCCAGCTCTGCAGCAATGGACAGAGGAACTACAACATTCACAACAAGCAGTAGACAGCCACAGTTCAGCTTTCGGCCAAGAACAGCATGTGTGTCTTTTTAGCTTCTTGTTTTCAAATGGAGGGGGACCTGATTCCAGAGCCTGATGCAGGCGTGGAAGAAAGACCTCTGTCCAAAGGTGTTTCTAAAGGTGGCACCAGGAGCTGCCCCTGTGCACGATTTAGTGTGTTTACTGATGGTATTAAGCCAGTGCAACATATAGTTTTCAAATGTCAGTGCATTACATTTGGACAGCTGTGTGCAGTGGTGGACCCAGCCAGAAAGAGAACAATGAATTCTAAAAGCTCTGTTGTTAAGTCTGCTTTGGCTCCAGCTCATCACTGGTGGTGAGTGACCAGACGGGCAGACAGTAGGAGATGAAGCGTACTACTGCGCGCAGGTGTTTGACACAGACAGGAGCAAGTGCAAATTATTTTGTTAAAGATTTTTTTTAAATGCTGTGGGCATTTTGCCATATTTTGAGCGTGCTCTCTAGTTTAGATTTGAGTCCAGTGTTTAACAAATTAGGTTTCTTACCAGAAAAATGTATCGGATCATATGGGTGTTGGCTGATTCCGGAGTGGGTGAAATTATGTACATTATTTATGAGGTATTTATTTAGATAGATAGATACAGAGTGTGTTGTGAATGCGAGACAACGGATGGAAATTAGCCCATAGCTAAACCAGCGTGTTTACATCATGTGTTTCATGTATGTTCATTAACATGCACTGTCCCGCCCAAAAAAAAACCTACATAAATACATAAATACAGTAGATAGAACGATGGATACAGTACTTAGATGGATAGATACAGTAGATGGATAGATAGATAGCTACTTCATTGATCCCATTGGAAGTCTAGCCGCAGCAACACTTCCACTCCGCTTAGATGTTTTATGCCTAAAATATTACATTTTACAATATTTGAATTCATTGTTGAGCAAATCCAGATTTAAACTAAATTACTGATTTGTTGTATTTTGGCCCAGTGTATGGTCACAGCACAGGAAAACAATGATCATCTTTATTATGCTGTAAAAAATATAATGAAAGTCAATCACACCCAAGGGAACCAACAAAAGAGACTGCAATTTGGAAACAAAACCGTACCCTTCTTCGTGGGGCTTTTTACAACCAGGGAAAAGGATGTCGAAAATAAGGATGAGGGAGCAAGGGGACACATTCAAGGCGAGTGAGCAGACGGGAGGGGGATTTATGACGGCTGCGGGGAAGAGCGCTGTGATGGATCTCTGATGGATTAGAAAAAAGCATGAGCGATGGGGTGAAGAGGGGAGAGTCGCAATGGGGAGGAGAGTGAAGTTTGTGTCTCCTTGGGGCAGCTGCAAACACTGGTGTCATTAATGCGCCTGAGAAGAGAGCACTCACCATGGAGAGCTGCCTTTTCATATCAAGACTACCTGTGGGTATTAGACACAGGCAGAAGAGAAACATTCCGCTAGCATTAATGAGAAATGGAGAAGAGATAATTTTAATACTGAAGAAGGAAATGGCTGTGGCCAGATTAGACACAGTAGTGAATATGAGAGGAAACTGGGGGTAGTTGGATTGTTCTCAAATTTCAAAACGGGAGATTAATTTATTACAGTGATGCAGAACACAGTGACATTTAAAGTGTGAACAGTGTACCAATCTCATATTTGGCACATTGCAGACGTTTCTCAAATTGATGCAGGTTACATTAATATAGGTTAGTTTACATTGTCAGTGGCAACTAGGGATGACAAGATTATTTAGTTAATCAATAATCCTGATTACTCAAGTCTCAATTTAACCGTACAAGATTTAAAAAAAAAAAAAAAAAAAAAAAAAAAAAAAAAAAAAGAATAACTGTGACCATTTTAGAAGCAAAAATAATTTTTCAGTTAAATCTATTCTAAATGTAAAAGGTTAAATAAGTGTATATTACCTTTATCATTCAGAAAGATCAATGAGGAATTTTAATCTAATACACAATTTGAATGAGAGAAAATCAGGTATTTTACAGTTGTTTGGTCTTGGTGCCAATAATCATGAATAACTGATAAATGGGGACGTTTCTCCTCACAATAATCATAACACTAAAATTTGATATTGTGATATCTCTATCGGGAACACGTAATTTAATGTCTGTAGTTTCCATTTATTTGATAAGAGATAAAAGATGCAATAACCATTAAAATATTAAAGGTGCACTTTGTAATAGGGCTCCTTGATTATGATAAAAAGCATAATCACAATTATTTGGCTCATCATTGAAATCACAATTATTTCAAACTATTTATTTTATACTGTCAACATTTGCCTGTAGAGAAAGTGTAGCCCATACATTTTATTAGTAATGTATATAATATAATTCTAAACAGAACACAATAGTATTTTTGACTCCAACATGTTTGTAATTGAATAGAGCAGTAATGGCACAATTTACAATCAGCCCTGCAATGTAACTTTTCTGATGGGATCCCTCCACTTGCTTGTCTCCATAGAGAACTTGCTTGCCGTCTTATGATCTATGCCTCTAGATGCTTCGTGGAATTTTTCTTCTAGTGGGAGTAAAAATACTTCCTTGTGCCAAATAAATATTTTATAGCTCACATCTGCGCGACTTTGAGCTCTGAGTGAGTCCTATCTGGTGTTATCCAGCCTGGTCGCGCTCCTTTTGTCTGCCTCTATGAAGGGAAACGGGGAACAAAGACGCCAATTAGTCCGGCAATTAGACTTTTGTTTTTGGCTCTCTACTCGTCTTCTGCGTCTCATTCTAATAGCTTTTCACTCCTCTTCCATCTCTCATTTGCCCCTCAATGTGCTTTTTATGGCTTTGCTTCCTCAGGCATACCGCAAAATTCACCCTAATGTATTTTTCCTGTTCGTTATTCCCTTACTGTTTGTGCTTCTCATCTGCCATCCCGCCCGCCTCTTCACACACCTCCATCGTCTTTCATTCCTCCTTTTCTTCGGACCACAGCCTGTCTCGTCATCCATCAGCGTGTTGTGGCCAGGCTGCACACGCCTACGCACATTCTCTGTGACAGAAGTGGGTCTCTTTGTGCGTCCAGTTTGTGCAGTTAAACACAAATCATATAAAGAATAGACTTTTTCCACCTTCTGAAGGCCTTTTCATGACAACCGTATTATTCTCATTTCTCACATTCATCATCTCATCTTTATTTAGCCCAGTAATGATTAATTCATCTCATATCCCCAGCGATTACCCAAGTCTTTTCAAATGTGGCACAAAGAAAATTATGCTCAGATATAGAACTGCAAACCTCCCGCAGGACCCTGAAACAAAGCGGTTGAATAAATGTGGCAATAGGCTTCACAGTACAAATGGAAAAAAAATTAAGTCAAATGACATATATATACATATACATTTATTTCATAATCTATGATACCAGTGGATCATTATTGATCCAAAAGTCCTCTGACTAGTATAACATAGTTAAATATCGTTCATAGTTAAAATCTGTTAAAAGTCTATTTAGTATAATATGTCCCCTTTAATTCTTTTAATCTCATGTCATTTCAGTCAAATCATTTTACATAATGCACTACTGTTGTCTAAACAAACAAAAAGCTCTAAAACATGAAATCACTACACCTGGCAGTGCATCCAATTGCAAATCAAAAAATAGTACCAAACAAATAAAGAAAACAACCCCAAACTTGCTGAAAAAGTTTTCTATCTACCTAGCAGTGTTTATTTATCAGTCGCTGTGGCATATCATTCCTTTGTTTTCTCTGCTTCTGCCGATAGCGCTCCACAATCTCCAGCATCCGTGTGATTTCTTTTTTATGGCTTTGTATGCATTGTCTTATCTTCCATCTTGTATCAGGTAAACAGCGTTAGGAATCTGCCGAGCTGCCAATCTCGCCTCCTTCTCTGGTTGCTGAAGTTGGGGCTGCTGGATGACTGGCGGTTGTGTTTCTCTAATGCCTCACAAACTGACAGGAGGTGGGGAAGAATGAGGAGAGCAATCCCCCGGCACAGGCAGTAAACATGATTGACTGACAGAGCGTAGTTTTATCGAGGGATAATATTGAAGGGTGGCACACGGCCGCTGGTCATGCGCAAGGCTATTTTAGAAAGCAGCATGCTTTCAGACTTGCCACTCATTTTCTAAATTAAATTAATTGGGGATGAAATATAATTAAGCATTCTCTCATACAGGGAGATGCAGAATAGGTCTTGAGGTTTGAGTTGGGTTTGAAATCCGTCATGTTTTATTGTTGTCTATTACACTGACACTGGCTTGCGTTTGGAAGTAACTAACGAATGTATTCATTTCATTTGGTGCTATTCAGATTACAGCTAATTTGCCTAAAATCAAAGGAATACATGGTGGAAACACAGCTTGTGGTTCTTTTTCCTTTGATTAGTGATAAATAAACACCATATTCACATCATTGAGTAATATCGGTTTCAGCCAAAAGCACCGATATCAGTGTGACGTTACGCCATGGTAATGAAAGAGTTAACTCTGCCTCCCTTTAGAAACAGGAAGAAAACAACAGCTCCCTGGACAGAGGCTGGTATAGAGTGTAAACTTTAATTCTTCTTTATTCTGATTCAAAAGACCCAGAAATGAAAAGATTACTGACGAAACTTATCGTTAAATATAAGCGCAACGAATTCACTCGGGATGACGCAATGTTTTTTCCTCCTAAATGATCAGTTTAGACATGTTTACTCCAGACAAGTTTAGTGTGAGCGGTTTAAAGAAGGAGAGAAGAGACTGTGCATCTGAGGACAGGAGGAGGCGGGGCAACAGGACAACGGCACGCAGATTTTAGAAATTCACAGAATGGAAAAGTGTGAAGGCTGATTTTACTCTAATAAAGAATAATCTTATTATGGCCAATAGCCGAACTATGTCTAATCACAGTGCTACATATGCCATATCAAACTTTTTCCGTTGCTTTCTCCAAAGAAGGGTATTATGTGTTCTCCTGCATTTTAAAATAGATTTGTTCCTCTTAGAATAAAACAATGTTGTTTTTAACTAGTATATTTCTCTGATTAAAAAAATAAAATACAAGTGTTTAAAATAACCTTACCAACATTTAGAAAATATCGGCCTAATATTGGTTAGACGGCAAAGCTTTTCCTGTAACATCGGTATCGTTATCGGACCAAAATGTCCATATCGATGCACCACTAATTATAATGCAGCTCAACATGAATGTATTTTAATTATTCAGAGCACAATAGCCTGCTTGGACCATGAAACAAAATAAGTTACAAATACATTTTAATGCAAGTATTCTGTAAATAAATACATTTTGAAAGTATTCTGGAGACATCATAGTACTCCATAGGCTAATAAAAACGAATACATAATTCAGAGGCAGCAAATATTAATATAGTTAAAATGCAATTGTTTTTGTTTTAATATAGCAAGTCAGGGAGATAGAAATGGTCAGGATTTTATTTTTGCGAATTGACCTTTAGGTATTTCTCTTGAGAAAACAATCTAATAATAAACAGGGAAATCTGGCTCTTCTTCATGACATTTTCAAATCTGAAACTCACTAATGATCTCGCACGTTGTTTCGGATGTTTTGTTTCGGATGTTTTTTTATGTGGTTGGGACAGGGCAATTTTGTGATCAGTATTGCAGTTGTGATTAGATTTGTGATTTATGTTTTAATTACAGGATTCCTTGTCGGCTTATTTCCCACATTCACTCTCACAATCACAGGTCAGGTGGGTGACGTGTTTTGACCGAGGACACTACCGCTCCACTGTGGTACCTGACACTCCAGCGGCCCCCCCGTCCAAGTACTAACCAGACCATGCCATTTAGACAGTATATTGTATGTGCTTTTATACATCATTTAATTACGGTCCTCAATGAAGAAGAAAATGCACTGGCCAGTTACAGGGCAATGCGACATGTAATGGGGGTGAGTCAGTCAGTGTTTCCGTAACAACAGCTATGAAATTAGTCCTGCATTAACATGAACAGTCCTATTGTCCAAAGAGCTGATCATTGTCCATCATTCATCATAGTCACCTTACCACATTCTGCTCTTTACTTATTTGTGACAACCTCGAACAACAGAAGCGAGAAGGTCCAATCAAACTGTACCAACGGCAGTGTATTTCAGAGTAGTATTTTTATTCATCAGTTCTTCTAAAAACAATTTTGCACAGATATGTTTATCCTTACTTCCAGTACATGTTTGTTGTTTGTTGTTTTTTTCAAGAACCAATGTCACTTGTGGGTTATTACTTTGCGGACTGTCAGTGCCTCACACATGGGCCATTTGGGCAGCTGCATTCAGAGGTGTTTCCTATTCATGAGCGAGTGACCTTAGTGCACTGTCTCTGCTCCCTGCACCTGCAATGATTTATGGGACATGGGACGAAGCAGCCTCATGACGCCGCCGCCTTCTCATCCAGCCAACACGTGACGACTGCCCTTTCCTTTCAATCACAACACAAATAGAAGGAAAAAGTTTGTTGACAAGGATGCCTTAAAAAGTAAACAAAATAGGCTTAACAATCTTTGATATTTCTAATGCTTTGTGGTACATCGTAAATCTTGCATAATGTTGCTTTAATCAAAGATAAAAGCAAAGATTTTTTGGGAAGAAAACTGAAGCATATTGCCTTGTCAAATATGAAGTAGTCCCCTTATAATACCATAAAAGTGAATATAAACTGCGCTGCAATGATGAATGGGAATCATATCAGGCCAACGCGATTAAAAATTTGCTAGAGATAATTTTTTAATAGACTGTTGCATATATGTTAATCCCACAGAACTCAATTATTTACTTCAACGTGCATTAATCAGGCTGAAGATGGAATCTACTGGCAAAGAAACTTAAACAACAAACACATACATTTAATGCTGTACTGTGGGACAATGGAGGCAAAGCGATAACATCTCCACAGGAAAAGTGACATTGTGCACTTTTAAAAATGCGTCTTTGCTCTAAAGATATGCTAACTGATTTATCGTAGCGTACAAACAGACCCCCTCTCAACCAGAACAATACCTTTTACTTTTTGTAGATAAATCACTTGATGATTGATTAATTCTGTTACACAAAGTACATGTGATTTTGTGAAGTACGGACAGTAACTTCCTTATTTAATATGTGTGGGATTTTGAGTTTTAAATTGAGTTAGCTCAGAACCATGCGCTTCCTATCACCCGGCATCTGTTCATGTATGATTTTTATGTCAGCACGGACTTAATGGCGCGTGAAGACGAGCTTTGTTGTTCTGTCTCTCACTGAGCAGCAGATGCCCGGTCTATTATCCACATTAAACAACACTCTATTACTTACTGTAAACGTGAAGGGCGTTGATCAGTGACACAAAACTGCTAAAGGTCTTTTGGTCTTTTCACCAGTTCTAACATTTCCCTCCTCCGAAATGCTTAGTGTAAAATGTTGACTTATGTGAAGAATCGATTGCCTCACTGCATCAGAAGTAGTATTTTATTCACCACCTCAGGCATGATACAATATCTGGGACGGCTGCCTGCTCGCTGTCACCTTACAAATTACGTCAGGGCGCGATTAACCTTACAGATTGCCAATTGATGTATGTTTTCATTGAAGCTCAAGTTGTTTTCCTCATTACATTGGGGTTTGTTGAGAATCTTGCCTGTAGCTATTCTTGGCTAATAAATCGTTTTTATAGGCTGGAAATATGTAATCAAATGTTTCTTCTTTTCTCCCTTTTTTCCTCTCTCACCAGCCTGATTTCTTCGAGACGGTACTACTTTGAAATCCTCCACAAGCAAGATGACAAGGGATCGGATCATGTTGAAGTTGGGGTAGGTGCTTTCCAAGTGAAGCTGAGATTCTGCTAAAGAAAGATCAAAGAGTGCTGCGTCGTCATAACAATTCCGGAAGAAAATGTTGACAAAATTCTACTTTCTACTTCGGTTTCTACATCACCATTTTGTAACAACATCACTTACTGACTTTACTTTTTGCCTGTTGGTTTTGCTGGCGATAAAACCACCTGAAGCCATTTGCGTTTGTGTTCGTCATCTGTCATCCTCTGTTTTACCTTTTCATTCACCTCATTAAAGGTGCACATTGCAGGTGGGGGTGTGCTACCTGCTTGTGTCCATGGAGATATTTTTTTGCCTAGAACGTTATACATTTAACTAATGATTCATCGATATGGAGATTTTAGACCGATACCGATACATTGGCGATAACCAATATTAGGACAGTGTTTTCTATAAGGTATTTTAAACACTTGCAGTTTTTATTTTAAATGCTTGAATATTTTTAACAAAGAAATTTTGCAGTAAATAAATTCCTTTTTATAAGTTTGTTCTAAAATAAGTATCAAATCTATTATAAAATGTATAGAGCCAGTTGGAACACATCAGTGGCGTGCATCAGGGCAATCAAGGCAAGCAGTGATAATAAAAAAAAAATATTTAAAAGGACAACTAGATTTAATTTGTTCCGAAATATATCCAAATAAATCCTGTTTTCCCCTCATTTCTGCTGCTGAAGTTTGGCTGGACGTCACAGTGTCTTTTAGTGGCCTCTGCGTCCTAAAGGGCACTGAGCAGTACTGCGGGAAGCTTGGTTCTTCTTCTCCCGCCCCTTTTCATTCTCGGACCGTGTTCAGAGGCCCCTTCATGTTCCGCTCTTTAACATGAGCGGACAGCAGTGTGTTTTAGAAGTCTACGCATGCACTCTGAGGACAACACAGCCTCTGCAGGTATGGGAGTCTAGTGCAGTAGGACAGGCGTTCGGCCATCATGCCTGTTTCTTTTCTTTTTGTTTCTCCACTTTTGCGTGCAACTGTTGTCCACTAAATATTGATGAACACCCCAAGTCTGCTTACCCATCCAAAAAAGTCATCGCACTCTACTGGAACACATAATCCCCTTTGGGGAAAAAAGGAAAAAGTTTGATAGAGCTATCATTTATTTACCACTATGTTTATACAGGTAGGCTTTAATATGATTATTATTTACTGATGTAAAATTAGCCTTCAGTCTTTTCTATTCTGTGAATTTCCTGTTTTATTTAGATTATTTATCAGACTAAAAGTCTCTGAACCTCTCCAGTCCGTGTGTCTTCATTGTGTTGCTCTGCATCAGTCTTTCCTGCTCAGACTGTCTGATCAGACACACAGCATTCTCTCTTCTCTTCTTAAAACCACTCACACTAAAGTTATTTGGAGTAAACATGTCTAAACTGAGAAAAAAGTAGAGTCTAATAATGTCGGTAAGAAACAGAAACATTGCATTTATTGTGAGTTGCAAGTGAATTAGTTGTGCATATATTTAATTATCTAGAGATTTTAAAAGTCTGTAACTTTGTCATTCTTGGATCTTTTAAATCCAAATGTAGATCGGGTTAAAGTTTACTGTCTGTTCTAAAAGAATAAAGCAGCAAAAAGCTTCTGTCCACGGAGCTGTTGTTTGCTTCCTGTTTCTGCAAATTCAAGAGTTAACTCTTTCATTACCGGAACATAATATAGGTTGACTGGTGGCCGATATATCGGTGCATCTCTACAGTTAACTTATCTATCTCTATTAGAGCTGCAACGATTACTCGAGTAAATCGAATAATTCGATTACAAAAAATCTTTGATTATTATTTTATTGCCTCGATGATTCGTTTAATTTACATATTTAATTAAAAACACATGAATCTGTGTCGCACGGAACGACTTGTGGCGCTTTTGTTTCACACGGAGCTTGTTCCGCTCTGACGAAGGCGCAACAGGAAGAGAGCGGCGCGTTTTAAACTCACGAGTGCGACTGGGAAGAGTTTTGACGAGTGAAAGAGCCATGGATCTATTATAATAATCCCGAGCTGCGACTCTAAACACCGCATCTAGCTCCGCCCACCCCAGCCCCCGCGCCTTCGACACGCCACCGCGGACCCCCGTGCTCCCCCACTCAACAACTCTGCTTCCCAGTCACAGTCGTACTTTTAAACAGCCAATGCACATGGAAACAGCACGGAGGACCGCGGTTATGTTAGAATAATCTGTTGTGAAACAGAAAGTCCGAGACGCGGAGGCCAAAGTGACCGGCACACGAGCCAAAATGCGCAAAATGCTCAAAACGCCAGGACCACCGGGCCCACCCAACATAACGTTTAACAAATGTCTTATTTTAAGTGATGTGACAGAGCCACTGTAACTGTTTACAATCGATGACAAGTTAATTAAGTCTTTTATATATATTCTTTATATACAAACAGAACAATTTGTACTGAAGTGAAATGTTGCTGTTTTGGGGACAAATTTATATGAAATTAAGAATAAAATGTGTTATTTTAAGCAGAAATGTCTTATTTTGTATTTGTTTATTACTATGAACTATAACTTTTATCTAAAAAAATATTTAATATGTGTTTAAATAGTTTACTGAATGTACAAAAAAATTACCGATTACTCGATTAATCGAAGAAAAGAATCGATAGATTACTCGATTACTACAATAATCGATAGCTGCAGCCCTAATCTCTATGGAGTCAAGCAGGTAACGTCACCAAGCCAAGTCACAGGTAAAATCATAGAAAATATGTCTGACTTTCAAGATATTTTTAGCAGTAAAAACACCTGCTAAACGCAAGATAGTTAAAGGCGCTGGAAGTGATTTTTATTGTCTTAAAAAATAAGAAAATAATATTAATAAAAAAAAATTTTTTAAATAACACAACTAGTTAATTTTTTAACTCTGCAGCAGTCCACATGTATTGGTCTAATGCCTGAGCATCCTGAATGTTCTCCGGGATAAGTTTATAAGCTCTTTTCACAACTCTCTGAGGCCAGAGCGAGTCGCTGTCATGGTAAAGCTAACAACAACTAGCATGCAAGCGGTGCACTTCCCACTACATGGGAAAAAATTGGCTACAGCGTTTAAATTTAATGCTGCATGCTTTTGAACTTTCTAGACAAAGCAATAACATGTACGCATATGCATCTCTCCGGTTATGGTTAATGTATATTGTGCACTGTCCCTGTCTCAATAAATGAATAAAAATATCTATGGACACAACCCCCCAAAAAATTTCATAGTGCACGTTTAAGATCTGATTTTCTCTTTTAACTTTTCTCTCATCACTTCTGTTCTGCTCGGACAAAGCTCAGAGAAGAGTTTGGGCATAATTTCACGTCAAGGTCCAACATACCGGACTCAAAGCCGAGCTGGGCGATAAAAAGAGCTCGTTGGAGCGTGTATGCAATGATTCTTTTAACAAGCCCCAGGTTATCTCCATCACTGTGACCATCAGCCAGGCAGAGCGGCTAATGCTAAGACTTTTTGTTCTCTTCTTCTCAAAGCTTAATTGTCAATTCTGAGCCCGCAAGGGTAACATTTATATTCCGTGTGCTTGAGGACCCCTGGCTATTATCGTCCTCATGTATTTTTCTATTACTCGTTGTTCCGTTCCAAGTCTTTATCTGCTCAACTGTTCTGTCATAGTTTTTGTTTTTTGTTGCTTCATTCCTTAATAAGCCATTAATCATTTCACAGCTTTTTAACCTTGGTTACACTTCCTCATCTCTCTAGGCCTTTACCCTCCCGGCTTTTTCTATCTCAACTCTGATTGGTTGGCTGTGGTTGTCATGGTTTTATAATGAGTAAATTGTCTGGTGCAAGAAACTGTATGCCACTTCCTCTGGTTTGTTAGGTCAGTTTGGTTCGACATTGTTAAAAGGATTACTGTGTACCAAACAAAATCTAATGAATTACATGGGTCCTACCATAAGTGACTTTTCTCAGTAGGAGAAATCCAAGAAATGAGAGACAGATATTTTGTATTGTACGTTCACGAGCATATTCAGCATGGATTCATGTAAACATTGCCTATAGGTTTAAAGGAGACATCTTTTTCAAGCTTTTAACCTTGTTAAGCAGTGTTTTCTCATCATTATCTTATTCAAAATTGTATTTTCATTGATTCATGTATGAGTAATCCTGAATTGTCCTGAAATTGAGGTTTGAAAAAGTTTGGAAAATTCCTATTTTCACCTACCCCCCTGTCCCCACCCATGTCCCTGCACTTTTGTTTAAAATTCAAACTCAGAATTATACATGTAAGGTTCTAAAGTGTTACACAGCCACTTTTCACAAATAAAAAAAATTAAATTACAATTGCTTTTTCCAGTGAAATGCCACATGAAGAGGCGGGGCTTATCAGTTCTGCAGCTTTGAACAGGAAGTCAATGGACCTGTTTGTATTAGTGAGCCATTTTAGAGCCATATTTTGGTTTCAAATGAACAAAATAGACATTGATGATCTACATCTTTACTATGTTATAGTTTAATGCTAATAACAATGTCTCCTTTAAAAGGGCAGGTCCAAATTCTAAGGTAGAATTTATCTATGTATACACTAACTGTCAAAAAAAAAGCTGAAGCAATGCCACAAGTGAATGCGTGCTGTAATCGAAGCTCTAGGCGTTCCTCTGAAATACTAGAGCGTGTGACCCTTTTTTTCTGTTTATTGACAGGCAGTGTATATTGCAGTGGATTTGTCCTGGTTTGTGGCTAATATCTCTATAATCCCTTCAAACTATTGTGCCATTATTCAACCCCAAATATATTATTCTGTTTTAGAAGCTTTTATCCATAAGAGTGATATGACAAGTTTGTGGTGCCAATCCAAACTAATATATTATAACAGTGCATCTCCCATAGAGTTATATAGACTCCTCCTCTCTATCTAAAACAATGACATATTCAAATTCTAGTAGGTAAACACAAGCTATAGCAATCTACCGATAGCTGCCTTGTTTTAATAGTAGGAAGCATTTCAGAAATAACTATATTGCTCTAACGTTGTCAAAATGTAGGCCAATTTGCTCCTGTGCTGCAGATTTGATATTTGATGATGTTCATGCTTCATTATTTTCTATAGCCATCGAAACAGCTAATGCTTTGCTTTTGCATCTTCAGGCTGAAAATCCATACGAACAGCTATTCACGCTGTAACAAATGTATTCTGTTATTAATATAGAAATATTTGGACCGTGAATGTATAAATAGTCATTCTGTCATGGTGTGTCTTCACGCTGGTTCCCCTGGCAACCTAACCAGATCCGACCCACTGTCTTTTCAGTTCACCACATAGCTTTTTCTGCTGTGTATTCTTCTAATAAACTCTGGCTGTTTCTTCGGACAAACGAAAGGATTTGACTGGAAATAGGGGAATTACTAACACAAAGATGTTTTCAAATTGAAGGCATTTTGGTGTCATTCTGAAGAAAAGTACATTGTACTATTATAATTCCATTGTGTTGGTCGTATTCACGCATTCTTTCCCAGGCACAAGTACTGTGTACCTGTCTGAAGTTGAAGGAGTGTGTGAGAATGCTGTGAAAAGAATAGTCTCTCAAAGAAAAGTTTCTCAAAAATACACAAGTGAAAAGACGAACACTCAAACAATTGCTATTTATTGCTATTACAATTGTTTTTATGCTGCTTTCTAAAATACATGATAAGATAAATACATCTTATAGTAAAAGTAAAATATGTTTATGGCTCGTTTCCATCTTGTTTTGTGTAGGGAATTCTCTTAGTGAGGCCCAAGCGTCTGATTTAGAGGTCCAACACTCACTTCTTGACAAAAATAGCAGATTTACCACGACTGGGTCCACAACAGCATAGACCCAGGGCTCTCATAAATCCGCAGGAATCCACTACTCATTTGTTAAAGAGTAGATAGCCAGGATTCACTGATGTTTCTGCTACTGCTGTTGTGCCTGGCTGTGATTGCGCGATCAAAGATGTGCTGTTTCTCAAGGGATGTAATTGTTTAACCTTGCTCGTTATAAAGAATTGAGAGGGAAGTAAATATCAGTTGGTGCACAAATGGTGTCCTCAGGTTACCTTTTGGCAACTGAATTTGTACTGGTGTTTTTACATTGTGGATTAAAGGGAATGGCTGTAAGGAAAGGAAAATAAACTGTGCCGAGACAGAAAGACTCAGTATTTCACCCAAAGGCATGGAAAATGTTTGTGTTTGGAGCAGCAGCAGGTCAGTGAATGAGCTGATTGTGAGTGATTAAGATGGAGGGAGAATTTACTTTCCTTCCAATCTCTTTAGCACCTAGCCCCGGTTAAATGTTTATCTCAAATGGAAAGTTACTCAAGGATTCAGGCAGGTGGGAGACTCCTGAATGTTTTCCATCTCATCATGCCGCTACTGCATAATATACCCAATGGGTATCCTCTGAAATTTAATGAGATCTATCAAACGATTATTTGTTGTTCTCTGCAAAGAAAGGAAATTAAATCATAATCAAGAACTACAATTGAGAATTTTCTTCCATCTGCCATCTAAATCACTAACTGGAAATTATTTTCAAACAAATCACACATGTAATTCTTGGTATTAGAATATAGTTGTATAATATATTTTTTATTTATTTATTTGCACATAAATGCACATTTGCATGTTTATGTTTTGCACCAGGTGACCTTTCTCATGCAAACATTTGTCGAGATTTCTGGAGAACCAGTATAATGCAAGTTTGGTTAGGCTCTTCTAAAATGTTTCATTGGATTCTTAAGCCACTTTTGACTGGTTCACTTTGGAGTGGAAGAGGTCGGCCCGAAAATGTCTCTAATGTCTTAAGTGAACCGTACCTTGATGCTGTGCCAAACCATTGTATTTTCAGTGATGGTAACTTTATCTGTTCAATAAAAAGACATTTCTTAAAGCAAACCGGTTTGAGGGGCTAGGGCCAGTCGAAACATGGCTTTAGTGTTCTTTTTTCTCTCCTTGTTGCATAACATTCTACTGAACAATTACTATGCTTCAAAGGGGAAACCTAAGACATGATATAGGCCTTGGTTTGTACATTTATATTCACAACTGCTGTAATGAAACTACATTTGAATAACTCTGGGCTAAAGTTGGTCATTAAGCAGTGAGATTGAGACCAAGAGAAGAGGAAGAAAGTCTAGCCTTAATTAGTTGTGGCAAGTTTATAAAAAGATGCTGGTGTAGGATTTAAACGTAGTTTTATCGCTCCTGCCAGGCCTTCGTCTCCAACTGCCTACGTAACAGCCACTCCGAGGTATCCACAGTCTACACATCCTCTCCACATAAAGCGTGTCTGCTCTGTGTGACCCGGAGCCAGCTGTTAAACTATATAATGTGTGAAGTGTGTGTCTTTTAGCCGCGCGGATAATTTGTCGGGTTGAGTTCCGTTCCCTCTCCAGCGGCCTTTAGCACTGACACGAGTTCAGCAGCACTCAAACATATGGAGTCATATTCTCCGCCTCGGTCGCTTTCACTTTCCTCGTTTACCACTTTTAATCTGTTCCTCTGCGTTTGGTGCCACTCCAGCGCTTCTCCACACTCTTGCCATTTGCGCTCCTGTACATAACTCGTAAATTACTAATCACTTTTGATCTTTTCTATGAGCAGCTTTTCAAGGAGCTTTAATTTTTATGTGACCTCCGCTAAAGGAATGAAACACTCGCAATTTGCTCTCAACAGATTTAGCACATTACTTTGATCAGTGATTTGCATTTATTAAGGTAAATAGACCATGTTTAAAGACAGTGAATGCATTATTTTGTGCATAGCAGGGGGTGATTATTTTTAGTAGATAAGTCTTTTTTATTGCTGCTTTATTAGTATCAAATGTTGCTCAATGCTGTTACACAAAGGCAAACTGATTCTGTTTGCAAAATTCTCAAATCTTCTCCACTCAGTGATTAATGTTAGCCAGTCCAAGATCACGGTGGAAATGGTGTGAAAGAGCAAAATTTCAGTAGCTCTATGATCTAACCATTTATCTGACCCAAACGGCACTTACAAGACCACAATCGCCTGGATTTCCATGTAAAACAACTATTCATACAGAAAAGTGATAGGAAACGGTGTATTTTTATATAAAAGGCAGATTAAACTCATGATTCACTCAATTAAATTTCAAATATAATCCATATAATCTAAATAAATTGTGCCGACTAACAAAAAAAGCCCTATCTCACAGTCAATCTTCTCTTATCTTTAGATTTTCAAGAGGGTTTGCTGATCTTTAAAGTTCACTGTGTAACTTTTCAAGAGGAGGGTCCATCGCCCGTTATTGCTTTGCTTGGAATGTTCCACAGTCTGGTATTAAACTTAGCAATCTTGCATTTATTCGATTGTCAGACTTTTTTAGTGCTTAGAAAATTACTTGGCCTTGAGGCGGCTTGTCTCCATGGAGATAGTCAAGTTTAATGCCATACTGTAGAACATTCCAGGCAAAGCAGTGACATCTCCATGGAGACAAGCAGGAAAGTTACCCAGTAGCCCGTTCTCTCAATATCCAGATATCCATGTACAGCCGAAGAGGCGTAATAAATCATAAAAGTAAAACCTCTGACTAAGCAGCCATTACGAATTCATTGCCTTTAGCAGCTCTATATTCATCTTAATTTCCATGCTTCTCCTGGTCATCATTTATATTTCAACATTGATCTAGTAAAGCTCACTATCCCACACATAAAATGTCCACTTATGCAGGCAGGGTAGTGTCTTTGCACCCACTCCTATTGTGGGCTTGTCAACATGAATTGCCAATGCTTCTATCACTGTAATCCCGGCCTCGTACTACGTTTGCAGACACAAAACTGTTATCCTTGATAGGACGGACATTTCACTTAAGTATTATTATAATTTTTAAGTTGCAGTTCAATCCTGCATTTGTGGTTCAGAGTAATCCACTATAGGTCCATCCTTTAGTATTCAAACAAATCTATATAAATTGTATGTAGGTCGGGCAGAAATTAATTCAGAAAGTTGTTTTCATTACACATGCATACACATAAATAATTTAAGTTAGTCACCACTTTGCTTACGTAACAATTGCCTTAAATGTTTCCTTGTTTCATCTGTGTGGAAAATCTATGGCTATTTGTGGAAAAGACTCCCGCAGAAATGCAGATGAAAGGGAACTGGCACAAGTGATGGCCACATTTGCACATCAATCATTCCTCAATCACAATCAAGAAATAAACCGCAAAGTACAGGAAGCCAAACTCAAACCAAAAACCAAGTGGCATGATACTGATTTGAAGAGTGACTCATCAAATCTTTCAAACAGAAAACAATTATGGCCAATCATGATGCACTGATCTTTTAATATATATCTATATTATCCTGTTTAGTACTCTTTAGTAACTTTTAAATTACCATTATTTTCCATTCGATTATTTTGTTAGTGTATATGTTAATTATTTCCATCAGAGCTCGTGGCTACACACACTAATGTGACATGTCAGTAATTGCTGTGGTTATTGAGCTCATTTGTCTCTCTGAAATGCCTGGCATGCATGACTTTGTCTAATATATAATTCAACAGGGAAAATCAAACACCCCCTGTATGCACCTCCGTGACGTTCTTTGAATATTGTTCTTCAGGCTAAGTGTGACACGTCAGGAAAAGTAAGTGCCACATTGCTAATGCATGTGGTATTAGTGTCATTCAGATTGTTATATTACAGCAGTTATTCCCAACCCGGGAGGAGTCACGGTCAGCGGAGCTTACTTAGTCGTCTGTTTTTACTTGTTTTTATTTTAGCCTTTTTCTGCTATGGATCTGCACTTCTGTTGTTTTGGCATTTCCGGTTGAGCGGGAATTCCGTTCTCTTAAGTGGTGAACGAGGGAATGGTCTTGCCAATAAAATATTATAATAAGTAGGCCAATTTGTGTTTGAAGTTCAATGTTTTTGCACCAATAAGACAACACTGCACCGTTTCGCTCGGCGGCTTGAGGACAGCGTTGTAGTCTGTGTAGATCTTATTTTCTGGTGAGATTGGGCAGTTCTAAGCAAACAAAATACAAGCGAAAGAAGGGGAAAAAATGTATCATTAATTGTTTTATGATTCATTTTGATCTGCCTTCATGACTTGCGATTCTGGTTGGACGCTTGTTCTGGACATATTGTGGTTTGGCAATGACTTTCTTTGGGAGCCCAGTCCGTCACAGCAGCCAATCACAGTAATCATTTATACGCTAGATATTATTGCCTTGGAAATATAGATAGTTCTGAATCTGTTTTAACTTCATTCTAATTGTACACGGGCCAAACGGGCCTGTGTTGGTTTGGTGTGTGCATTGTAGTGTATGAACAGATTGATGCTCAGCTGCTTGGAACTGCAGCTGACAGCTCCTTAGCAACACACAAGAGCCCACTCATTACTGCCAACCCCACACTGGTGCAGGGATGTGCGTTTGGACTCACCTGAAATCTGCTATTTCAAAGTGCAAAAGAACAAATATTGTTTTATAAAATCCTTTTTATTATTTATTTTTTTAGCCAATACGTTTTTCTTCATCTTTTCTGGCTTTACTGGGGAAATGATTATCACCAAATCGAGTCTTTTCTGCCTTTGTTAGAAATTGTCATGGCTAAAGTGGCTTCCTAATTGTAAAATCGTATTGTTAATAGAGAAGCGAAAGAACATGGCGTACTGGTTCTTATCAAACATTTGGTTTCATTTACCGTGACAGTAGTTTTTATTTTGTTTTTGTCCAAACACTGCTTTGAACACACACTGGAGTGGTGCAAACTCGTTTCAAGTGTGTTATGAAAGCGACACATGCAAAGTTCTGTCTGCCGTCGGCAGTTATTAGTTTTCCACAACAGTTCATACAGCTGACAAACTGCCTGTCAGTTCAATACAGCTCAAGGAGATATCAAAGTCATCAACCAAACTTCTAACGCAAATCATATTCTACTGTCTGCTCCCATTAGTTTGTCCTACATCTGTGTTTTAACGGAATTAAAAACTTGAATAACAACACTTCAAGATGAACAAAAAGCTTTTAGACAAGAAATAATTTATCTTATTTCGCGTGTAAACTGTCACGCTTTGCTAATTTGGCTTCATCTATGCAGCACAATACTTAGTGTGTTAGCAACGTGTCAGTCTGGTTCATAGTTGCCAAGGTTGTACAGTTGTCTGGCAACAGAAGTACAAACACAGGTCAAAGGGAACACTTATTTTCAGTGAATGACTTCCAATCACACGCAATAAATTAATTAGAAGCCAGGCGAAGTGTAAAATTAAAAGAGTATTGTGGCTCAGTGTTGTATGTATGTTGTATTTACCGCTCAACTTCAGAATCTTGGCTATATTTACATCATTTTCCTTGTACATAATAAGTACTTGTTGGCTGTAATTTGTTTACTGAATCTATTCAACCTTTATTCAACCACTTACAGTATATAGGCATAAAGCATTACAATTTATTTATTGCAATTTGTAAGTAAAAGAATATGGAATATTTTAACAGAGCTGATGAAACTAGGTTAAAACTAGGTTAAGGTTAAATGAATAAATAGTGGTTATGGTCTTGTGTCTTGTTACGCTGTCCACTTTGCTCCTAGCACTTGTCCACACTGTTTCTTAACTTAATTGAAGGATTTTAATTCACTCTAGATCTCTAGAAAATGAACGAAAAGAGAAACTATATTTATGTTAACAGAAACCAACATAGCTTTCTTCGTCTGAATTTCCTGGAATGTTCCACAGTATGACATTTGGCTTATCCATCTCCAGACAGGAGACAGGAAGGGGAGTTTCAGGTCAGAGAGGATAAACCTTTAAGAGAATAAATGCAGAGAGATAACTTTTCTAATCACATGCTTTGGAACATTCCAGGTAAAGCAATAACATCTCCATAGAGAGAAAAGTTACATAGTGCGCCTTTTAAGAATGTTCTTGTAATTAACTGCTACTTTAGAAGACAGCCAATTTTCAAATCAGTTTCATCTACGTGGAACTGCAAGTGTCATGAAGGAGGATTGGGTTGATAAAATCCACATTGTGACAACACAGGTTTTGTTTTTTTTGTGTAGTAAATAACCGAATGGGCGCTTTTATGATTAATACACTGAAGTGTTGGCTTTCTGCTAATCTTATCAGGCCTCACAACTAAATTGATTTAAACATCACATGTGAAAGGTCAGGTATTTTGATTTAATTACCGCCTGCGTGTCACACTCAAACTCACTCGGCTTCTTAGTGCCTGTGGCTCTGGAGTGGTCAATTGAATTGAAGTAAACAAACAGAACTGCAGTGAGCACTTCCTCTCCACAGCAATATACTCCTGAGAAATAAAAAGCACAGCCTTGGAAGAAATTCTACAGAAGTTCTTAGAAATCAAAGTTAGGAAAACACTATATATATTATTTTGAGGCGTTTTTAATGTATGTCACTACGTATATATGCAGTCTATGAAATCCATCACTGAAATTAATTCATCATTCATGTCTTCTTTTTAAATACTTTTGTTTGTTTTAGGACAAAATAGATTATTGTCAAGGTAGAAATAATGTCTTTTGTCTTAAAAACAAACTAAAGTGGTCTATGAAATGTCATGGTACGTTGTAAAACAGCTCTGTAGTCTGCCATTTCTCACTGTGATACTTCTCATTATTTTCTCTCACATCAGTTTTCTCTTGACTGTGGACCAAAAAGCCAGTCCCAGCGCTTCCCTGCTGTCAGAGCCAAACACAGAATTCCTGACTGTATCCACTCTGCATGTTCGCTCTTGTTCACACATGCATGACAGATACAGCACACATGCACCCACTGCAGTGCACTTCAGGTCAATAACTCTCTGAGCAAATGTAATGTGAGAATGTCTGAAACAATTTGCCCCCAACCGTGAGCTTTAGGCTGCTCAGTTTTTATAGAAACATCAGAGTTTATCTTGGTTTCCTCATGTTCCTCAATCTACCTTATTTTATTTTTTATGTGTGGACGCCATGTTGAGATCCATGCTAATCATATTCAAGCGCATCTAATTGTATTTTGGAGCTCTTGACGTTTCTTCCATTGGCTTATATATGCTATACACATGGGAAAATCCGCTTTTTTGAGAACTTCCTTTGTCTCCACTTTTTGTCCTGTTTGACTTCTTTGACACCCTCGAAATCAACCTTGAAAACATCCAGAAAATGACATCACATTGTGTAGCCCGCTGCGCTGTTCCCGCTGGGCTCTGCAGGACGTTGTGTGTGGCGTCCTTATTTGTCGTAGCCTGTATCGAATGTTAAAACGTGACAGCTTATGCACAAACATGCTACCATTTTAGCTTTTGGTACACACAAGATTCAAAGTACAAAATAATGGTGGTATGTATTGTCCCAAAAACCAAAGCCGTGACAGTGGGTTCTTCAGCACGTTTAGAGGCATTTGCATGAGCCCGAGGAGCTGTTTGTATTTATATGCATAACTCAAGAGGTTGCAAAATGACCTGTCTCCGTGTATTATATCCTAGGTAACCAGAAGTGACGTGGTAATTGTGAAATCTATTTAAAGGAATTGTATCTTGTCTCACTCTCTTTTTCTCTTTGTCTCCTCGCAGTGGCGCCCATTTCTCCCCGGTCTGAAGTATGAGGTGATCGACACTGCCTACATCTCCTTGTACACAGGTAACAGCACTGAGGAATCGGAAAATACACCATTTTGTGTTTGGTAAAGTAAGGCTTTTGGAACATATGCCTCTATCTGTTATGGTGTTATCTGTAAGGGGTTGGCTGTGAGTTTCCTGCAGGCACTGCGATTTCAATCCAAAATATACACAAGAATTAAAATCCTCCAGCTAAGGTCCTGACCAAGCCACAGGCAAGATTTGGATCCCAGCGGCATTGAAGGATAGTCAAATACAGAGGAACATTTTCTCTACGGGGAAAATGTATGTGTACCTTAACGCTAATCTAAAAAAATCTAGTGTAACGTGCAGAGAATCCAACATTAGAACTTATTAATTAAACAATATAATGTTTTGTAAATGTTATGGGCTACACTGATATTAGCCCATAACATAGATATTAATTCATGGTCTAATACATATGAATAGAGCCAATCCAAATGTGTTTATATAGCGCTTTAAAAAGAACAACAATGTTGGCCAAGGTGCTGTATGTACCAATATACAAATCGAGGCAAAAAGCATGAAATATGATAAGTTAACAACTCATTCTTGGTTAAGAAGAAGAAGAAGCATATTTTTTTAAATCCTGTCGTACATACAAGGGTAAACTTTTTCAAAGCTGAAGACCAGCAACAGAAAAGTTCTTCTCTCTGTTTCCTTTTTTTGGACCCGAGAGCACGAGAGGGAGAATAAAGCTGGACCAGAACAGACAAACAGCACCATTTAAACTGTAAAGACAAATAAAATATTTTTTAAATCTATTCAAAACTGTCCTGGCAGCCAGTTTATGCTAAAATTGGAGATGTATTTTGTGGGAGGAACTCTGCGCTCACAGAAAAACCTCAAGCAGATTCCTCAGAGAAAGGCCACTGGGACATAACCCAAGTTCTCTGAAACCGCCTCCTCACTGCCACTGTGCATCCAGAGGACACACCTAGTTCTAAAAATGGTCTGTCCACTGGTTTCAGAGTAATAAAACATTCAGACAGTCGTCATAGCAAAACCATTTCAGACAAAATATTCTGACTTCTGAATGGTCCAAAGTTCTTTAACCCTGGACCTTTCCTCCATGTTGTTCCACACATGTAAATCGAAATGTTTTTGTCTGGTTTTACTGAAACTGAAATTCATTTAAACCCTGACCTAGACTTGAGCCATCCTTTGTCCTCAAACTCGGCTGCAGATTGCGAGCTCTTGTCACCTCGGCCCTGTGTCTGAGACAGTCTGATCGATGCCAGGCTTTTCCAGCTTCTCTGAGTCAGTGTCTTTAACCAGGGCCTAAGAATAGCAGAGCCTCGCCGATATTCAGCGTGTGCCTAACAAAAAACACAGAGGCCTTGTGCAAAAATATGATGCGTGGAGTTGTCATGGATGAAAGCTGACTACTGCCCTTTCGCCCGTGGCCAGCGACGACAGAGAAACGGAACGCTCTGTGCTCACCGCCTGTGTATGAGGTCAGTGGAGAGAAACAACAGCATCTTCTCCACCCATCTCCTCACAAGGCTTTAATGTTGTAATTCTGTCCGTTTTCCAACATTAAAGGTCAAGGTTGGTTCATTCATTTATTTCGTTTTTAAGTCTTACGTGCACTGCCTTTAACTTCCAAGGGGTTTTTTTTAAGACAAATTTGCTGTTGATTGGTTTATTTGTCTGTCGGACCACAAGAGACCCAGGAAAAATGTGGTAATATTTTCAGAAAACGCCGGTAAAGAAGCAAGGAACAAACAGGCTAAGCACTGCATGAATACAGAAAATGGGGTGTTTTTTGCATTTTGCCCAATTCCACCTGCGTAGAAAGAAATATTCAGATGTATGTGCAATTTTATTTCACTCACTCAGCTATTTGTTACTATTTCTGAGCGTCTTATCTCATAAACTAAAATATATTGTTTTGAAAGACAGAATTATGGACATTAATTATAATCTTTCTCTCAAGAGACTCTATCGTGCAGTTTACCCAAAGCAGTTACTTAATAATCCAAAACAATAGAAAATCACTCTCGTACCGTCGAACGGCGAGCTGCTGGTGGATCATTTACATAATGGTGTCATTTTCATAGAAGCTGAACGCGGCTCAATTTGTCATGGTTTGAAGTCAAATGCATCGTGTGATATTGGATGTTTATTACTCTTCCAGAATCAGCGCCCATAAATAAAAAGCACCTGAGTTCTACCTGATGAATTTGTAATAACTTACTGCAGGCCTGGAGAGGAAATATTTCAATAAGAACAACAAACGACTGCATAATATCTAACAGCGCAGCACCAACTACGACACAGTACTTTGTTTGATGTTTTATTGTTTTATCAGCAAGACTGCGTAAATTATTCACGAGTTCCTTCCGAGTTTTGAAGATTCAACCGACGTTTTAGGCAATGCTCAAAGGTAAGGAAAGTTACAAATATAAGAAGAGTTGAACGTGCGATGCAGGATGAGGCACTGGAGCTGCTCTTTCTCTGCTCTTTGGATCTGCTCAGGGTCGTGACAGATGTTTCGGGGTTCTCAATGTCGGGACTTTGGAAAAACTTTGGAAAAACATCTCATTTCTGCTTCAAGTTTTGCGAATTACATTGTGTTTTTCTTTCTTTCTTTTTTTTCATAGTACGATTCTGTTCTGTTCGAAGTTCAAATCCGTCCAGGAACATCAACATTTGAGGGAAGGGTGAAATATGAACGGCTAAACTAATCCAAGAATCGATTGCATTTCAGAACATGTTTGTAAACGTCTAAACAACAGCAGTCAGCAGGTTTTACACAGAATAAGTTAAGTTAAAAATGAAAAGTGTTAGTGCGCTACATAATCGCAGTCCTTGCGAGTTGCTGCGATATATCGTGCAGGTTCTATTCCCGTGAATCCTGGAAGAAGTCAGACGTTTAGTTTCACATGTGTTCCTCGTCTAATTTGACAATATTTTTATGCTTTACTTTACTACTCTAAATATAAAGCAGTCATACTAAGAGAAAGCTGGGTAGATTTGCTCTCCATAAAGTGTTCTATTTATGTTAATAGAGATTGCGAGTGCATTATTTTATTTTTTTTGCTTCGGTGTAGAATTAATTTGCAATAAATGTGGACTTCGGGACTACATCTTTATTACATAAACTATATAAAAATGTGTCATTTGTACACAACGTGATTATATAATTGGAAAAGTCCTGGAAAGAGTGTTGTTGCAAAGTTGTTGTTGCATTGAGATAATCGAATACATACTAATCAGATCTGAATTATACTTACATCATAAAATAAAATAATGAGGAATGGTAACTTTCCTCCAACTTTGCTCATTAAAATTCTATATAAATTTGAACGAGGTCAGGGCCGAACAAACTATTCCAGTTTTATTGAATAGAAAGACATTTTTAGGATGGATTGCTTTTGTTGCCGTGAGTCACCGTTACAGGTCCACCAGAATGCACCAGCAGCACAGTGTGTTCCTGCGCCGCCCCCTGAGGATGCAGATGCTGACCACCCTGTTAATTATAAGCATCTCCACATCAGGCCGTAGCACTGACACGCCATTAATCACACACTCGCTCTCCTCCCTTTCTATTGATTACTATAATTATGATTCAAACTGGCTTAAGTGGGTTTTTTTCTTTTTTCTTTTTTTCTTTTTTTTACCAACTTCAGCCTTTGTCCTATTTTGATTACACGTGATGTTCTCCATTCCCTTTTCATCAGCTGAAACTCAAGTTGCCAATGGAGGAAGGCAGTATGTTGAAATTGTAATGAATGAATGTTTTGGTAAATGCAACATTTTAATATTGAGTATATTGTTTGAAGCATAAATGTTACAAAAAGAAGAAGGAAAAAAAAGAAGACAATATGTATGTATGTGTAAAAGCTGATATTTCTGCACTTTTGTGAGTAATTTTACAGATATTTCAGAATCAGAAAAGGTTTATTGCAATCAATGAACAAAATTCACAGACATAGGAACTTTACAACACAAATTTCACATTTGTCTGATCATTAAACCTAAATGAATATGCTTAAATACATGTTTGTAACCACACAATGTTTCTGTTGGATTGACATAATATCACCTGAATATTTTAGTTTAGTTTAATTGCCTTTTGTAGTATGAAAACCACATTGAGAAACAAGTGCAAAAAGCTCAAAGCGCAGAGTAAAACGTTAAAAATAACTACATAAATAAACAATGGACATAAGTTACAGAACACTAAAAGTACCATGAAATAAGCAAGCTAAAAAATTTTTTGCTAAAGTGCCACATCTAAGTTCAAGATTGAACATCGTTATCGGGATAATCCAAATATATATGGAGATTTGGCCCTAGTTGCCAGATCCTAATGTGATATCCACGCGCCTCAGCTCCAGCACTACCTCTGACCCAGCCTGTCCGCGTGTGTTTCAGATGAGTCTAGTTTGAAGATGAACAGCGTGGAGCACATCCCCCAGACCTTGGCCAGTCACATCCGTCTCCCAGAGCAGTCGCCGCCTCAGGGGCCGCAGCACGGGGCCGACATGCTGAAGCCAGACCCCAGGGACACCTTCTATAGCAGTAAGTCTTGACACTCATCATTCCAGCCTCTGCCCTCTTTTCCTGCTCCCCCGCCTGCTCTAAGCCGGCTGATTGACTGGTTGGCTGGTCGTCTGGCTCAAAGTCTTATTTGGCTGTCAGTTTTGCTCTATTAAGTCTATCACTTTGCCTGACTGACTGTGTTCCGTTTTACCCTCTTCCTTATTCCCCCTGTTGAATCGAGAAACTGATATGTTTCTTTGTGTCAAACACTTGGGTTAGTTATTTTAGACGTTTATTTATCCTGTTTAATATCAAGTCCGGATGGTTAAATTATCAACTGAATAGAGCTGCTGCCAGATCCTACTGTCAATCTTTTACTCACATTACCATATGCTAAAACACTCTTTTTTTTTTAGTATTGAGCGGGCTGTTATTGACTGGGTCGCAAAATGAGGCCATAGTTCAAATGTTTTCCTCAAACTTCATCAGCTTGATAAATGGTTATGCCTCTCAACGTTCTTCAATTGTAAAAAAAAAAAAAAAAATTAAAAAAATAAAACAGAACAACAACAGTCAGTGTTGCCAGATGTACAATAATAATTGTATTTGTAGATTATTTGGACCTCTGCATGATGTACGATCAATAGTTGCAAATAATTACAATGCAATCATTTCAAAGCGCCAGATAAAGTTTGTTTTTTTTGCTCTGTTTTGTTGTTTTCTCTCTCTGATCAGACTGACCCTCCGCATTGACGGTACACTTCATTTCTCCCGTCATGCTGAAATATTGACCCAGTAGTAAACGTGTGGCGCTGCGTGCGTGTTTTATGACAGTTAATGCATCAAGACTAATAACGCAGTAAGTGCCATGGTTTTATGTTAGCGGTGAAGTCCCTGAGTACTCCTGCGTGAGCCGTAAGTGATATTTCCTGCTATTAGACACAAGATGTTCAGATACGTTGCGTTGCTGTGGTTTAGATCAGGCTGAGGTTCTTTCCGAGCCGTGATTCTGTGAGATCATCTGTGTCTCTAAATGTGTGTGATGCACAAGGGCCAAATCTTACTATATTAGGCAAAAATAATAATGTGTTTAAGTTTGTTTGGTTGTATTCTTTTTTCGCTTTTCGACATCACAAACGTGTTAAAGTGGATTATTCTTAATATGTTTCTTACTGTACTTTTGGTCTCTTTGTGATCTGGTTGCACTTGCACATGGTTTTAATCTTGTCCGTCAGTAATTATATAAACAACCAACAAGTGAACAGATATTTTGTAACATTTGATACTTATTCTTATCTTTTTAGTCATTTTAATCCTTATTCTTTCTTCCATGTGGTATGACTAACTGTTTCTGCATCTGTGTTTTAGTTCCGATGATCGACCCCGCTCGTCTGGAGAACGTGCTGCCGGCCTGCCTCTACTCCCCGACCTACGTAGTCAAAGATTTCCCCATCGCTCGATATCAGGGTCTGCAGTTTGTACGTATCTCCCCCGCTCTTTTTTCCTCTCAATCATCGCCGAGTTGTCATTTTAATGCACCTTTCAGAGGAGGCTGTACAAGGAGAAGCTGCATGTGTGAACACAAATGTCAGGATGAGTCAGAGCAACACTAAACCGACCCGACTTTGCCAGCTCCCCAGTGCAAAGTCGATGTGTAATTGCGTTCAATAGGAGCCAGACAAATTTATGGCTAGTGATTGCAGCTGGGAACATCTTTACATAGCACTTTGTTAGTGTGTGCATTGACTTAAACAGCGCATCAGGAGCTTGGAAAATGTTAAATGTGATGTGAATATTCATTTGATTAAGTCAGCTATGTTTTTCAGGGATAATCCTTTTGACAATAATGAGGCGATATTATGGCATAGCATCAAAAGTGTGCGAAACTGTGCCAGTAAATGTCGTGGTTGAAGTATCACACACAAAAGTACAGAAACATCACTACTCTTATTTGTCATTATAGTAATTTTTAGTATAGATGCTGAGCTCAATATTATAATTCAGCATAGATTCAAAACGATGTTCAAAAAGATGTTTGGTAAGAAGTTTGTAGCATATTTAAACGTGTCCATGTGCCTTAATGTGTCTTGAGGCGTTGCCAGGTGTGCCAAGAGTTACTTCATGTACAGTAATTGCTATTTTTGTGTCCTTAGCAAACTCCAGAACCAGAAAAGGCACAAAAACTACAATTCATTTCGAATCTAAAGAGCCAGGCACAGTGGCACATTACTTGCACTTTTATTTTAGTCAGTGGAGTGTCGCTTCACCTTTTCAAAACCTGGTTAAGTGCCATTGAACCAGTGTGCACAAGAGACAAAATAGAACCAAATAAAATAACCCAAGAAGAATACCAAGCTTTAAAAGTTGTCTGCACACATGACAACAGAAAACTCATCCATAGTATTCTGTTTGTCATTATTCTGAATCATTGATCATTATATTCTTAGTTTATTGTCTTTCAAAATTAGCTTTAATGTCCTTGTCACACAATTTCTCAAATTAGAAATGTGCTTTGACACTTTGGTGCACAGATTTTAGCGCCTTTGCACTGGCTTCCGGTTTGTTTTAGAGTTGATTTTAAGATGTTATATTTTGTTTCGAAACCTATAAATGGACTGGACCGACAATACATCTTGGACCTGATGCAAATTAACTCACCAACGCATGTTCTGAGGTCAGAGGGCCAGCTCCAGCTTGTGGTGCCTAAGGCGAGACTTAAAACCAGGGGGGGCATGGCCTTCTCTGTGGACGGCCCCAAACTCAGGAACACTGGCATGCATATTAAAAATAAAAAAATCCAGAATAGAATCAAATGGATTTAAATACAAAATATACAATATGAATACAAAACCATAGCTGAAAAGTGAGTTTTCCTGCTGATCAAATGCAGTTCATCCATATAGAAACACGCATACTTAATCCTTTGTAAAGGTGAAAGAGCAGACCATTAGTGGGACTCCTGTAACTAAGCTGCAAGCACGTGTTGTGTGATAGCTCCCTCTGCAGGACAACGTTGGGTTAGTGCAACTGCTTTGACCCAAACTGTAATAGTCAAACTTGTTAGTCATTACAACAGCTCAAAGTGAAGACATGTGTTTATTTATTTCATTTTGCTCTTCTATTAAAACATTTCCTGTTATTTCTTTAGGTTTATCTGTCTTTTGTTTACCCCAATGACTTCACACGTCTGACGCACATGGAAAGAGAAAACAAGTGCTTTTACAGAGAATCCCCCATCTACTTGGAAAGGCAAGAACTTTTTGTGGCTATTATCTTCTTTCTGAGTAATTTCCGTCCAAGTACTTAGTATGCTTACATCTTTTGATAATGCATTTGGCAGTGTTTTTGAGAACCTTATTTTGTCTTCAGGTTTGGCTTCTACAAATACATGAAGATGGATGAGGAGGAGGATGACAGGCCGTTCTTTTTCCCCAACCCAGATGGTATCTAATAATAAAACACTTATGCACGGACATAAATACATCGCTTACATGCATTGATTTCCTCTCCTTCGATAAATCTTAGCACTTACAGAGTAACAATCATAATGTCCTTGAAATACTCTGAATTTTGATATGTTTAAAAGAGTGTTGATTAACAGTCATTTTTGCTCAGACACGAGTGTTTAAAGATTTGTTCTTAAAAAGTACAAATGAAAAAAATAGACAGAATGAGCTTTGATTAAAGCAGAAGTACCTGATTTGATCACTTTTTTTTATATATTTCTAACTTTGGCACATCATTAAAATCTACATAATTTTAGGCACATGCACAGTTTAAAACAGCTTTTTTCAGACAATGAAGGGAAACTGGGGTGGACCGCCCAAACACAGCCAATCAGAGCGCTGCTTTTGGCTCTGACTACCAGCATGACGAGAAATAAAATACTTTATTATTTCCTGCAAGCGTGCAGCATGTCCTGCTTTTCCAATGTACTCTTTAGGGGAAAACACAAAATGCACTAATTTACATAATAAAGTCAGCTATCCCAGCTTTAATACTATGTAGCTTTACTGGAGGCTGGTGAGGTTATATTTAAACTTATATCTTGAATTATTATTGTTATCTTATTTATTTATTCAGTTAATACAGGTGTTTTTATTCTCTGTTTTTCACCAATCCAGATTTCCTCGAGGAAGAAGAAGTTGTAGATGTTGAGGATGAAGTAGAGATTGTTGGTACACCTCCACAGAAAAAACCCAGCCAAACCAGCCACACGTCCAACCCTGAACATCACCGTCGCCCGAAGCCTGCTCCGACCACCGGTGCCAGAGAACAGGAGGAAGAGGAGGAGGCGTATGAGGATGAAGATACGCTGAACAGGATAATGCAACGCAGAGGCAGACGGCACTTTGTCGATAGAGGCAGAGAGTGGGTACGAGGAGATATGGGAAAAGTGCCTTCAGAGATACAACATGGCGCTTTCCAGTCAGATGCTTACAGCGTGGTCCGAGGCCGCTCCCTGTCCTGGATCCGAACTGGTCCAGAAGAACCAGAGGGAGACAAGGAAGCTGAAGCTCCACCAAAACCTAAGAAAAAATCCTTAATTTTTCCACAAAAATCACACCTTTCTGTCCTTGCAAGCCGTGCCAAGCAAATCCTCACCAACTCTGCCCACAGCAACAACTTCCACGACAACAAAAAGAAAGAGGAGGATAAAATCTACATAACTAGACCTCGACCGGCTAAGGAGCGAGAAAGGGAACGCCGGGAGAGGAGGGAGGAGCGGGAAAAGGCATCCCGGCATCCCAGAGAAGTTTTTCCGGGAGTGTTTTTGTATCAGAACGGAAAAACTACGAAACTTGTCCATTTAGGAGTTAAAGGGCACACAACAGGAGGGAGGAATTATGTTAGTCCGCCTCTTTGGCCTCCTTTAAAAGAGAAAAATGGTTCTCACATTGGCAGTTTACAAAATGAAAGCGTGCGTAAGTCTGCAATGGAAAAACAGGTAGAGAAAATAAAACGGAAAGGAGATTCTGAAGCTATAAATAAAACAGTAACTCCTCTACCTCCCGTCAACTCCACGCACAACGCACAACTACGTGTCACTTCTTACCTCAGAACTTCAGAGATTACAGAATCACAACCGAGGGACCAAGATCCAAATCCACCGGAGTTTGACCCAGAACTCAACAGGTCCAACCCAGAGCCGGACCCTGAACCGGACGTGGAACTGGAGCCGGAGGAAGGGGAGCTGTCGGACTACAGTTATGAAGAAGTGGAACCGAGGCCGGGCTGGGCGGAGGA
The DNA here is from genome assembly GCA_015082035.1 of Chaenogobius annularis. Classification (NCBI taxonomy): domain Eukaryota; kingdom Metazoa; phylum Chordata; class Actinopteri; order Gobiiformes; family Gobiidae; genus Chaenogobius; species Chaenogobius annularis. The sequence continues at coordinate 1,708,601 of BJKM01000043.1, forward strand.
GAGCATCAACTGGCAGCGGACTTTCTCTGTCAACCCCATGGACTTTGAGCTGCTGAGATCCGACTGGAACGATCTGCGCTGTAATGTGTCGGGGAACCTTCAGCTGGCGGAGAGCGAGGTCGTGGACGTGTTGGCGCAGTACATGGAGAAGCTCAACGAGCGCAATGGAGGGTAAGGCAAATGTGTGGAATTAGAGTCGCATGCAAAATATCTGTGTTTAGCTATGAGGTCATTTTCTGGTAGCTGACTACATTTTATTCAGTGCATGTTATACGTTATTTTAGTACATTTACAAATGACTTCTTATTATGTCATGGCAAACCTCAAGCCTCATTTAAACCTGCTTTTGTCTCATTTAAATTGATTGTTAATCAAAAATGCGGCGAGTTGATATGTAAAATGTCAAAATGTCATTCTGTAAATTAATAGGATGATGTTTTAATGTTCACTGTTTCTGAGCATTCAAATCCAATCTGATCTGTTTGTTGCAGTATTTACACCCTTCTGCGAATCATTAATGTGGAGAAACGACGTGATTCAGCGCGGGGAAACCGGTACCTGGTGGAGCTGGAGTTAATGGAACGAGGGCGCAGTGTGGTGCGATTGTCTGAATACATTTACCTGCTCCTGCACCGCAGCAGACAGGGCGATGAGAGCCCAGAGAACACAGACTCTGTGCTGGCCTCTGCTCCTGCTGCTGCTCCAAGCCACGACGCACCCAGCCACGCCCCGCACCCTCTGCTCCCGTCCAACATACCCGCCGTGCGGCCCGGAGCCACCGCCTGGAGCACTGCCTACGCCAAGCCCCTGCTCTGCCAGCCGGTCATGCTGCAGTGGAGGAGAGACGTAATGGTTCACTTCGTGGTGCCAGGTCAGACAAACGACAAGTTACTTTATTCACAATCAATATGAACCAATCAATTGATCTTTCAAGGATCATTTCTCTTCTTAACTGTTCCTCTCTTTTGTGCAGTGAAAAACCAGGCTCGCTGGGTGCAACAGTTTATCTCCGACATGGAGAATCTCCATCGTCAGACCAAGGATTACAACTTCAGCATCATTATTGTTGACTTTGAAAGTGAGGACATGGATGTGGAGCAGGCGCTCAGAGAGAGCAGTGTGCCCAGGTCTGTGCACTGGGAGTCAACATGTCAAGTTAAAAATAAAACTCAGATGCATTATTTATGACTAATATTTTTGTATACTTGTTTTGACAGGTACGAGTATCTCAGGAGAGAAGGCAACTTCGAGCGCTCCGCTGGACTTCAGATCGGAGTCGACACCATAGAGGTGAGGAGTGATGTCAGTCATTTACTGAAGGTCACCGCCCACACTGACCAACGCCCTTGAGCTGATGGACAGGCAGAACACTCATGAATTATGAATGCATCAGTGCTAGACGCTCTGTGGCGGCTGCTGGGCCTTATCGCCACGGCGCCCTCAGAGCCACAGAATCACTGTGACTCATGGCTGCATTTCCTCTGTCATGGGTTTTCCATAGCTGTCACATCCACTCCTGTCTCAGGTTATTTGTGCCTCCTGCCTCTGTGACTGTCGCTCTTTCATACATTCACACAAACCCGTCCAGAAGATCATGGACAGTGATCTGTCAGCTGAGTGTCAGTGTTGTCATGACGAGATGAAAGTGTTGTCACTCAAGTGTCAAGTTTGATAAAGTGACTTTGTTACTGTAAATAGACGACCTATGTGGGGTCTAACAATCTCTGCTTACAATACTGACAAACGTGTTTGACTCTATTTCCAGCCACCAATCGAAACACACTTCTCAAATAGAAAAGCTTGAAGTCTTGAGTCTCTGCTGACCCCTTGTGGTAGAATTTGCATAAACATGCAATGCAATGTTGTCATTGGCTGACAGTAACTAACAATGTTTGTTGAACATGTTCTTGTTTAAAGGACAGCCACAGTATTGTGTTCCTGTGTGACCTGCACATCCACTTCCCCATGAACATCCTGGAGAGCATCAGAAAACACTGTGTGGAAGGACGCCTGGCCTTTGCTCCCATCGTCATGAGGCTGAGCTGCGGCAGCTCCCCAAATGAGCCTGATGGTACATTAGTAAACTCAATGACATTGTTTAGTAGAAAACGCAACCATTTGAAGACTTTTTTTTCATTGACAGGTTATTGGGAAGTAAATGGCTTTGGCCTTTTTGGAATTTACAAGTCTGATTTTGATAAGATTGGTGGGATGAACACAGAAGAATTCAAAGACCGCTGGGGAGGAGAGGACTGGGAGCTGTTGGACAGGTAACATCACAGATGATGTCTTTATTGAGAGGATTATATTTGTCTGGAAAGTAAATTATTTGTATCTATATTAATTCACTTTTTTTTTTACTTAAAAATATCGTGATTCTCCTCAGGGTACTACAAAATGGATTAGAAGTGGAGCGGCTCCGTTTGAGGAACTTTTTTCATTACTACCACTCAAAACGCGGAATGTGGAACGCTCAGAATAAGAAAAACCCTAAAGGATAGTGCCACCTGCTGGTTAGGATGCAAAAGATCCACTGTGAGTGACGGGCCCTTCTCACTGCTTAAACTCTGCCTTTAAGAAACAAACGTGTGTTTCAGCATTGGCCTGTGCAGTCGCTCGTCTGAATGAGGAAACGGACCAGGATTTTGAAAGCGTTCTGTTTACGCATTTTGACTCGTGGCGTTGCCTCACTGACTGAACTGCTGTCCACAGAGAGGACTTTTTGTGCGGCTTCTCTCTGTCCTTTTTGGTGCACTCTCTAAAGACAGACTGTAAATCAGCTGTGTTGTGTGAGTGTGTGCGTGTGTGCGTGTGTGCGTGTTTGTTGGAGTGTGCGTGCATGTATGAATGCAACTCTGATTTTGTGTCCAGAAGCACCTTTTGTACAAGAGGCCATGAAGACATTTTATGAACCTTTTTGTGAAAGCTCTCATCCGGCGAGTGCTCAGTTGAATGTGTTGACATGTTATTCCAATAGATCCACTGGTGATGTAGGTGAAGTAGGAAACTGTTTTTCATAGAAAAATATTTCTTAATCATCAACTACTGCCTGTTGAATATCAAAGTGATGTTTGTAAAGCACTCCTGGTAAATGGGTTGTGGCTTATCACATCAGACAATTTAGTTATTGGCGAGGACACTGCTGAACTCCACAATTCATTTTTCATGTTGTTTCTTATTTATGTATTTATGTTTTCAGAGTTTATTTGGCTTTGCTGCTATTTGAAGTATCACTTTCAAATGCACACTATGTCCAGGAGACTTGTTTTGAATTAACTTCAGGGTTTTGTCATTTTATTTAAATTTGATTTTATTCTCATGGCTTTGTACATAGTTGATGTACTAATTATTGGGTGCTTTAGTTTTCATACACTGTATTTGTGAACAGTTTACACATTTAATTCTGCTAATGATGTCTTTAAGATCAGATTTTACACCAAAATAATAGAATTAAAAGGCATTCATACATTGGCCTGATTAGAGAAGATTACGAATTGGACCTAATTAAGTGGTGATTTGAAAACACAACAACAATTTGAGCAAAGATGAGTAAATCACAGTCATTAAATGGGTTCTTGATTAATGGTACTGTGTAAGAGTGAGAAGGCATGTTATCAAAGAGTGCCTTGTTCAGCAGAGTCTGAATTGCAGTATCACTGTAATTTATAAATGCAGACATGCAGCTCTGAGTAAAAGGAAATGACGTACAGATCCTTTAAACTAGGGCTATTCAACTTAAGGCCCGGGGGCCAGAACAGGCCCCCCAAACCATCTGATCCGGCCCGCGACCCATCTTCCGAATATTAAAACATATTTTTTTTCTTCTTTTCTGGTTTAATTCTGGGTTAGTAGAAGTTTAAACCTGGTTTGGTACTGGTGTGGTCCTTATTTAATACTGCTTTATACCTGATTTGGACCTAGTTAAAACCTGGTTTGAGTCTGGATTAGTTTTGGTTCCGACCTGGTTAGTAGCCTTTCCGGCCCAGAGGCCACGGCCCCCCGACAAATCTGACCCTCAGGAAAATTAAGTTGAATAGCCCTGCTTTAAACTGTAAAGAAATGGTGTCACAAACTGGATTGTTTAAGCACAGAGTGAAGAAAGTCAGAATAACTACTGTCAACAGGAGGCATGATGGAGACGTCCTGGCAGCTGCCGCCCAGTTTAACTCCTTATGACTCTGTAAAACAGAACTTGTATCAAACAGAGCAGACAGCTGTCACTCAGGATGGTGGAGTGACTACTGGCTTTAGGATAGTTCAAATGCCCTCAAGGTCACTGTTGCCATATGCGGTAATTGATGTCCAACCTTTAGCGTTACTATTTAAAACATACAAAATAAACAGAGCTAAATGCAAGAAAATATATACATTTAAAACCTACAAAAACAAATGGGACAACATTCCAAAGTAATTTCTGTGAAATTGTTTTGTAGCGAGTGGGTTTAAGAATGTATTGTTCCTTTATTTTCATCCGTTTTTTGCAAATAAAAAGTATATTACAGTCTTTTTATTATTTTTTTGGTCTTTTTCATTGTGGCTCCTGGGCTTATCACAGTCTGCCCACACAACAGCGTCACAAGCAGCCACAGCTGGACCACGCTTGTGAAAATGGTACTGTTGTTGTCCACAAGAGGGTGCTGTTGATGGCATTCTGACGCTTTCGTTCAGGTGAAATTCATACCTTTCATACCGTGTCAAAAGAAATAAATTATTAGAGAGAAGTGTTGTTTTAGTCTTGTGTCGTGTGTGCACATCCTGGCCTCTAAACTAGATTATATTACGTCAGGCTGTAATTGTGGCTTTTCCCTGGACTTGAGGGCAGGAGGAGGTCCGTGAGCCTGAGGTCTATGAGGCAAGTGTGACCCTCCTGTGATCTCCTCCGGACCTCTCCTGATGTCATTGGAGCAGACCAGGGGGTCCTCTGAGCTCAGCAGGTCACTCCCTGTTCATTTAGCACTTCTTGGCAGACAGTGATTCAGTGTGAGTGTGCGTGCGTTTGCTGTCACTCGGTATTTCCACTTATGGTCAAGTCACACACAGCTGCTAGAAGTTACATAGAATTAAAGAGTGTCAATTATGAGAAGCAAATGAGAGAGAAATCATATTTAAAACTCTACATCTAAATAAAGGCTTCCTGAGATTTTTCTCTACAATGTCTGAAAAGCATTGCGCAATTCACAGATGACACAGTTTACTTTTACTTTTGAATGGGCTGGTATGTATCACATTGTGGGGACTAAAGTCTATGGATTCGATTCATGGAGAATTTCCTTCTTTCTGGGGACACAAATCAGGTTCCCGTGTTGTAGATCCATTATTATTCATCAACAACATGATTTGAAGTTCAGAAATGGTTTAAAATAGGGGTTATGTCAAGGTTACTGTCCAGTAAATGAATGTTGTCACTGTAATGTCTCCAAAGAGCATGAAAACCCTCCATGATTGTGAAGCGTTGAAGCTCATGTGATTTTACTCAAGCGTGTTGCATTTTCATTTGAAACAAGTCTCTGCACACAGTGACCCAACAATTACGTGCTCTGATAGGATTTACCCACACTTTGTTTTGGAAACAAAAGCTTGGATTTTGCTGGCACTGATTACAGAGCTCCACTGCTGTTTCCCCCCAGAGGGTCCACAGATTTCCGGAGAAAGCCTCAAAAGTGTGCCGTAGGTGAGACAAAATCCACTCAAAGCTTTTAACTACACTTTCAATGAGCCTTTCTCAATCAGAGTAAACACGACCCCGCCTCTTACGCTTAGAGAGGCTTTTGCAGATTCAATTCAGGCTGAAGTTAGGTGAGAAATCATCTAGAATCACTTCAAACATCTTTTAAGCATGATGTTTTATAGTTTTTTTTATTAGGCATCATTTTAATGTTCTTAGTTGTTTTTGTTTTTTTTAATCCATAGGTAATAGGACTAATGATTTCAGTTTAAGTTTGTTTGTTTTTGTTTTATACCACTCTAAACGGGAACAATGCGTCATGTGAAGATCATGATTCAACACAACACATGAAGTCACACACGGACACACGCACGTCACGCACTTTTACAGCACACGCCGATCAAAATAGCAGAAGTTGTTGTAGTTTTAAGGCGCGCTCTGATTGGTGAAGACCAAAAGTTGGCCGTGCTGTGATTGGTGGATGGCTCGCTTTGTGTTTTCCGCCCCGCCTCTCATACGTCATCCTTGTCAGTGCGCGCACGGCACAGATGAAGTCAAGTCGGACTTTACCTCTGCGAAGCTCACACGGAGCGAGGAGGCGCGGTTTGTTGGATGGGATTTATCATTGGACAGAAGTGGTTTTAGAGAAAAAGGAGTATTTTATTTCGCTCAGTTTGAAACTTCAGAAAAGTTTCAATCACGTCCGCTCTTAAGGAAAAAGGTGAGCTTTTTTGAAAAAAGGAATTCGTTGTTGGATTTGCTTTGAACTTGCGTTAACAGCATGACAGGCAGAAGTTGCAGGGTATAACCAGTTCATCCAGCCTGACGGGACTGTTGCGCACAGGTAAACCGCACTTCCACAGTCACGCCGCCGTGGTGCTGTCCAACATGGCCGGTGTGAGCAACATGAAGACCCTGGAGGACCTGACTCTGGACTCGGGGTACGGCGCAGGAGACTCCTGCAAGTCCCTCAGCCTGTCCTCCTCCAAATCCAACTCCCAAGCCTTCATGACGACCCCGCACCGGGGAAACTGGTGGTACTACTCCGGCTCTATGAACAGCAGGAACAACAGCTGGGACACTGTCAACACGGTTCTGCCCGAGGACCCAGAAGACATCTTCTCCAAGTGCCCGCGGTTACCAGAGCTGGAGGAGTTTCCCTGGACTGAGGAGGAAGTTGCAAAAATACTTCGCAAAGTTGCTGGCGGTTTTACCAAGGGGGGAGTTCCTGCTGTTTTCTCCCCCGAGGCCGTGAAGAAACTGTCCGCTCTCCTCCGCAGAGCTCTGATCCGTATCTCCAGAGAAGCGCAGCGCTTGAGCGTCATGCACTGCCGCTGCACGCGCTTTGAGGTCCAGAGCGCCATCCGGCTCATCCTGAGCTGGGCCCTGGCTGACCACTGCGTGTCCGCCACAGTCAAAGCCATCTCCATGTACTGCATGAGTGCGGGGGAGCTGCTGAGGAAGGGGAAGTCGACCCGCTGCGGCTTGACCCTCTCCGTGGGGCGCTTCTTCCGCTGGATGGTGGACACGCGCATCTCGGTGCGCATCCACGAGTATGCGGCGATCTGCATGACCGCGTGCATAGAGGCTGTGGTGGAGGAGGTGGGAGCTCGGGTCCTGATGGCCGAGAGGGGTCACGCCGGTCCGGATGCTGGGTCAGCTGCGTGCCCTGTGAGCGCGGAGATTCTGGAGGGGGTCGTGAACAATGACGCAGAGCTGTGGGGGGTCCTGCAGCACCACGAGCACCTGATCTGCGGCAAGAACGCCAGTGGTATGTCTCAACTTACTTTACAAAAGTGATGCAAACACTGTTTACATGTGTTTCCCTCTGCCTCCCCTCCTCACTCTCTGCCTCCCCTCCTCACTCTCTGTCTCCCCTCCTCACCCTCTGTCTCCCCTCCTCACCCTCTGCCTCCTCCTCCTCACCCTCTGTCTCCCTCCTCACCTCTGTCTCTCCTCTCTCCTCTGTCTCTCCTTCTCACCCTCTGTCTCTCCTCCTCACCCTCTGCTCCCCCCTCACCCTCTGCCTCCCTCCTCACCCTCTGCCTCCTTCACCCTCTTGCCTCCCTCCTCACCTCTGCCTCTCCTCCTTACCCTCTGTCTCCCCTCCTCACCCTCTGCCTCCCTCCTCCACCCTCTGTCTCCCCTCCTCACCCCCTGTCTCTCCTCCTCATCCTCTGTCTCTCCTTCTCACCCTCTGTCTCTCCTCCTCACCCTCTGCCTCCCCCCTCACCCTTCCTCCTCCTCACCCTCTGCCTCCTCACCCTCTGCCTCCCCTCCTCACCCTCTGCCTCTCCTCCTTACCCTCTGTCTCTCCTCCTCATCCTCTGCCTCCCTCCTCACCCTCTGTCTCTCCTCTGCCTCCTCTGTCTCTCCTCCTCTTCCTCTGTCTCTCCTTCTCTTCATCTGTCTCTCCTCTCCCTCTCTCTGTCTCTCCTCCTCTCCTCTGTCTCTCCTTCTCTCCTGTCTCTCCTTCTCTTCCTCTGTCTCTCCTTCTTCTGTGTCTCTCTTCTTCTCCTCTGTCTTTCCTCTCCTCCTCCATCTCTCCTCCTCTTCCTCTGTCTCTCTCTTCTCTCCTCCTGTCTCTCTTCTACCTCCTCTGTCTCTCCTCCTCTTCCTCTGTCTCTCCTCTCTCTTCCTCTGTCTCTTCCTCTCTCCTCCTCTGTCTCTCCTTCTCTTCCTCTGTCTCTCCTTCTCTTCTCTCCTCTGTCTCCTCTTCTCTTCCTCTGTCTCTCCTCTCCCTCCTTCTGTCTCTTCCTCTCTTCCTCTCGTCTCTCCTTCTCTCTGTCTCTCTCTGTCTCTGTCTCTCTTCTCTTCTCTTCTCTGTCTCTCTTCTCTTCCTCTGTCTCTCCTCTCCCTCCTCTGTTCTCCTCCTCCTCTGTCTCTCATGTCTCTCTCCTTCCTCTCACTCCTGTCTCTCCTCTCTCTTCCTCTGTCTCTCTCCCTTGTCTCTCCTTCTCTCTGTCTCTCCTCTTCCCTCTCTGTCCTCTGTCTCTCCTCTCCCTCCTCTGTCTCTCCTTCTCTTCCTCTGTCTCTCCTCTCCTCTCTCCTCTGTCTCTCCTTCTCTTCCTCTCCTCTTTCCTCTGTCTCTCCTTCTCTTCCTCTGCTCTTCTCTTCCTCTCTCTCCTCTCCCTGTCTCTCTTCTCTCCTCTGTCTCTCTCTCCTCTGTCTCTCTTCTCTTCCTCTGTCTCTCTTCCTCTCCTCTCCCTCTCCTCTGTCTCTCCTCTCTGTCCTCTGTCTCTCTCTCCTCTCCTCTGTCTCTCCTCCTCTCTCTGTCTCTCCTCTTCATCTGTCTCTCCTCTCCCTCCTCTGTCTCTCCTCTTGTCCTCTGTCTCTCCTCTTCTCCTCTGTCTCTCTTCATCTCCTCTGTCTCCCCTCTCCCTCCTCTGTCTGTCCTCTTCTCCTCTTCCTCACCTCTACCTCCTCTGTCTCTCCTCTGACATGTTCCTTGTCTAAAAGGGCAAGGTACCACTGAAACACTTTTGGGTACTTTGTAACAGTGTAATTACAAATAGATTCATTCAGATGAGGTCACTTTAATTTTGAACATAAAATAAGCCTTGTCTCTTATGTTCAGTGTATGGCATCTTTTCTTCACTCTGTCACTCTTTAGTTGTGCAAAATAAGTGCACAAAATTGGACTATTTCCTCCACGTGCCCAATCAAGTATAACTTAAATTGTGTATTTGGGCATTACACAGTTGCCTGTATTGCTGTCAGTCAATATTACTGTGAAAAATCGCGTGGCCTATCTTTAACTTTGCTGATGTCAATGAGCGTTTTGTGTTTGTCACTCACTGAGCCTTGGTCACTACTTTCCGCACTCTCTCGGAAAAGGTAAAATGTAGCCCGCCCCTTGTACAATAGCTGCTTTCTGCTCATGCTCTATGATGGATATGTTGCTGATTTGGCTTGTCAGTGTTGAGAAAACATTGCATCAGGTTCTGATTGAGACAAAGACTTCATTTTAGTAGGGTTTGCTCCACAGGGAGAAGTTTGATCAGCCTCTCCCCATTCCTCTGATTGACTTTTAGCAGCACCACATGTTTGGATCTGCTGTAGTTTGTTGCAGACGAGAGGCAGAGCTTTCTGTTGCACACTGCTCTCCCGTCCACTCCCCCACTGTGCTGCCTGTACTCCTCCAAAAACCCTCTCCTTATCCATTTCCTCCACCTTCCACTGACCGCATCCCCGACCCCAGCTGTGCAACCCGGCCCCTGCCCACTTGTTCGCCTGTTCTTGGTCAGACTTATGTCATGTGCAATGACTGTTATGTTGAGAGTAGCCAAAATATAGTAAAACAAGTTTTTACTTTAAAATAATAGGAAAAAGACATGTTGTAACAAGGGCAGGACACAGCATTGACCTCACAGTGAAATGTGAGTTGGTTTTGTGTGTATTTCTTCAAAATACTCTGACGGGCTAGTTCTGGTGTTTGTTTGTAATGTTGTATTGTTCTGATCTGATTTTACATGCCTTTATTTGAATTTATTTTGGCACGGCCTATACTTTCTACTGTTATTATTACACGTTGTTTTATGTTCCACCTTAATGCCCAAAGCAAGTTCCTAGTTTGTGAATTGTTCACGGACAATGACAATAAATCTGATTCTAATTGATACTAAAACTAAGATCGAAACTAGATTTGAACAGTTATCGATACTGAAGAAAAGGACATAATTAGGACAAAGTTGGACCATTCATGAATATTTTTTGAAAGGTGAATGATCACAACTAGCATAAGGCACATGGCAGTAATAATAAAAGTACTATTACCATTGCTATAAGTTTGTATTAAATGAAAATTACGTAATATTGTATAAAACTATGTTATTCACTGTGATATCAAAAGTGGTTTCAAGTTGCGAGTCTGTTCCTTATCAAAATCAAGTTTATGGTCTCCTCTATGTAATGCGTCTTTGAGTATCTATGTAATATTAGTAGTAGTAGTAGTAGTGACACTATAGTTTGTTGACTGAAACAGACAATAGAATATACATTTGTTAATCTGACACATACTGTATAAGGGCATGGACTTCCTTATTCATGGCAAACCATCATGATTGGTTGGCTGCGATGTATCGACAATGCATATACAGTTAGACATCCCTGAAACCGTTGGCATGTAAGCGAGTGCAACGCAGTATATTGTATATTCACTGCTCTGTGCTCATTTGCGCGCCTGCCCTGCTCTTTGTCAAACTCACGTGCGCTCCCGTGGCTCGTGCTTCCATTGCAGCTTTTGGGCCGGCCCAGTGTGGAGTGGATTCACGAGCCCGTGTTGGGACAGTGCAGCCGGCCTTTGTTCGTGGCCCACTACCAGATCCCCAGAGCGGCGTTTTGAGGGCTGAACAATGGCTCTTTGTTGTGTGATCATGCAGCTTAGCCCAATGCAGAGGCAGTGAAACCACGCTGGAGAAGCCTGGCACCGAGAGGCAAAAGACACGCTTATAGACTACAAAGACAGTGTCAGTGATGCCGGGCTGGACTGAAGTCGGGGTATCGCGCAGGAGCTCGTTTGTTGTGCAGGAACAGAGTGGAGTTGTGCAAGTTGTGAGACGTTATGTGGTTTCCAGCATCTGCATAATGTGAGGACTGTTGCGGTGGGAAAATCTAGAACATTGATTTGACGAGCAACTGCTAATATTGACAAATTGAATTACGAGGCAATATCGTTGAAACACAGCGTGATTCACAACTAAAATATTTGAAAATAATGTCTGTACTGGAGCTAAAACAGAAATTGTGCTGGAAGATGAATGAAAAATAAGTTGTGTCCAAAGCATCTGAAAACACAGTGAAGTTCTAGGATACAAATTAAGTAATTATTCTAGAATCATATTAAAAAAAGAGGGAAATGCAACAGGTATAGAAAGACAATATCTAAAACAAAAGTGACAGTGCTCTTGTGTAGAAATATATAACAAAAGTGGTCTTTTTCTTGGCTTTAAGTGATACAAATACAACTTTTATAAAGCCTAAACTCCATCTTCTACTTTTTTATGTTCGTCCCATCATGGAAACTTGAAAAAAGCTTTACAAGTGAAGTGTAATGTATTTTTCTTATTTACAGTCGTAAAATAGTTTGAATGAGACAGAGTCTGAGAAAGAGACAACAACTTTGGTTTTGGCTGCTCCAATGAACTCATGCTGATGGATAATAATTGACTCATTTCACTAATTCACAAGTATATTTTACATGGTTGAAGGAAGCCAGCAACCATCAAGAACCCATCATTTTATACTGTATAATATTTCCACAATGCGATCCATCCAAATCCATTTTGTGTGACTCAACTTTAAACAAATTCCTTTTTTCCATAGTAACTGTTTCATTGGCCATTTAAAGGTGCATTATATGTATTTGACATTTCTGTTGGGGGGGGGGGTCCGATGTTGCTGCTTTGCCTGCAATGTTCCGCAGTTTGGCGTTATGCTTGTTAGCGCCGCGACCAAGCAAATGAAATCCTTCATTTGCTTTATTTCCTCTTGCTTTATGAAATCAAACTCTCTTGAATGAATAACTGTGACATATTCCAGGCAAAGCAGTAGCATCACTATGGAGACAAGCGTGTGAAAGTTTACATATTCCAACTTTAAATCGTATATGCAAAATAGACTTTTAGCAGCTTTTAGCCATATTATAATTGCGACCTTTTCTCATTAAACCACTGAAGTTGTATTCTGAGTGATTCATGCATATTTGAGTAATCTTTATTATTTAAGACGTCAGTCATGTAAACCGTCTCCAGCAGCTTTCCTCGTGAATCTTTTGGATGACTTTTTACAACGAGTTCAGCTATAATGACAACAGCCCATTATTCTGACCGCCCTGGCTTTTTATAGGCCTTGGTCCAGGCCCGTTGAAGCCGCGCGGCCCACTACCACCCCACCACCTGACACCCCACACCCAAAAAAAAAAGCCACTGGCCTACCACGGCACATGGACCACTCTCACGCCACTCTCAGAATAGGATACTCGTCTACAGAACCGCCGTTTCCTTATTAATTCTCCTTCCTTCCTTCCATTTTTCAGTCTTTCTTAGACGTCGGCCCCTGCACATCTGGAACTCTTTATAGCTTAAATTACTTACACGGCTCCAGTAACAATTCACTTGCTCTCTCTTTCTCTCTCTGTTTCTCTCTCTCTGCCGTTCACTTTATCTGTTTATATCTTACGGTCTGTGGGGAATGCATTAGAGAGGACTGCCTTGTAACGCGCCGGGGTCTTATTCATTACTCATGCAGAGACATCCATACAACCACATTAACAAAGACCTCGGACTGCATTATTAGCCTGCTGCAATAGTCTCTTGTAGTCGCGCATCCACCACACAAGGCGCCCTTCAGCAGAGTCCATTTGTCGTTCGTTTCTTTGCACTGAAGTAAAAAGTATGACTGAGCACTTCCTGGTAGGATTTTCGATTGACGGTGTGTTTAAAGTGCACAATGGAGGCTTCTCTAATGGACAATGCCGAGGAGCGCATTGATCCTTGTGACTTTGTGTGTCCTAAATTTTGTAAAAAAAATAAATAAATAATTTAATTAGTGTTGAGATTTTGCCATTTTGGATGTTCAGTGTGGGAAAAAGGGTGAAAAATAAGGGTGAGAAGATTATTCAGTTAAACAATAATTGTGATTGTTCTGGTCACATTATAATCATAAGAACTAAAAAATAATAATCATCATCATCATGCAATTAAGTCATTTCAATTCAACATATTCTACACAAAAAAGTAAAAAGTTTGTGTCACATCATTTTTACTTTATCATTGTGAAAGTTTGGTTGTATAAAGCTGATCAGTGAGGAATGATTATCTATTACTGACAACTGGAAGGAAAGTGATGATTTTACGGCTTGGTCATGCTGTTAAAAATCATAAATAATTGTAAAATAAAGTTTCTTCTCGCAAAAATAGTGAGAAGAAATTGTTTATGGAAAATTCCAGCCTATTCTGTACACATCTATAGTGAAATCCTATAAATTAAGATGCTCAGCGAAAGGAGAAGTAACCGATATAATAAATGGCGATTCACATGAACAACAGCATAATCCACAATCATTCTCAAACCGGGCAGTCATTGTCAGATTGGCACTACATGTTCTGTTTGACATTTGTTGTGAGTTCATTATTGTGAGTTTTTAGCTTGGTCCTTCGATTGGCCCTTTATAAACCGCAGTTATCCTGACCACAGATTGGACTTAGAAATCCTACACAGAGCGCGCGAGTGTGTGAGTGAAAGAGACGATTCATATTCAGAAAATGTACCTTGATAAACAAACTCCAGCCCGGTCCGCTGCTCGATGCCAGAGAAGGAGCCGAGTGAGTAATGCTTTTGGGTGCATTGCAAGTGCACCACCACCACCACACATGATTTGCTGCACAGTGTTGCCCGAAATATGTTTTTAACCCAAAAAGAGGCGTGGGAACAGAAGAGGAGGCCGCGTGGGGAAAGGCTTTTGTGGTGATGCAGATGGAGAAACCAGCCAGACGAAAATATACTCCCTCTGCCACAAAACTGGACTGGAAGTGCTCTGATGGGCATTAATATTAGCAACTACATTAGATGTTATTATGCTACAACTAACTTTTATTTTTTATGGAAAGATTGGTTTGTCACACACTTTAAAGTAAGATTACGTTTGCAGTGTTGTCAGGAAAATGAGGATTATTTAGATTCGCGCACCAAAGATCTCATCATTATCTGACTTCAGCAGCAATCAGATTGTTAAAATGTCTGGAAAACGGGTACGTCCGATGTGAGTAATCCGATTTCTTTCCGATTGTTCACACCTGTCGCTGTGCAGGTCTTGACACGGAAAGTGGTGCAACAAAAGGGCAAACGAACCAAGATGAAACAAACACCAACAATCAGAGCTAATTATTGGGTTATCAGATGTTTACTGGCCATGTAAATGTACCTACTGTGTAATCATAGTAGTAGTAGTGGTAATAGCATTAGATGTAGAAGAAGTAGTAGTAGTAGTAGTAGTAGTCTTTTAAACAACATAAATTAAACAGTTCAGATCCTGTATCTGACTCAAACTGCACTGACACGACCAAAAGATTGCTGGAGTTCCCACGATGACAAATATTTATACAGAAAAAAACTAGCAAACTGTCTATTTGTCCGTAAAAGGGCGGATTGAACTCACAATTCGCTCCCAAATCTCAAACTAACTTCCTCCAAGCTTTCTCCTCTCTGCTGTGATCCGTCTAAATGATTGTAATAATAAAAATAAACGTGTTGGTTAATTGCAGTGTTGTACCTGCTGACTGCTGCATTAAGGCTGAATCTGTTGAGCTGAAACATGAAAATCCAATGCATTTTGTTAATCTACTTAATCAAAACGTCATTTTAACACCAGTTTGAAGGGATAGCCACGTTTCAGGATCTGTATCGTAATATATCGTGAGGTACTAGGCAATATCCAGCCCAAGTAAAGTCTGGGATTATCATTATTTACCTATTCTGTGTAACTACATGTGTTTAAGCACCAGGTCAGTGTCAGTGGTATAGCGTTACCATATAATAAGGGTTAATCTCTGCTCTGTTGCTTGTACCAGCGCCTCACACACATTGTCCAGGTCTGTGTTTGCACTGGCTTTGTGTCCAGTCCCAGCTGTGAAAACACTGGTGCCATTACAGTTCTGGTGCGTTAGTGAGGCCTCATATACAGCCTGGACTATTCTTAGAAAACCACTGCGTCACGCTTTACAACGGCACAGAAATCATTTGTTTTATTTAAGAAAAAAAAAAACACACGCACACAAAAAGACAACCTCCTACTAGTTTCCAATAAAAGAGATGATCGCGTTTCCCATTGAAGGGCTGCGTTTGTGCTTTGTTTTATGTGCGTCCTGTTTCCTCCCCAATGCTCTGGTATATCACGCTTCTTTTAAATTACACTGACATGACTCACAATTGCTCTCCACACTGTTTTTAAAAATAGGAATGAGAGAGAAGTGACAGATACTGAAGCAAAAATGATGCCAATATAGAGCAATAACTGTAGTTGAAGTAGTACAGGGCATTTATGGTTCAGGGTTTATGAAGAACAGTTTATTTGTCTTGACTTTACACCGGACTCCTGTTGCTCGTATTTGTGTTCTCCCACGGACACCATCTTGGAAAGGTCAAGCATCTGTGGAGTTTGTGTGGCGTCGGCCAAGTCTTAGTCATTTGTGAAAAATACATCCTTTTCCAGGGTATCATTGTTTCTCCAATATGGTGTAGTCATCTATTTCAAAGAGCAGGTGATTCAAATGTTGCCTTTTTAACAGATTAAAAGTAGACAAGCAGAAAGTATTATATCCTATTGTATATCTAAGCTGGGAACTGAACTTGTGTTAAGGACTCTCCGGTGCTGGTTCAGGTTTTTAGCTGTCACTGCTCTGGGGTGCCGGCCAGAGCACCACTTGAGGCCCGGACAGATAACTGGACCGATGGAAACCAACAGTTGCACACCGGTTGCTAACACATTCACTGAACCCCGACAACAACAATACCAAGCATTAAGAGAGCGGGCTCAATCTTCAAAGCACATACAATGTCATAAAACGTAGGGACGCCACAAGGCACGTCATGCAAAACATAAAGGAAAAGAATGCAGGTGACATCCTAAAGCACGCTGGTCATACAAGCATAAAGGAATACAGGGTGCATCATAAAGCACGATTATTATGGCAAGACGGGAGCTGACTACTAACTCATGGGAACACAGAAATTACGGGCCTTTTGTACAGTTAGGTTGTCAAAAAGTAACCAATACAAAGCAATACAAAGGGGGAAATTACATAAATACAGTAGAAAATTGCCTCTCTTCGTAAAACCTTTAGAATGGTCATAATCTTTATTCGAAATAAATGAGGTTTGACACTTGCACTTGGAAAGTAACAAAGTACGAAAGTAAAAGTGCTATAGGCATCTGTACATTTTATAGTGGATACTTTTTACTTCTACTTCACTACATCTGATTTAGTCCTGGTTTTGTCCCAAATTTGATGTGGTGAATGTGCAAGTGTGAACGCCCCAAGACAACATATTTACTTGTTGAAAATTACATTATGTTTAAGAAAATCGTTTTTTTAATCATCATTGTGGAGTCTCGAGCCTTTCTCTTAGTATCAAAATCGAGTTTTAAGTTTTGGTATTGTGACAACACTAGTGAAGGGGCCCCACTTGATCCCAAATCTACTACCTCAAACCCACATACCCTTCAAGACACTTTAAGCTTTTGTTTTTGTTGCCGCTCACTCTATGTAATCAGCTTGATACCCTGAAAACCGCACAATTCACCAATTTCCACGCTCATGTGCCATACAAAACCAACACCAACCGTTGCTTTCAGGCATTTGCTGTTCCTGTCTCGGCCTGTGTGCGTACCTCCAGAACTCAAGTTAGTTATGGTGCAGTCGATGCAGCAGTGGATTTGTGGTGACGTGGTTGCAGTATTTAATTACACACAAACCGTTAGGACAGACAGGCATGGGGGAAGTGAAGAGCACACGCCGGGATCACGCTGAGATCAGGCTGGGTGCGTTTTAAGTGGAAACACATTTGTCCGACCAGGAATTACATGGAATCACTGGATGGAGATGGTTTAAACCCCTCATCACAGGCGTTTTGACTGGGATCACTTACTGAGACAAGAAAGAAATGTGAACAGTCAGATTATGGCAGGATGTAAATGGATCAAAAGATTGTCTAAACTGTGCAAAGTTGGAGTCATACACCTGCTGGATGTATCAATAACATGCTAAAACTAAGATCGCTTACTCCAGAGTCAAGGAACAATAAAAATGTGCTTGTTACTAAAAACACAGTTAATGATGTATTGGACTTAGTTTTGTCTTCCAGTTTTGTAAACTAGTGTTGTCACAATACTAGTTTAAAATTAGATTTCAATACTATGGAAAATAATAATTATATTTTGTTCTAAATACCCATTTTGATACCACAATGTTTATCAAAAAGGCTCTTTTTGTTGGTTTTGGACATTTTCAACACAAAATAATTACTTTTTATACTTTTTTATATGACCATGTTGTGTTGTATTAGCTCTGATGAATCATTCTAAATCAGTTCAGGAAAGGTCCAGTTCTGTTTGTATTTTTTTTATTGATGCTCGCTTAAATTAGTATCTAGTTTTGACACTAGTTTTAAGATCGATTAGTGTCTGATTTTCAATACTTTTTGGCAACCCTAGAACCATTATTCCACGTCCAGGTTTTTTAAAGCGCTAAAGGCTTGATTAACAAATTACCTGACATCTGACATTTCTTGCAGGTTCATGAAGTAACTTTATCCAAGTTAGACTCTGCTTAAAGGCGCGTTGTGTGTTTTGAACTTTTCTGGCTGAAATGTTCCTCAGTACACTAACTCAATCTTGCATTTGTTCAATAAATGTGTTTTTTATTGCTACAAAAAGGTTACTTTGGGCAGATTAAACTTATCCATGTCCATGCACTGTTCACTTTTAAGATATTGCACAGTTTATTTAGTGAATGAAGGCGCACAGTTTAACGATTATTCACGATTACTGAGAACATCGCCAAACAACCGTAAAATCTTAAATTCTCTAATGTGACAAAAATAATCAAAAAAAAAACAAAAAACTAGTTGGACTACAGATTGAAATAAATGCAGAGGACAAATTTACCCACTGGACAATACAGTCTATCTCAACCTCAAACTTAACCTTAAAAATACTTAATTTTGCAGCTAAAACAGTTATGATTATTATGTTTTTGTACATACGATTATGTGTCCTGAATAATCACTATTATGGATTAACCGCTTTCTCTTGCGTCCTTTCTCTTGACGTCCCTGAAACAGACACGTGTGAACATTAGCTTTGATTTTGACCCTCTTAAATTCAAACTGTTGCATCTTTAAAGAGAGTGTTTTTTGTGTATTGCCTTCAGTGACCTCTCCGGTCTTAAAAGGAGTTGTGTGGAAACTCAGACGGCCCTGGAAAAGCAAACAGATCCGGGAGACCCTGGTCCTAAACACGCACACCTTTCTGGCGTGCATATAAAGAACATTTACACACACAGAAGGCCATCGTGTCTTTCTCACTAGCCAGAAGAGGCAACAGTATAAAGTATAATCCCTTGTTGTATTATTCATGATGCGGCAGTTCTTCCCGGTCATAAAACACGCCCTATGATAGATAGAAGAGTTGAACCTGCTCGACTCTAAGGGCTCAGTGTGTGTAATGGGTGGAGTAAGTAAACACGGCTAAATACACAAAGAAACTCTCAAACTAACTCGGTTCCCATACTTCACCTTCACAAATATTATTTAAACTGGACTGATTGCACTGAAAAGACAGGCCAGGATCCAGAAGTTTATTTGAAATCATATTTTGTGGGGTTTTTTCAGATGTTAAAACTTGAGATAGATTTGTGTCATGTAAATAGAAAAAAAAAAGAATAGAACAGTCTTATTTTTTTATGTTTTGCAGAACAGTATGAAATCGTCAGGGTTTTAAAACTATGTTTAATCAGAATTATGTTGCTAATGAATTGCTCTTCGGGTTGGTAAGACAAGTTTATTTGTAGAGCACAATTTGTACATAATAAAATTTACTTTAAAAGAGAAGAGCGTAGATAAAATCCCCATAAACCCTAACAAAAGAGAACATTTAACACAGCTCTTTATTTACATACAGTACCACAAAACGAAATGATCTTCCACTGACGATGATTAGAAGAAAGACTACTGCTTTCTGAAATGCAAAGTAGTAATGTAATAAGCTTAGAGAAGATAATGGCTTTATTGTCTTGTTCCCATGAGTGAATTTGTCTTGGGACAAAGGGTCACATGCTTTAACACACATCAGTGTAGACACTTTACAATCAACATCCTCCATTGAACAAGAATACAAGACCAAGACAACAGCGAGCAGCATATACACCATAACGAGGCCTTTAAATCACTATAAGCAGACACAGTATACATGCACAGTATAATGTTAATTGATCAATGACTGAAACCATCTTGAACTGAATCCTAGTGATTATGTCTTTGTCAAATGAATATATCTTGTAAATAGAGGTGGGCAATATTTGGCATTTAGATAATATCATGAATGTTGTTTTGAAGCTACATTTTATTATCGAGTATATTGTAAAAACTGCTCCAACAAGAGATGATTAAACATTAAAATGTATAAGTAATGTCATAAACTTGTGTAAGGGGGATATTTCTGCACTTTTGGGGTTCATTTTACAGCCATTTCTGATGATTAAACCTCAAACCTTATGTTTAAAGACATGTTTTAACACATTTCTGTTGGATTAACATATTATTGTCTGAATATTTTTTATCTGAATACTCCCCAAAAAATATCGAGATGCTTATTTATGCCAGTATCGCTTTGCCCCTCTATGAATGTGGTCTGTTCTGATTAGCAATCTTCAATACTCCACTTACAAAAGGAAATGTTGACCATATTTAATGTTTTTTCTGTTAAAGGAATGCATACATAGTAATAGATCATCTTAAACTCTAAAGTATTTGCTTTGAATCAACATAAAATAGCATGTATGGCCTTCTATTATTCGATTAGACATTTGACGTCACAGGAACGTTCTGCCCTTTTCAGAGCATCTTAACTCAATTTCTTCATTAGTCGATTAACCTGATTTTGAATGTCATCCGGAAAGGCTTTTCCATGACTTTGCACTTCAGAACTACATTTAGTGTAGTCCTAAACTGTTAGCCAAGTTTCCCTAGAGCGAAAGTAAAATGAGGTGAATGGAAAAGTTGCTGCAGCATAAATAAGTGCTTGTTGATGAGTGTTTTCCGCCGTAAGTGGATTGCCAAACGTCTTAACCTGTTTAAAAGTGGGCCAGTGATTTACGGTACGATTCTTGCACGCGCTTTGATGTCGTGCCCTCTTTTCCTCTCGCTCTCATCTCTGTGAAACTGATAGTATCGTTTTTTCAAAAGGCCTGGATGCACACATTGATGTTCCTGTTTGTGTTTTGGCCTGAGACAGTTTGTGTGTGTCGCCCGGAGTGGGAAGAGCAGTCAAACAATTGTAGCAAAGTAAGAATAAGATTAGTTCACAATAATGTTACCCAACAAACAACAACAATTGTATCTGAATTTTAATTTATTATGATCTCGATAACAATATGCAGACAATATTTTAACAATGCATCAGGAATGTGCTACAATCTGCCTGTAAAGTTCTTTGTTGAGCTTCAAAACATAAAAGAACCATAAAGTTAACAACAAAAGTGAATAAAGCTCAAGATCATTCTAAACCTGTTGAGGAAAGGTCACATTTTTTCCCTTTTATGTGATTATTTTTAGTATCGATACTTCAAATAAGTAAGTATCTATTTTCGACACTAGTTTTGGTATCAATTAGTGTCCGATTTCCGATACTTTTGACAACTCTAATACAAGTGTCGGACCTTAAAACCCAACACCAACTACTGTTTTTCCACGCACTGCAACAAAAATGTAACCAAATACCAGCTGTTGTAGTCCCACCTTTAAACGTCTGGCAAAACTATAACTCATCGGCATGATAATCCATTTGTAGCTTGCAGATTAATCAAACAAAACCTTTATTCAAAACTCAATTACACTGCCAAACGAATTAGTGAAGTATAGGAGTAAAAATATGGCGAAAACTGTGTAGAGAAGTTCAATTTTATAAAGTTGTTCAAGCATTTATTGAAGTTTTCTGAGCGTTTCCAACATTGATTACATTTAGTACTGAAGTGCAATTGTACTGGCGTTTAATGCAAGTTTCATTCATTTTAAAAGTCTCCCCTGTGTTCCTCCAAGTTCCACTCCCCCACTTGGCCCCGCCCTCTGTCAGGGGCTTGTCTCTCTCTCACACTGGAATGTGTTTGTGTTTGCGCTTGTCTGCAGCTTTGTCAGCGACACACACACATGCTCCAACACTCAGCAGCTTGTTAGATTTCAGCTGCTCCTGCAAATGAGGCAAAAATACTGTTGTCTGGGTTCAAAAGAAACGTGGAGAGACGTAGTCAGAGCTGAATTACAAAACACTTACCAGAGAGGGCAGACTCCCGTTAATTGTAGCGTGTTTGTTCATTTAATGTGCCCCTTATGGCTTAATATTATCTGAGCCTTTCTTAAAATGGAATTGACCGATAAAGTGGTTATTTTGAGCAATTGTTCATGAGAAGTAATCTAAAGTAGGGTTAAATTAAAACAATAATTAGTTTGGATTGATATTGTTAAAATAGCTGTTGAAATTAGAATATTGAGTGCCGGTATATTAGGGCAGCAACTAATGATTATTTTGCTCATCAATTATTCTTTTGATGAATCCATTAGTCGTTTGGGTTGCATACGTTCCTGCTCTGTCGGAGTCATAAAACCTCTCTCAGCACATGACATGTTTTGAAATCTGTGTAAAGATCAGAAAATTACAATTCAATGACTGACTAATGTTGGTGACTTTTATTCAGATAATCGAATACTCTTGTTGCAGTCCTCCCTGTATTTTATCTATTATGAACAAGGGTTTAAATAGCTACACAGCGCTAATCAAAAGCAGTAAATACAAAACAAACTTGCAGTGTAATCCTTCAAATAAGTGTACACAGTGTAGGGCTGGGGCAATATGTTGATAAAAATGTAATCGCGATCTCATCCTTGGGACGATCTGCTGTTTCTGGTGAAATCGTCGTATCGTGAGTCACTTGTTTTCTGTTTGATGCAGCTCTACGTTCAAACACAGACATTTATCCTAACCAGCGGCTCCTGTTGGTCAGCCTCTGTCACGCTCTGAGGGACTGACTGGTAGATTTAACCAATCAGATGCAAAGCAGATGACTCAAGTTACCTATTCAAGGCAATATAAAGACACTAAATGTACATAAACCGTGATCTGACTCCCAAGAAAATCGGAATATACATGTTTTGTCATTTGGTCCATCACTATACAGTGTTATATTGCCCTTTGCCACCAAGATTTCAACTTAGAAAATGCTTTGAATTTCATACAAACTAAAACAACAACTGAAATTGGGTCGTCACCTGTTCAAGGGCACCAGTTAGACACATGATGAGTAGGAAAGCCACAGCACATTTAAGACTCAGACCAGAGCCTGTAACAGTTGGGCTCTCTGGAATCCCACTGTGGTTTTGTGGAGGGAAGGAGCTCTTTTAGGGTCATATGGACGGCACATGCGGACACGGCCAAACAACGCAGACAAGACACCCTCAACTTAAGTCTCGCTTTTGTTGATAAAATCTCCACAGCACATCCACGACTTGGGACCTCTTCCTGGAAACAAAATAAACGGTTCAAGGTAAAGACTAAAAATAAAACATAAACACTGCAATGGGGTTTAACAATCCTTTCACAACCACCATTGCTTCACGCCTTCATCTGTGTTTTCGCAGACTCCCCGTTTCACATATGAAACCACCGTCTGCCTGCGCCCTCCCTTTGAAAATGCTGATGTTTTGGTTTTGTGTCTGTGTTCTGTTTGTGTTCAAATTGGGAAAACGTAAATCTTCACGCATGTGCACGGTCAGCCACAGACACAGGCCCGCCGTGATAAGACGTGACACTTAGTTTGTCTTTGGAGGATAAGTTGTTGCTTTGTTCAGTCGCACCACATCCGTCCACAATGGTGTTCGCTTGTGGAAAAGCGGTCGCGTTTGGTGACAAGATAAGTGTCCGTTCGGTACATCACGGGCTGTACGGAACAAGATTGTGCTGAAAAGTGATACGAAAGTCAAACTGAAGAGGCAGACATTTATTTTTAACCATATTCTTTCTTATTCTTTCAATCTTTATGAAACTTTCTACTGCATGGCCTTTCTAGTGAAGAGTCCGCCTCCTTATTTTCTTGGAGATGTTATTGCTTCGATTAGACGTTCCACAGTACGGCATTAAACATATCTAGCTCCATGGAGAAAAGCAGGCCAAGTTATGGGGCAGATCTGTAGAAAGCTGAGACCGCCTACATAAAGAAAGTAAGTTGTGTAGGAGTTTTTTGCAATAAAAACACCCGTATTTGAATAAATGTAATAAAGATAAATACGTTTAATGCCATACTCTGCAACAAGCAATAGCATCTACCTAGAAACAATGGTAGGAGGCAAAGATCCTACCATAAAAGTTACATGGCAACTCTGAGGACACAGGTCAGAGCATTTTACATCCATTAGTGTCATTTTTAAAGGTGGCTTAGCACTGACACTTTTCGTCTGCAATGGAAACACAAACTTTAAATGGGCTTCTTGCCAGATCCTGACACCTTCGGCCTCCGCACATTGCACACGGAAATGAATAAATTGGAGGATTTGTGTGTCCATTCATTAGCGTTGGCCTGATTTGTGCGCGCGTGTGGGCTCGTCTCCCTGTCACGAGTCTGAATTAGAGCTCTTTGTCCGCCTGTAACACATCTGTTGTTGTGACTGTCCCTTGGCCATCTGTGTGTTCGGACTGGTCACTGACACGGCAGGACACATCCATTCCAGTGACAAGATTTCACTGAGACTTTGAGGGCTGCAAGATGAACCGCGCTCGAATCGAAATCCCAATTCAGATGCAATTTCGCGAAGGCTGCAATTACTGTTTGTAGCAACAAAAAAAATAGGGCTGTCGTCGATTCATGAAGAAAGTATCTCTATGATCTGACTATGTATTAGACCAAACTGACAAGACTACTGCATGGAAAAAGTACTTGAAAACAATGTATTTATCTGTAAAATGGCAAATTAATCTCGTATTTCGCTCCCAAATCTTATAACTGACACAAAACCTTGTCTGTTTCGCTGTTGTCCCATTTGCAACCTTAAATTTGATATAAAAAAACAAATGGTTGACTAAAAACCACTAACAGATTAATCGACTAAATGACTGCAGGCTTACAGTACTAGTAACTAAGTAGTAACATTTCCACAATATCCAGCGTCCGTGAAGTGCTAACATTGTATCTTAGAGACTCCTAAATATGTTCTGAAATGCATGGGATTCATTTATTAGTTGGAGATCGTATTTTAAGTTTTCTGGCCATCTTTAATTCCTCTGGATGAGTTCATATTGTGCATTGTGGACAAAATCCTCATGTAAAAACATAAATTCACAATCGCAATTAAAATCCGAAAAGTCCCCATCACATATTCATCCAAAACAGTTAAGTCATAGTATTGTTGATATAACTGGCCAACTGCGGAGAACAGAGAAAGAATGCAAGAATCAAAGAAAGTCTGTAAAGTATGAAAAATGGATTTGTTCTGTCCAATTTATGTACTTGATGATCTGTTATGTGCGTCATGTTCCAGGAGCATATTAGTGGAGAATGCTAAATTAAACCAGTAGCTTGTTTTGCAAAAGTTCTACAGGAACGACCGCATTCAAGCGACGCTGCAAACTCTTCCGCGGTCCGCACCTCTGTCAAAAGTTCAGCGATTGCACGTTCATCAAACTTTCTTTCCGAGTAAAACTGATGGGATTATTAACCGTGTGAGGATTAGACCTTTGTTCCAGCTTTACGCCCTGTACAAGTGTGACTAAAGGGGAAGTCCACAGCATTACTTCCCATGTGTTTTACATTAAGGCCACACTTTACAGTCCATGTGCACATATATATACATACGCACGTGTCTGGCCTCGGCGCTTCTGTTAAAGAGGTGTTGTTCAAGGCATCCTCTGAGGTAATTAAATACACCAAGTGAACTCCAGTTGAGCATAAACTATGGCAGGGGTCTACGGGGTTAACGCACCTTACTGCCATTAATCAAAGCCACTAACAAATCCATGCTTTGTCCTTTCCAATGAGGAGGAAAGAGTTAGTTGTAGCTGCCATTCCTGGACAGAAGGCGCCTTTCAGAGCTCGGCAAGGTGTTAAGAAGAGGCGTGGCCACAGCGGGTGAGGGGCAGGGAGACAGTAGTTCATACAGCACACGCACAGTCGAGGAGCGCTTTAACTCTTATGATTCATTGCATATAGACACAGCATAATGAAAATGTTCAGTCGCTCATCAAAGTCATAGTTGTTTCGGGATTAAAATACGACTGGTGAGCGCTTTTAGGGATCTACAAAAATAGCGTACATGTGGTCTTCGCAGATGAGGCCACGCAACATGGAAGAGAGGAAAAAATGACTTGCAAAGCGAAGCAAAAAGTGTAGAAAGCAGTCAAAATTAAAGCATCGATACACTCCGTAAATGTTAAATGTTCTTTATTTTACATGGACAGCATAAGCGTTTTAACACTGTCCATGTCAAATTATGGACTTTTAGATCTTGTCCACAATTACAGAGACCCCCGGATGCTTTCATTTTGACAGCTTTCTACATTTTACTTTGCAAGTCGTTTTTCCCTCCACTCATTGTCGGGTTGTGAGATGAATCAATACCCAGAAACTAGATATTCAAGTATCAATACTGAAACAGCGAGAGATAAATAGGACAGAATTGGACCTTTGCGGAATAGTTTCAGAATAGTTTTTTCATCTATCAGCATTTATATAGGACAATATGGGACTATTAGAGAAACTACTATCATTATTTGTTGAAAATGACATTCTGTTGTATAATGTATGGTCTTTGTGGTATCAAAATCAGTATCAAGTATCAAGCCTGTTCCTTAGTATCAATTTCATAATGTCACAATATCTCATTTTAGTAGATTATTGTGAGAAGAAACGTTTCACAATTATTCATGATTGTTGGCACTTTCAACAAACAACTGTGAAATCCTTAATCTGTTTTCTTTCACAAGTCTAGCTTTATAAAATCAAACTTTCTGAATGAAAAAGTCATGATAAAGTCACATAAATAGCCAGATAAAAAGTACTTTACTTGTAGTTTTGACTTTTTTGGAGCATAGCATTGAACTGTAATTACTCATTGTTAATGCATATGATTTTTTTAGTTCTTACAATTATCTTGTGACTTGATTTGATTCAGCGAATAATCTTCACATCCCTAGCGACAATCATAGGACTTGTCTCAGTGATATTTAACATCACAAAAATGTCAGGCTAACAATACACAGAATAGTTAATTCTCCAGTGCACGTGAAGCTTTGCGCATGCACAGACAACGCCGGGAGTGTATCCATCCTCATCATCATCGTCTGAATCAAAGGTGATCCACCCAAACATTTTGACAGACTTTTCAGATTGTTATTGTAATGTTCTGGGAGAGATTTGTTTGTTTTGCTCTATCTCCAGGCTGGATCCCGAAGCATATGACCTCACCCTGCTCGGAACAGAGGAAAGACCCACATGGGGGGGACACAACTTTGCTCTGATAACATTGTAATTCTGTCCTCTGACAAAGATAACTGTGCCTCTGTGTCACGTCTGCAAACACCAAATGGCAATCAAAAGTCACTCAAAATGGAGACACTTCTGATAGCGCAGAGGCAGACGAAAACTCAAAGAAATGTTTTTGTTTTTTTTATAAGACGCTGGTGTGATTGTGAGTGCCAGAAAAAGCATGTCGGGAAGACCGATGCGGACATGAGGGGCTCGTGACAGGAAGGGAAGGGGAGGGGATTAGCCGTCATCATGCAACAGGAGACCGCTATCATGTCAAGCAGCTTCTGTTAGGCTAGACAAACGTTTCCATCCCAAGAGCTCCATAACTCTGGCCCTCTTCCTCCGCTAACCCACGTGCGTCCCTCGCTGCGATGTGTGCGCGCAGGTCTTGAAATGCCATCATCGGCTTGAGCCATCAGTTTAGCCAAAAACAGAGATTTACACGTTTCTACATATTTGTTTTTATAGCTTTTGCTCTTGCCATTGAGGCTTATGTATTTCAACACGTGAGATGTTTACCAGACTGTTGCAGGTTGAGCAGAAGTAATGCCTTGTGTAGACATGATTACATTACAAAACCTTGTAAGTTTGATGAGTGATTTTAGTGCAATAGTTTTCCTGATATGGCAATGCTCTTCGGCCACTCACCGACAGAGCACATTTTGTCATCTGGTTGGTTTAGCAAAAAACAAACTCATTTCTCACAGTGATCCGCTTCGGAATTCTTAACCGAGACGTCCAGAGCCAGTCCTCTGTCAGTAAAAGGATGTGTGGTTTGGATGTCAAAGCTGAATCAAAAAATCATGATCAATCAGTACATGAAATTACATATTTTTATTCATTTTTTGCAATATCATCCAAGTTTAGGCGGTGTTCACTTTTGCGCATTCACCACTAGTTAGAGCTAGATCCAAAACTAAACTTGGACTAGATCAGGACCAAACCAGATCCACATCAGGACTAAAATGGGCTCAATTCAGAACCGCCACTTGCACCTGCAAAAGTACAGTTTTCCATTTTTAATTCAGGTTATTCTAAGTTTTGAATTTCGAATCGTTTCACCATTTCCATATGTTCCGAAGAGTTGAAACCGTGCCGTGCTTTCTGGGCAGCGGGCTGAATGAATGAGAATAACATGCCTGCTAGCAAAGCCACTGGGGAAATAGAAGAGAGATGAACCTGCCTCGCGGTTCCTGGCTCCCGTGCACCGCTGCTCATAGGCTGTAATTACCCTTTGGTCGACTCTCGTTTGTAGCTATTGAGCCGAGAGGTCAGCAGTTATCCGACTAGCACAATCAGGTCAAGTGCTATTCGCGCCCTACAAATCACTGGTGCATCTTTCAGTGGCGGATGAAGTGCTTTGTTACTTAAGTAAAAGTGTGGATACAGGAGCAAACAAATACTTGTTTAGTATCACATGAAATAATCTACCCATTTGATACATTTAGAGTAAACAGTAAAATTCTTGATAGAGAAGGAGGAACGTGTTCTCATGAATTTTAGTTTCCTGGACTTGAACTCAAAATCTTTGGGCAAAATGTCATCATAAATGTGCTTAAAACATCAATAAAATATAACAAAAGTACGTTCTACTTTTCAGTCCAGTTAAAAGAAATGTAGTGGAGTAGAAAGTACCGATAGCTGCTTTCAAATGTAGTGAGGTAAAAGTATCTAAGGCAAAATGTACTCAAGTAAAATCAATAAATAATGGTTGGATATCTGTTCTTAAGGAGAGTGCTTTTGTTTTTGTACTTCAGATAGCATTGAAAAAAAACAAAACACTTAAGATCTTTTCTTCGTCAAGTCTGCAACGTCGATGCCAAATTTTCATTCATCCTTTTTCTTCTTGTGCAGTGGTTGGGCAATGCATGATCCAAACCCACCAGGAGGTTAGGTTTTTGAATTTGCACTAATCTGTTGAGCGAAGATTCACCTGGCGTTCACCGAGGGGACGACGCACATTTCCGTCTTGAAAGAAGATGTTACCTCAATTTTCCTCTGCCCATGACATTCAAATTGTGTTTAATCCAATTCATTCATTTTTTTTCCTTCCACGATCATCTTTCCCCTTTGGTTGAAACAAGAGAATTTGAGTATGGCTTATGGCATAGAAATGTAGCGATTTGACTTGGGTTTAACATCTTGGCAGAAAAGATAATTGAATCTTCCCATGAGCTCTTCCTCACTGTCCAGCGAACCACTTGCGGTCGCTGTCTTTCCTTGGGTAGCTGTTTACGTTGGATAAGAATGAGGATTTCAAAGCATCCATGATAGAAAAATGATGACAGATTAGACCAAAACGACAACACTACAACAGTTTGCCTTTGGGAAGTAAAGACACCCATTTGTCAGTGGCTTGTTTGAACAGGAGCAGAGGCAGCGTGCAAGAATAGGCCTTTCCCCACCAATCTGCCCCTTCCAAAAACATTGTCTCGAACACGCGCCCACGCCCTTGCGCTCCTTTTAGGCTGCAAAAATGCTGCTGCCGGTGCAAGACTATGGGAATGAGGAGAAGGGGGTTGTATGTTTAGTGTGTGTGGTCAGGATGTGGCTAGCACCTCTCGCTCGGAGTGATTTACTAACAAGGCCCGATGGTCGGTTAGACACTCAGCACATATTCCAGCTTTTGTGAAACTTTTCCGTAGTAGCCCATTTTGTGATTTCCTTCTCTTTTAACCAATCTGAAATTATGTATCCTGTGTGTGGTTTCCTATTGTCTCCTGCCAAGCCATGGTTTATAAATTGTGTTGATACTCGATCTGGTTACAGAAGAATGTAACTTTAATGTTTGAAATATACAGTAAGTCGTCACTTATTCAGCCGTTGAAGCATGTTAGTTAAAAGTTGTTATAGAAGTACGCTAAATAAAATCAAAACTTAGAGCTGCATTCACTGATTTTCAATCTGCAAAAGGAGGGGGTATATATTTAAATCTTAATTGTTCTCTCACAAACCCTTACGTGCTTTTTAATATTCAAATGTGCAGCTGTGATGTTCTCGAGTCACTGGCATACATTTTTCACTCTAAAGTACTAGTTTAAGGGAGTACGGACTTACTATATGGACAAGTAAGCAGGCGTTTTGGGGCTGATTGGACAGTTTAATTTGCCTTTCACTTATAAAGATGCTGTTTAATCATACTTCTCGATATACACAGTACAGTTTTTGGCACTTTTGCTAATAATTTTGGGAGCTTTTGCCAGCACAACACATCCTTTTATTCAATTGATTGATGGGGCCATGTCTCTGGTCAACCAAGAACTTCTTAAATCGACTGCAGTTTATTACCTTTATTGTTACTTCTTCGACATAGTTATTTGAGAACTGCAGTCCCATCCAAATGTCATGTTACTCCATACTTTATATGCTCGCCGATGTAAGTTCCCTTGCTCCACAGTACTTTATAGGTCTTCCTTGGTAATTCAGGAAGCAATGCATTAACAGACACTCTGAGGATTGAGCAGTGGTTGTGGAAGTCTCTCAGAGTGCTTTTTCAAAATGCTGCGCTTGTTAAAAAGCCTTGCTTTTATGGGAAAGAAATAATCAGAAGAAACATTTGATTTGACATCTTAAAGTGGAGCTGGGCGACGTGTGCATTTATTTTTGTGTGTCATATTGATCAGTAACAATTCTTATTTGATTATTTCCTCTTACTAAAAACAACAAAATGGACTTAACTGACATTTAAAACAAAAATAATCAAATTTATTCCTCCAAAGTCTGACTAACTACTACATTACACTACACTCTTAATGACAGAGAATTGGCTGTGGATCTGTCCATTAAAAAGACCCAAGTTGCTCATTGACGATTAGAATATGACTGAATTAACTGCCACTAAAATCTCAAAACATCTTTATTTTTCCATCTGCTTTGCTCCAGTGGGTGGTCTTCTCCTCCGCACAGAATCCAGGAACCAGTTACGACCCCATATGCCCACATGCGGCGTCAAACCTAAATACAAGGACATTAAAGCTGTCCGTGAAAAGATTACTGCTGAATAAAATACGATGGCATTCAGTGTGTCATCGCTCTGACCCCGGGCACCTGCAGAAGACAACAGCTGCGGAAAAAACAAACAGGCCTGCAAGTACATATGCACATGCTCTCCACACCTCCCACCATTTTATTTGCGCCGCTGCTGTGCCTGCGCCGAGGAATGTGCAAGCAGGTGCCGTCTAGAGTGATACGCGGAGCTTTTTTCTGCAAATAAGCAAAAAAACAATACCTTGATAAACTGAGACCACTTCAGTAAACAGCCTCATTAGGGCTGTCAAAATGAGCAGATCTAAAACTATTATCAATATTAGAAAAATACATAAACATTATATTGGACCTTTACTGAATAGCAGAAGTAATACAACACCACATAACATTTAATAAAGTACTATTATTTTGAGTTGATAGTACTATTGTCTAAAAAAAGAGTTAACTTTTTTTTTATCATCACTGTGATATGAAAACCGTATCAAGTATTGAGTCTTTTCCTTGGTGTCAAAATTGAACTGGACATTTTTAATCCAGGGACACACTATACAGCATAACAGTATGAACTGAATGTTTTATTCCCTTTCACAAAATTGCAAAAATGAGCCATGTGTGGCACTTGTGATGAAGTGTTTCTGCTTGTAAAACACTACGCTTTTGTGGTCTTTAGTTTCTGATTGACTGTGACGGGCGTTGGATTTGTTGGAGACTAAAAATAATTGGTCTTTTGATTATAGATCACAGGAATAGTTCTGTTTTTCCTTGGTGCTTATTGCATCAGGGTTCTTGGTCCAAACGTGTCAGTAGATTTTTAAATGATTTCGCTATTTGTCTTTCCACTCTCAAGTTTGGATAAAAAAATATAGCTAAAAATGAAATTAAAATAGTCCCTAATTTGATCATTATTACAAATTGAACCTAATTAATTTAATATTTAGACATGGGATGAAAGGTTAGCTAGAAAGCATGTTTTTGTGAAACAGTAAAACAATCTCAAACTAACATGCCAAGACAGTAGCCTACTTTGCTGCCCCTAAATACAGTCCAAGCCCCTTTAATTAGCACAGCTTTCAACAGGCCTCTCATATTGTAGGTTAAAGCTGCAACAGTGCTCATCTGTGCTCCTTTAACACAGTTGTTACATGAAAGGTGTTGAAGTGTGCGTCTGGCTGCACCATAATAAAACCCTTTGTTCGTTTTTAGTGTCCCAACTGGGCACACATTTACAGACACTGGGGCGGGTGGCATCATGCATGTATAGTAAGCGCTGCATTGTCAATGTGAAGGGTTCAAAGGGCAAACGTGGACGCTCCCTCCGAGTGGAAAGGTCAGGGGTCGTGCAGCCTGATCAATGGGTTTGACTCGTCTGGTTAGAGGTGGTTTATGTCCCCTCTGGACGTTTGGACACGCCCCGCAGGTTACCAACACACCCAGGTCATCGTCGTGCCCAGACTCGACCTTTGCGCAAAGAATATTCGGTGACAACAGCTCATATTCGGATGATTTGTGAATCCGCTGACATGTGACTGAAAAGGCGCCTAACCCTGCGTGCCCCTTCTCATGCTGTATTCATTTTGGGTGGTCTAAAGAGTTATAGTACGTTTATTGGCACTGATTCGCTGACTAATTGCATGATGTTTTGCCCATTCAGAAAGTACAGGTTACAAAATGGCACCCCTTTCCCGACCCATGCTGCCCTCACCTCTTTTATGGGTTCAACAATGAGTAAATAGTTACAATGGTAAACGGGCCAACCCCACTCATCACTGCACACAAAAGACTGTGGCCTTTCGGACAATGCTCTGTCTGCCTTGCTCTGAAATACTGCTGAGCTGTGGGACCCGTTAAATAATGCAAACACTTTTATATACATCCTTCTACTCATGAGTAATAACAATATGGGCTTACATATTCTTCTTTCTAATGTACGCCAATGTTTAAATTATGTTTAATAAGTTATAAGATAGCTCTCTGTTGTAGAGTTACTCAAACTAAATATGTATATATGTCTTTCCCTAATTTATTTAAAGATGAACCACTGCTGGTGGATTGGAAAAAATATATATATATCTGAAATT
Organism: Chaenogobius annularis; assembly: GCA_015082035.1. Classification (NCBI taxonomy): domain Eukaryota; kingdom Metazoa; phylum Chordata; class Actinopteri; order Gobiiformes; family Gobiidae; genus Chaenogobius; species Chaenogobius annularis. Next base: position 1,741,615 of record BJKM01000043.1, read on the forward strand.
TGGAGGTATATACATTTGAAATGTCTTCTGTAGTTGACTGACATCAGTTGTAAGAAAAATAAATGCATAAAATTGTCTGCATATTAGATACAAAATACAGATATACAGAGGAAATTGTGGATGTCATGTTTAATATTTGAGTAAGCTATAGATTTGTCTGAAAAATGTAGTTCAAATTTTGACTTGAATTTTTTTAGTTTAAACTTAAACAAATTTGGAAAATAATTAGTAATTACTATCTTTGATCTGCTAAAATCTTGATAAGTATAAGGTTGTAACATTGTGTGTGAAGGTGTTACTGTAAGGGCTGGTCTTTATATATATCTAGGAGAGAAAAGCCATTTAAAGTTACAATGTCCCATATAAATCTATGGATCCAAGTGGATTAAATGATTTATCATTCGGTGCAGATTGGGCAATGTTGTTGTTTCCACGTGAACGCGTATCCGTTGAGAGAGCACACTGATTACCCTGTAGCATCACCCCTTAAAACAATGTACAGTTAGTTTTTGCTCTCAAACACATGATCGTTCTCTAGCTGTATTTGTGATGCACTCCTGGTTTACCCTAGTTTCTCTCATCTTTGACTCTCATATGCATCGTGTTGTGCCCACACTTCTGCTTAACGTGGAATGTTAATCAGGAGAAAGCCGCTTTAGATTTACAAAGGGGAATTTGGATCCAGTCCTTTGAAACGTTAAACTAAGCCTCTCTATCCCAACTATTGCTGTACTTTGGGAACTACAGACAAAGTGGTCATATTTGAGTATGACTTGCCACTGAGTATGAGTTACAGAGCGTGTGACTTTGAAGGACGACAGTGCTCATTCTGTTTACAGTGTTTCCCATTGGTCCTCGCGATATTTGTTTCACAAACGCTTGAGAATCCATCTGGTCGGTCTTGCGTTGTTCGGTTTGATCTCAGCCGCTGTGGGCCTGACCAATCACAGCCCACTATTGTAGTTTGGGCCGAAGTCAAAAGGAAGTCTAAACAAACGACACCGACAGATGTACTTTGGTCTATTTGAGCAGATTCACAGACTTTTGTTTTGAAAAATGTGCTGTGTGTATTGGAGGACACGGAAGAAGTCTGTGTTTTTCGCTGACTGGATTTAACAAGTTTGATTTCTTGACTAGTTAATGTTGTGACGCTTTGACCAATCAGATTCAAATATTCGTCATGACATTACACCTTTTTCCCGACTGCTTTTGCCGAGAGCCTGTCCAGATTAGTATTGTGTAGAACTTAATTCAGAGTCATACACAAATCCAGAGCCAGGTTATTGGTGACCCCCCCATCAACAAATGTTTACCCCCTGAAGCTACCTGGATGAGTGGTGAAACATATTCGCTCTAAAAATTTTGTCCAGTTCAATTTAATCTTGTTTTGTTATGGGCCTTTCCTGGACGGCTGAGGGATTACACAGATTTCAGTTCTTTCCTTGATCCCCCTCAAAAAATAAAAATTCGACAATTTAAAACAAAGTCAGGATTACAGCCGAGCTAATAATGCATGTGTAGCTAATTATGTAGTAGTGGGCAATACTGTATATGCAAATGCAAATTGTTGTTTTGAAGATGTTTTTTAAATGTATTTTTTGTTACTTAGACCCGTTTGCAGGCTTGAAAATCGCTTTCAAGACTTGTCTAAAGCCGTTACTAAATTTATCGCATCCAATGTCATTTCAGACTCCAAGGACCATTTTTTATGGTAAGCCGTGCGCCCTATAGCCAGAGCTCTGTAGTACCACCCCTCCACAATTAACCCTTCGATTTAACGCTGAATCCGTCTTTGTGTGCGCGCTCAGCTCGTGTATGTGGCAGAATCTGGGGTTCAGGTTAAGGTAAATTCGGTGTGGCGTCCAAGCTGACTGACTGTGTGTTTTTGTTCCCTCGACATTGGGCTGGAGAGAAAACGAGCTGATCACACACACAGAAATGGAGTAATTAGTGCGCGGACACACAACGGTCTTTGTGCTTTGCCAAGCTGAAACTTCTGAAGTGCGGTTTGTTATCGATGTGAATAGAAGGCAGCACTGTTCCTGATGTTTGCGGACAAATAAAAAAGCGGACCCCCTATATACTTTGACTAATAAGGACATTTAAAGCTGCACTATGTGAGTTTTCCAGAGATGTTATTGCTTTGCCTTTGCTATAATATATACAATATGGCTTTAAACTAAGCTATCTCCATTAAGAAAAGCCGGAGACGCCATTAGGCTAAGTTACAGGTCAGAACTGTGGAATTCATATTTTTGATACAAACTAAAAACATTTTTTAGTAGTCGACTAGTCAGACAATTATTTCTAATGTACATTGAGACATTTTAAATACAATATCAACCAAAAAAGGTTGAAAAATATGGTGACTGACGACTTCTGGATCGAGAATATTTATGAATAAAGTGTATTATTGATGAAAATTGGAACATTTTGGTTTAATAATGCCGCCGTCTTTGTTATAAAACATGCTTTTCGTTTGTGTTTTATTGTTCAAATACTTCCATTACAAGGATGAAATTACGATTATTCTATACATCGGTGTAATCCCTCATTCGTCCAGGAGTGTTCCATTGTAGAAAAAGATTCAGTTGTAGTCATCTGGACTCTGTTTTAGAAAAAACAAAACGTTTCAACTCTCATCCAAGAATCATTCTCAATCAGAGAAACAAGTCTGAGAACTCTTGTTTATATCCTACTCTGTGAGAGCCCTGCCCACAGGGCGGACCTCCTAGTTAATGGCCCAAATGAAACTGGGATGAGTATTGCCTATTGTTCTCCTGTTCCCTGCCACCTTGAGTGCTTATTCTGTTTGTCAGCATCAGATGATGCCGGCTGGCGTCTCCAGGTGTTTCAGCAGACCATTATAAACAACTGGAAGGTTGAATCTTAAACCTCCATTACGATGTAAGGAAGGATTCTCTTTTTTAACAAATATGGCCTCCTTAACTCCTCTTTCAAACCATCTTTTCTCCCTGCTCAGAATCTCCACCTCACTGTCTTCAATAGAGTGGTTTTGTGGCTTTAAGTTGAAGATGCACAGCGCTCTGGGGTCCTGAACTTGCGTGTCTTCTGTGCTGATAAAGCCCTCTTGTGAAGTGGCTGTTTAGTCTCCTCTATGCACCGCTCTTTACAACTTCCTTCACTTGGTGCAATAACTATGAATACCACTACATTGCTCCGTGTTTCGCTGTCGGAGCGATTCATATCTGGTGACTAGGGTGTGAACCACTATTGTGTAGCGCTCAGTTTGAAAAGTGTTGCCTGGGTTTGAAATAAACAGGGACTTCGTGTTGTCTAAAAATTCGTTGCAGTTTTTCTGACAGTCCTGAGACATAAGGGATAGAGACACCCCTTCTTCTTGGTTCTGTTTCCCTTTTGTCCCTTTGTCCCTTGAGAATGACTCTTGGATGAGAGTTGAAACGTTTTGTTTTTTCTAAAACAGAGTCCAGATGACTACAACTGAATCTTTTTCTACAATTATTCTATAAGGTTGACTATAGATTATCTCCATTGACAGAAACATCTGAAAAGTTACCCAGTGCACCATTAAATCCAGTATTCAGTATTCAGTTGCATATTATAGGTCCACATCTTGGCTTGATCTTGAGTCATGGCGTCGTCTTCTTTATAGTGAAATTGGATATTGTTACAAGGGCGGATTTGAGGTTAGATGTATGTATGAGAGCGTTATTGGATGCTGTGTAATTTAAGAAGAACCTAAAACTATTTCTCATATGGGGATATTTTAGGACTGTACAATGAGCTCGTAAAGTCTAAACATTCGCTCTTGTACCGGGCCTATACTGACCCTGCGCTGGGCTCTCTGTGAAGTGGTTTTTCAGCTGGAGAACAGGAAGGGGGAAGTCAGGCTCTGTTTTTCCAATTTTACCATGTGAAAATGACAGCGTTAAAACTGCAATACTGTATGCAAATATTGGATACACAGATACGTGTTGATATGGCACTTGTTGACAGTAGCAGTGGAATCAAATGTCGCATATTCAGTTGTTTTTTTTCTTAAATTCAAGCCATATGGCAAAGGCTTATGAAGAAATTAATGTATGTTAATGTTTAGTCTGGGCAATGTTTACAAAAAATGTGTCCTGATAATGATAAACAGCTGATGTTATGTCAATCCAAAAGAAACGTGTAAAAACATGTCTTTCAAAGCATTATTGAGACGTAATTTTCAGACAAATTTCAAATGTCTGTCAAATGAATCGCAAAAGGGCAGAATTTTTCCCCGATACTTTTACGTGAAAGTTTACGACATACGTTTTTTCTTTTTCTTTTAAATCATCTCTTTTTGTAGTCTTTTATTTAAGCTATAAGCAATATTAAATTGTTGCATATCTTCGAAACAACATTCAGTTATTATCTAAATTTCGATATATTGATCTATCTTGGCTTGTAGTGTAGAGCAGAAGTCTGACTTTGGAGGAATACATTTGAATATTTTTGTGTCACATTCTACAGAATAAACTGAACAAAAAGTCACATTTATGAAAATTCATACTGAAAGCAATTAATTATACGTTTTATAAGACTTGTGCCTTGAAGATTCATGTAGAAGATACTGTGAGTGGTTGTGCATACTATTGGCCCGATACAGTTTTATCCCCCGAGTGTAGAGTCATGTTCAGTGTGTCGTTATAATTGCCCCCCTGCACATCGTTGGCCCCGACATCTCAAATGCACAAGATTCTTTCCCATTCCCGAGTACAGAAACGTTCTTGTTGCGTTTGACACGCCGTGATTTATGCCTGCTGCGTGTGGGTGTTCTCGCAGAGTCTATGGAAGCCCCTCTACACAGCTGATAAAAGTGACTTCCTCTTTTAGCCCCAGCTGAGCGCCCACCTTTGACCTCTGACCCTTGGGCTACTTGGGGTTACTGGAGGTGTCAAGGGATGAGGCACAGACCCCTTCTTCCACTCCGCATGTCATTTCGGCTGATTTATCCGATTGACCAAGCGTTTTTGTGCGACAAAGATTAGCGCTGATCAATTTGAGCTTGTTTTGTTTGTTTGATTGTTTTGTTTTTTTTGGGCGATAAGATAAGATTTGTGATAAAATGTAGGATTCTGTTCAAAGTGCAAATGTCCAGGAGCATTAACATTGTGAGAAAACTGAAATATCAACTGCTAAACTAATACAAGAATTACTGCACATACATTACAAAACATGTTAGTAGTTGTCTAGAATAAAGGGTTTGCAGTGTTTTTTGATGTAATAGCATTTGTTGTTTGCAGGGAAAATTGTGATTTGCTAATTCCAACCATTCAAATTGTGGTCTCTAATCGATTTTGTTGTCATCTTGAAGCCCTAAAACGATTTTTGTGTGCGATCTAAGCAAGCATCTCAGGAAACATCTGGATGCAAACATTACACTGAGTGGCCATTTAAACTGATCTGAAGTGTACACTGCCTTGGTCTATGAATGATGCACTGTTCGCCCACTATGAACGCAGCACTTGTCAAATGCACGATTATTTTTAGTCTTGATCTTAATAGACTACTCTGCCCTATCAATGGCGCTCTGTCCCGCTTAATTCTGTTTAAATAAGTGTTTTAGTTTGAGCACGCAAGCAAGCCGAGTCTTTAAGATATTTTTAACCAGTGTTGTTGGAGATTATCTTACTACTTGTTCCACCAAAACATAAAACCCATTCATTTGATTACCATTTAGCTATAAAAACTAAAGTCAGTCAATGAGAGTTTTGTGTGTGGCGCCCAGCCTTTTGTAAATGGGGTAAGAATGCAGCTCATGTGTTTGACTGGAGTTGGATGTGTAAAAAACATGTGTCTGTAAAGCCTTAACAGCGAGTCTAGATTACATCTGGTCGTTGGATCAAAGCCATGGCACAAGTTTGAAGATGGTATATGCAACACAGATCTGTTTACTACAGGGGGCTGAGTGGATTAGTGGGCACCCAATACGTGTAGTTGCTTAGTCAGACTATCTTTGACGTTGAAAAAAAGTTTGAGACGTTTACAGTTTCGAGAAATAGAGCGCTGGCTTTTCAGCATTTACAGCATACAAATATAGAATGGTTTATTGTGTTTTATTGGGCATTTTAGTTCTTTAAATGATTGAACATGTTTTAATTTCATCATGGAATTTCCAGTGTATGACATTGCATAACTTTTGATGGATGGGTCAAATGCAGAGGTCAAATTTTGCTGCGCATGCAAAAATGTAAAATAATGCTTCAGCTGACTATGGTAGGTCACAAAGTTGTGTTGGAACATATGCAATCATCGTGTACACAGGGAGTTAGGTAGGTATATTTGTGTTGTTGCTGTTGCTTTGGAGACTGGAATTATCCTTCTTATGTCAATCAACATTCCTTTACGCTATCTTTTGGTCCGATTTTAACCAAGGACATCGTAATACACTTTTGTAAGTACTAGCAGCAACATTATAAGTGTCAGACATCCGCACTGGGGCCAAGCGCTGTCTCTTGGCTCGATATGAGAGCAGCTTTCTGACTGAAGGGGGAAGTCGCTTTGAAGGCATTTTTCGACAGGCCTCTGATCTGTCTGCACCATAATGAATGAAGAGACTGTTAGATGAGGCCGGGCAGGTGTTGACTTCTGCACATTTTCTCCCAGGGATTCTCACTGTGAGCACGTCCATCAACAGCAAACCCCGTCCTTGTGTCTTTCAAACACTCTCAGGTTGGTAGACAAAACACTTCAATGCACAGACCAATTAGGTGTGGTGTTTTCAGGGCCGAGGTGGTGGGAAAGTAAGAAGTGTGAGAGAATATGGCATAGAGCGGGGAAACTTTTGGGTTTGGTTGACGCTGGAAAACAGTGAAACACTCCGTATGAAAGTTGACCTAAAGAAGATGTCATTTGTTCCTGGAAGTGTTGAGCAGCAGGACATTTCAACTGTCCAAAATAAACAAAACGGCACAGCTTACAAGGAATATACTTCTTCTTGTGCATGTTGACATCATGTGAAACAATGCGTTTGAATAAATCTAGGTGGCTTACGGTAAGTTGACTCAACTGTACACAGGGCTTGCCTGGCCACATGCTTTTCCAATACTTTAGTCGGGGCACTGATTATATCTCCCTAAATTCAGATGGGTGTGATTTACAGTAAAATGAGTCAATCAGGGATACAAATGTCCACCTGTATTAAAAGTAACAACAACAAAAAATGCTTAAATGTACAAAAGAAAGTAAATAATAGCAATTAGAGGATTGATAAACACTTAATTAAGTTACTTAATTAAACTTTTGTCTATATCATCAGAGAGAACCAGTCTTTGTCTCCAACATTTTTCAGCCATAAGAGTGCATGGGATAAAATACATTATTTCTGTTGTGGTATTCTATTGTGGCCAGTTATTATGGTATGTTCCGGAGCCTCAAACAATAAAGAATGTTTCATACCTTGACAAGTTACCAACTCAGAACCTGCAATCAGCCCATATTAAAAAGGCGGTTTCACTGAGCAATCCAATTGTAACCGGCAACATGATTGTGAGAGATACTTTGGTGGTTTTGCTGTTTGAGAGATAGTCTGAATGGGATGAGGACAGCTCCGGGCTTTGTGATGAGTTTACAGCTGTGATTTATTGTCAGCATCCCCACATGACATCGGCAGGGTCACAGAAATGGAACCATAATGGCAGCACAATAATGAAACCCTTGTACCGCTTGTCTGCAGCGCCGCGCCCTCCACAGTCCTAACAGTCTTGGTTTAATCCTTTCTCACACATGTCCTGCCAGGCCTTCTTAGCTGGGACGTCCCGGTCGTCCCCTCCGCTCGCTCGTACCCCGGACCCTCCCCTCACATTGCAGAGTTTTCCCTGCATGCTGCAGCTGAATGTGCCCATGATATTAGTGGTGGTGGCAGGGACTTAGATCAGGCCAAAATGACGCAGGCTTCGGGCCCAGCGGTGAATGGGGTGGGACTGTGGGAACCGACCAGAAACCTCAGAATCAATTGAAAGTTTGCGAGCTCTTATATTATTCGGAGCATTACAGCATGTTAAGTGTGGCGTATTTTGGACAGAAGTGTTGTCAATGAAGTACAGCAGATTCTTTAAGGTTATGTTGTGCGGTTAACGAAGTAAGGCTGTAGTCCTGAAGTTGTTTAGTCGGTTGATCGATTTATGGAGACCAAATGTATTAGTCGGCTATTTGTTGTATTAGGATTATAAAGATTTGTATGGACCAAAGCAGAAAGAACAAGGCCTGAAGTGGGTGTTTTTGAGATATGGAAGTTAATTGTAAATGCTTGTTTAACCCCTGAAGCTCAGAGCCTAACTAAAATGAGTCCTCAAACTGAAGCAGAACCCTTTGGAGTACAAGCAGATGGCTGGACTCTTTGTGAAGACTCTCGTTTTGGCCTCTGATGTCTGATTTACTGAAATTATACATGTGATCAAGAGGAAAATGTGATTTTGAAACTGCCAAGAAGTTCTTTGGTAAATATATGAAGGAGTAAAGCCGCAGTTTAGGCATCTGTTGGGTTTTGACAATTTACCTTTAAAAGCTGAAGCAAATTTCTCTAAAAATGAGATTTCAGGAATTGTAAAAAGTAGGTGGAATCCATACAGTAAAAGGCCTATTAATGTATTTTTTTGTATTTTTAAGGGGGTTTGGAGAAAGGACATATCCTGATTCATCTCAGAACAGTTGATTTGACTGGAAATAAGAGTGTTACAACTTTTTTTAAATGTTTAACATACCTAGCAGCTTGATAGTTTACTTTTATCAGATGTTAGACAAAAATGCCCATTCAACTCTTATGTGCTTTCTTCCTTTTTACAGATAAATACATGTTTCCTAGCAGTTTTCTGTATAACTATGTGTAACTCTTCTCAGTGCACTTTTGTAGCAATGCAAAATTATTCTAGCTCACATCAACGTCAGTGTGATGTTTTCATTGCTCACACCACTGATCACACCACTGTCAGATAATTTTATATTTCACTTTTAATCCTCCAGTGCGTCACACCTGTGAATTTACACTGTCGCTGCTGCTTATCACACCGGGTCTTTGCAATATAGGTGTGAACTGCTCTGAAAATGAGATCTACGTTTACAAATGACGCATAAGAGAAAAGAGAAGCTTTATTTGTCCCACAATGGGGAAATTCCAAAATTAACACACACACACACACACACACCTCATAGCAACATTGTCACTGAGTTTTCAACACACAAAGTATTTACTTCAGAATGATTTTACTTTTCTCCACGCAAAATGACTAAACAATAACGAATCTATACTTTGAAAATATTGAAAATACAGCACACTTGATGTTGTAATACTCCAAATACTGTAAGAGCTCTCAAACTTTCAATTGAGTCTGAGGATTTTTGTTCGTATAGAATTACTCAAGGGGAAAATAATGACTGTCCTGATCCACCGATCTTTTACACATAAAGTAATTAAGCAGTAAGGTAATGTAAAAGTGGTTCAACTCATCACAATAACATAAAACAATAATGTGGTGATTCATTTTAACAACTCATTCAACTACTCTGACCTTTGCTCTCTTTCAGTTTAATAAAGACATCCGAAAGTAAGCAATTTCTAAAATCTTCTCCAGCAGTTCCTTTCTTTTTCCCTCCCAGATTCCAACAGAACATTCCCAGCAGCACATGGGAATGTCATTTTGGGAATGTCACCCCCTATTTTTCCCTGAAGACAAGGAAATGAGGAGACTTTAGATTTTGTAAACAAATCACAAACTAGGACTCTTTCTTCATCCTTCAAACCTTACCCTCAGGTTTAAGTTTACCTTATGGACAGTCAGTGGTCATTGTAATTTGGAATATACTTTACTCCAGTTTAAAGACTGGATCACATTTTGGAGCCAATTATTATTTTTGTAGTGGATAAACTTTGTCATAAAATGAATGCTTTCTGTTGGTAGTTTGTGATGTTTTTAAATACGTTCTCAGTTGTTTTGAACTTATCTTCATGTTGTAGATTGCAGGGATTGGTCCTCTCTTGAGAGCGAACTCGAGAGGAAATGCCATCCTTGTCCCAGAGTGCTCCAATCACTGTGTCCTGTCTATCAAAAAGTGGAACTGCTCTTTCCATTCAGTTTTTTCAAGTTACTACAGCCACCAAAACTCATCTGTTTTATGACTTGTAATCATATACATCTTGATGTGGTAGACATTTTTAAATCAGATGCTCTTCCAGTCCGTCACAATATGCCATGCGTGACCCCGGGAATGGAGTTCCCAAAATTCAAAATCACACCATCAGTTTCAAAATCATCAATTAAAGGTGCACTAAGTAACTTTTCTGGTGTAAGACGCGCCATCTGCTGGTCAACATGGAGAGCTTACAGTAAGAATTCCTGTTTTTCAAGGTTTTTTGAGAAATAAAACACAAGTAAAAATTTGTTTAATGTCAAACTGTAGAACATTTTAGGCAAAGTTATAACATCTTCAACAAGCAAGTGGCAAGCTCTCCACCAGAAAAGTGACATAGTGCTCTTTTAAACAAATAAGATTTTATCTTTTCTTAACTTCTTCTTGCTCTTTATCACCAATTCATCAAATCCAGTGTCTACATATTTGTATTAGCTAATGTCTACACTAAATGTATTTTCCCAACTGCTTTGAGATGTGTCTGGAATTTCTTTGCGTTTCTTTACCTTTTAGCAGGTTTTGATTTACATGTAAAGGGATTACAGTTACACCAAGTAAACACACTAGCCATTTTTCTTTCTTACCCTGCTGTAAGAAGTTGCCCCGAATTTACAACCAACGAGTCTTTTGCTCACTAATGGGCCTCATTATTCATCAACGCTCTGTGGTTTTGTCTTGTAGGTGTTTTATCCCTGCCGGCGCACTTCAGTCCCTACACGGAGAACCAGCAGACTTCTGTGGACAGCAGGGAGGACGCGTATGCCCAGCTCGAGCTCCGGACCCTGGAACAGTCCCTCCTGGCTACGTGTGTGGGCAGCATCTCCGAACTCAGTGAGTGCTAGCAGATTGGAACACATTAGCCTGGCCGCGCCGACAATTGACATCTAACAGCTGCTCTACTATGTGCCGTTCTCGATCCAAAAGCGCCATATTGAGCGAGCAGATTTCCCTAGGTGGACTATTCTATTTTCCTTTGAGATAATACAATTCTTACAATGTTATGTCCTGTCTTGTCCTTTAACTCGAATAACATCCAATTTGCACCTCTCCGTAAATAATGCATGAAAGAGCTTATTTACACTGGCAGCTCTGGAGAATAAAGCGATAATGCTTTTGTTTAGTTATAGCCCATTCCATGTATATTTAGACAATGCCTTGTTAGTTTGAATAGATGTGAGAAGGAAGCATTGGGTCAGCGCAAACAATGAGGCGCTCTGTGTTGCTTTTCCTACTAACCCACTTAATATGATAAAAGACAGACTCCATTATGTCATTTATGTACTACAGTGGTCCTTTATATAGTCTCCTGGGGACGTTGTTTTCCCACTTATCCCTGGTTTATCTGTCCTCTATGACCACTGAAAAAGACTTTGTAAAGAGTGATATAAAAGGTATGATACAGTTGAAATACCTCTGGGGAATGGAGTTGATTTTTCACTCAGTGTTCCAGATTTAAGCGGTAATGGGATTATTTAGTATTTTGGAACACAGTATGTGCTGGTATGTGTCGATGGTAACAACTAGTCATTCTAGTTGCAATTTAAGTTTGACTTTATGTCTAAGAAAAGTAAACATGACGAGTGTGGGCTTTTTCTGGTGGTACACAAGATCCTCTAAATATTTAATAGATATTTGTTTGATTTTCATTTTTTTAGTTTAATGTTGTTATTGATTTATTTATTTTTGAATTTGCCACACAAAAATGTCCCAAATCAAACCTTTTTTCTCTCGCCTATATTCGGCAAAGGAGTATAATCATGACGGGTTTTTTTTCTCATTAAAAGAAGTAATCCCGATAGTCGAACCTCAGATTCAGGAGGAGCAGAGTGGTTTTCGTCCTGGTCGTGGAACACTGGACCAGCTCTATACTCTCCATCGGGTGCTCGAGGGTTCATGGGAGTTTGCCCAACCAGTCCACATGTGCTCTGTGGATCTGGAGTCCCTCGGGGTGTCCCTTGGGGGTGCTCCGGGACTATGGGGTCCGGGCCCTTTGCTCAGGGCTGTCCGGTCCCTGTTTGACCGGAGCAGGAGCTGTGTTCGCATTGCCTGCAGTAAGTCAGACCTGTTCCCAGTGCGTGTTGGACTCCGCCAGGGCTGCCCTTTGTCACCGGTTCTGTTCATTGTTTTATGGACAGAATTTCTAGGCGCAGTCAGGGATCGGAGGGTGTCCGGTTTGGGACCACAGGATCTCATCTCTGCTGTTTGCAGATGATGTTGTCCTGATGGCTCCATCAAACCTGGACCTGCAACATGCACTGGGACGGTTTGCAGCCGAGTGTGAAGCAGCTGGGATGAGAATCAGCACCTCCAAATCCGAGCCATGGTTCTCAACCGGGAAAAGTGGCTTGCCCTCTTCGGGTGGGTGTGGGAGTCCTTGCCCAAGTGGAGGAGTTCAAGTATCTCGGGGTCTTGTTCACGAGTGAGGGAAGGATGGCGCGTGAGATTGACAGGCGGATCGGTGCAGCGTCCGCAGTGATGCGGTCGCTGCATCGGACTGTTGTGGTGAAGAAGGAGCTGAGTCGAAAGACAAAGCTCTCGATTTACCGGTCAATTCTACGTTCCTACCCTCACCTATGGTCATGAGCTTTGGTAGTAGTGATCGAAAGGACAAGATCGCGGATACAAGCGGTCAAATGAGTTACCTCCGCAGGGTGGCTGGGCGCTCCCTTAGAGATAGGGTGAGGAGCTCGATCACCGGGAGGAAGCTCAGAGTAGAGGAGCTCAGAGTAGAGCCGCTGCTCCTCCACGTCGAGAGGAGCCAGCTGAGGTGGCTCCCGATGCCTCCTGGGCGCCTCCCTAGGGAGGTGTTTCAGGCATGTCCCATAGGGGAAGAGCCACGGGGAAGACCCAGGACACGCTGGAGGGACTATGTCTCTCGGCTGGCCTGGGAACGCCTCGGGATCCCCCGGAGGAGTTTCAAGGCTGCTTAGACTACTGCCCCCGGCCCCCCAGATAAGCGAGAGAAGATGGATGGATGGATCCCAAACAAAATCAAGGATATAATTCCATACAATATAAAACCACGAATAACACAACACAAATGTTCTTCGGTTTAGAAAAGTTAAAGATAAAGCTAAGTGTCGGTCTTGTATAGCACTTCACGTGCATTATCCATTATAGTATAACATCTACTGTTTATCTGTCCTGTTTGATGGAGGTTCACGGATTGAGTGCTTTATTTTTGCTTTACCTTACTTGCTTTTTGGTCAGAGTACTATCCTACTGCTAACTACAGAATACTACTATGAATGCCAGTAGAAAGCTGGAAATGAGTGTAGAGAAAGAGGAAAGCAGAAAGCAGGGGATTAGTTTGAAGGATGCAGTGGTCAGCCTGAGTTTGGCCTGTGGGGGATGTGAGGAGAATGTGGTGGACCAGGGGCACAGGGGGCAGCAGTCAGGTTGTTTGGGGCAGGTAAGTCGCCCTATGGGGAGAGGAGGGGATTAGTGTTGGTCTGAGCGGGGCTTGGTTTCCCCTCTCCAACACTCTGCTGTTTGTTCCTCCAGCACAAGGCCACGTTGATGCGGCGGCGTGGTTACAGACACACTTTCTTCCGCAAACTCAGAGCCCTCTTTGTGCCACTTCTCTCTGGGCTGTCCTGGCATGCTTCACACCCATCTCAGCCTGCAAACACAAACATGGCGGATTTTGGCGCTCAGATCTGGGCTCCGAAAGCGGGACAGACACAGGAGCATCTGTATTGAGCTGATCCGGCCCGTTCCATATCCAGACCCCGCTTGGTTTGACGCAGCATAGATCAACATGATGGAGGAAGCTGGATTGAAAACTGCTCCAGAATTTCCTTGGAATGTGGAACAACCAGTAGTTTATCCAAGAAAGTTTGAGGTGGTCGTTTTGTTGTTGCTTTTTTTCAATATTTAAATTTTGAACACATAAAATACAGAACGCAACAGAGAAAGTGCAAAGAGAGAGTAACACGAGACAGCCAAGTAAATGAAAGACACATTTTGTCCAGAGTAATAAGTCACATTTGGTCCAGAGTCTGTCAAATTGGCCCATTTTCAAATTAAGTCCAAAGGTAATTTTTATTTTTCCACTGATTGTTGGTTCAGTTTATGACATCCATTTCTTTGTTATGGCTTTTTTTCTGCCACCAAAAGCACTGAATGCTCCAAAGGTATTTGTTTATTGTGTCCAAGGTAGGAGTTTTAAGGCCCAAATATGTAGTTCTGAAGTCAAAAAGGATGCCAATGCTGGAAAAAAATCTACTGGCCTTTATTAATCTCCGTCCAATATTTCTGTTGGACATTTGAGTTGGTTGTTTTTTGGCTTGGATTAACATAAAAAACATTCTGGGCCCAAACATAAATCTAAAGTTAATCTAATTTTGAACTATCTTTCCATGTTCATCAAAATATGAATATGTCACTGTGAACTGCCCTCCAGGCAAAATTCCAATAAAAGTCCTTATCTACAAAAGCCCTCTAACCCCGATCCAGTCCAGTGCTGCCTCCGGGCACAATACAGGGAGGAAAACCAGGCAGGGGCTCTCCATCTTAAGCAAGAATTCCTGGGAGACCTCCTGGAGAGACGGCTGCTGCTGGCACAAAAGAGGCCCTTCAAGTTTAAGTGGGGACTGTTTTGGGAGGGCTACTCCAATGAGCCCCTCTCTGAGTACCTCAAGTCCCTTAATAAAGACATATAGGTCCACTCAGCCTTCGCCCTCATGCAGTAATCTGGTTAGAAATTAACCCAGGGCAAGAGGTAATCAGGTTTAATTAGAATTTGTTACACGATCCCAAGTCCTACCAGAAGTGGGAACTAACACAATACTCTTACTCAAGCAACTGAAGTATGAGATCTGTTTTTTAATGAATACTTGAGTGTTTTTTCCTGTAGTTGCAAATCAGGAGTTTGTTGTTTAATGTAGTATTATTTTCATGGTAGTAAAAGTACCTGTAGAAGTAGTGGTGATGGCGATATTATTGTCACTGTACTTTACCTGGGATATATATTTTTATTTGATCTCTAAAATCTATTTCACAATCAATGAACAACGATGAATGAAACTTTTCCTGCAATCAATGGGTTGTTCTTTTGCCGATTTCTTTCTCCGACCAGTCTCTTTTTTGTTTCTGTAATGTTTGTAAGGTAATGCTTTCCTGTTTGTGGTCACATTGTTTTATTAGTCACATAACTTACTGATAAAGTCTCCTATAGTATGTAAATACAGTTGTAGAGCCTCAAACAGGCCAGTCCAATCAAAATACTGGATATTTTCAGAGGCCTAATCACACAGTTGCCATGACTGAGCCCGACCTCCTGAGGCTGAACGCAGTGATTAAGGAACACACAGAAGAGGTTTTATACTTCATTTAAACTTGCAGCGTTCTTGGTCCATTTACTTTGAAGTGAATGTAGATGAATTTATAATAGCCATCTGTTCTGGTGACTGATTATGATGCTGATGTTAATGGGAAATACTAAAGACATTAGGATGACATTCAGACAAGGAAACTCAAGATTAATGGATGCATTCTTTTTTTTTTTCAGGTTTATTACTAGATGGATGAAAAGTAGATACTTATTGTGGGACACGTTTCATTAGTAGCTCAGTTAGCCTCTGAAACTACAAGGTATTTTTGCTGTTATTGTACAGTTGAACCAATTTGGGGATGTCAGGATTATTTGGTTAATCACTCATTTGGATTATTTAGGTCACAATATAAGTGAAAGAACTAAAAACTAGTTATAGTGACTATTTTAAGAGCAAAATTAAGTCAGTATACTAAAGAAGTACACCTAAATATATATATATGTGCTTTTTATGTGGCTGTTTATATCATAATAACTTTACTTTTGCATTCAGAAAGTTTTATTTCATAAAGCTGGTCTCATACTTTTGGAACAGTAATGTATTAGAATGAAATACTTAAATTCACAATCTTGAATTGTTTCGTCACTAAAATAATCACTAAAATACCCGCTTGGTGCTAGATCTAAGTCTGAATGCTGACTGTTAAAGGTCAAAGCAAGTTTTTAATCAAAGTAAACATTGAACCTTAAAAGCGCCTCTCTTTTTCCTTCTTTCAGGCGACTTGGTGTCCCGAGCAATGCACCACATGCAGAGGCTGAGCTCCGTCCGTGCGGGCCAGAGTCCGTCCCGTCACGCCCGCCACCAGCAGCCCGTGTCCTGGTCACCGGACGCCCTCCACACCCTCTACTACTTCCTGCGCTGCCCACAAATGGAGTCCATGGAGAATCCCAACTTGGATCCCCCACGCATGGCACTTAGCAAAGAGAGGTGGGTGTCATGCTTGACCGGATGCAGATCTAATCTCTGACAAAACACAAACTGTAGTTGGAGTTTTAATGCTTTGCAAGTGCTTATTTATTGGTTTCATTCTTACAGAGAAGCTAATCATTACCATTTAAAACCATTTATTTCCAGAGACAATTGCAGAAAACAAGTTTTGTTTGTTTTTTAATTATAGAATGGCTTTAAATCATCGTCACATTTTTGGAGCCCAAGGTACTTGACTGTTCCTCTCTAAAATAACATTACCAGTCACATTTCTCAGGTGTTTTTAATTGGAAACTTCCTGGTGTGAATGCTGATAACCCTTCTTCAAAGTACTCTGTTGATTTAAGCGCTAAATTACTGTAATTCTTTTGTTATTCCTCATAGCTGTGAAATAGTAATCTAATATATGCCTTCACCCTAAACAGGCCCAATAGAAAAGGTTACCAATAAAGTTTACTCTGCTATATTTGAGAAAAGTACTCACAGACTCCCTGCACATCTGTGTTTGGGTCCGCAAAATAAAGCATTCAGGCGTGCTTTTTGACGAACTTTGTGTTAAAATGTCAATGGAAAGTGCTTGCATATGTTCAAAGGTTAATTACACTTTTCAATTGATGCAGAGGCCCGTCTCAAGGTAACACTCAGGAACGTCTATGTGTGGCAGTGACTGAAGCATGTGGTAGTGATTGCAAGGATAGGATCAGGGTTTCTGGAAGATAATTGTCAATTGGCGGAAGGTAGATAGTACGTTTCGACATAATATCTGCCTTTTTCTCCTTTTTGGGCCATCTGGCTTTTATATGCAGGGAGAGACCGCTTCACAGACAAAGGGCATTTTATACGGTTTGCTGGAATAACCTGGAATACAAGATTAGATACTTGACAGTGAATAAAACGATCAGGCTTTATCATCCGTTTGATCTACGTCATTTTGTTGTACAACTTGCATGTACAGTACGATGACAAATAAAGAACTTAACCTATTTCAATATTTTAAATACACAGAACCAAGGATGTTAGAATTTAGGGTTAAATACTTCTTTAAACCACAAAAGCTGCCTGGGAACCTTTGAAAGCAAAAGCTACGTAGTGCCTAAAAGCTGAACCATGGTGTTAGATTTTAGAGATACATACTTTTCCAAGCCCCCAAAGAACACGGTAAACAAAGAAAATGATGACAAAGCTTGAGTTTTTCCTGGGAACAAATCCTTTACAAACCCTGGATCATAAAATAGACTTTATAAACTGGCCAGTGTGTCTAGATTAGAAAAGTCTTTCATATTCTTCCCCATGCTTTCAGTTTGTCTGTGTTTTATACCTACTGTAAATCAGATGATTTTTATTCCCAGGATGAAATGCTTTGCCGTCTGTCAACATCTGCAACATATATTCTTTTATAGAACCGACTGCGATTCAGTATCTACTTTCTACTGTTATTGCAGGGCAGGTAGCGGACTAGAACAGTGAAAAACCTGGTAGTGATTACAATTTGTGGGCGCTGGTAATGATGAAGGCTTTTCTCTCCAGGAGAACCTCTGCGTCTTGGCATACACACACACACACACACACACACACACTCTCACTCGCTTTCTGCTAAAAGCTGTATAAAATCTATGGTGGAAAACCCCAAACCACCAAAAACTGTGTGGGCCAGATCTTCAAACATTTTAGGGACGTTTAAATTCATTTGGGAGACGCCCTCTTTTATGACCCTGTTAGGAGTCAGCGATTAGTTAGCGATGATCGTAATGCATGATTAGAATAAATGTAGCATGTGATGATTAGAGGTGGGTAAAAAAAAAATGGAGAATATCGTGAAGTTTGTTTGGAAGATGTAAAATTTGACTGTCAATGATATCGTTTATAGTAGTTTATAGTCGTAAAAGGTTATGTTGTACAGCCGGTATGAGGTGATGTTTCTGCTCTTTTACAGACATTTCACATTTGTCTGATTTGTCTCAATGAATACGTTTACATACATGTTTTAACACATTTCTGTTGCCTTGACATAATATCGTCTGACTATTGTCGACTACTCTGTTTTACTTTTTAGATAGTAATATGAAATTGAGTGATTCCACCTCAAATGGGAATACAAATACTTCAAACTAAAGTAAATCAATTTGAATGTATTGTATAAGCTTGTTTTAGACGTGAACCAAAAATTTTAAAAATGTCCAATTCTTTAGTTTCTCCCAATACTATGCCGGTTAAATGGGTAAATGTTATTACAACTGCTAAATTTACTCAAAAGTCAAAACAAAAATACTAGTTTTTCACACAACCATTACAACAATCTAACAATAGTGAGTATATATACTGTAAAAAATTACAGAAAAAAGAGCATTTCTGTCTTTTCAGCAGACCACCTCCTCAGATACCCCTCAGTGCTAATAGATAGACGTGTTATCGTGAAATGAGAGCACTGCTATTAGTAACCTTAACCAAAAGTTCATCAGATACAAGTTTTCCCCCTTTTATGCCAGAAATCTGACTCCACATCAGCAGTTAAACCCTGACCTGTACCAGCTCATTATGCCCCCCGTCTTAAGACCACATTGAAGCGTTTTCAAAAGCAGCAGTACTTTTCTTTGTGATATAGCGTGTAGAAGAAAGACTGATGACGCTTCAGAACGCTGTGATGTGGGCCCCTGGCGAGAATAGCTTGTGTTTTTAATGTCAGACAGGTTAGAGTTTGTGCACACCTGGCCCGGCTCTCAGATATTTTATGATCGGCCAGGTGTTGCAGTAAGAGGTAAAATAAATCACAGCTTGCATGTACGATTGTGTATGTGCTCCCACAGTGTAGCTCAGCTTGTTGGTCAGTGTGCTATAGCCAGACAAACTATCCAATTACAGCGCTAACGGGCGTCCAGGCTTTGATGTCGTGCGGACTGAAGGCGCAGAGATGAAGTTTGGGTTTCAAGCTGTGGGCCATGACCCGGGCGCAGGGGTCAGAGGCGTGGGGTTTGGGGTTGGCTCTTCACGTACAAAGATTTAGAGGGAGAATGAATTGTGGGAAAGAGGCCAGAACAGAGAGGTATGAGATATGCTTCAGTGGTTATGGGTCACTGCTGAAGGTCTGTACACAGTTGCAGTGCGTGCTGGGAAAAAAAAATCTGCTCCTCAGTGTTTCATTACCTAAAAGCAACTTTAGTCCCAATGGAAGAGTCACATCCTAAAACAACATTGGTTTTCTTTCATTCTTCGTATTCTTTAAACATCTCGTAGTTTATCAGTAGATCAATGAATACACAGTTATATCATCACTTTGTCAAAACTAAATCTATAAATTTTTTCTATTGCAATATTACAATCTTACAATTTTATTTTGCTTCTCTTTCACTAATAATGTATATATTTATTTACTTATTTATTTATTACTTTATTTAACCAGGAAAATCCCACTGAGATTTAGAATGTCTTTTTCTAATAATCTATCATATTTACATAGTCTATTCCACCAATAAATGCTGGATTAAGCCCCCATTCTTTGTTTAATATTAACAAAAAGTATACCAACTAAACTGAACTTTCAAATTGCACATTTGTTGTGGACATGTGATTAATAAAGCTATTCCAGTTCATATTAAATAAAAGAAAGGCATCATTTGTTTCAATGTCTTAAATAGGCTCTTATTTAAAAGACTGAGGCTGCATAAACATAACCCCAAATACTCCTCCTTCGAACATGTCTCTCCTGTCACAACGCAACACCTCGACTGTTACAACACGACCCCCCCATACACTCACACACACAAACACACACTGGTCCCCACTGTTTACATCCAGTCCACCTGTCTCCAGCCGTTTACCAGGCTCTCGTCCCCCCTCAAATGCACTTATCAGTCCCACTTAAGCATCTATTCCTCCGCCTTAATTACCCCCTCTGCTTTAAGCGTCACTATTGACAGAACAACCCTCCCTGCTGATAAAGTGCAACAGATTAAAGAAGCAGAAGAGTAGCAATTAGTTTCAATGGAATGCTTGTAGTCACTTTCACACTTTTTTTGAAATGGAGACCTTTCCACTGCCGTCCGGACCACTCGTCACACTGGACAAACATGGGATTGCACAGACTTTACCCAATCAACATTTTTGCATTAAAACAACATTTGTGTTTCCCCCGGCTCGATATCTTAGTAATAATATTTATTTTATTATAAATTCTACATGGTGAAAACATCCCTTTATTTCAAAGCAGAATGCAGCATTTACTTGGCTAATTTTTGCATTTAAAAGTATATCTGACAGAAATGTTTTCCTCCCCAAAAGGCACAGTAGGGTACTTTAAGCCCCAGGAGGTGAATGCACAGCACAGCAGGACTCTCCTTACTCATTAACAGTGATTGTACTCCCTGTAACACATTCTCTATTGTATGCAAGCCACACATGTAATGCCTTTGCTTTCACCTCTATTTGCATGCATGAGATACATTAAAGCAATCACATATTCCGGAACAAAGGTGGACCGTGGTTTAAAATAACATCCCAGCTGGAGAATGGCCGCTTAGTGTTCGAAGTATCGCTAACACAGGCTCCCAATCAAAGGCAAACAGCAGGAACGCGCCATTGTTCTATGCACATATGGTCAAAGATAGGCACACGCCGGCTAGACGCTGCTGGCCAGTCATATCAGTGCAGGGATTAGAAAGAAGAGGCGCTACAGGAGAACAATGACAAGTCGGAGAGAAAAGGAGAGCGGCAGCGCACAAAAAACATCACTTAAAAGACTAAAGGATTTCTGTAAATGTACTTAATCCTTTTAAACTGTTTTTAGTTTCCACATATTGGACAAAATATATTGGGTCTAAAACTCCAAGTGTTAAATTTGAAGTTTTTGTAGTACTGAGATTTATTTATTTTATCATTAAGTAAAAAGTGCATTCACCACATCAAAATTGGGACTAAACTGGGATTAAAACCCCAAGCAAAACCTGGACTAGATCAGGACTAAACAAGGACTAGAACAGGTCCAAACCAAGTCCACATCAGGATAAAAATGGGTTAAATTTCAGATCAAACAAGGACAAAAGTAAGCACACCCTGTTTTCTTCAGGATAACTTGAGAAAAATAACATCACTCTAATAATTCGATGGAGTAAATAACCCACACCTATTTGAAATTTTTGCCAAAATAATAACCTTTTTCTAGTGTAAAAATAGTTTGAGTTTATTTTCCCTAATCTGCCACAGTTGCACAGCCTCCAACATAGAAATAGTCCTTTTATTTCTGTTGTCAAACCTATAACAGTGTGTTCCTTGTTAAATAAAGGTCAATAAATGTTCCAAACGAGCTTTTTCCGCCCGTCTCGTAAATCCCCCCTCCTTACGTACATGTATGGTGTTTGTGGGTGACGTGCGTAAAAGTAGCAAGTACGTGAGATAAGCAGAGGTGAGCGGTGCAGAGCCTGCGTGTGACTAACTCTGTGTAAAGGTTGGAAAAGGACCGTCCAGGTGTGCACAAGTCAGTCGTATAGTGAGTTTCCCTGAGTGAATCAGAGGATGAAAGGTTGACACGGCAGTTACAATGGATCATCAGAGTGTGAAGTCATGGTCTGCGAATATAGAGGGACCAGCCCATGTTTACACCTGACCATGGAAGTGTCTTTGTCCACAACTGCCACTTTACACGGTACACGAGGGAAGCCCCTTTTCACCAATAGTTCAAAAGTAGGGCCTTAAAATTGTCCTCTTTTTTTAACATAGCATGCCTTAGCCCCTCATTTCTTTAGATGATACCACCTTACTTTCTCATTTTATTCTTTACTTATCTAGAGCTCTCACTGGTCTGTTTTTATTCTTATTTTTTTATGTTTGTTTGTTTGTTTTAAGTTAAAAAGTTAAAAAAAAAATAAAAAAAAATGTTGTTATAGAGGTAAAAGGTATATCCAAAATGTGTATACTGTGTATTGTGATTAAATTGCACAACCAAATGTACTCCGACTGTAGTAAAAAAGTACAAATTCTCATGGAGAGATTGGCCATCTTGTCTGACTCTGCATCTGTTTCCATGGAGACAACCACTTGACCGACTTATAAGTCAGCTCTACGGAGATGCGACCATACTGATTGTGGTTTTCCAAGGAATCTTTATCAATAAAAATGTAATCGATGCGAGATGTTTAATGTCATACTGTGGAACATCCCTGGCAATAAAATCTCTATGGAGACAATTTGGTGGCGGCCAATCTACCACAAAAGTTACACAGTGCTTCTTTATATTGTACTAACTAATAATGAGACTCGAGTAAAAAGAAAAAACGTACTCACAGACGAACTTTTTCAGACTTTTCACACAAACTCGCAATGTGCTCTCTGCTAATAATAAATCGTTGCTCCTCGCAGGCCGTTCCTCTTGCTGCCCCCTCTGATGGAGTGGATCCGGGTGGCCATCGTTCACGCAGAGCACCGGAAAAGCCTGTTGGTGGACAGTGATGACGTGAGGCAGACCGCCAGACTGCTGCTGCCCGGTCTGGACTGCGAGCCGAGACAACTGAAGTAAATACAACACGACCTCTTTCATGTGTTCTACGCTGTAACGACGCGCCACGAAGCACATTTTTCATTTTGACTGACCGCTGCTGTCTAGTTCAGCGCGCTGGGCTTTCATCAGCCCGGGCAAAACAGAGCACAGTGCTTTCACAAACGATTTAAATGGATTCCAAACAAAAGCTGACATCCAACCCGACTGAACCTTTTCATAAAGTACCGGTACATAATAAATAGCCTCTTAGAAAAACAATCAAACATGCATATTCTTGTCTTGTGATAAACCTGAATGAACCGTCAGTATTTATTTTCCCTCTCTCTTTTCTCCCTCAGACCCGAGTGTTGCTTCAGCTCATTCAAGCGTTTGGATTCAAAAGCAGCCACAGATAAGTTCCATCTCGACCTGGGTTTCCGGATGATCAACTGCGGGCGGACTGATCTGATTGGTCAAGCTATCGATCTGCTCGGGCCTGATGGAGTCAACAGCATGGATGACCAGGTACAATACTAACAAACTCAATTTTAATACGGAGATAAAGGCTGATACTCTAGACAGATTTAACCTTCCAATACCCCAATTTTTAAACAATAGAATGTTATGTTAAAATTCTTATAGTTTCTTAGATTTTACCATGTGGTCTCATAGAAATTCTGATAAAGCTCAAGACAATACCAAAACTATTCAGATTATCTTAAATTTGGCCCTATGTATGTCATTTTTGCAGTAACGATACTGTTCCAATGAGTATTAAGTCTAGATTCTAGTGGGATCAAATAGAATCTGGGTTTTGATAGTTTTTTTTTTTTAGTTTCTTTTGACAACCCTAACAGGTACACATTTTATTTATTATATTATATGGACAAATGCAGCTTGTCTATTGTGAATCTCACAGTTCCATTTTCTTCCGCACAGGGCATGACTCCGTTGATGTACGCCTGTGCCGCTGGAGACGAAGCTCTGGTGCAGATGTTGCTTGATGCGGGCGCTAACCCTGATGTCCCTGTAAGTCAACCCGCTTCGGACATGTATTGTAACCTACACAGATGTCCTCCATATCTAATTCAATCTTCTCCTTTCGACAGGTTCCTCCGTGTTCACCCAAGCACCCCTCCGTGCACCCAGACAGTCGGGCATCAGTGGCATTGCGGCACTCACTTTCGCAGTTCTACATGGCCACATCTCCGTAGTTCAGGTTGGAATCCAAAACACACTCTTTTGTCTGACAGCTGCATGCATGCACACTGGATAGAGTTGTTGTCACTAATCCTGGACTACAGGCAAACGTGATGTTGAAAAGTGACGTGACACATGTGGGTTCACGGGGTCAGGCCATAAATGAGTTACAGCATCGCTCGGCCTAACAGATGTGGTTTTTCTTCTCCTCAGCTTTTGTTAGACGCTGGGGCCAACGTGGAAGGGGCAGCAGTGCGAAATGGACAAGAGAACATGGCAGACACTCCTTTACAACTGGCTTCAGCAGCAGGTGGGCACTAGCACGATTGACAGTTGGCAACAATCACTCCCATGTGTTAATCTTCACAGTTTGACTTTGTTTGAGTTTAGTAACTCAAAAACTTTGGGACCCAATTCTATGCTTGGTTACGTTTGTAAAACCAAATATTTCAAACAGGAAAGATCAAACTTATAGTAGATAATAGATAGTTATAACTTTATTGATCTCACAGTGGAGATCACATGTATTTCAAAGGCACAATACTTAACTTTCCTGCCAGAAATAGACTTAAACAAAACATGTTTTAAAGAGTTATATTGCACTATAAATATATATATATTTTCAAACTGTCCTAACTGTTAGTGGTCTTGCGTTTCCGTGGAAATATTCCACATTTTTGTCTAAAATTTGATCAATTGATTGGTCTTATATTTGACTTATCTATCAGCATGTACAATTTTTGGAAGTGTGTTTTTAAATGTTCTGTTTCCATGTTATGCGTGTAACTTGCAATGTCTTGCAATCTGTCATGGGTGTTTCCTTTAATTTATGGTTTATACATTTACTTTTAAAACACTGGTTTAGGTGCATTACAGTTTGACTTTATTCACCTACCATTTGGGAGAGCAGAGTTTTCTTTTTAAGAGTTTGAAAACCACAATATTTAATTTTAACAGCTCTTAAATTTATTATGTTTCTAGGGAACTATGAGATGGTGAGCTTACTTCTTGCCCGAGGCGCTGATCCCTTGTCAAAGACTCATGATGGAAACGCCCTTACATCATCTCTATATGAAGAGATGAACTGCTTCAGTCACGCCGCGGCGCACGGACACAGGTGTGTGTCTACATAACAGCGTTCTGACGAGTGATAATAGACAGCTCTGACACATGCAGTTTCATTAGTGAAGCTAAAACATCAGAAATAGTGCAAAGTATCAGCATAATGTCAGACACCTCCCCAGTGACTTTTGAGGAGGAACACATCTCTTTAATCGTGTGCTGAAAAGAGGAATTTGCCCAGAATGGCCTTCTAAATCGGGCCCATCTGTCAGAGGGCACCAACTGCTAGCTGTTACCGCTCCACCTGTTTACTGTTCAACGTGTGAAGACAGCAAAGACTCAACACTGCACATTCCTCCGTAGCTGACAGACTGCGCAATCACAAAAGAAAATCCTATAAATAGTTTCACACATATATTTCTAATATTCATTTTGGTTCTTTCTTCTTTTCTTCCAATTTTTCATTTCAGGAATGTGCTGAGGAAGCTCCTAACTCAGCCGCAGCAGGTCAAAGAGGATGTCCTGTCCCTGGAGGAGATCTTGGCAGAGGGCGTGGAGGAGGTTGGGCTGTGTCCCTTTCTTCCCCTGTCCCCCCTGCAGACCCCCTCCTCTGGGCCCGGCCCGCTGACTGAGGTCGGCATCCCCAAGCTCTGTAAGGCTCGAATGAAGGCTTTGCAAGAGGCCAGCTACTACAGCGCTGAGCACGGATACCTGGACGTCACCATGGAGCTGCGTGCTATGGGTACGAGAATGACTCATAACGAGTTGTTTACTATTAAAAAAAACTATTTATATTTTTTGTTTCTAAATAAATACCTTTTACAGGGGTGCCATGGAAACTACATGTATGGCTCGAGTCTCTGCGCTGTGCCCAGCAGCAGTCACGTGCAGGGGTCACTTTGTCCCTTCTCAGAGAGTTTACCACAATCAAAGAAGAGGACTACTGTGAGGAGCTGGTCACTAAAGGCCTGCCTCTTATGTTCAACATTTTAAGGACCACCAAGGTAAGTTCAATCCAACATCTCTGTAATTGTCAAGACTAGTATGTGTAATTAATTAAATCTACTTTTTGCAGAATGATGCCATTATCCACCAGTTGTCTTCTATAATTAGTCACTGCTATGGCCCTGCTCCTCTCCCATCTATCCCAGAGATGAAGGCAACACTCTCAGCACAACTAGGTAAAACACTGTTCCCATTCACATGACCGATCCTAATACTATTACTAACAATGACAAAATGTTTCTTCCCAAACAGATCCACTTTTCCTGAACAACCCAGACATGTCTGATGTGACATTTATTGTTGATGGAAAACCATTTTATGGTCACAAAGTCCTTTTAATCACAGCTTCTGAAAGGTATACATTCTGCTATTAGTTTCTTGAAGTACAAACTACTTTAGTACGACCATATTTTCTTTATGACCTTGCAAAACCATCATTTATTTTCATTCAGATTCCGGTCTCTGTTGGCATCAATGAGCTCAGATGGAAGTCCCACGAAGGAAATAAATATCAGTGATGTCAAGTACAGCACTTTCCAAGTAGGTTTATTTCCTAAAACACATCTCCTTTGAGTCCATCCTGATGGAAAGATGTTGAAGAATACAGACTGTTCATAATTCTGTCCAGCTGCTTGAAAAGAAATGTTTCTAATGAACTTTGACCTTTTCATAGATGATGATGTCATACTTGTACTGTGGAGGAACAGAATCTCTCAAAACCAATGTCCCTGACTTATTGGAGGTAATGAATAACAGAATATTTTATTTTAAAAATATCTGTATCCAACAATCTTTTGCAAACATTGTTTTTTTTTCCTGCTTAGTTGCTGTCAGCTGCTTGTCTGTTTAAGTTGGGGACTCTGCAAAGACATTGTGAAGTAATCTGCTCCAAACACATCCATCAGGACAATGCAGTCAACATTTACAAAACTGCCAAAGTAAGTTGGAAATGGAAATTTTACTGTGACTATTCTGATGATCCATATTGTGTTCTCTTTTAACTATTCTAAAATGTATCTTAAGTTGATGCGTCCTTAAATCTTATTGGATATGTTTTAACAGAAAGATTGCATGCGTATCTTTACTTAGCCAAGAAACGTGCCTTTGTTTTACTGCTACATTCACATTCACAATCCTATTTACCTTTGTTGTCCTCCTCATTCCAGGCTCACGGTTTGTCTGAGTTAAGCTCATTCTGTGAAGGCTACTTCTTACAACAGATGCCTTCCTTGTTGGAGAGAGAGGGCTTCAGGAGTCTGTTACTGGGACCTCGACAGGGTAACAGCTCTTCCTCCTCTCAGGCCCACAACCACAGAGCAGACTGTCCCCTGGAAGAAATGGAGAGTATTTTAGCTCAGCGACTTCACCTACTTTATGTCACCTCCAGAGTGTGAGGGATTATTTAAAATTTGACATTGTCTCTCTGAAGTGGAACTGTTTATATTGCACAAAGACCACAGACTGTTGTATCGAAAAAAGGACACATTTACGAAGATTAAAGAGGACAGGAGAAGTTGTACTGACTGATATTGTCAAGGCTCAGGAAGCTGTATGACCCAGGTTTGAACTGAAGAAAAGCAACTGCGAGGAACTGTGATGTGCTTCTGCCCTCTACTGGACAAGTGCATACCTGCGCTGGAGGACTGGGATGGTCGCAGGAGTCTGCAGTCCTGACTGGAGCCAAATGTAATAATGCTATGTAGCCATGCTGGACTTTTGGCTGTGATTTAATGTGTCTAAAGAAGCTGACTGGGAGGATCCTGGACTGAACATTTATTTATGTATGTCTTTGTTACTATTTGTATAAGTATTACAGTCAGAACAATACATTTACTAAATAATGGCAAGGACATTTTATATTTAAAGAGAGGAAATGCGAGAATATTTAACGGGGAAATCCATTTTAATTTAGTCTTTATGCCAAGCTAATTGATTTTATCTTAAAATTGTTGCAAAAGAGTTGCTTTTGTGTTGTTACCAGCTTTTCCTTTGTAAAGCTTTCAGAGATTGTATCCAATGTTTTCTACAATATAACAGTTGCTCACCTTCCTTTATTGATTGGACTAACTGCCAGTATGCGATACAAGCCTGTAATAAACACACCTTGATGTTGCTTATTTATACACTGTAGGCCTATTTTGTGTATTTCATTCAATTCAGTTTGATTACGGGGTAGCAATAGTCATTCTGAGAAAAAAACAAAAAAGCCTAAATATTGCCTAAATATTCTTGCCTAAATTGAAGCTGTTAAAAAAAAGTGCCGGTTTCCACCACAGTAATTTTTATTTATTTTCACCAACTGGTGTTTTAACTTTTGATGACAATGTTTTCAAGCAGTGGGCTCATAGGCATAGACAGTTGCCTAAAAAAAACAAAAAATAAAATTTCTTGAAAATAGCCATGTCTTTTTTGTGGATTTGTTATAATAAATGATGAAATTCCAGATTAATCCATTGATATTTCCCTGTATTGTGAGCTGCAGGTGTTTGGTGGACAAACTCTGACAGTTAGGATTCATTTTGCATGATATCATTTATACCAAAAGAAGGGAAAATCGATCAGAATGCATCATACAGACCAATCTCAATCTGGAATGTGGATTATCGTATATACACCTTAATTATGTCTGCCGGTAGTTGAATGGATCAAATACTCCCATATTGAATTCACAATGATCAGACAGGCTTTATTAGTGCTTACCGGTGGTAGAGTGTTTAAGGCAGCAGCACACGCGCCAGGCTCCATGTGCAGTCGGCCACAGTGTTGTGAATTAGCTGGCGGTATTCATTTCAAATGTTTAACACATTTTAAATGAACAAATTCAATAATAATTAACAAGGCTTTTCATGAAGATTCAACATCTATTATTAAAGTAACTTTTTAAAAAGACCTTGAAAAATAGAGCCTTCTTCCAAGTTTAAGTCAAAGATTGAAACTATAAAAGTGAACATTTGCCCAGATTGTTGTCTATTCCAGAACTTTACGAGAGAGAGAGAGCGCGAGAGCGCGAGCGAGAGCGAGAGCGAGAGCGAGAGCGAGAGAGCGAGAGCGAGAGCGAGAGCGAGAGCGAGAGCCGAGAGCGAGACGCGGAGAGCGAGAGCGAGAGCGCGAAGGCGCACGAGAGCGAGAGAGAGAGATCTTTATCTATATATATATTACTACGGTTGTTTTTTTCTCCTGGAATTTTGTGCCCCTTGCAAGTTACATTACTTAAACATTGTTTATTTCATTGACAAATGGACAACTGAATATCTATATTTTTGAAAAAACAGAAGCTATTTTGGAAATCCAATAAAACAGATAAATGTAGCCATGCTGGACTTTTGGCAGTAACAATGTGGGGGCAATTGTGCTCCTTTGTAAAACCTTCAGTTTCCCTCTTCAGATATTGGACTATTAACTGCCTGTAGGCTAAACACACCTTGATAGGCTTGAATTAGTTGGAAATTATCATGCTGTGCCATGATATTAAAAAAGCAAAGACTACATGTAATGTTAAATTCAAATGTCATTCGTTCCTTGTTTTTCTTTCTTTCTTTTCGCCTTTTCTTCCAGCAGGTGTAAACGTTTGATGATGTTTTCCATGCTTATTAGCATATTCAGCTGCCTAAATTAAAAATGTGTATTACAACTGTTTGAAGACTCTCTCTTTCTCGCTCTCTCTTTCTCTTTGTCTCTCTTTCTCTCTCTTTTTTTTTCTTTGACTTGTTTTAAATGATTGAAATTCCAGATGAGTCCTATTAGTACTGAGTTGTAGAATAGTCATAATAATTTGAACGATCACACAGTGATACCAATCCTCTTAGAGAGTAGACACTGCAGCATGACGTATCTGTAAAATAATAAACAGGCCCAATGACAGACCCAGACCTCACCTTTGCCCCCTGGCCTCCCCCTCGTCCTCACCCGTTAAGGATAGAGGTCTCACGTGACCACATTATTCGTCATTAAAGAACAGCGCTTCCAAAGAGGAGGCGGGTCGATCTCCTGCCTTCCTGGTTTACGCCTCTAATATTTACAGTCTGTGGTTTACGCACTCTGGAGCGGACACCAGGAGCACCATGCTTTTCCACGCAAATGTGCTTTTAACCTTTACGCTTTTACATGCGCATGCACACAGTGAGGACGCAGACGTGCACGGTAAGCCGCGGGATGTCGTCTCAGCTCACGATCCAGAGTCGCCCCCTTCAGGTCACTGACTGAGAAGAACACACTAATACGCCACTTTGTTGCCCGACAGATCATTTTGTAAAGGCTACACTTCAGTTGTTGATGAGATGTGTTATATTATGAATGCATTCCACCTAATAGCATGTGATATGTCCACAGAATGGGTTAGGTTAAAAATAAAAATTATTCATTCACATTTGGCAAAGTTGACTTGCGTTACCAAAGTCCCCCCCCCCCCCCCCCCCCCTAATGACCATCTGAAATTGCAGCTCCTGTTGTTAAAACAACTCTGGGCAGCTTGAAAGGCGGCTACGTGACTGTGAAGGGCAAAGAGACTGGTGCACGTGCCTTTTTGGGCGTCCCGTTTGCCAAGCCGCCTGTTGGCCCGGCTCTGAGACTGGCTCCACCTCAGCCTGTAGAATAATGGGATGGAGTGAAGGATGCCACTCAACAACCTCACATGTAAACACCTGCTATTTGCAAGTAGCCCAGTTTCCTCAACAACCAAACTTTCCTTTTATCCAGGTGTGTTCAATGTAAAGAAGATGTTGAAGAACTTTACTCCAAACTTGGAATTGAACTAGAAGTCCCAGACATTTCAGAGGACTTGCCTTTACCTCAACATTTACACTCCTGCCAACACGGCTCCTGATGCCAAGCTCCCAGTAAGAACCAGCAGCTTAGATCGGGCATGGTTTATACAAAGTGAACTGAACAATGGTCTGGTCTTTCTCAGGTTATGGTTTGGATCCACGGAGAGAGGTTTGTTATGGGCGCTGCTTCTTCATATGATGGTTCTGCAATGGCTGTGTATGAAGATGTTGTCGTGGTGTTGATACAGTATCGCCTCGGACTTCTGGGGTTTTTAAGGTAAAATGCATGTCCTTTTCTCATTTTGAATGAAAACAATATATTTAATTCTTGTTCCTTTGGCAATCTTAATGTAATATGCAAGATAAATTCTACATATTTCAAGCACTTATTTACTTGTTATCTTACTTTAGAAGGTAATTTTTCCAGTGTATCAGCAAATTTATAACCATAATCCATGATAACGGTGATATGAGTGTTAACGGGTTTCTTTATAGGGTCAGTAGTTTTATCAAGGAGGCATTACCCGACTTTGTACTGCAACAGATTTTTTAAAACTTAAGTGCAACCTCAATGACGTTTTAATTTCAATAACATTTGAGAGAAAACTGAAATATGAACTGCTAAACCAACACAAGTATCGCACACATTTCAGTATGTCTTTTGTAAAGGTCTATGTTAGTGTTGGATGACTCCCTCAAAACAGCTAAATCAGCTGGCTCACTTATCCTCCTCCTCCTCCCTTACTTCTGTTCACTTTTGGGGTCTGTTACAAGAAATAAGTTGCTCACCGAGAAGATAAACACAACCACAAGTGTCTTTTGTGTCAAACAAAAAAACAGAAAGGTCAACATCATTTTCACATTGTTATCTAAACCCAAGCCTTTTATACCTTTATCTTCAAACACCTCCAAATCATAATTTCAGCACTGGACAGGAAGACATGGCTGGAAACTTTGGCCTTTTGGATCAGATAGAGGCTCTGAAGTGGGTGCAGCAGCACATCCACAATTTTGGTGGGAACCCGGATCTAGTCACCATATATGGGGAGTCTGCTGGAGGGATAAGTGTGTCTTTACTGGTAGGATCATCACAGGCGCTGTTCATTTTCCTCATTTTGTCTACATTGTTTTATTGTCTGTGTTACTTGAACAGTTCCTCTCGCCTTTGTCAAACGGACTTTTTCACCGGGCAATTGCTGAGAGTGGCACAGCTGAACTCTTACCATTTCTGCACACTGACCCTCTTTCCACGGCACAGGTTTGTGTTCCAATGCAAATGCTTAAAGGGGACATACTATGCAATTTCCACTTAGTAAAAACAGGTCAGTAATGAACTTTTGACCTTGTTACAACTGTGATTCTTCTTCTATAGTTTACTCAAAGTTGTATTTTAACTGATTGCATGTTTGAGTAATACTGTATCGTCCTGCAACTGAGGCTCCAGCTCTCCGAAAATGTGTGTTTTCACCTACTCCCTTTCCCCGCCTACATCCCTGTACTTTGCTTTTAAAATATGTCACAGTGAAATGTCACTATGAAGAGGCTTATCAGTTCTGCAGTTTTAAACTGGACGTCAGTGAATCTAAAACAGCTTTTACTAAGCCGTTTTAGGACAGTATTGTTCGTTAATTTGAGGCAGGGACAGTGCGCACAACATACATTAACCTTATCAGGAGAGATGCGTTGTACCAGGTTGTAGCTCAAGTGTTAATTTCCACCTGCAGACCGTGTGCAGATTTTTATTATTAAGTCCCACTGAGAGGAGGAGCATGTTTTTATATATGTTTTTTAGTGGTAGTGGACACCTACGCAGACACAGGGAGAACATGCAAACTCACATAAAGATGATCTGCTTATGTTATACATGCGCCTGAAAAAAGCATAATATGTCTACTTTAAAATGAATCCTCATCAAAACAGAAATCTGTGTTTGAATTGTTTCTTAGATGGCTGCAAACCGGTCAGGCTGCATCATCGAAAGCACGGAAGCTATTGCTGACTGCATGAGAAACCTTGATCTTCCAAAGATACTTGAATTCTCAGTGGTACGTTTTGTTTTGAAAGGTACTTGTTTAACAATCGCTGTATTAAATGGCCAGACTTTTGCTTACCCCTCTGATGTAGACGAAGGATTTGAGATTTTCTATTACTATCGATGGACAATTATTGACCAAACCGGTGGACGAATTGCTCCGTAACCACGAGTTTCTAAAGGTTCCATTTATGACCGGTATAACAAGCGATGAAGCTGGCTGGTTACTCTCTAGTGTACGTTAACATTTGATTGACATACTGCACGTGCACACGTCTGAAATT
This sequence comes from Chaenogobius annularis, assembly GCA_015082035.1. Lineage (NCBI taxonomy): Eukaryota > Metazoa > Chordata > Actinopteri > Gobiiformes > Gobiidae > Chaenogobius > Chaenogobius annularis. The sequence goes on from BJKM01000043.1 coordinate 1,774,824, forward strand.
CTCCTGCTCGTCTGACAGGCTATAGCATCCCAAAATTGGACAGAGGGAATGACTCGGGACGAAGTGAAGATATTTCTGTCGTTCTTCTACCCTCCTGATGTGAGATTTGCCTTCCGGGTACAAGATTTTTCTCTTTTTCAAAATGCCCTTGACTTACTTTGCATGTATCTTTTGTTTTAAGCCTAAATATGTTGAATTGAACTGGATCATAGATGAATATACTGCTAAAAGTGTGGATCCCATAACACTTCGGAGGGCCTTTACTGATATTCTTGGAGATTTTATGTTCACCATTACTGCACTGAAAACCATAAATGCCCATACAGGTTGGTCGTCACTATTCATTATGATTGTCTGCCTACTGTTTTTTTTAAAGAAATAAACAGTGCTGTCCCTTATTATTTTTGGTCATGGATTTCAAGATTATTAGGGTTAGCAATAATAGTTATTACACAGGTCACAATGTTATTGTTAGAACTGAATAACAACAATTATTTGAATTTTAGAAGCACATAATAATATGAATTAAAACGCTAAAAATTGACATGGTAACATTTATAGTGAGGGATTGGATTCACAAACTTAATATTGTGGTTTGAAGTCATTTCAACTGACAACAATTACCCTTTTGTGACTGAATAATACCACTTTCTTTTGAAGCAAATGTGAGAAAATGTCACTTTGAACGGTGTACATGTGGCTGCGTCTGGTAAATACAGAGATTTTAAAGATAAATCAGCCTAAAACATCTGCACTCTTAAAAAACAAACAAAACAAAAAAATCTACCAAAGAGTAATTTATTGTATTGGAATGTACAAAATCTGTATGGACAACATTCAAGTATTTGCAAGATAATATAATTCCTCTTGACTAACTTTCAGCCAATGTTTCTTTCTCAGAGGCAGGAGCTCTTGTGTATGTTTATGAGTACAACTTTGTTCCTCAAATGCTGAAAAAATCAAGGCCCGAGTTTGTTGGAGCGGACCACTCAGACGATATCTTCACCGTGTTCGGGTTCTGCTTTACAACTACTCATGTGAAAATAAATTGTAGGTGCAAATTCAACACTGTACAGTACTGAACCCAAATGTTATAGTATGTCAAATAGTTGTGTCGTTTTTGAGTGGAAATCTATGTTAATTTAACCGTATAATAAATGTTCTTATTGTAGATGAATGCTCAAAAGAGGAGGAAGACGTTACCAAAAGAGTCATGAGTCACTGGGCCAACTTTGCCCGCACTGGGTAAGCGTCATCGCCCTTTTATTATTAATTTGTAGTGCTATGGAGACAATAGAAAGCTCTTTAAGATGCCACTTCCTGTTATGTTTATGTAATTCAGAATATAAGGAATTAATCCCATTTTGAAAAATACCAAACAGACAAATGGCTTTTTAGATGACCCCACCCCCCCAAAAAAACTAGGGAAGAAGTGGCAAAACATCAGACTTGCCCCCACCGTGGTGCTCCTACTATAGAAAATAACAAGAATGACCCATGACTAACCTGACACCTGAGCTTGTCCAATCTGTTTGTTTTTAGCTCTCCAAACGGGGATGGACTGGTGCATTGGCCACAGTATGGACAAGAGGAGAACTACCTGTTTATTGACACGGAGCAGGTGGTCCGTCAGGGGCTGAGGAAGGAGCGCTTTGTGTTCCTGACTCAGACTCTACCGAAGATGTTACAAGAGCTTGAGAAGAAAGAGCACATGGAGTTATAGAGAAACTCACAGAACCTTCAATTTAATTTACAAGCAATTCACTTAAACGAGAAAGGGCATTTGATGTCATGAAGCAGAAATGAAATGTCAATAAAGAAGACTGTATGTCACCTCATTTCTACTTTTGTCACCTGTCCAAGACTTCCAAGCCATTCACTTTCTATAAATGCACTCTGTCATCAAGCCTCCTGACCTGTTGTAGCAATATGTGCCATCTGTAGCAGCATAAAAGTCAGCATGTCCAGCCTCTCGTTGCTTTCATCTCCACCAGAGTCCAGGGTTTTCACTAAGAACCTTTGCATCAGTTTGCACCTTCACATCTCACTCCTTTGTCTTTGTATAAATCTCCCCTGTCATTTGAATTACTGGAATTGCCATGTAAACTTGTTTATTTATTTATTTATTTGTCAAGCAGCCCATATCCTGCACACCACTGCTTAAATCTGGAAAGAAGTTAGACTCTTTCTGAGTAAGTTTATAAATATATCCTCAAACAAACGGTTACCTAAGTTCTCGGCCATTTATCTCAGTAACCATTCACACACTAGACCAACTAAGGCTTGAAGGGCAAAGGTCTAAAGAATAATGACGACATGAATCACTCCCACTTTTGTAGCTGTGAGAGTCTCGGCGCTTTAAAAAGGGAGACTTTAGTCAAAAGGCTTCCTGGTTTGGTCTTTGGTTTGTTTGTACCATGACGTTCCACACAAACCTTGTTTTAACGTTAATTTTGGGGGGTGTTTTTACATGCACAAGGCGACAACCCAGACCAGCATGGTAGGTAGATACATCCAACTGTGTTATGTCAGATCTGATCATGTGATTTTCTTATTATTTGGACATGTTTTATTTCGTGTTTTTGCACAACTAGGGACTGTTGCGCAATAGCATAGACCTAGTTCTTGCTGCTAATGGTGTGGGGAGATATGACGTGGGCACAGTTTATTTTTATTGTTAAAGAGTGTTGTGTTGTAGAGAGGAGAGAGAGGGAGAGAGAGAGAGAGGAGAGAGAGGAGAGAGAGAGAGAGGAGAGAGAGATAGAGGAGAGAGAAGAGAGAGAGAAGGAGAGCTTGTCGTGCAGAGAAGGGACAGTTACATTACTTCTACATTGTCCTTGGCCATTGCATGAGGTCACATGCTACTGTATGTCTTCTGTCACCTTGGCAATCACGCAAATTTATAACAAAATATATCTTTTGAAAAGTAGTGAAAAGATCCTCACAAAAAAACATAAACAACAATGACAAAAACCTTCAAAGGATTTACCAGTGAAGCCGATGAATACTGGATGGGGTTTTATTTAGTAATTTAGTAAAAGGAAAGAACGTGTTTGTTTATTAAATTATTACACAACCTCACATTTTTGTATTAAGAAATTGTTCACAAATGGTCACCCTGTGAGGGTGTGTCCTATTGGCTATTTGATAGAGGGGCTTAATATTTCAATTTGAAACAAACACCAATTCTACTACAGTCCATGTAACATGTCTTTACAGCTCCTGTTGTTAAAACAACTCTGGGCAGCTTGAAAGGCGGCTACGTGACTGTGAAGGGCAAAGAGACTGGTGCACGTGCCTTTTTGGGCGTCCCGTTTGCCAAGCCGCCTGTTGGCCCGGCTCTGAGACTGGCTCCACCTCAGCCTGTGGAAAAATGGAAAGGAGTGAAGGATGCCACTCAACAACCTCACATGTAAAACACCTGTTTAAAAGCAAGTACACAAACTCCAGTCGACAACAATACACACAAAAAAATCAATAATATCCTTTTCACCAGGTGCATGCAGAATAAAGCATTCATGGAGGAAATGTACTCTAAACTGGGAATGAAAGTAGAAGTCCAGACATTTCAGAGGACTGCCTTTACCTCAACATTTACACTCCTGCCAACACAGCTCCTGATGCCAAGCTCCCAGTAAGAACCAGCAGCTTAGACTGGACATGGGTTGTACATAAGTGAACTGAACAATGGTCTGGTCTTTCTCAGGTTATGGTTTGGATCCACGGAGGAGGGTTTGTTACGGGCGCTGCTTCTTCATATGATGGTTCTGCAATGGCTGTGTATGAAGATGTTGTCGTGGTGTTGATACAGTATCGCCTCGGACTTCTGGGGTTTTTAAGGTAAAACTTTGGAGCCTATTGGTGTCAGCCTATTTTCCCCATTTGGAGTGAACAGATGATCCATGCCTAGATAATGGGAGAATATCATACAAGACTCTGAAAATCTCTTTTAACTCACGCCATAACCTTTATGATCAGCTCTGAAGCCCATTACCTAAAAACCTTTCTTAGCTGGAGGCCACACTTGTAGTCACTGACTGTGAACAGTTTTACTGTTGGGGTATTGTTTGTGGTTGTCTGCTCTTGTTGTGAATGTTGTTTCTCTAACCTTTAATTCAGAAGGAGGATCCTGCTGCAAAACGGTTTTTAACTAATTCTGAATATTGTATCTGTATAAACAAATAAAATGAAATGGAATGATGAAACTCCCCCAAATCATAATTTCAGCACTGGACAGGAAGACATGACTGGAAACTTTGGCCTTTTGGATCAGATAGAGGCTCTGAAGTGGGTGCAGCAGCACATCCACAATTTTGGTGGGAACCCGGATCTAGTCACCATATATGGGGAGTCTGCTGGAGGGATGAGTGTGTCTTTACTGGTAGGATCATCACATCAGCTGATATTCTTATTCACTTCCACATTATTTTATGGTTTATCTTTAATTGAACAGTTCCTCTCACCTTTATCAAATGGACTGTTCCATCGAGGAATTGCTGAGAGTGGCACAGCTGCAATCACTGATATTTTGCAAATGGACCCCCTTCCAACTGCACAGGTTGGTTAGTATATTATGACATTAATATCAACAAAACATATCATTTGTAATGAGTGTCCTTTAATACAAAAAGTACAGTATCTTTCTCAAACAATTTATGGAGCTTCCATGAGACAGATTTAACAGATGAAGCCAGGGAGGAATCCAAACAGTTGTTGAGGCATTGAGGACTCATATTGTATTTGATCTCCTTTTAAATATGATACCAATATTCAATTACCTTTTAGTTTTGATAACTATTTATTCTGCTTTTCCCCTTTGGGATGAATAAAAAAGTAATTCTAATACAACTACTTGCACATTTGAACTGTTTTCTAGATGGCAGCAAACATGTCTGGCTGCAGCTTTGAAAGTACAGAAATTATTGGTAACTGCATGAGAAATCTTGATCTACAAAAGATTGTGGAACTCTTGGAGGTATGTTGTTTAGCCAATTATTTTCAATAAACATTTGTCTCTGTCAATGAGTTATTTTCATCCCTCTAAATTTAGAAACCGGAATTGAGATATATAGTAACTGTTGATGGACATTTCTTTGACCAAACCTGTGGACGAATTGTACCGTAACCACCAGTTTCTAAAGGTCCCATTTATGACCGGTATTACAAGCGACGAAGGTGGCTGGTTACTCCCTGGTGTAAGTAAGTTTCAAGTGTTTTATTATAGGACACACCAAACACCTATCTGATTTCATGTTTGTTCTCAGTTTATGGCGCCTCAAAACTGGACAGAGGGAATGACTCGGGATGAAGTGAAGGGCGTACTGTCCGTCTTTTATCCCCCAGATGTGAGATCTACTGTACAATTTTTTGCACTGTTTTTAAATGTACATTTGTCTGACAGTACATGTGTTTTTATTTAAAGCCCAAAGATGTAGCCCTAAACTTGATCATAGATGAGTTCACCGGAAAAAAGTGAGGATCCCAAAATACTACGGAAAGCCTTTACTGATATTCTTGGGGACTTTATTTTCATCATTCCATGGACTGAAAACCATAAACGCCCATACAGGTTTGACATTCACTTACTATTTCTTGTAGAAAAGGTTTCAAAGGTCGTCATCTGGACACAGTTACAGAAGTCAAGACGCTTCGATCCGATAATCGTTTTTTTTATATATGTATTTTTAACATAAAGAAAGCGTCTCAACGAAAAGTCCAGAAGATGAAATATATATACGTCATATGTCCCCCGATACTGTATGTCCCTCTGATGAAAATGGTTTGAGCAGCTAGAATTTTTACCCTCCAGAGCTCAAATTAGTCCTGCCAAAAGGAGGAGTTTATAACTGCCCCTGTCCTTCTACACAAGTCTGACAATTTCACTGCCAAGGTCTTTTGAGGCTGTCGTCGACTGAAGGAAGATTGTTTCTCAAACCTCTGTTCCTATTCAAAAAAGGGTTTTCTTTCTTAACAAAAATGGACTCCTTCACTCCGCTTTCATGCCATACCCTCTCCCCGCTTAAAATGTTTACCTCACTGACACACATTCAGATGTGTGTCTTTGTGTTTTTTTAGATGAATGTGTACGTCCGAAATTCAAGTGCCTTCTGTGTCGAGACAGTCTTTTGTGCAATGATTATTTTCTCCAATGCTCATCAAATCCTCCTTGGTTCAGTTTCCCTTTTGTCCTGTTTTTGTTGAAAACAGGACAAAAGGATACCCATTCAGGGTATCCACAGACTAAGACGGCTTTCTGGGACATGTTGGGAAACTTGTGCACAAAGGGTACCCCAGACCCACTAAATTGGGGTGATTTAAATCTAAATCTTAGACTTGGTCATAACTCTTAAAACTGACTTTTACAAATTAGCCAGTATTTTGAACACCTCTTTGAAAAGGAGAGAAGAGATTTACGCTTCCAGATCAAATTTTAGAAATCTGTATTTTTTATTGCAACAATTTGGGAATTAGGCTATAACTGTTGAAATTAAAAGTAGATACGTATGTTTATTGTATGTACTATTACTTGGAGAATGTGAAATATCTGCCCAGGAAAGCCACTTTTGTTCTTTGTTTGATGCTGGAGCTCCTGTGTATGTTTATGATAAACTTTAGCCACGGATGCTGAAGAATCTTAGGCCAGATTTTGTTGGAGCGGACCACGGAGACGATTTGTTTGCTGTATTTGGGTTGTGCTTAACAACTACACATGTCAAAATAATTGGTAAGAGAAACAGCCGGATTATTATATTTGTTAAATTGCCCCCTTTTTAGTACTATATTAATGTTTGAACAATTCCTGTTTTTTACTGTAGAAGAATGCTCAAAAGAGGAAATAGATCTCTCCCTAAGTGTTATGAAATACTGGGCAAACTTTGCTCGCACTGGGTGGGTGTCATCACCAAAGTTTACTATTGTCCTACAACTAATGAAAGTGCGGCTTGTTTATATTGGCTTGCTTACTCTGATTTAAGCTCTCCAAACGGGGATGGGCTGGTGCACTGGCCACAGTATGGACAAGAAGAGAACTACCTGTTTATTGACACGGAGCAGGTGGTCCGTCAGCAGCTGAGGAAGGAGCGCTTTGTGTTCCTGACTCAGACTCTACCGAAGATGTTACAAGAGCTTGAGATGAAAGAGCACATGGAGTTATAGAGAAACTCACAGAACCTTCAATTTAATTTACAAGTAATTCACTTAAACGAGAAAGGGCATTTGATGTCATGAAGCAGAAATGAAATGTCAATAAAGAAGACTGTATGTCACCTCATTTCTACTTTTGTCACCTGTCCAGGACTTCCAAGCCATTCACTTTTTATAAATGCACTCTGTCATCAAGCCTCCTGACCTGTTGTAGCAATATGTGCCATCTGTAGCAGCATAAAAGTCAGCATGTCCAGCCTCTCGTTGCTTTCATCTCCACCAGAGTCCAGGGTTTTCACTAAGAACCTTTGCATCAGTTTGCACCTTCACATCTCACTCCTTTGTCTTTGTATAAATCTCCCCTGTCATTTGAATGACTTGAATTTCCATGTAAACAGTATATTTAGATTTATGTATTTATTTATTTATTTGTCAAGCAGCCCATATCCTGCACACACTGCTTAAATCTGGAAAGAAGTTAGACTATTTCTGAGTAAGTTTATAAATATATCCTCAAACAAGCGGTTACCTAAGTTCTCTGCCATTTATCTCAGTAACCATTCACACACTAGACCAACTAAGGCTTGAAGGGCAAAGGTCTAAGGACTAATGAGGACATGAATCACTCCCACTTTTGTAGCTGTGAGAGTCTCGGCGCTTTAAAAAGGGAGACTTTAGTCAAAAGGCTTCCTGGTTTGGTCTTTGGGTTTGTACCATGACGTTCCACACAAACCTTGTCTTAATGTTAATTTTAAGGATGTTTTTACATGCACAAGGCGACAACACAGACCAGCATGGTAGGTAGATACATCCAACTGTGTTATGTCAGATCTGATCATGCGATTCTCTTATTATTTGGACATGTTTTATTTCGTGTTTTTGCACAACTAGGGACTGTTGCGCAATAGCATAGACCTAGTTCTTGCTGCTAATGGTGGGGGGATATGTCGTGGGCACAGTTTATTTTTATTGTTAAAGAGTGTGTGTGAGAGAGAGAGAGAGAGAGAGAGAGAGAGAGAGAGAGAGAGAGAGAGAGAGAGAGAAGGAGAGCTTGTCGTGCAGAGAAGGGACAGTTACATTACTTCTACATTGTCCTTGGCCATTGCATGAGGTCACATGCTACTGTATGTCTTCTGTCACCTTGGCAATCACGCAAATTTATAACAAAATATATCTTTTGAAAAGTAGTGAAAAGATCCTCACAAAAAAACATAAAACAACAATGACAAAAACCTTCAAAGGATTTACCAGTGAAGCCGATGAATACTGGATGAGGTTTTATTTAGTAATTTAGTAAAAGGAAAGAATGTGTTTGTTTATTAAATTATTACACAACCTCACATTTTTTTTATTAAGAAATTGTTCACAAATGGTCACCCTGTGAGGGTGTGTCCTATTGGCTATTTGATAGAGGGGCTTAATATATCAATTTGAAACAAACACCAATTCTACTACAGTCCATGTAACATGTCTTTACAGCTCCTGTTGTTAAAACAACTCTGGGCAGCTTGAAAGGCGGCTACGTGACTGTGAAGGGCAAAGAGACTGGTGCACGTGCCTTTTTGGGCGTCCCGTTTGCCAAGCCGCCTGTTGGCCCGGCTCTGAGACTGGCTCACCTCAGCCTGTAGAAAAATGGGATGGAGTGAAGGATGCCACTCAACAACCTCACATGTAAAACACCTGTTAAAAGCAAGTACACAAAACTCCAGTCGACAACAATATAAAAAAAAAAATCAATAATATCCTTTTCACCAGGTGCATGCAGAATAAAGCATTCATGGAGGAAATGTACTCTAAAGTGGAAATGAAAGTAGAAGTCCAGACATTTCAGAGGACTGCTTTACCTCAACATTTACACTCCTGCCAACACGGCTCCTGATGCCAAGCTCCAGTAAGAACCAGCAGCTTAGACTGGACATGGGTTGTACATAAGTGAACTGAACAATGGTCTGGTCTTTCTCAGGTTATGGTTTGGATCCACGGAGGAGGGTTTTGTTATGGGCGCTGCTTCTTTCATATGATGGTTTCTGCAATGGCTGTGTATGAAGATGTTGTCGTGGTGTTGATACAGTATCGCCTCGGACTTTCTGGGGTTTTTTAAGGTAAAACTTTGGAGCCTATTGGTGTCAGCCTATTTTCCCCATTTGGAGTGAACAGATGATCCATGCCTAGATAATGGGGAGAATATCATACAAGACTCTGAAAATCTCTTTTAAACTCACGCCATAACCTTTATGATCAGCTCCTGAAGCCCATTACTAAAACCTTTCTTAGCTGGAGGCCACACTTGTAGTCACTGACTGTGAACAGTTTTACTGTTGTGGGTATTGTTTGTGGTTGTCTGCTCTTGTTGTGAATGTTGTTTTCTCTAACCTTTAATTCAGAAGAGGATCCTGCTGCAAAAACGGTTTTTAAACTAATTCTGAATATTGTATCTGTATAAACAAATAAAATGAAATGAAATGATGAAACTCCCCCAAATCAATATTTTCAGCACTGGACAGGAAGACATGACTGGAAACTTTGGCCTTTTGGATCAGATAGAGGCTCTGAAGTGGGTGCAGCAGCACATCCACAATTTTGGTGGGAACCCGGATCTAGTCACCATATATGGGGAGTCTGCTGGAGGGATGAGTGTGTCTTTACTGGTAGGATCATCACAATCAGCTGATATTCTCATTCACTTCTACATTATTTTATGGTTTATCTTTAATTGAACAGTTCCTCTCACCTTTATCAAACGGACTGTTCCATCGAGGAATTGCTGAGAGTGGCACAGCTGCAATCACTGGTATTTTTCAAATGGACCCCCTTCCCACTGCACAGGTTGGTTAGTATATTATGACATTAATATCAACAAAACATATCATTTGTAATGAGTGTCCTTTAATACAAAAAAGTACAGTATCTTTCTCAAACAATTTATGGGAGCTTCCATGAGACAGATTTAACAGATGAAGCCAGGGAGGAATCCAAACAGTTGTTGAGGCATTGAGGACTGTATTGTATTTGATCTCCTTTTAATATGATACCAATATTCAATTACCTTTTAGTTTTGATAACTATTTATTCTGCTTTTCCCCTTTGGGATGAATAAAAGTAATTCTAATACAACTACTTTTTGCACATTTGAACTGTTTTTCTAGATGGCAGCAAACATGTCTGGCTGCAGCTTTGAAAGTACAGAAATTATTGGTAACTGCATGAGAAATCTTGATCTACAAAAGATTGTGGAACTCTTGGAGGTATGTTGTTTAGCCAATTATTTTCAATAAACATTTGTCTCTGTCAATGAGTTTTTTTCATCCTCTAATTTAGAAACTGGACTTGAGATATATCGTAACTGTTGATGGACATTTCTTGACCAAACCTGTGGACGAATTTCCGTAACCACCAGTTTCTAAAGGTCCCATTTATGACCGGTATTACAAGCGACGAAGGTGGCTGGTTACTCCCTGGTGTAAGTAAGTTCAAGTGTTTTATTATAGGACACACCAAACACCTATCTGATTTCATGTTTGTTCTCAGTTTATGGCGCCTCAAAACTGGACAGAGGGAATGACTCGGGATGAAGTGAAGGGCGTACTGTCCTCTTTTATCCCCCAGATGTGAGATCTACTGTACAATTTTTTGCACTGTTTTAAAATTTACATTTTTCTGACAGTACATGTGTTTTCATTTAAAGCCCAAAGATGTAGCCCTAAACTTGATCATAGATGAGTTCACCGGAAAAAGTGAGGATCCCAAAATACTACGGAAAGCCTTTACTGATATTCTTGGGGACTTTATTTTCATCATTCCTGCACTGAAAACCATAAACGCCCATACAGGTTTGACATTCACTTACTATTTCGTGTAGAAAAGGTTTCAAAGTTTCGTCATCTGGACACAGTTACAGAAGTCAAGACGCTTCGATCCGACAATCGTTTTCTTTTTTATATATGTATTTTTTTTGACATAAAGAAAGCATCTCAACGAAAAGTCCAGAAGATGAAATATATATACGTCATTTGTCCCCCGATACTGTATGTCCCTCTGATGAAAATGGTTTGAGCAGCTAGAATTTTTACCCTCCAGAGCTCAAATTAGTCCTGCCCAAAAGGAGGAGTTATAACTGCCCCTGTCCTTCTACACAAGTCTGACATTCCACTGCCAAGGTCTTTTGAGGCTGTCGTCGACTGAAGGAAGATTGTTTCTCAAACCTCTGTTCCTATTCAAAAAAGGGTTTTCTTTCTTAACAAAAATGGACTCCTTCACTCCGCTTTCATGCCATACCCTCTCCCGCTTAAAATGTTTACCTCACTGACACACATTCAGATGTGTGTCTTGTGTTTTTTAGATGAATGGTGTACATCCGAAATTCAAGTGCCTTCTGTGTCGAGACAGTCTTTTGTGCAATGATTATTTTCTCCAATGCTCATCAAATCCTCCTTGGTTCAGTTTCCCTTTTGTCCTGTTTTTGTTGAAAGCCCATTCAGGGTATCCACAGACTAAGACGGCTTTCTGGACATGTTGGGAAACTTGTGCACAAAGGGGTACCCCAGACCACTAAATTGGGGTGATTTAAATCTAAATCTTAGACTTGGTCATAACTCTTAAACTGACTTTTACAAATTAGCCAGTATTTTGAACACCTCTTTGAAAAGGAGAGAAGAGATTTACGCTTCCAGATCAAATTTAGAAATCAATGTATTTTTTGTTGCAACAATTTGGGAATTACTGTAGGCTATACTGTTGAAATTAAAAGTAGATACGTATGTTTATTGGTATGTACTATTACTTGTTTTCCATAAGAAATAGCTGCTCAAAGCTGCCACTTTTGTTCTTTTGTTTTAGATGCTGGAGCTCCTGTGTATGTTTATGAGTAACAACTTCTTAGCCCACGGATGCTGAAGAATCTTAGGCCAGATTTTGTTGAGAGCGGACCACGGAGACGATTTGTTTGCTGTTTTTGGGTTTTGCTTAACAACTACACATGTCAAAATAATTGGTAAGAGAAACAGCCCGGATTAATATATTTGTTAAATTGCCTCCTTTTTAGTACTGTAATCAATGTTTGAACAATTCCTGTTTTTACTGTAGAAGAATGCTCGAAAGAGGAAGTAGATCTCTCCCTAAATGTCATGAAATACTGGGCAAAACTTTGCTCGCACTGGTGGGTGTCATCACCGAAAGTTTACTATTGTCCTACAACTATTATGAAGTGCTGCTTGTTTATATTGGCTTGCTTACTCTGATTTAAGAAGCTCTCCAAACGGGGATGGGCTGGGTGCACTGGCCACAGTATGGACAAGAAGAGAACTACCTGTTTATTGACACGGAGCAGGTGGTCCGTCAGCAGCTGAGGAAGGAGCGCTTTGTGTTCCTGACTCAGACTCTACCGAAGATGTTACAAGAGCTTGAGAAGAAAGAGCACATGGAGTTATAAAGCAACTGGACACAAGCAATTGACGGGAATAATCATTTTAAATCAGTTTGCATACATTCATTTTCAATCACTGAACATGAAATTAAGAGAAGACGAAATTAACCTTGTGCATTGTCAAACACTCAATACTGTGACTTGGAGGATCTAACTGAAAATGCAATATTTTGTTCGGCTTGTTTGCTTTTTTTCATTACTTTTATTCAAACATCACTATAAGGATTAGAAAAATGAATTTCTTTAGAAAAGTAGTCATCTTTATAATATCCCTTTATCTCAGTTTTTCCTGAAGGCGTCATACTTGAATCTCATTAAAATATTCACTGCATATTGAGAAGATCTGTGAATATTTGTTTTTCACATGTCACATAAGTGCTGTATGTCGGTGTAATCCCTCATTCGTCCAGGAGTGTTCCATCGGTCCAGATCTTTTTCTACAATAAGTGCTGTATGACCCGGTCGTCCTGGTTATTGATCGACATATACATTGTAGAATTTGAGTCCATTACATGTTGTTTCTCCTGACAGACACAAACACACAAACACACACACACGCACTTGGAAAAAAAGTAGAAACCTGGACTACTGTGACCTTTGAATAGAGGAGCAAAAAACATAGAAAGAATACAAACAAGATTTTTGTTCATAGTTAAATTTATTTACTGAGAATAGTGCTTAAGCTCAAAACTCCCTGAAGTTTGACGTGAGCAGTTCAATAGATCAAATTTAGACTAGGCTAGTGACATAAAAAGCAGACCAAACTAGACAATCAAAGGCAAATCATTTTGAAAGCTGTGTACTCATGGTTCACACAAATCCACACAGAAAATACAACAAACACAACAAAAGTTCATTTAAAGTCAATAAATTAATACAATAGCTGACAAAATGAGCAAAGATTATGCACAAATTAGTAAAGCTGTTATCGGTTTACAAGTGCAGGCCAGTGGTTCTGAGTGGATTTACAGCCCAGTAAAGTGCACTTGGAGTAGATAAAAAGCAACTGGACGTTACCATCAGGCCATACTGAGAAATACAGACTATTACTCAAAGGTGCACTAACTTTTCTGGTAGAGGGCCAATCACCTGTTTGTCTCCATGTAGATGTTATAGCTTTGCTGGAATATTAGACAGTATGGCATTGAACTTATCCATATCCATAAAGACAAGCAGGTGAGGCAACCAGGCTCATATGTTAGGAGAGGCGAAATCAAGGTATTTTTGAGCAATTAAAACAGTCGAAATTACATAAATGCAATAGATAATGCCATACAGTTGAACATTCCAGGCAAAGCAATAACATACAGTACATGGGGACGAGCGGGCTGATGTGCCCACCACCAGAAAGGTTAGATAGTGCAACTTTGATACTCGGTGCTGCACTTAAGCATTGGTTGTCAAATTGGGTTGCACAGTTACTTTTTTTTTGTGTCAAAACTGAGGAAAAATAATGAAGATGTGCAGCCATACAAACATCATGTCGGCCAATTTGAAACAGACACCTAAAAGCAATTCATTTAAAAGATAAGCACATAAATTGTATATTTTGATACAATAAATAAATACAGCTTATGTCTAGGTCTAGGCTATACTAAACTGCGGTACATTTTTGACCCGGGTAATGTGTCGGGCGTGGTAGAAGTGTTGTAATTGTCAAGTATATCTCACTATAGAAGGGTCCAAAGATCAATATCATATCATTCTTAAGAAAGCAAACTGCAGCCAAGAAAGTTATCCATAAACTCCACTTTGCATGACAACTAGGCAATTTTACAACAGTAGAAAAGTATACTTCTACTTTATACTGTATTTACATAGATATTTTGTGTTTCAATGACTTGCGGCTAACAAAAATAATATTGTGTATGTTAACCAAACTTAGTGTAATGATAGAGGGTCAGATATACAGTAATTCCTTATGAATAATATGCAACATGCAAAATAACAGAGTGAAACAAGTTGAATACTATATTGTTGAATACATTAGCGGCCTTCAAGCACTATTAGGTACAGACATGATTGTAAAAGTCAGAGGCACATACACACTTCTGTCAATGAGAAGAATTAAAATCGCGCATTCACTTTCTTCGGGCAGGGAATTACATAATAACATATTTATAGTGATCATGCTGCTTGGTGTTATTTGTAAGGTCAAACTAAGTGAGAAATGGTGATGAGAGAGACAATTTAAAAGTGCTATTTGAGGAACACTGGTGCAAAAATTGAGGTGACAGCACTAGCTTAATTAGCTTAATTAGGCAGTAAAGCCATGTCCAAGGTTTATTGATGCAAACAATGATAGAACCAACGGCGGTCAACAGCAAATGTGGTCGTAACATTGTCAAGCGAAGGACAAAGTATGTGATGTGTGCATTCATCGGGCTATTACGCACTTCACTGTAGACTTAAAGCTGGATGCATCAGGACGTCCAGGACTGCATATTGCGTAGCATGGCCTCAAAGCGCTCCGTGTTTGGGGCCTGGGCGTGGGGCAGGTGGTCCGTGAGACGGCTATACAAGCTGAAAGACTTCAGCTCGAGCCAGATGAACCCAAAACGGTCCTGGTCAAAAAGCACAAAGAGCCCTGGGGTGCGCTCGGGACTCGTGAATCCATGTCCAGCGATCAGGCCAGTACCATAAAAACTGAAAGGAAGAAATGCTCATCGGTATATAGAGTTTACATTTTAGAGGATGGGAATGATAGTATGGCAATTTATTATTTACAAATAATGAAATGGGAAAAAAGGCCCTACACAATGATTTACAAATGAGCAAGTCCAAATACTGGAAAACTATTATTTTATAAAGTGGAGCTCCACAGTCCTGCCCACTTTGAAGATTTTCCCAATAAACTTTTAGACAGATTTTAATATTGAGGGTTTGAATATTTGGTATGTGGAAACCAGTGTTGGGGAAGTTACCCATTAATAGTTACTACTGAGCTTTGGTCAGCTGAGGTTGTTTTAAATGTGCTTTATGAATAAATTTGACATTGACATTGACATTGACTTGTAATGTTCCTTTTTTCTTCTATAAAGAAATCTTGATTCAAAACCCCCTAAAAACCCTAAAAATTCAAGGTTTTGTCCCAAACAGTGAAGATCTGAGATTTGAAGTCTGGATAACAAAAGGTACAAAATGAAAAGCGTTGCTATGTTGAAGTAATCATTTGGCTTGGAGAAACAGGACTTTCATAGTTATTTACAAATAAGCAGTAAATATAACATATTATTATTATTATTATTATTATTATTATTATTATTATTATTATTATTATTATTATTATTATTATTATTATTATTATTATTATTGTAAGCAACAACCATTATAACCTTCTGGCTGAAATCTTTATTAAGGCACATAAATCAGTAGCCACTCTACTAAATATATTGAAAATAAATAGAGGGTGATTTTGTTTTGACGGACGAAGAATGGGAAAATATATGAGAACTACAAAATCACATGAATGGAAAGATTTCTGTAGGAAGACTGTATCCAGTTTTTTCATAATACCATGTCAAAGTGCCCACTATTCACAAGGAAATGCTAAATATTTCAGAAATTGTGGTTGCCAGGAGGAACACCATTATCGTGCGTTCTGGGACTATCCTGTTACTCAGAAATACTGGACTGAAATGAACAAGACACTGCAGAATGTTTGTGACATCACAATCCCAGCCAAATTTCAGAAGTACATATTTGGACCTCAAAACTGGCCATGGACACAATCAACAGATATCTTTGGATATCCTGGCAGCAAGGGAAAAGGCCATCACAAAAAATTGACACATTTGGCAGACTTTGGACTAAATGGGACTTTTATTTTGCACCTTAATTTTGTTTTCTTTTAGAATATTTTTATATAAATTTATTTTTCTTCCTTTACTTTCCTATTTTCCTTAGTCTCTCAGGTCTCGTACCAGTTCTTGTTTTTCTTGTTTGAAGAAAAGAAAGTCATGTATTACACTACTTAGCTACTGCCTCAAGGAAGTATTTTAATTACATTACTAGCAGACTACTTTATTTGGAATATGATAAAAAGGTATCAAATAGATGCCTTTATGTTTTATTGGTTGATGGGCTCCTTGTTCGAAGATGTTTGGTTGCAGAGGAAGGTTACGCGCTCTTCACAAGCATTGTTGTTGGTGTTGCAAGTAACTAACAAAGTATTTTGCTTATAATTGTAACTTAATGACATGTATTTTCACAGTAATGCGTTCCTTAAAAATTTAATATATTACAGTAACTAAGTACAAATGTCCATGACGCACATATTTTAGTCCAAAGAAACATATACAAATTCAAATTTGACTAAATGTCTTTTGATCTTTGAGGTTTCAGAAATATATTTTGAATTACATTATGTGCAACACGTAGCAGACAGCAAGCTTTCAAAATAAATTATTTTAAAAAGGCAATTTTATTTCCTGATCCCGAGAGTTAGGCAAGACTGTTGAGCTCCATTTGTAGTTCTTTTTGTCGAGTCTTACTCACCACTTCCTGCAGGTGCGGGGGTACACTTCATTGCGGGCCATCACTCCGAAAGGCAGAACAAAGGGCAGGAGTTCAGGTTGATTACTGCTGCTGCTCGGCTCTGGCTGGAAGTTTTCTGAGCCAGTACTTTGGTCTGCGCTTCTCTCCTCTCCCCCACATGCACCCTCCTCCGTGCTGTTGGTGGCTGCAGTAGAAGCGTTGGTTTCCTGTTGTTCCACCTCCCGCTGCACCTCAGCATGCACCCCCAGGACCAGGCGGGAGAGTTCCTCAATACTACGCTGACGTTCCACGTCCGGAAGAACCACAGGTCGGCTGAGGTCAACGTCTAAAGTGAGCTGTCCGGCAGGAACATTGGGGTCTCCCTGTGGTACAAGACACATCTTTGTGATACAAGCTTGTTGTGACCTGGCTGGTAAAAACAAGCTGCGTTCTGTGGTAACTTTGATTAGCATCTTCATAATTAAATTACAGAAAATATGGTTTTGCACAGCACTGCAGCGAGTTGTCAAGAGGAAAGATATTGAGCTAACAATGCCTTAAATAATGGTGAATTATACCAAATTTCCCATAATTATAAATTTCCCAATCATTTTTTCCCATACAATTTCTGGAGTCTCAAATATTAAGAGTTTGACTGCACAACAGATGCTAGGGCTGTACTCAAAATATAGATGTATCATAATGCACTTATTGTCAATACACATCGATACAGGGATGCATATCGGGAACAAAGTTAAGTCATTATAAATTGCCGAGATATACACTTAACTACCTGCTTACTACTTCATTAAGGCCTCTGAGCTGATAAGTGGTGTCAGTTGTGTTCTGAAATTAAATGACATGAACATGAAATTAACAAGAAATTTCAATAAATGTTGTTATTCAGCACAAAGAAAACATTTTAGTTTATTTATCTTTTGAGACCCTTGCCTGAATAATGGTGATTTACACATATTTTAAAATGCATGAGTTCCATATGCTTTTTTTGGAAAAGCAAAATAAAATAAAACATTTTCAACTATTTGTTGACAATGTTCCAGAATGTACCAGCTGGGATATTAGAGCGTGCTCCACAAATAACCAATGAACACAGATCAACAGCATGCTGGTAAGGAACGCACCGTGAGCTTAGTGGCTCTTGCAGACGTCCCATGAAAACTCAGCATAACAATCTCCAGGCCATGGCTGCCGTAGGTGCCCTTGAAGAGGCCTGGCTGTAGCAGGGCTGAAGGCAGTGGAGGAGGAAGATATATCCGCCGGTATGTAAGACAATTACTAATGAAAAAAAGAGAATAAAACATTATCCATTTTGTTTAAATCAATAGGTTGCGTGCATGTGACATTGCAATATAAAATTCTGCTGGACAGATCAGAATGCTATGGTGGAATTTGCTGTTTGATTGCAGATTTGTTGACCTGGTTTATTGTTACAATCTTTGTAATTACTGAGTCTAAGCTAGCTCATGCCAGATTGATTTTTTATTATTATATATATATTTTTATCCATCATTGATCGTCATGCCCGAAAGCACTGACGTCAGTATACATATAAAAAAATATTTAAACGTTTGCTCAAAAGTCCTAGTCCTTTTCTCAGTTTTCCAAAGGCTGCTCTTGAAGCCCTTCAAGGAGAAGCAATCCCAAAGTTTGGTTAAAAATATAAAAGGTGAGTGATTCAATGCTCGACTTGTGGGATGTGATATGCTTGACTGGATAAGAGCTCAGATGCGTGTTGAGAGAATAGTACGTTTAACGAATGGCCACATTGACAGGAGGACCCGGGGTAATGCTTTGTGAAGTTTGTATTTATAGCACATTACAGCAAAGTTCCTCCTGTGCTGTATTGGAGTCAACTTTAATGCTTATTAGTCTTTCTCATAAAATGGTTGTACATATGGATAGTGGAGAATAATACGGATGGCCTGTTGCTGAAGTCTTTCTAGGCGCTTAGCTTGAGTTGGAGGAGGATAGAGATTTGTGTTGCCGCCTTCATGCATATTTGATGGCTGTGTTTTGGAGAAAAACTCCTCAGATGCAACAAACGGTTGTGTTGTCAGCATAAAATAAACATTATATCATCATATCATTAATGATATCTGGTGTACTTGCTAATTGAGTTGAGCCCGGCTCTATTCAGCTTGGCTAGATCATTTATAAACAGTATTGACAAGTGGTCATACCAACTGGTCAATGCCCAATCTTGTCAGATCTCAGAAGCAAAGTAGGATATGGGCTGGGTTAGTACTTGGATGGGAGACCACTAGAATGCCAGGCGCCACAGGGGGGCGGTAGTGCACACTGTCATGTTCTTGGGAAAGATGTTGATTATTGTGGTATCAAAATTGGGTTTGAAATGTTTGTTCCGCAACAACATGGCTCACGCTGAAAGCGGTCGGGAAAATGTATTATTATTTGAATTATTAATATTATTCGAATATTTTAATCTAATCGGTCGAAGCGTCACAACAGTAGAGCAATCCGGGAAACCAAACTGTTGTTAAATTCAGTTGGGTGAAAAGCACATACGAGTTGGATTCTAAAGCTGCGTTCAGACCGCGACGTCCAAATCCAAGCTTGACGCCCGAGTTGGACGCCTGTACATTTGGAGGCAGACACCCTGGTCCAAGACGTCCTGGACACGCCTTGGAAGCACGTCCCAAAAATAAACTCAGCAGCAGACGCGAGGCCGAGGCGGCCAGGAGGGAGTTGTGTCCTATGGCAGTTCAGGTTAAGAGAATGGCTTTGGTGTATTTATGTCGGTGTAATCCCTCATTCGTCCAGGAGTGTTCCATTGTAGAAAAACATTCAGTTCTAGTCATCTGGACTCTGTTTTAGAAAAAACAAAACAATTTCGACTCTCATCCAAGAGTCATTCTTAATCTGTGAAACAAGTCTGAGAACTCTGGTTTATATCCTACTCTGTGAAAGCTCTGCCCACCGGGCGGGACCTCCTGATAATGGCCCATTGAAACTTAACTGAGATGGGCCATCTACATTCTAATGTGACCTGACTTTTGCTGCCTCATCCTTGAGTACCACTCTATTGAAGACAGTGAGGTGGAGATTCTGAGCAGGGAGAAAAGATGGTTTGAAAGAGGAGTTAAGGAGGCAATCTTTGTTAAAAAAGAGAATCCTTCCTCACATCGTAATGGAGGTTTAAGATTCAACCTTCCAGGTGTTTATAATGGTTTGCTGAAACCCTGGAGACGCCCTGGGGCATTCGGATGCTAATAAGGTACTCAAGGAGGAGGCAGCCAAAATCAGGTCACAACAGAATGTAGATGGCCCATCTCAGTCTTTTTCTACTTTGGTGTATTTACATTACAAGGTCCAAAAAAGGAGGCGATCGGCTCGGCGGCTTGTCTGGGTCCCGCAGATATTTCAGAGGTGAGCAGACAGTTAATATTATTATTTGCTCCAAGAGCTGCGTCTGGCTGATTTTTTTATGGGCTCGGAGTTTGCTTTGGTGCTCAAACGGCACCCATCGCGCATAAACGCTCAAAACGCGCCGCAAAAACGCTGCATCCACAGCTCGTGCGTCCACATAGACTTTGAAAGTAAACTGGACGCTTTGACGCCGCGGTGTGAACTCCCCTTTAAGGCGTTTGTTAACTCACAAACATTGGGATAACTCCTCTGGCTGATCAGGCCAGGGCCTTTTCACATGAAACAAAAACTGGCACAAAGTTCAGCATTTTTCAGTCAGCAGAAATAAACAAAAGTGATATTATTTGCTCACAATGGCTTCAGACAGTGGTGCCATTATGCAACCACAAAGATGTGATTGTTGAAAAGACTTTAAGCCATGAAATTAATAAGGCAAGTTTGTGGAGCCAATTCCAATCAAATATTGTTAAGTTTCAACATTTGTGGATTGTAAATTTGGATATTACTTTTAAAAACAGCAAATCTTAGTTCTTGCAGCCCTGCATCTCAAATTTTGACATCTTTAAATTCTTGGACGTGAATGCAACCTATAACCTGCTCTCATTATTGAAAAAAAAAAGTTGAAAACATACTCATATTGACTAGTATAAATAAATTTCATTAAGATGAGCTCCTGCATGTGCTCATGAAAAATTTCCTCCAGTGTTCGGCCCCATTCTTCCTCCAGCCACGTCCTGAACTCCTACATACAAACAAAGAATCTATTGTAAAGGGGGTTTATTAATGAGACTATAGCTTCTATATTCTGGTGACCTACCTCTTGTCGGCCTCCAGGCATGCGGTGGTGATCTGTCTGATTACATTTTGTGGAGAACTCGTCCTTCTTGACAGTCTAATAATAGTGACATATATTTTATTAAGACATATTCTGTGCACGATTCACGTTGTTTGAGAATCTGTGGGATTACCTGAATGTCTCCTTTATGTGGACCTTTATGCCCATACATACACTCCACTGTAGCCTTTTTACTTTTCCACAGGTGAATCCGAAAGAGTGGCCGTCTTCTCATAGGGTCTTCTACTCGAGGGTCATGAGGTGGTAAGTACATCCAGCCAATGATAAACAGCCCATCCACCTGAGGAAATACACAACACATAAACTTTTGAAATAAATAATAAGCTTTAAAGGTTGTTTGAGATGTAAAATATTGTATATTCACTTACTACAACATTGAGGAGTCCACCATAAGGCCCTATGTCAGGCTGCCAAATGCCCAAAATATGCCTGTACGGATGAAGCACTGAAACAACAGCAACAACATGTGAATAACTTTCTGTAGTGATGTACCAAAATATGTCATAATATTCAATGCACACAATTAATATGAACAAAAAGAAGCATGTTATATCCATTCTGTGAACCTGTCCAAACTGCTTTACACAGCATATTAGTTCATTTGTTTTTTTTAAGAAAGTCAATGTATGGTTTATTTTTGTTCTTGTTTTTTTTCTTGTAATGTTAACTAGAACCAGCCTCTCACACAGAGCACGCCTCATGCTGCATCCCTCCAGGGCATTACAGTACATACAGTGTGTGTACACATCTTTATAGTTCATGTGCTCGTAGTCCGGGAGGAGCTTCATAAAGCGCCCAGACGTCACCCTCGGAATGACACCTGGACAAGTACAACATAACTTGTGTTTCCCATTTATAAAATCTGGGCAGCACAAAATCTTACTTTTTTTGCCAATTTAGTCATAAGTAACTCTACTGGTCAAAAGGGTTGCTTATAGGCTGTAAGCGACTTCTATACTCCTCAAATTATGACATTAATACATTCAAATTAAACTTATTTGTGCCAACATTGTCTATGGAATCTATGGGTAACATTGAAACAATGTGTATAAACAAGTGACAAGACGGAAGAACAGCATTGTACTTAGAGCCATTAGAGCACTGAACTTACAATAATGAATTTTTTTGTTTTTTTTTGTTTATTTAGCCAGGAAAGTCCCACCGAGATTTAGCATCTCTTTTTCAAGGGAACCCTAGCCCTAGAGGAGGAGCCTATTGTACATAGGGGAAACCAGAGCACCTGGAGTAAACCTACGCAGACACAGAGAGAACATGCAAACTCCACACAGAAAGGTCCAGCGCCACCTGTGAATCAATCTCAGGACCTTCTTGCTGTGAACCGCTGCACTACCTTGCCACCCATTGTATGACTGGAGTGTGTGTGATGTGAATGTACAGGTGTCTATTTTACCACAGATGCACAAACAAATTTCGTTGCTTGTACAATGACAATAAAGATGAATTGAATTGAAGTGAAGTGGGCTGTATTGTGTGCATGTGCATGTGTACCATTGGACATGCAAGCTTCGCATTGATTGCGGTTATCTTTACTGTTTACTATTTACGCTGCTATATCACAATCATTAACTAGAAGAAAGAGCTTACGTTTAACATAAAGATCTCTGCTGGATACTGCCCCCACTTCCATTTTTCGCAAATCCTCCTTCATTCCGAACTCTGTAATAAAACAAAGAGAGTATTACAGTAACAATAAATTGCCTACAAACATATTTTATAATTAGCAGAATAAGAAATGTGTCCATTCTTCTGTTCACTGTTTATCATTAAGAAATATTTGTAACTTGTGAGACTGTGTATCAATAAAGTTTGCCTCAGTCTAAATGTAGGCATAACTCAGCATATAGCTTATTTGTTCTTGTTGCCATGCTGTTACACAACCAGGTAATTGCCTGTTAGATATTACTATGTAATAACAGCATTATTTATAGTCCACTTTGGCCCATGCACCGACACTCCAAACCCCCCCAATAGTCGTAGTGGGAGGGGCTACAGAGAGAGGGTTGTTGTTATCAAATATTGTTCAAGGCCTACTTGAAGCTAAGCCTACATTCACAGAATCCCTAGTTTGTTTATTTTGGTCAAGAATCAAATAGTGTGACCTCAGTTTCCAGTGCACATTTCCTTCCAATAAATAATCGATAAAAAGCGTTTAAGGAGACACATTTCCGTTTAAGGAGACGCAGCCCAGAAGCCTCCCTCTTCTGTAACACGAGTGCCTTTGACAGGGGCCTCTGACAGGGGCCAGGGGTTATGTCCATGACCCACTGTCAACCTCACTTGCTTTATTTACCTTCCACGCACCGCCTTCTCCACACGGTCTCGGTGCTCAAAATCTGTCTGAATTTCTTGCAAACGAGCGCGACATTTGGTAACACTGTCCCGGGCAGCATGGAGAATATTTCCACCAGAAGCTCCGGCGGTAGATCGGACAGAGCCTGCGGGTGCGGGGGTCCAGCTCCTGTGCGGGGGTCTTCTCTGAGGACATGACCGTCAGGCCCTGCAGTCTCCGGGCCTCCGCCGCACACGTCGCTCTGCCTCAGGGCCACGATCCGCTCCTCTTCCTCCTCGTCCATGTCAGAGTCGCTACACTGGTCCTGCTGGTTGTGCCGCTGACGCCGGCGGCACCTCCGGGACTGGCCCACTCCGCAGAGCCGCGCGCACACAGCCATCCGTAGTAGTCACCGAACAGCGTAAATTACATCATGTGCACAAACGCATTGGCTGCAGTGTTACGATCCGCTCCTCCCGCTGCCGCTGCTGTGAGCATGAGCAGAAACTGAAACAACCAGACACCAATGTCCCCACGTCACGTCGCGAACAGCACGTTTGCGTCAGGCTGCGTGCGTAGCTTTGGCCGCTTTGTTTACCAATGGAGCAAGCGCCGGTTTGATAAATCAAGCTCTGGTGATTTATTAGTATTTAAGGATCAAAATAGATTTCAAATGATCTTACACCGATCAAGACCCTAATGGCAATATGCCGAAACAACCAGCAGAGGGAGCTGTGAGTCCATAATGAGGCTGTGTGAACATTATATAGGCAGCTAGAGAGATTCTCGCTATCTGTAACCCATAGTAACAAACATCCAGTTCCAGCAGCCATGTTCTGACTGTAAAATCTACTAATGCAACTAATGCCACTAATGCAAAATAGGGAACTGCGTTTTTAATTCGAATTTTCTCTTAAATATTTGTATCACTCTGAAACCCATGGTTTACCTTTTTTACATTCACAAGATGGCCACCGCAATTGCCATGACAACAGAACATTTTATCTCTCTAGCCTTCTCATTGGCATATTTATTTTTCCATAGTGTTTTGGCTTGTTTCTACTCTCAACATTTAGTCTCAAACTGTCTCACGTAACATTCTCTTTGTTGCTCGCGTGTTGTATGTGAATTCATCGATGAAGTCAATGGGACAAACCAAACTTGAACCAAACCCATGGATCAGGACAGACCTGGCAACCCGAAACAGGAAGTGCCGTTCCAGATCTGGCGGGTAATTCACAGCTGCGACCGAAGATGTTGTTTTGGTTTTGACTCCAGCCTCGCAGATGACTTTTTTATTTTTTTAGCCTTCATAAAGAAAAGAAAGACAAAAAACACAGGACTTACGATCACAGAAACAAAACTGTCTTATACCTGGCATCTTTTCTTGACGTAAGTCTCATACATGTGAATGATTGGAGTCAGTCAAACTTCATTCACCGCAGACACAGTTCAGGATCAGCATGAAGGCCGACGTGGATAAAATAGTGTCACTGTCAGATAAAGACAGTATTCCTGAGCTTCGGAAGTACCTTTCCTCACTTATGGATGACCAGGTAAATATTGTCAGCACGAATTTACAAAAGGAAAACTCTTAACGTTGTCCATGTTGAGTAATTGTCGTTTATTATGTTACAATAGTTAGTGACAGTCATTACCAACAGTGCCCTGCAGGGAACGATGGTCGGGACGACGATTAAAGGCATTTTTAAAGGTGAGAAACAGATATATGTTTTATTATTCAATCACGTGCGTTGGTTGCATTATTGTATTATTGTTTTCTCAGGTTAGTAATTTTGTGAAGAAAAAAAAAATATTATTAAAGAAGACATATTGTGCTTTTTTGGGAGGTATTTAGTATTAAACTATATATTTTTTTAAAACACAGTAATGATCTAAAACGGCGTTAATGAAATTGAAATAGGTAAATACCATTGACTTGCTGTTCAAAACTGCAAAACTGATCTTCATAGTGACATTTCCCCGTAAAAACAAGCTTAGATAAACTACAGCAGTTTCATTTTTGACCATTACTTATGTGACCCGAAGTCCTGATTTGTGTTATTAACATCACGACCAAAACATTAAAATCCTAAATATTCTTTCCTTCTTGTTTTCATAACATATTTACCACTCCTCGATGTGGGACCTGCTTTATGAAATCAAAGTTTCTGAATGATTATTTTGACATTAAAAAGCACTTTACATTTAGACATTTAATTTTTTTGAGGAAAGGCTGAGCAGAAAGGACTCCTTCTTGCTTCTAAACTCATCACATTTCTTTTAATTGAACTAAAAAAAAATTCAGTTGGAAAATGTTCACTTTTCTATCCATTTAATAAAAAAAACAACACAATTTTCTTATACAAATGTCATGATTATAATTTCTTAGTCTCTACGATTATATTGTGACCCAAATAATCACGATTATCAATTAACCTAATAATCTTGACATCCCTATTGACAAGGGAAGTCTATAATTACATGGTTATAAGCTCATTAAAGTTAGATTTTTACATCATGTGCCCCCTTTTAAGTTACACCATGCATTTTATTATATTTCACATATTCTGTTATGTTTTTCAGGCTCCCCTCCCACTTCAACTGAAGGGTCCAACAGGAGACTTCTGCTGTACCAACACTGCATAACGCTGTGTGAGTCTGGGGACCTGCAGACTGAGGTGGCAGCTGATATTATAGGATTGCTCATGTTAGAGGTAATATAAGTCTTGTATCGACATAGCAATAACATGTAAACGAGCTCACGTTTGTCTTCTGCACAGACACATACGCTCCCTGGACCCGCGCTCGTCCAGCTCGCCAATCTCTTTGTCGAAGCGATTAAAGCGGGAAAGATGGGGAGCGGGAAGTCACTGGAGCTTTTCCCTACTGTGCTGACGGCCCTGGCGGCTTGTGAAGTCGTAGAATATGGCAAAGGTAAGAACTAATCTGAGTTAATCTGGTGTGTTTTTCTTTGGTTTTTTTTGTTGCTTTTTTGTGGAATGAAATGATTTGAGCTTCTATGGCTGAATACTGTTTCATTCTGCTGTTTATTTTTGGCAGCTCATGCTTTTTAACGATACAGAACATATACAAAAATAAATGTCGACTGTCTTGGTAACATTAAGTAGTTTCAGTAGTTTATTGTGGTATTTTCTCTAGCATTTTTTTTATTATCATTTAGCTTTAAAATGTGTTGTTGTGACAGGCCTTTTTCTTCTCTCTTTTTTTCTTTTTTTGCACGTTTTGTTGACTTTTCCAATCTCTTTCATTGTATTTTGTGAGAAACTCATCCAGTGCAATGGCAGCCTTTGTCTATAAGATTTAATTCGCACACCTCTTAAGTGTTTCTGTGACTTTAGGTGAGCTAAGCGGTGACGAATTCAAAAAACAACTGATCAACAGCCTTTGTTCGAGCAGGTATGTACTCGGGATGACATCAGGAGATTTAGCTGATTTTTTTTTTTCTCTCTCTGTTTGCCCATGTGTCATTCCCAGTTTGTCCTCCGATTATTATTATTATTATTTTTTTTTTAACAAACTAATGACTTAAAATTGAATCAAGAGAGAAATGAAGTTAAATATGTGGCTGTATGTTTACACCATCAACATTTTAAGTTTCTGATCTGATTATTTTAAATGTCAGATAAATACATTTTGCAATACTTTTACAAAATCGCTGAGTCGTCTTTGCATGAACTTTACCACGCCTACAGTTCAAAATATTGATACTAACGTTGGCAAATATCAGATATCTGCTATTGACTGGAAAAAAATCTACATCAAACGTCACTTATTTGTACTTATTTTTTTGTAACTCGTACTGCAGATGGGACCCACAGTGCGTTATTCACCTGACGACCATGTTCAGGTAACGACGACATAGTTCTGAGCTTAAGTATAACTGTTAGAAGTCATTGTAAGTCAGTCTCTGCGCGTTTTCTGCCCCATTCTAGAGATGTACCTTTATCACCTGAAGAACTTCAGTTTGTGGTGGAGAAAGTGTTGAGAATGTTCAGCAAACTAGATCTACAAGAGGTCCCGCCGCTTGTTTACCAACTCCTCTTGTTATCGGCAAAGGTTTGTGTGGCTTCTGTGTGGGGAAAACCTACGGTGACATGGATTCATTTGGTTGTTTTGTCGTTACATTACTTTTTGTTTCCGTAAGGGATATAAGAAGCAGATCTTGGATGGAATCGTGAGTTATTTCAAAGCACAAGACGTATGCCTAGAAGAAGAGCAAAAACGTGGACAGTGAGTTACAGCAACATTTTGGCGAGAAATCAACATTTTCAACCAGTTAATTCGTCGTCGACTGAATAATAAAGATGATTAAACTACTGTTTTTCAGGAGCCTTGACCTTGAATTCGAGTCTGTTCCTCAGGACCAGTTAAGGCACGTGGAAGGCACTGCCATCCTCCACATTGTTTTTGCCATTCGGCTCGACCATGAACTGGGGAGAGAATTCCTGAAAACCTTTAAAGTAAACCACGCCGTACACTCGCTTTAATCCCGCCGCATTTCGTATGAATAACACGCTTTCTGCTACAGACTTCCTATGCCGACATGTGTCCGTTCAGCGTGGCTCTGTTACTTTCGGTTGCTCGTGTTCAGCGCTACGAGGAACAGGTAAATACGACAAAATCACGCGCAACTACTTCCCTTTCAAATCCGCGCTTCAGTCGTACTCCCCTCTCGCTTGTTCAGGTGTTCGATCTTCTAAAGAGCAGCGTCATCAAAAGCTTCAAGGACGAGCAGTTGCAACAAGGGTCAAAGATTCTGCAGGATCTTTTGCCTCAACACCGCAGCGTTTCTCAGATGATCCTAAACACAGTCGAGAACAGGTCAGTCCTTACGGCTTATACATAAAGACAACATTTGTAGAACCACTTGAATACATAGTAATGATCCCCTTGTGCAGCGTGTTCGGTTGGGATCACGTAACCCAGGGCCTAGTTCAGCTGGGTTTCTTTCTCATGGACAACTTTGGACCGAAGCCTGGGCCGTTCGGAAAGGCTGCAGAGAGTTCCGCCGCTGTAGCCAGGACGCCCAATCAGCAGGCGTGCAAGCTGGGAGGCCAGGTGCTTCTGCTGGGATTCAAGGTATTAACAACAAGACTCGTGTTTGCAGATGTAGCACGCCGGTTATTCGCCACGTGTACTTTGTGGTTGAAGCCTGCGTTCTTTGCTGACAGACGCACGAGCCGCTCAGAGGTGAAATACTGGAACAAGTTCTCAATCGATTGGTCACAAAAACGGCATCGCCTGTCACTCATTATTTGGGTAATGCATTTGTAAGACTTGTAGGAGCTTGTTTAGAGATTAGAGTTTGTTTTAACCAGGAAAACTGTTAAGATATTGTTTGTTTTTTTGTTTTGGCAGAGCTTTTTACTGACGTTGTGGTGTCTGCTCCCATGATTCTCCTGGAATCATCTTCTAAAGTGATTGAGACGTTTGACCAGCTTTCGTATTTACCTTTGGCAACAGTGCAGGGTTTGCTAAAAGCTGTGCAGGTCAGTCGACCGACGCTGCATGATGAGCGTGTCCGATGGAGAGCTGTACGCTTTATTTTCTCTTTTTCATTCCTAGCCATTGCTCAAAGTCAGTATGTCCCTGAAAGATGCACTGATTTTGGTTCTTCGCAAATCCATGTTCTCCAGGTAAGTAATGCTTTACATGACCTAAGTACGTGTTGTGAGGTGTATAGCCATTCAACTGGTTAACATTTACTTCAGATACTTATTACGATCTCTGTTTTTCTGCCAGTCAACTCGATGGCAGAAAGTCAGCCGTTACAGGCTTTCTTCTGTTACTAAAGAACTTTAAAGTGTTGGGCAGCTTGTCTTCAACTCAGTGCAGCCAGAGTATCTCATCCAGTCAGGTAAAGTCAAATGATCCGTCTAAAGTTTTTTTGTTGAAATGTTTATTATTGAAATAGTTTTGTTTTACTTCTTAGGGATTTTGGTTTCATTTAATTAAATGTGACTTCCCTCTAAATGTAGGTCCAAGTGGATGTTCATTCACGCTACAACTCTGCAGCCAATGAAGCCTTCTGCTTGGAAATCCTGAGCAGCCTGCGCCGCTGTCTGGGTCAGCAGGCGGACGTGCGCCTTATGCTTTATGAGGTAAACCGTTTTTATGAGCAAATGTGGACTACATAACAAATCTTCTTTGGTTTTACAAGAACAATGACTTTTGACTCATTTTAGGGATTTTATGATGTGCTTCGGCGTAACTCGCAGCTGGCCAGCTCCATCATGCAGACGCTCTTATCACAAGTACAATGTTTTTGAGGGCGTGTTTTCATGTCATAACTCTAGTATAATATTTGACATTGATCAAAAACCTGTGTAATTGTTAGATAAAGCGGTACTACGAGCCTGAACAAGACCTTCTGCCCCCTGTTAAATTGGAACCCTGCATCACTGCACATGGAGATCAGGTTTACCTCCAGGAGCCTCTGGTAAGTCACAACGTTTGCCATTCTGTTATTGTTTGTTTTGTGTTTTAAATGTTTAAACTCTGGTAACAACTCAAATAATGGAGGCTTGACAAGTTAATAAACCTAAACTATTAAGAAAAAAGATATACAGAAAACATATGTATTTCTGGTTGTTCCATCCTAGGCCCACCTGCTGAGCTGCACTGTCCACTGTCTGCTGTGGCTCCAGAACATGCACAGAGCGGCCACTGGGGATGACAGCGATGAGGAGGACGAGGAAGACGAAGGGTACCAGTCCGAACTGATAACGATCCTGGAGAGTTTGACGAGACGCATGATCAAGAGTGAGCTGGAGGACTTTGAACTGGTATTGTGTTTCAGTCTTGTTAAATGACTTTGCTGTCATTTGTCATTTCGTTCATTTGTTCCATCGGACTTTTCCCTGCAGGACAAATCTGCAGACTTTTCCATGGGCTCCAGCGTCGGCGTGAAGAATAACATCTACGCTGTTTTGGTGATGGGGCTGTACGAGATCCTCATTGAGTACAACTTTAACAAGGCCAATTACAGGTTTGTACAACTGATTCTTTCTCAGTAATCCTTGTGCAAAGACTCTTAAAGTGTGTAAATAGCAGTAAATAACCTGCTTCTTCGGAAGCAGGTTATACTTCCTGCTTCGAAGAGTGCAGACGCTTCCCTGCTTGCTCCTGCCTGCTTCAGCTGCTTTCCTTTTTATTTTGCTTTTAAATCAGTTTTTGTCTTCCAAACATTTTTTGTTATGACTTTTTTAAGTCAACAAGGATTTTAAAGAACATTTTTAGAGTTTTAATCAACAAATCTGACGAACCAGCGACATGTCCGTGAGAAGAGAAACAAACTCCTGTAAACGCTGTTGGAAATTTCAAAAGAAATTCATGAGCTACAAGCACGGATATTTGCTTGGAATCTGAAAAAGGACTGCACGATACAATCCCTGTGTCATCCAGTGGTAAGAAGTCCACATTTTTTACAAGAAAAACAGCAACTTTCAATTTAAACCGGAGTGACTCTGTTTCGTTTCCAAAACTGTCTAAAGGCGGTTCGAAGCCTAAGCAATACAAAGATAATGTAACGCCACCTGAAATACAGCTTACAAACAGATTTTTACCACTTTCAAAGACTGAAATAAATGAACAAAGGAAAAATGGGAGACATGACGTGGCGAAAAGGAAGACGGAGACAGAGAGAATCTGTGCCTAACGTCAAGGTGTCTTGTGATTGGGATGGTGCGATAAGTCACGTGATGCATGAAAAAATCAAAACACATTCTTTTCCAGCGCACAGTCACTGAGATTACGTCACGTATTTCTAATGTTTTGGCCAAACATAAAGGAGTTAAACAGCTGATTGTGCACGTGGGCGCAGTGGACACACGACGCGAAGAGACTGAAGTTTTGAAAAGAGACTTCTTGGAGTTATTCGGCGTGCTTGATAAAATGAAAATAAAACATTCATAAGTGGACCTCTTCCAAACATTGACAGGAAGATAAACAAGTTTAGCCGGCTGCTTCAGCTGAACACATGGCTGTCTAAAGAGTGTGCAACAAGAGAATTGCACTACATTGAGAACTTCTATCTATTCTGGAAACGGGAGACCTGTTTAAGAGAAATGGCCCACACCTCTGTAGAGGTGGAGTGAGGGTGCTGACAGAGAACCTGCTCCACGCTCTGAGGCATTGGACTGGGCCTGGACAGGCTGGGCCTGGACAGGGTCCTGAGCAGATAGTTAGAGAAGAGAGGAATGAGAGAAAAATTCCTGCTATAGTTAGAGAAGAGGGAATGAGAGAAAATTCCTGCTCCATCAACCAGAGACCGAGCCAAAGTTTCAGCATCAGCAGCACCGCAACCACAGCCTCACCAAAGGATTTATTAGCAGCCGCTCCACCACCTGCAGCAAAGAATTCAACTCCAACTGCTCCACGATCACCTCCACTACCTCCAGCAAAGGACTCATCTGCAGCAGCACCACAACAATCTTCACCACGGATTGGTAACTTTACTTTATATTGCTGCTTATTTCTTGTTATAAAGACTTAAAACCATGAGCATTTTTGGTCTGATGACAGTTCATTTTGCCTCCAGTTTCCTCTGATCTACATTTCTTAACAGTCCAATGATGTTGCTTTTCAGTTTACATTGCTCAATTCAAGTTTCCTAAGTGTATTTGTACATTTTTCTAATCTTGCAGTAAAGCATGCTTTGAAGGAGTAATAGAGTTATTTAGTCGTTATCACAAGATCTCTGAGATCCTGAAGGAGAAAGCTGGAAAAGGCCGAGTGCCTTCAAACAAGACGCCCCGAAGTCTGCTTTCGATGGGTTATATTTCAACTCTTCTTCCTGCACTTTTCAGGTGAGCAGAGTCAAATATAGTAACATACACATTTTCACAATCACATTTGAATATTTTGTTATTTGTTCATGATATTGTATGAGCAGAGACAGTGCTCAGAGCAGAGAGGAAGCGCTCTCAGTTCTGCGCGCCAGTGGAGAATTTGTAAGGTATTCGCTGAGCGTGGCGATACAGAAAATCCAACAACTGGAGGAGACGGGACACACAGACGGCCCAGACGGAAGCAATGCGGACAAAACCTTCCGATTCCTGTGTGACATGACCAGGTGATCTCTTTGCTTTTGGCCACTGAGGCAATTGTTTTTCACATGTTGGCAATCCTTTGACATTTACTCAAGAGATAAATGTCGGATATGTGATGCGTGACAATAAAAAAAAAGCATATTGTTTAAATGTTTAAAACCAACCAGTTTTATTTTTCTACCCTCGTTCTCACCCTTT
Organism: Chaenogobius annularis; assembly: GCA_015082035.1. Lineage (NCBI taxonomy): Eukaryota > Metazoa > Chordata > Actinopteri > Gobiiformes > Gobiidae > Chaenogobius > Chaenogobius annularis. The sequence continues at coordinate 1,807,691 of BJKM01000043.1, forward strand.
AATATTGGTCTGTGTCCTGACAAGTGTTCTGATGTGGCGTTACACCAACATCCCAAGTGTGGTGGAGGATGCAGGCAAAAAGGAGAAGCGAACCACCTTGTCTCTGTTGTGTCTGGAAGGTCTGCTCAGAATCTTCACCACGTGCCAGCAGCGTTTCCCAGAGCGACTGGCTCAGCTTCTCTCGTCCATGGGTGAGTTTTGGCTGTGAAATTAGATTCATTTTATTCGGAAAACGGCATCACAAGTGTGTTTTTTGTTTTCTTAAGAGTCTGAAGATGACCTGGATGAAGGCAACGTCACTCAGTTGAACTTCTTTCACATCCGGCAGTTTCAGGTGAATCTCATACACGGTTTAGTCAATTGCATTAGTTTTTACATTATACATAATTCTGCCACTAGAGGGTGCTATTTGCCCAACTAAGCGGAGAACAGGACGACTTCAACAGCAAAGAGGCTCAGTTAATGGTCAGCATTTTGAGTGTGCTTTCCCGACAGCTCAAGCCATCTTCCCAAGAGGTTTAAAGAATATTTAAGTGTATTTTTAATAACTGCCTTTTCAACAACATCTGACCATCCATCCATTGTACAGTTTGTTCAGATGATCACATGGACTGTAAAACTCTGCAAGGAGACAAGTTTTGGTGAGTAAATCGCATATTGAAGGTTTAATAGACACACATTTAGCAATATCTTTTTCTCTTTAGAGGATGCGCCTTTTGCCAAAGGACTGCTCTCCCTTCTCTTCAGCCTTCATGTTCTCTACAAAAGTCCTGTTAGCCTTTTGTTAGAACTCTGTCAAGATATCCACAGCCAACTCGGAGATATTGATCAGGTCTGTTTTCACGGTTAAAATTAAAAAGAAAAAGAATGAAATGCAACATGAACATTTGTTTTACACTTTTTTTAAACCTAAAATTAGGATGTGGAGGTAGAAAAACAGTCGCACTTTGCCATTGTTAACGGAAAGACGGCTTCAACTGTGGGAGTAAGTAACATGTTGTTTAATTTTACGTATTTGACTACAATAATCATTATAAATCTGAATCCACAGATGCTTGTGCTGTCTCAAGTTGACCGACTGCTGGACGAAGTGGACTGGCTTATTGCCAAAAAGAAAAGCCAAACCATCACTGAAAAGCCTGACAATAGTAAGAGCCCAGATCATTAATATTTAAAGTGCAATATAATAAAATGTATTACTTATAGATACAGTTGTGTGGACATATTATATGGATATGACAATAATTTACCTGCAGGTGAACAAACTCAGAATACAGGACACCAAGATCCAATCGAAAAAACAGTGACTTTGCAACTTGGGACACTGTTAACCGCCCTCAATGAGCTGGTCCAGACCTCTCTGTCGCCCGGGACATGCACCATCACTCTGCTAAGAGCAATGAGCCGGACGTACACCATCCTCACGACACTGGTCAAATACGTGCGTTCATATCTACTCAATCTTTCTCCCAGAGTTGCTTCGTTTTAACCATCGTTCTTCTTTATTTAAGTACATCCAAGTCTGTTCAAATCATGGGACACTGCCTTCACGAGTTGAAAAGTTGGTAAGTATCTACAATCATTTACCGTGGCGTTTGTGTAGAATACATTAAGTGTTGTTCGTCCTGCAGGTAAAACTGTCGGGCTCCCACCTGACCCCACAGTGTTACAGTTTCATTACATATGCACAGGTTTGTTTTTAGAAGTTGTTTTATTAAACATAGACAAGAATCTGATTTTACTTGACATAAAAATAAATGACATTTCAGAGGGGTGAAACCAGCTGTGGTGGTGCAGAAGACAAGAAGAAAAAGAGAAAGAATGAAACGAATATGGCTGCTTCTGTAAGCCACTATCAATAAAAAAATAACATGGCAATAACAAAAACTAAAGTCTTTTTGTAATTGCAGGCAAAGCTTTTGCGTGAGACAAAGACCATTCCTGATTTGATCTTTAACATTGAACAGTACGAGAAATACCTCATCACACTGTCGAAAAAGTCAAAGGTAGAATCAGACTAAACAAACCGATCAAGCAAACATGTGTGATCTAACATCTGCCTGAACTTCTGAATGCAGGTGAACTTGATGCAGTACATGAAATTAAGCACGTCTAGAGATTTCCGCATCAACGCAGCGACTCTGGAAGCAGCTCTTCAGGACCAGGACCAGGACAGTAGTCAGCAGGTAAGTACCAGTTTTATACTGGAGCACTTTGCAATCTTTTGACATTTCTGAACCTCCTGGCTGCTTTTGTTAGACCACAGCTTCACAAGAAGATGAGGAGGAGCCACAAGAGCCCAAGGAGAAGAAGAGGAGGAGATAAGTGGCCACTCCCTCTGGTGGAGTCACACTTCAATGTCTCACGGGCCTCATAGTCTGTTGATTTCAAATCATCTGCCTTTGGCCAGAGAGCCTTTTGTTATTCCCATTACGTCATAGATGTCCAGAGCTTCACCTGTTCAACACAGTTTCTTACTGCTAATGTTTGCTTTGTATTATAAAATAAAATTGTCATTAATATAGCATACTCTGTTCTAAGATAAAGCATAGGTTGACTCACCTTGAGCCAGGTTGTATCTTCGTTCTAGACCTGTGGGATTCGAAGGGGTCACACAGTCCATTGTGACCTCTTTTCTCAAACACTGGTCTATATCCACAGCACTGAAGAAGGCGACAGACTGCGGGAGGTCCTGCATGCCCAGTGCGTGGGCAAAGATGCTTCTAAAGGGTCAAATGCAACAGAATAAGACACTGGAGATAAGATTTTATGCTATAAATGAAACCAGACCTTGTGAGCAGGTTAGAGATTTGAAGTGCCAGCGCTGCACGGTAACGGTCTTCACTGCGAACCAAGTAACGCACTTCATCATGGATACTGATGCAAAATCGACCATCAATGTCATATTCCTCAAAGAGCCACTTCATTGCCACGAGCATGAGATGAAGATAGTCCACCGCAGAACTCTGAACCACCCAGTTGATTCTGCTGGTGATAAACTGGTGACATCAATAAAAATGTGAAAAAATGCTCTCCAGTGTAGCACTATAATGTTGGTGCTTCAGAACGATCAGGATTTCTCACCTCGTCTTTAACTGCCCTCGGCTCCAGCGCTCTGCTGATTCTGCAGCCCAGAACTGGTGTGGCTGGGAGAGGCGAGTGTGCTATACTCTCCAGTTTATTAAACATGTCTGACTCTGTTCCTCCAAACCAAATGCGTTTGCCAACTATATCCCATTTTTTGCGTCTGGACCTAAAGATGACAAACTCTTACTGCGCGATATCTTTTGATAATTGTTGGCTTATTTTCTGCTTACAATTGTGAGGCCAGTCTTGTAATCTTGCGCAGCTCCTGCAAAGAAACACTTCCGTCTTCCTCTCTCTCCACCTCCATATCCAGTTCCTTTACCAACCATTCTCCCTCTTCTGATAAATGGTATCTGTGTAGATGTTTTTAACAACATTACTAAAGCTACACCAGTCCTTGTAAATATTTACTGCAGCTGTGATGAAAGTGTTGACTCTTGCCCAGGCCTGTACCTGCGTATTCCCTTGGTAAGAGCGTACATCTGCCTGGCCTTACTGGCAGCTTCTGTTTGACCAAGGCGGTGATTGAATTGCATAAGCAGTCTCTCTGCGAAGGGTTGTCCTGCGCCATAAATGCGCCCATAGTTAAAGACTTTGGCGTGCTCTCGGCTGATGCCCACAGTATCAGCAGTCCGACTGTGCAGGTCAGTGCCTTGACTCTTTTTGCCCTGAAGGGTCATCCAGCCAAAAGCAGTAGAACCTACAATCAGGAGCAAAAAGTATTGAAAATATTGTATATATTATACAAATACTGTTTTGTATTGAACACATTCTGACCGTGTATTCCTGCAAAGTGAGCTTCTCCAAGCACAGCAGCAATCCACAGCTCTTGAGAGTCCACATCAGCTCCGACCAAGTGGTAGCCAGGAGGGACCTGCACCATGGCTTTCAGCTCGCTGCCCACACGGTCTCTCTGTGGATGGAACAGATTTCAGTGAACTCTCCCCCCTCTTACCATTGGCCTGTGTATCGTTTCTCTTACTCTAGCATTACTCGCTGTCAGCCATGTTGGCTCCACAGCTCTGCGTGTCACTGTTCCTGCCGTGATGACTTGGGGTAAAATGGCTCCATACAAACCTTCATCATCGAAGGCTGTGTGCCTTCAAAAGTAAAAACACTTTACATTTTTCTGTTGATCCGAGATACACAACTAAACCGTGAATGCTACAGACCTGCTGACACTGCGAGGCAGCTCTCCTTTCCGCAGCCACACAACCATCTGAGAGCTAAAGAACTCGTGTCAGTATCACAGTCTTGAAAAAAGGCCTTACAATGCGAGTACCTTATACGTTTGTGTGCGTTCCTCCAGAAGGACATCATTTTATTGATCTCCAAAGCACGAGAAGCATTAGTCCCACCACTTTCAGCCCTTAGAGTGCCATCTTCCATCTTAGGCAAGAAGTCTTTTGAAAAGGGGCTTCCAACATTGTTATGATTGCCATCCTGAAAAACAAAAAGTTTGAGATAATTCACTGACGAGACAAACCCCTGTAACAAGTGTACACCGAATGTCTTAACCTTGTGAGGTAATTTAAAAAACCAACATCCGGGAAAGTCTACATCGTTGTAGGGGCCATTTCCAGTGTGATAGTGGCAATGACTCTCCTCCACGGCATTATGCGACTCTAGCTGCTGAAACACATAGAAACATTTACAATAAGTGCAAAAACAGGTGTAATAACTAAAAATACACACACAACACACCTACAGAATGCAACAAATGCAGAAAAGTACCTTTCCATTTAATTTGGCTTTCATCCTTTCTGGAGCAATCTTCATTCCATTTTCTTCTGTCATTCGTTCAAGAGAGCTAATCTCCTCCACCTAAAAAAGGTGCAGCTTTCAATAAATAGCGATTAACAGAAAAAACATTGAACCATTTACCTTTGCCCACACTGATGTGTCCGTCAATATGAGGTCTTCAGGGAGGCTGTCGGACTCCAATATTGGGCTCTCTTTTTTGTGTCTTTCAAGATACTCACTGTACACTCTTTCAATAGCGCTACATAACACAGTTTGGTAAATAAAAATCAAATGAAAGTCATTTAAACATTTGTTCTGATTGTTTACTTACTGGTGTGGGCATAGAGGTTCTGCGTGGTCTTCAGGAGGTTTCAGGTTGTCCTTGCGCCCAGGCACCAGGTAGCCCCAGCCATGTTTCTCTGTATAATGCAGGGGGAAGCCATCCCAAGTCAGGCCCATCAGTTTTGGAGTCACTCTCATCTGAAGGCTGATAAGACTGGCGCCGGGCGACCAACCACTCATAGACATCTTTTCACACAGCTTCCGGTACCACCTGACCACAAAAACACGAGTACAAATTTCAAGTCTACCTTCAAATCATTTTCAAAAACAATGAAATGTCGAGTACCCTGGATGCCCTGGCAAATGCTGTCTCCTCTTGGGAAGGCGATCTACAGTGCCCTTTAAGGTCTCTAAAGCTTGTCGACCCGGGCTCACACAGTCATCCTCTTCTTCAGGCGGCGGACCTTCATCTAACATTATGAGGAAACGTCAGCAACGATAATGGACAAAAATAGAAACGTTGGCTCACCATCATCCCAGTTTGTCAGAGAAGCAGCGGCAGGAGCATTTTTGGCCTGTTTCTTTTTAGTAGTTGCCTTCTTCTGTTTGAATTCCTGGACGTCCCATTCAAGATCCCAAAGCCACGGGTCTTCCTTGTATCTGTGACAGATTCATATTTTATTTTTAAAGCAATCGTACAATTTCAACATCTTTGGTGGCATTCAGACCGTCCATCTTGCAGGAGTTGGCATGCATCATCAGCCAGCGTCATCAAGGACTTCTTCATCTCCCGCTGGAGCTCTTCGTACGTGTCCTGAGAATCCTCCAGGTACCGTCCCCAGTTCTGGTTGACGGGTAAATAACTCACACCCATCTCCAACATCCCCGCTAAGGTCACTGGATGTGGACATCTATAGATAAAAAGCATTTATTTTATTTATTTTTTACAGGTTTTAAAAAGGCTGACAAATACTTAAACATTGGGCCTGTCACGATAATTACTATATCAACTTTCAGTAAATGATCGATGGAATAATATATTTTGTGGCTCAATAGTTCTCATGTGTTGGGTAAATTGGTAACGGTAAATTGGCCCTAGTGAATGAATGTGAGAGTGAATATTCGTCTGTGTGTCGATGTCTCTGTGTTAACCCTGCGACGAGCTGGCCACTGTCCAGGGTGTACCCCGCCTAAGGCCCAAAGGCACTGGGATATGCTCATGCTCCAGTCACCCGTGACCCCTAACGGGAACAAGCGGTAGAAAATGAATGAATGAATGAATGAATGAATGTTTATGTGTAATGAATATTTTCTTTGCAATAGTGGGAAGATTTTTTGTCATTTGTGTTGCAATGCTGTAAGATTGGAGCTGTAGAAGGTTGAAAAAGTAACTTCAATCGTTAAGTATTATTTCATTCTATTTATTTGATGCAGTTACTGGGATTGTTGTTTTAAAATGTGCCATCGTGACAGGCCGAAAGTAATATTGTGAAAATTACCTTTCCATAAATAGTGGCAATTGCTCAACAAAGACTTGTTGCGTAGCTTTTACGTCAAGGGCACAATACTGCATCAATTCCTGCAGGAGGCAGTAGAAGCATAATTACAGGGCTGAAGGCTGAAGAACTGAAGAGCATTTGTGTTTGACAAACCTGAAAGTTGCTTCTCACATCACTCATGCTTCCCTTCACAAAAATGTTTCTTGCCTCTTTTTCTAGTGGAGGCCCACCCACATAAAGAGCATGGACATCTGCCAGATTATTGATGCTACTTATATTCACCCAATCCCAGGAGCCAATCTGAGAAAAGAGTCATAAGATTGCAAAAAGGAGAAATTCATATCCACGACTAGATTTGAACAAATTACCATTGGACCGTCTCTTTTCTTCCCAGTTTTCTTAATATGTTCCTTAACTTCCTGAAGACCTCTTCGTTTTCCCAGTTTATTGGCCATCCACAGAGTTCTTTGAAATCCAGTCAGTCCAGAAATGGCCATGTGAAGGCTCATCGTGTCCATGAATCGAACCTTTGAGCCCTTCGAAAAAGACACTTCGTTAATCATTTCATACTAATCTTACAATGACAGAACATACACATACACAACATGTTGTCTACAAGTTAACAAATCAGTGTTGTTCAGTTATGTTTTATCCCAATTGTTTTTTCCATTTCCATATTTGTAAAAGAAATGTCGCACATATATTACCATGATCATACCTTTAGTAAGTACTGCTCCTTTACGTAAGTGCGGTCAAAACTGACATTATGCCCCACCACAAGTTTCTCTTTCCACTGCCCCCCTGGAGGCCTCGCTGAGTTGATGGGAGTTTCCAGTGGAATAAGGTCAGCTAATGTCAGTTGATTTGACCAGGAGTAGCGTTCTTCAACCAGACGTTTACTGCACCAGGAATACCTTGAACAACATATATATATTAGAAATAAAGACTGCATTTGTATGGAAGCATTATTCAATATTTTACAGACCATTTGGTGGGTGACACTGCAACAGCTAGTGTAGGACACTGACCCTCAGTCATGCAAACCTCCACATCAAACACCAAAGCCGATTCTTCTGGGAAATCAACCTTTATGCTTTCTCCATTTGGTCCATAACATGTCCAGCCAACTGCCCAGGTCCACTCCTTTGGCATAGGGGGCAGCTTAGCCTGCTGCAGTTGGATTGCCCCCTCGAGGTAGGGGAGACTCTGCTTTTGGGCAAGTACACGAAAGTGCTCATCAATATTGTCACCAAACATCTGTGGGAGCTTGAGCTCCACGTCAGGTAACATTGAAGTGTCTTTGTCCCACAAATGGTGCTTTTTTAAGTGTTGAATACTACGATCAACATCTTCCTGCTTGTATCCAGACTCCACACCTCGAAAGATCTGAGCATGTAGATTTTTTGAGAGCATTTGAATATTAAGGGGGTTCATACGTGCTTGGGTCTCTTCCCCCTGAAGTGACTGAGACTGTGTGGAATATAATGAGCGTAGACGAAGCCATGTTAAACAGAACGGACTTGTCAAGTGTGGTCTGCGAAGAGCATGCAGCATCCCTCCTGCAGCGTCCCCTCATCAGGACTTTGCAACCGAAAGAAGCAACTGGAGTCGGGAGCACAATGTTTTGGCGAACAACAAATCCGAATAAACTGATCGCAAAACACGATGAAAAAGTAGGATGAGGAACTGTCACTTAATAGATGTGAACTTACTACATCGAAATCTCCATGTCGTGTTTGTTTACCACACGCTCCATGTGCTTCCTGTGTGAAGCGTGTGGTGTAGAGAGGGCGCTCCCCCTGGCGGCCCGGATGAACATAGTGTTTATCTTTGCTTAATAAGACAAATATAACAAAATACGCTTTCTTTTTCTGTACAATCCAAATAATTGAAGCGTTTTATTAAGTGCCGTTGTTGTTGTGTACTGTAAATAAAATACTCACCTACTCAAGTTTTTTCAGCGGCCGCGTGGCCTAATGGATAAGGCGTCTGACTTCGGATCAGAAGATTGCAGGTTCGAGTCCTGCCGCGGTCGAAGTTTTGTTTTGAAGTGTATGTTTATTCTGTACAAAATTTAATTAAATAATTCTCCTGACATTGTCAATTATGAATTTTGATGTTATGGTAATTTTACCTTCAGACCTATACATTACAACTTTAACAGAAAGGTTGATGAAAAGGTTATTTCACACTACTTACTCCGATTCATATCAACCAAATGAATTGGCGTAAGATGAAACTGACTTACATTTATATTCTCTCTACATATTTCATGAAGGCGTACTGCCTAGGAGAGCATCCAAGTTTGGTTACTTCTCCTTAATTTGCCTGTTTAATAATAAATAATGTTGTGGAATAGCTCCTTCCCTGCTATTTTTGCTTATTTAATGCAAGTTTGAATGTTGTTCGTGATTGTATCTTCAAAGTACCGCTATATGCTACTATCAACTTGAGAGGCAAGTTAACTCTACTTAATGGACCTTGGCAGTAAAATTAATGTTCAGGTTCAAAGATTTACGTGTGCATTTCTTTAGAAAATACTGTGTAGGATAATTTATACAAACACTGGCTCCTGCTCATCTGAAGAAAATCATCACAGTCTAAATTCTGAAAGTCATTCAGCCCCTGCCTAAAGCCTAAACCCTGTGGATGTATTGTCCTCTTCGTGCAGAAATGCCTTAAGTTGCAGCTGCTCCTGTGTCATTTATATATTGCATATTTTCAATAATTTTTTGGGGGTCTAAATTTATAATTTCCTACGGAAGTATAAATTTCCCTGTTTCCCCTTTCCCTATTGGCAATGTATTTTAAAGATTTTTTAAACTGGTATAATTCTGTAGTCTATTGCAGAATAATAGCCAAATAGCAAAACTATTAGCCAAGTATATCTATAACTGGCAATCCTTTTAATTAAGACTGTAGGCATCATTTATTATCTCATGAGCTCTATATTGTAACTTTAATCCATGGGAAGTGCAAAGCTGAAAAAGAAAACAATTCCATTTAGTTGGAGAGGGGTTTGTTCTTCTGCTATAGCCATATAATAAATATATATATTTGTCTAGGAAAGCATGTTAGGGACAACGGCACACGTTTTTGACAATAGCCAACAATTTGTATCTCGAGCGTTTCAATAAAACTAGGCCTTAGTTTCTTTTGCAACTTAAATGCGAGAAACCATTAGCAAATCCATCATTATGTCTGGCAGAGTCACACAGGCAAACTGCTTTAGAAATGTAAAACTCCTTTTTGGGGGGGGGGGGAATTTGGAATTTAGCCAGTATCAGTCCTGGCTTAATCTTTCCAGTTTTTTCAAGATTTGACCTGGTTTAGTCCTGCATAGGACTGTTTTGACCTGGTTTAATACAGATAGGCCTACAATGGTTTTATTTATTCAACTGCGTTAATCCCACAGTTCATTTAAAAAACAATTTAAAGAAAATAAGATAATGTTAAGGCAACAGAATCGACCCAGTATTGGTTTTATATAACAAATAAAAAAACAAACATGCTTGAAAGACCACCTACAACCATTGATTATAAAGAATATTCTAATGAACAATTAGGCCTATTATAACAAACTCTTATAAATTGATGGCCCAGTTTAATTGAATCTACATCCTGATGACGATGCCCTATACATTATATGGCTATTATATGGCACTCTACACGTCTGATCATTATCGGATTTCTGCAGTTATCGTATTATTAAAATGTCCTTCAAACAGTTACACAATGTGAGTGATCTGATTTCTTTATTTTGACAAGGAAAAACATGAAAAATATAAATAAATAAAAAGACACAAATTAGAGAAGTCTGTGTAATCTCTCCAGGTAAATTCCATATCAACTGAAGTTAACAGAGTGACTATGTTTCACCACCAAGTAGATTCTTCAGTTCATCTGACGGAGAACTGGGGAGTCACTGCCTCAAATATCTGTCTGAGAAGACGAGGAAAGCAACTAGAATGAGTAGAAAATGTATTCACTCTTTACTTTTGTCACGTCAAAAGAATTACATTTTCTTTTGCTATAAATGAATACGAAAATGTTCAAAATTAAAAGAGGTATTCAAAATTCATTGCACTTTGTCTTCCACATCCATAATACGCACAGATATCTGATACACTAGTTATCAGATATCTGTGCGTGTAAACACACACTGAAAATCTGAGCTAATAATTGGGTTATCTGATTATCATCTGACTTTTACTGGCCATGAAAGAATCAGAATCAGAATTACTTTTATTCATTACAGACATGAAACTGAACAGCAAAAGAAGTATGAATGAAATTGGTCTTTTATCAGCTAAATCCCCAATATAAACAAAATGACTGGAGTAAATTGAGCCACTTTTTTCGCATCCATGTTTTTTTTCTTTTTTTTTAACATAGTCAAATCTGAGTAAAATAAAACATTTTACCTACATTTTAGGGTGTTTCTTAACTGTTTACATGTCCTGAGACTCATAGTTTTAGAGAAACAGGTGCAGTGGTCTTGGGGTAAATTAAACTGCCAGATTAAGCCTGACTTTTGGATCAAAATGAATAGAACTTGTACTTATACATAACAAAGTGTCCTATGTGGGATTTTATACTGACAAACTAACATAAAATATACGTATTTTTTTTATAAATGTGAACCCAGAGTACCATTTTAATTTCTACCTATAATTTTATAGTTTTCTTGCCATTATTTCTTATGGAATTAGGGGCAAATTTCAATTTACCCCATTGACTTTCTTGGATAAATCTTGTTATATTATGTTATAGGAAAGAAAGTTACCTAAACTGTTGATATGTATACATTTTATAGCTTGCAAAATGAGCAAGCAATATGACCAAAAAATGTTGCTCTAAATAAAATGGGGCTTTTCAATTTACTTAGTTTTTGGGCATGATTTAAGAATGCTTTCAATTTATATCTTTTGATATTCTCCGTTTACCCCGGCCTCCTATACATTTAGGTCACATTTGACTTCATCCAGGTCACACACAAAATCATCTTGGACCTGCAGTGTGAACGCATGGGGCGTCCAAAGATGCGGAGGAGGAGGGCACGTCTGTGAACTTGGAGGAGGATGGGGGGGGCGGGGGGGGGGGGGGGGGGGGGGGGCAGTGATACGGCGCGCTCTGATTGGTCGGCTGTCCTGCGCTGGCGTGCGGCGTCAGTGCGCGCTCAGTGAGGAAGAAGCGGCGCAGAGCCCGAGCGCACGCAGATGCTGGAGGACTCTGCTCCAAATCAGACTCATCAGGACAGCAGCGCGCACGGGCAGCGAGGGCCCGACCTGTGGCACCCCAAATTAACGAGGGATTTCATTACAGACTCCACTTGGCGACATGTTTCTGCTTTCTGTCCGCAGAGGTGAGCACACAGCTTTCTATTGTAGCATGTAAAAGCGTGGGTTGCAAAACACAGCATTAGCATAAATCTTTTCTAGTCCATCGTGCAGATTTTTTTTGCAGTAAGTAATATTATGTATTTTTTAACGCATGGGCCGATGTTTTCTTATTGCACTTTTAATATCATACTGGTAAATGTGCGTCCAGGAACGCAATAACCTTCACATAGTAAATTTAGTTGGAACACATGGCTAATCTAGAAGAGTAATATGTTCTGTTTATTATAAAAGATCAATTTTAAACATTTTAGGTTGGTAATAAAATATTCAACCAATAATAAGGAGTCAGATTTGAAATAAAGAAGTAGGCCAAAAACATAAATCCCATTAAAAGTCAAGTAACCTACAGCTGAGTCCATTGAGCATTTTGTCTTTTCCTCCCTTCTTTCCTATTTATGGAATATGGATTCAATAAAAGGGTTATTATATGTTATGTTGTCTTGTGGATCAGGCTGCCCTAAAGTAGATCTGAAGATGTTCTGGTGTAGAGATATTGGGCTGAATAACCCAAGGATTCAATAAAAGCCTGTAAGAATTGTTGATTGGGTTTTGAAATACTGACTTCAGAAAAAGTGTAATTATAAAGAATTTCATACTGATTTAAAATGCGATTTCACTGGTATTTCTGTTCGTGTTAAGACTTAATGCTAACTAGGCCTGATTAACGCTTCATAATTGCACGTCCCTAATAATAGCTAGGCCTATTTAAAAATAAATGGAACATTTTATTATTTGACCTATATATGTTTCATCCATTCATAAGATTGATTATTTAAAATGAAATACAAATAAAGTTGTATTGTCTTTCTTATCAAATGTGATAGAGAATAGGCTTCAGGCTGTGATCATGCAGCAGGCCTCAAACTCATCTTTTCCTCTCTGCACAATTAAAGTCTATTTGTTTGTTTTAAATGTTGTTCAAGGTCTAAATCAAACTTTTCCTTTTCTTAGAGTACCCCAGCATCGCGTCCTGCTATAAGAGCGATCGTGAGGTCCGTTTCTGTCTTTGGTTATCTAGCTGTATGAGTCTAATAACTGTCATAAAGCTAGATAACCGAATGTAGAAATGACTTCAGCTGTAACCTCTAGTGTGCACCACATTTCAAAGATATAAAGGTAAGACGATTTTTAACTAAATAAAATAAAACACATTCAACACACCTTTTTATACTCATGTTTATTTAAATTAAATTAGCTAGGCCTATCTATTACGGCAGTATTGTCTTTAAGATCGCAGATAATGGTCTGGAGTGGACAAAATTCTTGAGACTCAAAGTTAGTATAACACTTGGAGCTCTAATTTAAATTAGGAGTGAATCTTGGACCCTTTGGGACACATTGTGTCTTGCTTCAATAAGAAGGGCATGGTCATCCTGTAGACAACAGCTGAACTGTTCAACGTGGTCCTTAAGAGCTGTGCAGTGGGCACTCTTCTCCTGGAGCACGCCTCAAAAGCCTAAAGAGCACCGGAGTGAGATGAGTTTTCTTTCACTCTGCTAACTACTTACTGCTGCAGAGCTCGCTGTCAAACCAGGCTAATTGCTTCGTTTCACAGGGACATATTGGATATGTGAAAAGGCCAAAGTCCCATTTTTATTCTTACTGTAATGGTAGCAAAAGAATATGATATAATACGACATTATTTTAGTGTACAAAATGATCCAAACTTTATTGTGAATGCTTTCTCAACTTATTTTACAGGCTTGAGACACCAAGTTTAGGGAAAGGATGAAGCGACCATAGCCGCCATTTCTCCTTCCCTCCTCCTTTAATGCCATCTGCAGTGCCAACATCGTGTGCCAAGTGAGAGACAAAGGCCTTACCAACGTTTGAGTTTGGGCGCGCTCAGGAGCCATTTTGGGAGTTTCTGCTGCGACATGTAAAATGGCTGGATTGGCATAAGGTGAGCTGCATCCTGGGTTGTGCTGGGCAGGGACAGAGGTGTTGGTTGGTCAGAGTGCAGGGCTGGGGGAGGGAGCAGAGGAAGAAGAACCAAGAGAGAAGAGTGTCCCATTTCCATCGCAGTTGCACATGGCCTCTCCCTTGTCCCCTCTATCTTCTGCTCCTGCTAATTAGCAGTTAAAGGCTGATGTGAGAGGGTGCTGCAGAGGGGGCTGGGAGCAAACAAAATTAATGAGCTGGCACCAGTTGAAGGAAAGCTGCCATCTTCTCTTGTAATGGTACTTCTTTACTGCTGCACCAGGAACAGGTGTAAACCCTCTTTTCTCATTGTTTAGTTTGGAGATTCATTTATATATAACTAATTCACTTCTTTTTAGCAATGTAATGCGTTTTCTTAAATAGTTAGTAAGACTGATCAATAATCCCAAATACTCTGTGGTCCCAGTGTGGCAACATTTTATCTTCGGCTTTTAGGTCCTATAGCTGCATAGGACACATTTAAACTACAAATCTACATTGGACACATTTAAACTTAAATGTAATAAGTGCCAGCATTTTCTCATTTTTAACCAGTTGAAACATTTGAACTTGAACTTCCCAAACAATATCAGTTTGTAAGTGTGTTGTGGTGGCTTCAGGCCGGCCTGTACAACCTGATGCAGAGAGACGTAGCCACGTGAGCGTGTGTCCAGGCCGCCATGTGCAGCTGCAGCGCTTGTGTGTTAATGAACAGCACGGCGCATTTTCACATTATCATTCAGCCCCACTCGCCCTCACTCTCTCCCATCAATAGCTATTTAGTCTCCTCCCTCCTCCCTCTCCAGTCTCGCTAAAAAGCCTGCTTTCCCACCATTGTGGGAGCTGGTGCTGTAGCGGGCTGGAGTTGGGGGCAGGGTGGGAAAGACCTTCCAGACTAGACATGAGCAGATGCCTTAGACATTAGACTGTGGTGTGGATCACTGAGGTCGGGTGAGCCTGAGTTTTAATGTGTATGCATGTTGGATATGTGTGTGATGAGGGGGCTGCTTTTGAGGCCCGAAGTGCCACCTGACTGTTCATTAGTCTATGCAGCCCTCTGCATGTCTGAGAGGCATGGATGTGCAACGTGTCCAGCTGAGAAGGACTTTTACTGGAATTAGGTGCATCCATGGTGAAGGATGCAGAGAAATATTCTTAACACAGCTGCATTTTTTACCTCCACAACCATCAGAAAGATAAAATATGTATTTTGTTCTCTACCATGTATTATGTCATAGGACCTGCACCTGCAGGTTCATGGGCAGACCTCGTGACAATGTCACGTGAAGTGGTCCGAGTACATGTGAATGACTCAGCTTAAGAGATGGGTGTGCCTAACAAGCTGAATAATGTAACCTGTGTGAATAATGATTTTAAATGAAGCTCGTACTGTCTAACGCTGAGGACACATTTGTAAGGCATGTGCAGCTCACACGTCAAAAGATTATTCACTCTCTTCATTCATATAAAGGAGTCTCAGCTGTCTCTATAATTGCATTTGCACTGTTCATGTGTGATATACAGGGCAGCGCTGCAGGCAGATTTGACACTAAAGAGAAGCCAAGGTGAACAGAGGAATTCTTCTGTGTTGCAAATCTCAATTTCAAATCAGGGGAAAATGTACATTCCAAAGAAATGCTGTAAATAAAATAATAACCACACAAATTATTTAAAAATAGCCCCTCCTGATTTGACTATTGAAGCTAGTGTTTAGATTCTGATTCTGAAGCGACCAATCAAATTGTACTATATTTACAGCAGATGTCTGGCAGCAAGACCAAACGCACAAACAAATCAGCGAATGTTCCTAATAACAGATTAAAGAATGACACTGGTGTGATCTTACCTCCATAGTTCAGCTGCTTAGCCTGTCTATAATCTGCTCTGAAACAAAGACTGATCAATCAAGACTGTCTGGGACCGGTGGCCAGGGAGGTCAGAGGCTGGCAGAAGGATTTGGGCTTTAAGTAAATATAACATCTTTTATTCCCTCTCCTGTCCCATTCACTTGTCCATTGAAGTCTGAAATACAAAATATATTTCTGACAAAGAACAAGCTTGAATATAGATGATTACATTTCCTCTTGTGTCCCATAGTTATTCATTATTTAGCATGGCATGGATTGATTTTGCCGTGTGGATTTCCTTCACACTAAAATGACACTGTGTGACTCAATGAAGCGAGAGTGTAGACTTGCTTTCTATTCTAAAGGGTGCCCGGTGGTGATAAAATGTTAATACCGTGTAGCTCCTTGGTTACCTCTTCGGATTCTCCTCACAAATGTGGACACCGTTACTGTTTGAACGGTTCGGCTGTGATATATATAAAAAAAAAAAAAAAAGTCTTGGGGAAGGCGAGAACTCATCATCATCAGCTCTTTTTAATGCAACTTTGCCGAGACTAATCTAGCACCAAGCTTGATGTTAATTATCTTAAGAGGAAGATGGAGAGAAGTTTCTACATACTAGGTCTTTTCAGATTAGGTTTGTGGGCTGAGTAAAGGTCCGCTTGCTCCGATGAAAGTAGAAGATAATTGCACGACTGAGCTCTTATAAGTACGGTGGCCTTTGTAATCATTGTCAGGAGAAGAAGGGGTTATTACGGGCGATGAGATATTTGGGGAATCCTTTGTGTGACCCTTCAATTGTT
This sequence comes from Chaenogobius annularis, assembly GCA_015082035.1. Classification (NCBI taxonomy): domain Eukaryota; kingdom Metazoa; phylum Chordata; class Actinopteri; order Gobiiformes; family Gobiidae; genus Chaenogobius; species Chaenogobius annularis. The sequence goes on from BJKM01000043.1 coordinate 1,824,274, forward strand.
TTTTTGTTGGGTTTTTTTTGCGTATTTTTGAGACAAAACATAAACCAGAGCAATAGCTTTTTCCCTTACTTGTAAATAATTTAAGATAGCACCTAAAGGTTGAGGGCTTAATTTGGGGGCGAATGTGTCGTACGTTCTCAGTTAACTTTCATTTTCTGTTTGCCAAAATTTCAGTTCTCATTTTTTTACCTCAATTAATTAATCTGTGGAAATTGTAAATAATTTACAACAAAAAGTTAAAGTCGGTTGCACAATATTTAGCAACATCTTTGACTGTTTGCCCAGTCCAAGCTCCTTTTGTTCCGTCAGTTTACTTTTATCACTCACAGACTGTCAGACCCAAAGTCAAGTTCAAGTTCACGGTGCACCATCTCGTCTGGAGTTTAGAGTGTCTGGGGCCACCGTCGAGCTCCAGACCAGAAGAGTGATGTGGCGTTGGGGGGCAGCAACGCCTTTGACCCCTGTAGTTGCTATGGGGAAGAGGCCGAGCTGCTCAGTAATGTACCAGTGAAAAGGCTGAGCTGTCAGAGCTGTCCAGTTCAGCCCAAACAGTCTAAACCCTCTCACATACGGCGCAGGTCAGCCAGGAAGTGTTTCTGGACAAAAAAAAGTTCTAGAAAGTTTTTTATCATGCTTCTCATTGCAGACCTTGATAAACAGTTAATAGATCCTTGTAGAAAATATGAAAACCAATTCTGTGCTGTCTCTGTGCACATAATAATTACATATAAAATTAATTATGTAAATTAAAATCTGTAGATATATGACGTATATTTGTATATCTTGTATTTGTATATTTTGTTGCTAATTGGGCTTTAAATGTGGCATAGGGCCAAAAATATCCAAAACTAATTTCAGTATTATTTTGATTTGATTTGATTTTGCAAGCCAAGAAAAAAAGAAGAGGAAGGTAAAAATAATAATATTATTGATAGAGATTTAAAAACAATTTGGGTCTATTTTTTGCTTTACAAATTAGTATCATTTTCATAAATTGTATTCATGTTAATAATAAACATAGCCTTTTTAATATTACTACCTTAATTTCATGTGAATTTCCCATCCTTGTATTCCAAATGATGGCAGTCTAAATACTTTTATTTGAAAAGATGTGTCACATTTCTCATGGCGGCTGATTCTCGGTGGTTTACCGTTCTTAAGCTTTAGTGCTTAGTGTTGCACCACATGGTATTTGCTGAGTTATGTAAATATAATCATTTTTCAAACATGATTCTGATCATTTTCCAATAGTGGGTGTCTAGTATGTTGCTTGAGTGACCGTGCGTTAGAGTGAGCATGCAAATCCAGTGATTGTAAAATGTGCACGTTTCCGTGGCCCCCCTCGACACTGTGAGCGAGTGTGGCCTCATTTACGGATGATTCATTCAGGGGAGGGGTCTGCTGAATAAAAGAGCCTGTATTTGCATACGCTGCATGCAGTCTGCAGAGAGGGAGCAGTCAAAAAAAAAAAAAAAAAAAAAGATATCAGAAGGTGGACAAAGAGAAGGAGGACAAATCCTTCATTGTGGGCCGAGTTGCAGAAAAGGCTTGTCTGAAATGGGGAGTGGGTGAAAATTGACAGAGAAAGAGTAGGGGTTGGTTCCCTGTGGGGATAAAAGCCTTAACATCCCTCTATGCATACAGGCAGAAAATGGAGGAGAAAAACACACAGAGCAGAGGCCTACTTTGCAGCACATAAAAAGCAAGTTTGTTTTCCTCAAAGACTCTTTTACATAAACAACCGTTTAAGATAATTCCAACATTTTACTTCAACATTCAGATCGGTTGTGTTTTATGTTTTAATCATTCCTTTATGATCGATTGTCACTAATTTCTCTGTTTCTTTTCCCGTAGGAAATACTATGCTTCCAGAAAACTGGCCTGCGACTCAAAAGACACAGAGAATAAGCTCATAAATGAACTTCAAGTTCAGCCATAAAGGAAGAAGAACTGTATGCTGCCTTATACAATGTAATTGTGATAAGGCCATTGTTAGCTCCAATTTTATTCAAATGATTTGTTTGTTCTGTAAAATATATGTGCATATGTATTGACTGAACATATTTATTCTTCCAAATCTGTCATTTTATAATCTTTATAATTGGTCTGCAGTGAATTGGATGATGCTATTTACAGATTTGCTAAACTGACGAAGTATAAAAACCTGACAAGCGCCACTGAACGAATGCTGAATTAAATATGGCGCTATTATCATTTTTTTTGCATGCAACATTTGAGACTGAGCTCGCACTGATGTGGCAAACGAATAAAATGTTTTGAATTGAAACGCTGTTGTGTGATTAATAGAGATATACTGTCTGAGATATTTAAAAAGGTTACTGTGCGCAGGCCGAGCGCGTGAGGCTGAGTGACCCGCATTAAGTTTTAATTAGGCGCAGACAGAGGACGTGTGCTGAATCTGCGTTGATGGGAATAAAGTTCAGCAGCCACAGGCCTGCTCACCACCCGACCTCATAAATATAGAATGATAGACGTTGCGAATATTTTGACTCTTAATCTTATATAAATGATCAGATGGCGTGGTAATACACTGGAGGATAAAGGCCTATTTAGTGACTGCGCAACAGGCAAATATGGACTAGAGAAAATATCTCGCAAATTCAGAGGACATTTATTATTAATAGAGAGAGAAAACTAATAATTTTATGGCAGCAAAGCTTTTTGGAATTAAGGGCCGATCTGGAGCAGGAGCAGGACTTAACTCAGTGTCCAGCAGCTTTTGCGTGTCCGCAGTCAAACAACAGATGTCCACGCGTGGGGTCAACAGCGGATTAATGTCGTATCCTCGGGCCAAGCAAAAGATCTGATGAAAACAAGCAAAACACTTAAAAGTGATGCGCGTAAAACTTGTGCCAGTCAATGACATTTTGCAGAAAAATATCCATATTTTGGCCTAGACGCAATGGTGCGTAAAACCTACGCTTACGCAACAAATCAAAACGTCTCCTCTACAGTTTCCCAATCCATTTCAATTGCATTTTTTTCTTTGTATTATAGATTCGATAATACTTTGGGAAAATATAATAGTTTTAATCCGAGCTATTTTAGCCATAGCACAGCATGGACAGGCCCGTTTACAATTCACTGTGTGTGAGAATAGACCTATAAATGTAGCCTGTTGTTGTTGTTGTTGTTGTTGTTATTTTTAGCAAATGACAATTAATTTATTCTAACTGCATAGCAAAGTGTGGATAGTTTTGAATAAAAATAATAATAGTCAATATATCTTTTAGCTGAGAGCCCTCAAAACATCTCAATCTGAATTATATCTTTATTTATGATGCACTTGGGAAAAAAAATGTCTACAATAAGGATACATATATACGTGAATAGCTTATGTGGTTAAATCAATTCCAGCCTTTAATAAATAGAAAATATTTAGTCTATATCAAAATAAATATTTGGACAAACGGCCAGCAAACGATTAAAATAAAAGAATCAATTTTTTTTGTGTCATTATCTCTAAAATGTTCTTGACATTGCATTGAAATTCTGATCAGAAAAACTTGAAAAACACCAAAATGTGCATCTTTACCATTCATCACTACAGCGGCTGTATTTTAGTGATTAGTTCTTCTCTCTGCTTGAATGAAAACCAATTAGTGGAATCAGCCTGTGTGCAGCCTGCTCCTGGAACCAAACCCCAAACGCTGCTAAACATTTTTATTCATAAGCTACTTTTAGTGCAGTGCACCCTTCATGTTTTTAATATACTGCATAGCTTCCTTACCATATAGGTTTACTTCAGATGTAGCATCTTCTGGACCTGTTTGTTTGGTCCCAGAGCAGCCTGCTGCGGGTCATAGGTCGTGACTTGGACAGTCCCTCAGAGGACATTAAACAGGCTGCAGAGGAGCCCAGGTCAGGAGCCTGTCTGAAGCACAGCTAAAGGTCAAGTGTTCACAATTAAGTGGCCATTTCCTTGTATTCCCCAGTGACCGCTGGCCCTGTGGATGGACAGGGCACAGGGTCAGTGGACAGGAAGTCAATAAAAACTCACTACAAACCAATTAACACAGCTGCTACGTCTTAACAGTGTTGTAAGAGGCTTTTCAAAAGACTATAAAACATCATGAGGAACGCATGGATTTGTGTCTTTATGCCTGATTAGATATAACCTTATGATTACAATTATTCATATTCCAAGGCAACTTTATTAATATTACACTTAAACTAAACATAAACTAACACTGTTGATGAAATTGCAGCGCGCGGAAAAAATGTGTAGCAATGAATAGACCAAAACCCCCAAAATACAAACATAACAGAAAACATGATAGTAAACATTTCTTTTAAAAGCAAAGGAGAAAAGATGAGTTTGTCTCGATCGATTTAATGTCATTGTGCAAAAACACAGTCAAATTTCCATCATTATAATAAATAGAATGCATGGATTTTAAACTTCCATAAAACAAAATCAGTGGAATTTGTGCAAGCATGCAGGAGATTCCTCAACCATTTTGGAGGGAAAATGTGGAGCTGTTTATGCATTTTTGAGGCACTGAATGAGTGGATGTGTGCATGACCCTTTAGCATAAGAATGGTGATGGGGCCTGTGAACTCCTCTGACTTTGACCTTTCTCCACGATCTGAATGGTGCGGCTGCCTTTCACTCGGACCTGAGCCTTGGCCTTGCCTAAACTCCTAATCACACTGATTTAATGTATCCCAAGTCCTCAGTGCATGTGTTTACTGGAGGCACACAGCTCTACCTCTGGGCCCCTGCACTTTGGCAAGTTCACAGAAGCTGGTCTGAAACAACAGGGGGCCCCTGCTCCAGAGCCAACTTCCAGATCCTCTGACTATAATCAGTCAGTTCCTTTGGACTTCTACACATTCATTTTAACATAGGCCTACATTAGGGCATATAACTTACAGCAGGAACAGAGTAAATATAAACATGCTGCTATTTTGACCTTTATTAATTAAGAGGAATAACCTCTTGAAATGAGTCATCTAGTTTTCGAGGGGTCCTTAAAGACAAGTACAGCAGCACATTTAATGGAGAGGAAATGCTCATGTAAACAAAACCAACAAAAACACAGTGTTGGCCTGTTGTGCTCATAAGCGTCCCTCAAAGGTTATGGATACCCATTATGTCCACGTTACGTTGGATGATACTAAAGAAGAAGAAAGTACACGGCCCTATTTGTCCACCTTTGGGGCCTTTTTGAGGTTAGTTCAAGTTTAAAATACAGTGACTAAAGATGTCTTTCTCTGCAGTAGAAAATAAGCCTCATTTACAAAAATAAAACCTATCAAAGATGTTGTAATGCAAGGCATAAAGTACAGGAGTCAGTCTATATGTGCATATCTTCAGGTGTACCATAAGCCTTATATGATAAAATTATATGAGCTTTCTTTAAAATGTCACCTCGATGACAAAGTGGAGCCTGGAGGAAGATGGAGAAAGGCGTGTGCGGCGCATGCTCAGTGTCGGTGTGACACTGTGAGGGGGCGAGGCTGCAGCTGCTCTCAGATCTGCTGTAACGTCCTGCTCGCTGGGCTGGGGTATGCTTGGGTATGTTGTGAGTCAGACGAACAAAGGTAAAAGGTGGATTACAACAATGAATAGTAATGTCATGTACAGTGTTTGTATAGAAAATGTTATCGTTTCCAATAAACATTCAAAGGCTGTTATGAAAACTTTTCCAGCCATCAGGGCTGAAATGTGGACTGTTTTTCAGGACAAAAGTTTGTGGGATTTTCTCTGTTTTGTAATGCCAACGTTTTTCCTCCCAATTTGTGGGATTCAGCTTCCTGTTGACGGGCGCATATTCACTGAATAGAGAAGGACATCTTGCACATGCACTCATCACAAAAAATTTGTGTATTTGTATTCTGAATACCACCAAGTGAAAGAGTAATTGGAACAGTTACTAAAAGTTAGTATGCTAAATACATATTTCCATGTATTTAGTCACTTCTCAACAATGGAACAAGTGAGCACTATTGCCCTTTCACAAGAATTATAAACATGAAGATTTTGTAATAATAATGATGCATATTTCTACATCCTCTCCTTCTTCTCTGTAGGAATGTAAAAGCACATTCCAACAGGCTGCAGATTTTGTCTGATTTACCATTGTGCGCAGAGTGCGACAGCGTGTCTGATGTGTGACTGCTGTGTTAGCCTCTGACCCCAGACTGTGTGGAGGGTCGTCGCGACACAGAGTCAAGGTCAAGGGGAAGAAGGGGGATGTGGGGCGACCCGTCTGGGAGAGGAGAAGCCAGATGGTCCCAGACGAGGAGACTGTGGCGTGAGTGCACCCCTCAGATCAGAGCCTCAAACGCACCTCTGGCCCTCAGTCGTTTAAATGAGGGCCAGTCATGTCTAGGAACAGTCTGGGTGAAGGTTCCCAGAGTCTGAAACAGCACATTTAAATATGCATATGTTAATTCTAATCTGCAGTTGAGTGAATCAAATAGCCATGTCTGCCAAGAAAACATTTACATTTAGGTATTTGATTCATTTGATTTCAGCAATAATTGTGATAGAAACAAATTATTATTTTTTTCTAATCTGTGTTAAAGTGGGGATTATTTCCGTTATGAACATATTGTATTTTTGAATGAAAATAGCAAAATTGAATGACTGCTTTGACAAGTTTTTAGCAGTGTGTGTGAAAAGTTATTACATTTACCAGCAGTTTTATTTCCTATATTTTGATGAAAATGATCATTTGTAAAGTCACTCATCTTTTGTAGTCGTCCATATCAAGTTGACCATTATCTTTTTATACAAAATAAATAAATATTTATATGTTTATTAATCTTAACGCTTTTTGGTTAACAGAGATGGAAGTCTGTGGAGAGAAGTAGTAAATGGGCTCAATTGTCACGGTGGAAAAATCACGTTATATATTGTTTTGGTGGACTTTCATTCTACAAAACATTCATTTATTTTTCTGCAGAAGCGACACTTGTGCATGTTGGCCTTTTTGTTCAGGCTACAAAGTCAGCTGACTTTATTGTCCCGGAGCAGCTACATCAGTTAAACATCTTTAACGTTCGGATCCAGGGTTGTAAAAAAAAAAAAAAAAGAAAAAAATGACATCTAGTATCACGCCTTTTCCTTAGTATTGAAAATCGAGTTTCACACTTGCAGTACAGTCATTATTAGTGACCACCTGCCTCCTCTTATGGACCCTTTAAAATACCATGTCATCAGCATGCAAAATGAAGAAGACCATAACACAGTTTCAATGGTTTAGTGACATCAGAGTTAAAAATGTTAGGGTTTTACGTCTTTATCAAAAACAATAAGCAACCATTTTGAATTTCCAGTGTAGTAACGTCAGTTAGTTTGCTTTCCTATAACAAAAGATGGAAACAAATACTATTTTCCAGACTCAAAACTGTCCTTGATCTTCACAAAAGTATAATTTAACATATCTGTAGATAGATTCGACATTTCTAGTATTTGTCTTATTTCATCAAAAATGCTAAGTGTTTGTCATAATCTCAATTACACAAATGATGTGAAACGCTATTGTAAAAGTGTTTGTGTCTGAGAGGGATTTCATTTCCCAAAACAACCTTGATTTTTCATTATTTTGTGATATTCTGAGGTTAATCCCAGTTTCATCATTCAAATCACTTTAACCTCCAATCGGAAATTTAGAATGCTTCTGTTTACAACTTTTAAAGGGTCTACGGTTACAATCCCACTTTTACACTTTTTTTTCATGGTACAGAGTTCATTTTGGCCTTGGACCCCCGACCGTTCTCCCTGCCAACCACCATAACCCGGCACGGACATTTACACACACACTTACGCATACATACAAACACACACACACATTAGCTGAAAAGGCCATGGGACCTCCCGGGCGGGCGAACCGCACTGGAGCGTGTAGCCACCTGTCAATCAGCACACCTCGCCCGCCTTAAGAGAGACATTTCTTCTGGGACAACAGCAGGCCCTGTCCCTCCCCATACATTCTGCCTCCCCTAGCAACCGTCCCTGATTTGACTGAGAGGCTTTGTCCCCTCACAACAGGAGTGCAGCATTGAGCCCCGCGGCCCCATAGCAACCAGAATTAGAGGGTGCCAAAGGGGTCTTTTCTTTGAACGAGGTGTAAGTTCTGTTCAGGTCCGTGCGTCTGGGATTCATATCACGACCCTGAATGGCGTCCCCTCCTCTTGGTAAATGCCGGTGTAACAGAGCGTATGAAGGGGCGAGCGGGGAACGGATAGGATCATGGCTAATCTGCTGTTCCTCGCCGCTGTGGTCCGAATGCGACACTTAAAGCCCGGCCTCTGCGGACAGTTGGAGGCGCGAGGTGCATGATGTGGGATACCTGCGGAGGGGAGGGCCGGGATGGAAACATGGATGAGTAATGTGGGATGTTGATTAAAAAAAACAAAAAAAAAACACGAGTTATCTACGTATGAAGGTGCAAGTTTATAATACAATATGTGGTGGGCCCGTTCTAGGATTCGTCATAATAATAATATAATACTCTATGTGAGATTTACTGTTTTCGAGAGAAATATCCAAAATAGAAATCCACAAATGTTGAACGGTGTCATGGGGATTGGCGCTATTGTCGTTAACATCATGGCTTAATAAAGTCCTTTCAACTGACAACGATCACACCTTTGGAGTTGAATAATGGCACAAATTTCTAACAATTTTGTGAAAAACTGAATTTGCTTTTGTTTAGTTGCTCGAACAGAGAAGATGTTAAACTTTGTGCCAGTTTTTAAAGGGAAAAACTACTGGTACATAATGGGCCAATGTGAGTTCGGATACACTATTTTATGCCCATTTAAAGGTGCACTCCAGTATGTATGAACCCGTTTGTCTCTATGTAGATGTTATTGCTATGTCTGGAATTTGTCTGTATTTAACTTACAACAAGACATGTATTCTTATGTGAGTGGGGTCGACCTTCCTCAGATCTGACCTGTAACTTCACCTGCAGCAGACCCTCCACCAGAAAGGTAACATAATGCACATTTGAGTTCCATTACATTGTTTTTTTAAGTATATTTTCTATTGATACAAGTTGGAATAATAGACATTGATTAGAAATAGATCATTAAGGAGTCTTCAAGTTCCTATATCCTAAAACACACAGATATATATATAGTTCAGCTGCTTGTAACCCTAAATCTGCTGGGAACAGGTTTTAGACTGAAAGGTTTTCGGTTGTTGATGAACTGTTTTGTGGACTTGGCTGTCCTCAGTGAAAGTTTTATTGCGCTGTTTAAAGACAGAACAAGGAGCAATAAAAAAAAACAACCCTGTCGTACAATGCATGGGTATGAGTTATTCTCTTTCAGAATGGACCTTGGGGGAATGGAGTCGGACACAAAGCACCACACCACTGACCACCTTCGACCAAAAAGTCAGCCTTAACCTCCCACGTCGCACTTAGCACAATTCCCATTTTGTACATTTCCATATTCTGAAGATTACAATCTGATCTGGAAGTCGAAACAACATCTCAGCACGCAGAGAAAACATGCTATTCGTGGCATGCTCTTTATGGTTTTATGAATGAGCATCACCCACGGGCCCCTGTATGGAACGCTGCATTGTGTCGTGGCTATTCTGCTGCACCCACGTTCCCACCCTCGGCTTTTCCTGGAACTGTCAATCACACATCATGATTGAGCCGCAATGGCAGTCACAGCAGCGGAGAAGTGAGGCCTCATTTTGTGCCTGCTCAGCCCCTCATTCATGCCCTGTTGCCCCCTTGAGTTCTTTTTTTTCCCCTAAGCCTCATTGGGGTCCCCATCACTCCCTTGTCTGACTTGAATTTCCTAAAGTTCGTCCTCTGTAACTGGCAAAACTGTACTTAATTTTCATCACTGTAGTAAACACAGTAAAACTTACACACGTATAATGGAGGAAAAAAAGACATACTAAACTTAGTATAAGTAGTATATGTCCATAACATCAATACTAAATCACAGCGCAATATATAATCTAATATAAATAACAATATAAAGTTTAGATTTGTAATACAATTTCACAACATGGGGAGAATCTAAATGGATAATGAAAGAGTACTTTTAACATGCTCTAAAACAAATAAAACATGCACAATTTCCACTGCAATTTCACCCAATTGAATGCAACTCACGCCCTACTCTGACCATATAAATCCATATTTTGGTGTACTGATGTCAAGAGAGAAACAGTTATTATTAAAGATGTGTTTGATTTGGTTTAAAAGGGCCAAGCGTTGGCTCTTAAAGTGTCTGATGCATAAACATGAGTACAGTGGAGAGCGGGAAGGCCGAGGGGAAGGGGGTATCAGGGGCCTGTGGGCAGACTCTCTTCCCAGCAGGGCAGCATCTCGTTTAATTGGAGCACTTGTGGCACCATTACCTCCTTTACTCAAACACGTTACTGATGACAAAAGAAAACAGCGCTAAGCCACCTTTTGTTCCAGAGCCAAAGGAAGAGAGGAGCTGTATTCCTCCAAGAAACCAATGTGTGGGAAGCAAGAGGACTCCCGCCATAAAGTACTTTCAAATTCAGAAAAAAAAAATATAATTCATAAATTGAATGTCATCAGATGAATCAATAATAAACAATACAATCGTAAAACTGTACCAATCGGTGAAAAACAAATAAAACATTATTGCTACTACAATTCTCATTTATTTGAACAATTTATAATGCAAGCCTTAATACAGCATCTACTGTTTTATTTTGGCCACACAATGACTTAAGTAATAATTAAGTAATAATAAAGTAATCGTTTCTGCCCCCATCTGGCACATCTCATACAATTGTTGGCCATTGTTAATAGGGTGAGGATTAATAATATCAAATGCATAATGTATACGTCCAAATAAGTATGACGCAACAGTGATTTAGCACTTTAGTTTTAGGCTGAACAACCAACTTGTTTGTTGTCAGTGATCACATCGTCTTGTGAGAGAAATAGAGGTGTGACTTTTACCCCTGGCCTGACCTCGTCTCGAAGGACAACGTCCCTCAGACAGAAATACAAACATTGACATTATCTATCTTATACATTGCTTTTATTGTAGTTTTATCAGTTTATAATGTAATTTAACTACTAACATTCATAAATACATTGCACATTTAGCTCACCACTTTTCCCTATTTCTTAAGCACGGCTAACCTTGCATCTCCCTAAAATACTATTTGATCATAATATATTTTAAACAATAAAGAGTTTTACATTATAACATGCATCTCATGTATCATTTTTTCATGTTTCAGAAAAATAATAAGCAATATATGCAAAATAGGTGAAAATATAGGCTATATACAGGCCAGGTTTAGATGAAAGAAAACAAAATAATAAAGTGCTAACCCAAATAATAACTTTTTTTTAATATAATACACAATTGTAGAGGCAAAATTGGTTTCAACAGTCTGAGTCAACATCTAACAATATAACACAACCTTTCTTTTGAATTACCGGTAATCAAAAAGTCCAAGAGGATCCAGATTTTTTTTTATAAATACTGAAATTTACTTATCCAACATTTTGAGATCAATTGTGTCAGTTCTGCTCCATGCTAAAATTTGACTCCACGCTGTAAAAAACAAACAAACAAACAAACAAACAAACAAACAAACAGATAATACAAAAGTCAACAAATATAAGAAAAAGGAAAATGTACACAAAATGTTACAAAAGTTGTGTTGTGACTTATATCCATAGCTTTATATGACACTGTGTTCTCTTTGTCTTATTTTTAGTTCAACAGGCATTCAACAACAGTGTTAATGTTTAAAGTCACTCTGAACAGTGTTTAATATATAAACAATATTGCCCCCTATTGCCAAATGCTGGGTGTAATTTCTCCACTATCCAAAGTGACAGAAGCAGAGTCAAGTGACTTCACTTTATTCTCTTCTCTTACAAGTGCTGAAGGAACAATGACATCTGGAGCCTGAACAATTTAGGATCTGCTGCCACCATGAGGACACGATGAGGCACAACACTATCATACACTCCCCACAACAGGCTCATAAACATACAAAAGCAAGGTTAAGGTGGAAGACTGTTATCAAATGAGCTGAAGGTACACTTACACGTCCTTGTTCCGCATGTGGTTGTTGTACTGCAGGATTGGTGGAATGCTCTCTTCATCTTCAGGCACCTGCAGACACAAAAAGGAAAACAAAAAATCTGATCAGAAATTAAGATATTGTAGAATAAGTTTGAAGTTCACATAACAAACACTACAGTTACAACACAACAACAGAGCCCTCCTACCTCCCAGTAAACTTCATCCTCAAAGCAGTTGTCATCAGCGGGATCTCCCCAGATGGGTAAGCGAAGAATACACCCTGAGAACGGATCAAAACCACAGTTATTCTTTAACTGTTTATCCATGTTTTGGCAAAGTGATGCCCAAAGTTCCTCACCAACAAGGATTCCTCCCCCAATCCCAAAGCACAGCGCCACACAGAGTCCTGCAGCCTGATGCCCTCCCTGTTTAGTGGGCAACATGTTTTTGAAGGCGCCTTCGAAGTCAAAAGTGTTGATCAGTCTGTGACAGAGAAGGGAACGCTGCATTTGCTTTGATTTCAGACTTTAATGTTGTTTTTATTGTGTCTATGTTTTGTCCTTGGGTGTTAAGAAAGATGCTTCTGAATACATGTTATTATTATTATTAGTTTGCTTTTAGCTTTGTATTAAAAAGTCCTTTAGTTTTGAGCTGCACAACTGATATGACTTCATTTACAAACCAAAAACAAACCCAAGATTCTCTAACTTCAAGAAAAACCTTTCGGTGCTGGTGATGACGTTTGTATGGTCGTTAATTAAGATTCCTCTCACCCTTCACGACCATAGACAGGTTCAGATGCCGCCGCAGCTGTAATGGCTCCCACAATCCCACCGATGACTCCGGGCATGGCATGGAGGTTATGGATTCCACACGTGTCTTGAATTTTGAGATACTTCTCCATGAACGGCTGAATAAAAACGGATATATAAGAATTAGACGAGATGCTGAGAACAGAAAGGCACGTAATGGATGGAGACGCCTTACTGTGAGGTAGATGTAACCCAGAGTAGAGATGATTCCACAGCAGAAACCCACGATCAAGGAGCCATAAGGCATCAGCATGAACTCAGCTGCCGTTCCAACCGCCACGCCTCCAGCAAGTGTAGAGTTCTGGATGTGAACCTGAAAAACATGAACTCTCCCTTAACCTGGGGGCGAAGTTCAGTTTTGTAATTTGTTTATTTAGTTTCATTGTTGCTACCATGTCTAATTTCCCATGCTTCTGGAAGAGACTGGAGATAGCCACAGTTGTGAGCACTGTAGAGGCTAAAGCTAAATAGGTGTTTATGGCTGCTCTGTGTTGGCCGTCTCCGTGGTCAGTGATGGCAGAGTTAAAGCTCGGCCAGAACATCCACAAGAAAAGTGTGCCTGAAATACAACGTTTTAATGGGTTTTTTAAATGCACAACTTCAATTCTCAACTGTGTGTGTGTGTGTGTGTGTAAATAAAACATACCAATCATGGCAAAAACATCTGAGTGGTAGACGGAGCCTTGCAGACGACTGCTCTGGTCCAGGTTCGGTCGATAGAGCATCCACGAGATGGCAAGACCATAATAAGCTCCAAAAGTGTGGATGACCATGGAGCCGCCGGCATCTCTGGCCTAAATGGAAGAAGACATATTGTCATTTTGTTGTGTGATGTGTTAAAATAGTAATTGTTCTTAATAATAATGTCTGAACGGGTACATGCCATAAACGTTTTAAAACCTAGATCACGATTTATGCGTTAGTAGTGGGGGGCCGTATCGACAAAAAATGAATATCTCGATAGTTTATATAAAAATATTCAGACAATGTTATGTCAATCCAACCGAAATGTGTAAAAACATGTCTTATATCATGTCTTATATGTATTTGTTGAGGTTTAATTATCACACAAATGTAAAATGTCTGTACAATGAAACACAAAAGTTTAGAAAAATCACTTTTATACCCTTATATGAAAGTTTACAACAGCTCTTTTTGTGGTATTTTTTACCATAAGAATATACTCAATATTCAAATTTAGCATATCTTCAAAACAACATTCACAATATTATCTAAATTTTGATATATTGCTGGCCACGTTTGTAACTAAAGTTTGTACTTAACTGGCTCGAAATATTGCCCAGCTCTACTTGAACATCAATAACAAGCTGATAAAAACACCAGAAATATCGGTTGCTTCTCACAGATCTTTGAAAAATAACACTGTAAAAGAACAAAAAGGCCTCATTCTTGTAAACTGTGCAGCTCTACGACCAGAGTGCGACGTACATGAATAAGATCGAGGATGATGTACTCTTCAACAGCAAACAGGGTGATTCCAAACAAAGTGAGCACCAAGAGCTGGACTGGGCTGACTTTCCCCAGCACGGCTCCATAGGCTATCAAACATCCAGCCACACAAAAGTCTGCGTTGATCAAACTGCAAAAGGAGACACTGAAGTTAAGACATGGAAAACATACGGTACAGTACTTTTCTGTCTCTTCTCTTTCATAAATAACTGTGTGTCATTGTATATTCTCTTAAAAACACTGACTTGGCAGCGCTTCAGCGGTTTCATTTCACAGAGAGTTGACTTTTGTTTACCCTACACACGGTCTCCTAACATTCATTACCGTCAATAACAGAACAGTAGACGTAAGACTGGTTTCTCCACCTCTGTGTACTTGGGAAATATGCAGGTGGAAACAACTTTTTCCCAAAAAACAATAGAAGCCAGCAGTGAGATTCTTGGTAATGCGTGAGTGAAAGGCTATATAATACAGGGCATCTAAATAATACAATTGCTATAAAATGTATTCACGAAACAAAAAGAAGCACCCACTTTTCTACTCCAATTTTGATCTTGCCATCGGTGTAGTCCAAGGAGTGGAACCAGCCCTGCATCAGAAGGGCCCACTGGAGCCCGAACGCTGCGATGAGGAAGTTAAACCCCACAGCTCCAAAACTGTAGCGCTTCAGAAATGTCATCAAGAAACCAAAACCAACGAAGATCATCACATGGACGTCCTGGAAACCTAGAGGAAAAAATACGGGAAGGCATCTGATTAAATGTTACACTATAATATGGAAACTTTACACGTCAGTGCCATAAGGGAGTGGAGAATGAGGGCAGGGTGGCTCTCAAGGGCTGCGCGTATTTATTGCCACCCACATTTATCGTTTACCTGCCTGGTGTCATTGATATGTTTAGATGACAAAAGCTGGCATCAAGTCTAAAGCTGAGAGATACAATTAGTATAGAGTGTATTGGAATATAGTTTCAATAATCATGTTTCTAAATGTTTTTTGTCTTTTTCTTTTTTCCAAATAAAGAAAACAACAACAAAAATAAAAATTAAATAAAATGAAATAAATAAATAAAAGAAATAAATAAAAGAAATTTAAAATAAATAATAATAATAACAATAATAATAATAATAATAATAATAATAATAATAAAAAATAATAATAATAAGGCAATATGCAAAACAAAAATCAAAATATTTTTTAGTTTATACGTTTACAAGAAATTAACCTCATATTTGTTCCTTGATTACATGTCAGTTTTTTTTTTTGTCATTTTAGAGTTTTTTTCCAGAAAGAACACACAATTAAGTTGCTTCTTTTTAGAGGCTACCTGTAGCTGTACTGACAACATTACAAACAACGTTTAGTTTACATTTATTGATGCTCTTTTACATCTCTACCACATGCACTTTTCAAACACATTGTCCTGCCACCGTTGGCTTGTCTCACCATATGTCTGGACAATAGGCGCGGACATTCCTATCCAATGTACCGAATGATAAAAGAGCCCGTAACTCAAGCACGAGCTCACACACACCGCTCAGCACAGCGGACAACAAACCATGTCATGAACAACATTTATCATTGGACATCCAACACCTTCATGATAACGAGGACACTGACACCGCGAGATGTGCTGCTGCTCTACAGAACCCCACCCATGCCACATAGTACAAACAGCTTTCTTAGTGGAAGTGAAAAGATTATGAAAAACATGTTTGAGTAGTATTTGTTTATGGTAGCTAGAGCTCCATCATTGAGTGGAAGTGATAGCTGAAAGATCCCCAGGGAAAAATGGCTGCATCTTCAGATCATTGTCAGCAACTCGTTATGTAATGGTTCATTATAAACAGAGGATTTTGGGGATGTGGATGGAGACAATCTAATAATGTAAATGAAAAGATATGAGAATAAAGGAAGAATCTGACTAATGCATTAATTCACGTAGATCCTAAATGTAGATCTTACTTTAAAAAAAAAAAAAAAAGATACATACAGTTTTCAGGGGATTTAGATGAAGACAATGTCATTAAATAAATGGGTCTGAAAAGTTTTAAGAAAAAAGGAAGGATTTGATAAATAGATTCTAAAAATGTATTTTTTTTTTTTCATTGTCGGTGTGACAATAGGTGTGACCTTAAGGACTAAACATCGGAATTATTATAAATTCACATCCCTCACATCCCACAGCATAAGAAATGGTCGAACTTACTTGGATATCTGAAGTAGAAGTCATTCTCAATGTCACTTGAAATGTTCTTGGCTTTCCTGTACTCTGTCCAGTGTGGATCCGACTCCTCATTGTACCGTATAAAAACACCAAAAAGAATAATCATCGCTATTTGCCACACAAAGCAAACAGCTGGAAGACTGATTCGCACGTTTGTATTTTTCTGGCGGTCGCACAGTTCTCTAAAGCTCTGAACGCAACCCATTTTTTTGATTATTTTGTAGTTTCTAAACTATTTCAGGCGGGTTAGTCTTAAACGGACTTGTTCATTCTGCACACAATTGAGGATGAGCTTGAAGGGAAGGTTGCTTTACCATGATGACACACCTCAAAGACACACCTCCAGTGACAGTTACTTAATGTGAAGCACGTCTCTCAAGGACTCCAAGGATAAGAAAATGGTTTAATTGCATAATCTACTGTGAAGTTTCAAGTTTTGTGTAAATACCAACTAAATATATAGTTTAAATATGCAATTCTTTAGACAAAACACACACGATTACATCCACTCTGAACCATAACATTGCAGACTAACTAATTATCTTCACCATTTCGTTGTAAATCTAAGAAAGGGCCCTTTGGCACTAGTTATGATTAGTTACAATGACTTACTTTTTTGTTACACATTATTGACAGAGGAGATTGACCGACAATGTTCAGTGTATCACAGTGACATCTGTGGTCTCATTCACTGAGCTCCACACATTTGGCCTGAAGCAGTAAAGGAAATGAAAACAGATGTCCAGCACGCCCTTAACAACTCCTGAATGAGCCAGAATGTATAAATGCTGAGGTGGAAAGTTACTTGTTTTATCAACTTATATTATCTAAAGGATTTGAAACATACTGTTATTAATATTATTCTATTTTCTTTTAAAATTTATTTTACATACATTGGCATAAGTGTGTACTCACATAACAATTAGACAATAGCATTTGTTGTACTAATAGTAACAGTCCTCGTAGTAGTAGGAAGTGAAATATTGGTAATTGAACCAATAAAATGTATTTACAAATAACAAAAATCTAATCAAAAGTATACCTTCACAAAACGCTATCAGGTTTCTCGTGTAATAATTGTGTTGAA
Source organism: Chaenogobius annularis (assembly GCA_015082035.1). Taxonomy (NCBI): domain Eukaryota; kingdom Metazoa; phylum Chordata; class Actinopteri; order Gobiiformes; family Gobiidae; genus Chaenogobius; species Chaenogobius annularis. The sequence continues at coordinate 1,841,904 of BJKM01000043.1, forward strand.
TGTCATAACAACAACGTTTTGTAACATCTTTGAGTTCTTTCACCTCTGGACAAAGCTTAAATTAACTATTGAATTGTTCTGATAACAGATGAACAATACCAGGAGCCTCTAAATAGTTCTCAGAAGTCTGTACAGTGACTCTCTTTATGTCACCTTCAAAGTCTAAACGTTGCTAACCTCACTCAACATGTTAAAGGAGCACTCTGTAACCTTTCAGGTGGAGGATTGCCACCTGCTTGTCAGGCTGTATATTCCACAGAATGACATTAAACATACAAATAGATATTGCATTTTTTTCGATGATCTATTAATAGTGTTTGGCGATATATATTGCAAAATGTATATCTATGCTATGGTTTTTATAAACCATTCAAACTTGAGAGGTTTTATTGTTCAAATTAGTTTAGATGTGGTTAATGTCTTTCTTTTCATGCATGTAGTTTATATTTAGAGAATGAAAATGATTTCTAGGGAGTTACATTACTGATCTACATCAAAGCGTTGTAAAGTCAATACTGGTTTGTTTGTGAGTGCAGCAGGTGAACATAAAAGCATTTTGTACTGGTACAATGACTCCCACTGGAGGGCATCATTAAAAAAACTGAACAGATATTCATACACACCTGCCTTACCCAGGTTATTGCTGCCCTGGTGACGTCAGTCTACCAGATAATGTGCCATTCAGCCGTGTGTTGTTCCAGACTGCGTGCGTTCACTCTTGTCCTGGCTTGGTCCTGGTTTGGTCCTGGTTTGGTCCTGGTTTGGTCCTGGTTTGGTCAAAGACCTGATTTAGTTCCGGCTTATAGGTGGTTAGGCCTGTCACAATAATTATGTATGTATATTATTCTGTTGACCCATTGCTCAATATATGAGATGAATAATATTATTTATACTATTAAAAATATTATTATAATTTGCCCAAGTGTGGAACTTGACAGGAAAAAAATCTATTTGTATTTATTGCAGCTCATGTTGCTTCACAGCTATTGTATCAGTCGCACAAAGTGGTCTTCAATACCATTGTTTATCATAATATTAAAAAAAATATATAATAATAATAATAATTATCACCTAAAAATGGGCTTGTTTCATTTCATAACGATACCATTACTGTACAAGACTGCACTTTTGTATTTTATATTTACTTACATATGTGCAAATATGTACACATTGTGTATATTGATATACACATATTCTTTTTCTATGTTTTTGTTTTTTAAATATGTTTTAAAGACTGTTTTATAACCATTTAGCTAATGTGTCCAAACTCCTCATTTAACAATTATGGTGATTAGTCATTCATCATAGAGTAAATAACACTATTTGCCTTTGCCCCATGTCTCTCCACAGTCAGAACCTTCAGTTTTAACACATCTGCTTTGTTGAGAGCTATTTTAAAGTCAAAGTTTAAACGCCACTCCCTGTCAAACATATTGTGACGAATAACTAGGCTTACACAAATCCCTCTGCTTTTAACACGTGAATTAAGAAATATAAATGGAGGGTTTTTCAGATATTTGTTTGAGAAAGTATTACTAATATTTGTTTAAAAAAGCTACACAAACAAATGACTTGAACCAGACTTTAATTCAAGCTGTATTTTATGGGACAATATAGGCCTTAAAATGTGAAGGTCATAGAAACAAGATCATTGTATTAAGGCAACAGTAATGTAAATTTTGGAAACACAATAAGGCCTAGTCAATAGTAGTCATGTACAATAAGTAGCCTATATGAAACATGTGGATTACTTTATGATTTGCTCAAATGCTCTACAAGCTGCTGCTGCAAACTGCCAAACTCATCCTTAGGGAGAAGATACTTGCTGATAATTTCTGTGACACTTTCTTCCGTTGCCCTCTCAAAGTCAGTCCTGTTTTTAAATGGCAAATGTCCTGCCAGCTCACAAAGGGCAACATTAAACGCAGACTCCTCCTTTGCACCGAAGCAGGATTTCCTTGGCCACACAAAGATGCGAACACCTTTCCTCGAACTGCTTTCTGTTCCACTGGGTTTGCGATCACAAGCTGGACATCCTCTAGTGACAAACAAATTATGGGCAATGTTACGCTTTACAAGAAATTCTGTCACTCTGTGTACGTTTTCCGACACTCGTTCTACAGACGTTGTTTCCGTGTAAAAGACAAAACCAGCATGGTAGTTCCTTAGGCGATAAAAGTCATTTTCAGGACATAACGGCTCTATTGCGGTGGATTCCAGGGCTAGTTCGTGGTCAAGGTAATATCCGTGCAGGTGAAGATGATTGACAGATGCAAACGCTCCAAGACTGTTAAAACCCACTCGAAATCCAGGATCAGAACTCAGGAAAACACTTTCTATACCAACCTTAATGGCAAACTGTGTCAGAACTTGGGGACTACATTGTAATGGATCAGGAACAAAGAGACAGTGGCCAAACTCTAGAGGGCTAATATTAACTAGAACTAACATTTTGCCAGACTCTGCAGACTTTGTCATCTCACATATAATTTCCTCGGGATTGATTTTGTTGAAATTGAACTGTTTGTCATTGAACTCTTGTTGAATGCTCAGAATCTCTTGAGGTTTACGTCGCTCTACACCTCTTTGTATATTGAGCTGAGCCACATACCCATAGCTGCCAGGAAGAACGCGCGTTTGCAGGTCGTTCAGTTTATAGCGAAACAGATCCCTGTCCATTATTTCAGTCCATCCATCGCGAAGAACAGTGTCAAATGGGGCAGGTTTCTGTGTAGTTGCGTCCCTGAGTCGGTGCACGTGGGTGAGGAAATCTTCATGGCTGTACACAAACTGGAGCACCATGGCTGGACCTGTTGGAGACCAAGCACAATCAAGCTTTATTTTGACAACAACATCAACTTAAATGACAGAGAAACAAGCAGAATTATTCACAGTGGAGGCTTTGTTTATGCCATTACCAACATGGGTCAGTTTAGTAAACACCAGATTGTATTTATACAAGACCCAACACATTAAAGTAAAAGAATACAGACAATTGCTATTCATAAATACATGACTAAGTAGTTACACTTACAACTCACTCTAGATGTCTAGCTCATTTCACCTTGTGACTAAGCACAAAAATGCTCACCTTTTCACAAACTGAACGTAAGCCCAGAAACGACACACGATCTTCAGTAAAACCAAATGTTGTAGAAATATAACAGAGACCATTTACTTAAACCAGTTTAAGTTGTAAATTCATGAGCTATACTCGATCCACACATACCCTCGTGGGTCATTCATTATTGTGTTTCCGGATGAGGCTTTTCAGAATAAAAGGCCAAATCCAGCGTACAAGAAAACGTGTCGTAGTAAAAGTAGTACAATTATACATTATTAATCGAGGGATGTTGTTTCTTTTTTTACACTCAAGACAAACAATCCTATAAAAGTTATAACATGTGAAAAGTTGGGTTTATTTACCATAGCCTGTGAATGATGTCTTAGCATCGAGGCCTGAATGACCTATTAAAAGTCCTCACTGTTTACACGTCCTTTGCTGTTTAATCAGACTCTGCTCTGGACTATTATTGCAAATGAGCAGCTGTCCGATGTATCCAGAGCTGACCAATCCGGTGTCCGATTTATTTCTGTCTCTGCGTGCCTTTGGTGATACAAGAGGGGGAGACTGACTGTGCCACAAACAGTTTGGGATAGCCACAAACTGACGTGCAGCGCACCTTAAAGTTACTTTCACACACGAGGGAAAGTTGGCAAAGTGAGAAAAATAATGGAAGAAAAAGACAATCAGGTAAGAGCCTTGTCTCCTAAATTGATTAACTATCAAATTGCTTTCAAAATATGTTTTTGTCAGGAAAATCCTTTTAGGATTAGCCATAGCTCTGCTGTGTTTCCTTTTTAGGTTTAGGATTTTAGGTTTACTTTATTTCTTAAAAATATGTCTCATATACTGCTTTATAGGAGTAAATGGATTTCATCATGTTGAATTTACCCTTTTGATTCCTATTTTTCTCAAAGGGAGGAAAGAGAGCTGCTGGTCTTCCTCAAAATAAAACCATGACATCAGAGCCCAATACAAAGGATTCACAGTCACCCACCAAATCTTCAGCCCAAGGTTTGTCTCTGACTCGCTGAGGTTCTATTTTAATTTAAAGGCCTGTGGGGAATGACCTACTTATAGGGTTCCAATTATTTATTTAATACACATGGGTAATGAAGTCTTCTTTTCACACCATTTAACGTACAATTATTATTTACCATTATTTACATATAAGCCTAAAGAAGACCAGGCAATAGTATACGTAAGTAGGGCTGAAACAAGTTAATTGACTTATAATTGGTTATTGAAAACATTGTCATTTAGTCATCAACTAAATGACTTGATAATGATAATGACGTATCTTGACTTGACACAGAATCCAAAACATGCTGTGTGCTGAGAAAAGGTGTTTTATGACTCGGACACAAAAGGACACTGGAAATGAGTAAATTTTGGACTTTTGATGAAAAACTTGAAGATATCCTCAACGATGTGACTTTAGTTTTATCTGGAACTAATTTTGAGAAAATCTAATATTCATGGGCACAACAAGTACATCCATTTAAGAAAATGATCACCAGATTTATCAATTTATAAAATAATCATTAGTTGCTGGCCACAAACTTCTTATTGATTTCTGAGTCAATGTCGGCATTGTCTAAGGTCTTGTCCAGTGTTGTCACGATTATAAAGCTTCATTATATTATAATGTATTATAATTTTCTTTTGAGAATATCTGTAAAAAAGGGTTTAACCTGGCAACAAAATCATTTATATTTTATCTTTTACTAGGTCAATCTGGCACTAGTGCCAATCAAGAAAATGCCACCAAGCCATCGCTCCAGATTTTATTCAACACATTTACAGTCAAGAGCGGAGAAGATATTAAAATAGAGATTCCTGTAATGGGACAACCTGCACCAAAGATTGAATGGAGAAAGGGTGACCAGACAGTCAAAGAATCATCCAGACTCATGATTGTAAACAAGCCTACCATGACACTTCTTCATATACGACACGCAGCCAGAGAACACTCAGGACAGTATTCAATTGAAGTCAGTAACAGTGCTGGGAAATGTGCTGGCGAAATTAGTTTAGTAGTTCTGGAAAAGCCAGACCCTCCAGTCGGACCAGTGAAGATCGATGAAGTTAGCTCAGACTACGTTGCAATCTCATGGGGGCCACCGGAGTACACGGGAGGATGCCAGCTTGACAATTATGTCGTGGAAAAACGTGAGACTACAAGTATGGATTGGCAAACTGTATCTGCAACCACTGTTCGAACCACAATCAAAGCCACAAAGCTGAAGACGGGCAGCGAATATCAGTTCAGAGTGTTTGCCGAAAATAGATACGGAAAAAGTATTTCAATTACTTCTCCTATTGTAATGGCACAGTTCCCTTTCAGTGTACCTTTTGCACCAAGTGTCCCGTATGCTTCCACTGTCACTAAATACAACATGGTAGTCGAATGGCAGCCACCAACCAACGATGGAGGCAGCCCAATCACTGGCTATCACATTGAGCGAAAGGAAAAGAACAGCATTTTATGGACTAAACTTAACAAGCTAATCCTTACTGACACTCGCTTCAAAACTACAGGACTTGAGGAAGGCATTGAGTATGAATTCAGGGTGTATGCGGAGAACGTTGCCGGACTTAGCCCACCTAGCAAAACATCTGAGAGTTTTGTTGCAAGGGACCGATGTGACCCACCAGGTAAACCCGAAGCTGTTGTTGTAACTAGAGAAAATATTACTTTGAAGTGGGAAAAACCTAATTATGATGGCGGCAGCACGATTACTGGCTATGTTGTTGAAAAGAAGGAGCTCCCTGATGGTAGATGGATGAAGGCAAACTTTACCAACGTTATGGAAACTGAATTTACAATCACAGAGTTAACAGGAGGTCAGAGCTATGAGTTCAGAATAACTGCTAAAAATGCTGCAGGAGTTTGGAGTACACCATCTGAAAGCATTACCATAATGGCTCAGGATGTTATCGAAGCCCCCACAGGTGTCATAGACCCTAAATTAAAAACGACCACTGTTTTTCCTGCTGGAGAAACATTCTCTATTGAAGCTGATTACTTTGGAAAACCACTACCGGAAGTTGCATGGCTAAAAGAGGGCAAGGAAATTGATAAGAATACAGCCAGAATGGAAATCAAAACCACACTTACCCATACAAGTTTGATCGTTCGGGATTGTATACGCTCTGATGGTGGGCACTTCATGTTGAATCTTAGTAACATTGGAGGTACAACCACCATCCCTATCAATGTAAAAGTATTGGACAAACCAGCTCCACCAGATGGCTCTATAAAGGTCAAAGTGATTAGCGCTGAAAAGTGCAATCTGCATTGGAATCCACCAGTAAATGATGGAGGTGCAACTGTAACACATTACGTTATTGAGAAAAGAGAAACAAGCCGTGTGACATGGACAGGCGTTGACTCTCAAGTTGAAGGTGTAAGTTACAAAGTGACAAAACTGGTGCCCGGTAAAGAGTACATATTCAGAATTGCAGCTGTGAATAAATATGGCATTGGTGACTTCCTTGAAACAGAGGCATTTGTTGCACAAAACCCTTACACTGTACCAAGTGCTCCATCCATCCCTACAGCCAGTGCCATTACTGGGGATTCAGTCGTGCTCACCTGGGAAAGACCTGTGAGTGATGGAGGAGCAGAAATTGATGGCTATATACTTGAAAAACGTGACAAAGATGGCGTTAGGTGGACGAAATGCAACAAAAGAAGACTTAATGACTTGCGTTTCCGATGTACAGGACTCTCAGAAGGACACTGCTACCAGTTCAGAGTTTGTGCAGAAAACACTGCTGGTGTGGGTACCCCGAGTGAGCCAAGTGACTATATCAAAGTATGTGATGCTACCTACCCTCCTGGACCTCCAACAAGTCTCAAAAGCACTGGCCATTCAAAGAGCACAGTTTCTTTAACCTGGTCAAAGCCTATTTACGATGGTGGATCAGTCATCACCGGGTTTGCTGTTGAAATGAAAGAGGCAGGAGAAGAGGAGTGGAGTAAATGCACACCAAGCAAAGCAGAAGACACAAACTACATTGTTAGAAGACTGAGAGAGAATGCAGAGTACAATTTCAGAGTGTGTGCTGTTAATGCGGCTGGTGCAGGTGAATTTGTGGAACTCCCAGAATCAGTTGTGGCTACTGAAAATGTTGAACCACCTGAAATTGAATTAGACCCATCTCTAAGAAAGATTGTCAATGTTCGATCCTGTTCTACTCTGCGTCTTTGTGTCAACATCAGAGGAAACCCAGAGCCTGAAGTGAAGTGGTCCAAGGAAAGTGGGGCACTCAGTGAACGTGCCCAAATTCAGGTAACCCCTACTTACACCGAGCTAATGATTGAGAATGTCAACAGAAACGATACTGGAAAGTATGTGTTGATAGCTGAAAACTGCGCTGGCTCAAAATCAGCTTTCATCAATGTCAGAATACTTGATTCCCCCAGTGCACCGACGCAACTGCAGGTGAAGGATGTAAGGAGAGATTCTGTGTCCATCTCCTGGGAGCCACCTCTTATTGATGGTGGGTCAAAGATTACTCATTACATAGTGGAGAAGCGAGAAGAGGCCAGAAAGGCTTTTGCGAGTATATGTAGTGACTGTGTAAGGAATTCCTGCAAGATTGAAAACCTCAACGAAGGAGGTTTCTATTACTTCCGTGTTCTAGCTGTAAATGAGTTTGGAGCTGGGATGCCTGTAGAAACCGCTGAGGCAGTGAAAGTTGCTGAGGTTCCTCCAACTCCCGGAAAAATCTCTCTTGTGGATGTTACCGCCACCAGTGCAAAATTAACATGGGAAAAACCTGACCATGATGGCGGGAGTAAAATAATATCCTATATTCTTGAAATGCAAAACGAGGCTGATGATTCATGGACAACATGCTCAGAAAGTAGAGCTCTTGAAGTAACAGTTGAGGGACTGATAAGAGGAAAGAAGTATTTTTTCCGAGTGAGTGCTGTAAATGAGAAAGGAAGAAGTGAACCAAAGTTATTGGCAGCGCCTGTTACTATTAAGGACAACAGCGCAAAGCCAGTTATAAATCTGTTGTGTAACTCATTCAGTGTCAAAGCAGGGAATGACTTGAAGATTGATGTCCCATTCAAGGGTACTCCACAACCAATAGTTGAATGGAGAAAAGATGGCATTGATTTGAAAGAGACCAGTAGACTAAATGTGCAGACAATGGAGGGATCCTCTCAAATAACTATCAAAGATGCAACAAAGTTAGATGTTGGATCTTATGAAGTGTTTGTTAGCAATCCAGTTGGCACTACATCAGCTGAAATATTGGTCAATGTTTTCGAAAGACCTGGACCCCCATGTGATCTTACGATAGACGAAGTGAGTGTTGACTTTGTGAATTTATCATGGAAACCCCCAACGTATACTGGTGGATGCCAAATCAGCAATTATGTTGTTGAAAAGAGAGATACTGGCAGCACCTTTTGGCAAAGTGTGTCTGCTACAGTAGCGAGAACATCTATTAAGATATCTCGGCTTACTCAGGGCATTGAATATCAGTTCCGTGTTGCAGCAGAGAACCGCTATGGTAAAAGTTCATATGTTGATTCCGATTCAGTCATTGCACAGTATCCTTTCAACCAACCTGGTCCTCCAATTGACCTTCATGTCATCAGTGCATCAAAGTCTGCTGTTTTGATTGCATGGAAAAAGCCAGAAACAGATGGCGGAGATCCCATTATAGGTTATCATATTGAATCTAAAGATCAAAGCAGCATCCTGTGGACAAAGTTAAACAGAAATCTTGTCAATGAAAACCAGTTTAAAGTGACAAGTGTTGAAGAAGGTCTTGTTTATGAGTTCCGAGTTTCTGCTGAGAATATGGCTGGCATAGGACCATTCAGTAAACCATCCGATCCTGTTGCGGCACGAGACCAATGTGAACCTCCACGAAACCTCACTGTCACTAATATAACTAATGATTTAGTTTCCCTCTCTTGGGACAAACCAGAATATGATGGAGGAGCAAAAATTACCGGATACATTGTTGAGCGGAAAGAGTTACCTGACAGTTGCTGGCTGAAGTGTAACTTTACCAACCTCCTGGACACTTTCCTGGATGTCACTGGCCTTACAGAAGGGGAACAGTATGATTTTAGGGTTATAGCGAGAAATGCAGCAGAGCTCCTCAGTGCTCCTTCTGAAAACACTGGGCCTATTACTATACAGCATGACGTAGAGCCACCTAAAATTGTCATGGATGATAAATTTAGACAGGTGGTAGTCATCAAATCAGGGGACGTCTTAAAAATAGACGCTGATATCTCTGGTCGCCCAAACCCCACAGTAGCTTGGGTAAAAAATGGCAGACATATTGGATCTAAAGGAAGAGTTGAGATACACATAACCAAGACACATACATCTTTAGTCATCAGAGAATGTGTACGAAAAGACTCTGGACAGTATACTCTTACTTTACAAAATGCTGGTAGTGCCACATCAAGGACAATCACATGCAAAGTTCTAGATCGACCAGGCCCACCAGCGGGACCTTTGAAAATTTCTGGTGTTTCAGCCGAGAAATGCACTTTATCGTGGGAACCACCTATGGAAGACGGTGGAGCTGAAATAACGCACTACATCGTTGAGAAGTGCGAAACTAGCCGAGTATCTTGGACCCTAGTTTACAATGACATGATGGCAACAACCTGCAAAATAACAAAGCTAGTCAAAGGAAATGAGTACTTGTTTAGAGTAAAGGCTGTAAATAAATATGGAGAAGGTGAGACATTGGAGAGTGACCCAGTCAAAGCCCTTGATCCTTACACAGTTCCCTCTGCTCCTACTGATGTTGAAGTCACTAGTGCAAGTGCTGATTCTATGACCGTGTGCTGGAAGAGACCTGAGACGGACGGTGGAAGTCGTATTAGTGGTTATATCATTGAAAAGAGAGACAAGCAAGGTGTGCGTTGGGTGCGTGTGAATAAAAAGCTTGTGTATGATCTTCGAGTCAAAGCTACTTGCTTACATGAAGGCTTTGAATATGAATTTAGAGTTTTTGCTGAGAACGCAGCTGGGCTAAGTGAACCGAGTGCCCCAAGCCCATTAACTATGGCTGAAGACCCTATGTTTCTACCTTCCCCACCGGCAAAGCCAATGGTTGTTGATTCCACAAAGTCCTCTATATCTCTCTCATGGAATAAACCACTCTTTGATGGAGGTGCAGCAGTCACTGGCTATAAAGTTGAATTCAAGAAAACATCTGAAGAAGAATGGGTCACTAGAGTTTACAGTACTAATAAAACGGAATTTACTGTAACTGGACTCACTAGTGGTGCAGAGTATGTCTTCGTTGTAAGGTCCATAAACAAGATTGGCATTAGTGAGCCCAGTCCGGAATCAGACCCTCAAGTTGCAATGGAGAGAGAGGAAGAACCCAAATTTGATATAGGCCCAGAAATGCGCAAAGCTCTGATGGTTAAAGATGGTGCTACCTTCACTTTGTCTGTACCGTACTCTGGTAAGCCTACTCCCACTGTATCTTGGGAAAAAGCAGATGTGGACCTAAGAGTACGTGGATTGATTAACACCACACGTACGACAACCTCGATAACAGTGGATCAAGCCACACGAGACGATTCGGGCAAGTACATAGTCAAACTCCAAAATCTTGCCGGAAGTGCCTCATTAACTTTGAGTGTTAGAGTTTTGGATTCACCCGGACCACCAACTCGAATAACAGTGAAGGATGTGACCAAGAGTTCTGCTACGGTCACATGGGACACACCAGAGAATGAAGGAGGGGCCCCGGTTAAGAATTATATAGTGGACATAAGGGACATCAGCAGAGTGGGATGGACCAGACTCACTGACAAATGCCACAAGTTGTCGCACAGAGTGTCAGACCTGGAAGAGGGCGGAATTTACTTCTTCAGAATCTCTGGAGAAAACGAGTATGGGATTGGAGTACCGGTAGAGACCAAGGAAGGTGTCAAATTAACAGGTAGATAAGATTTAGTAGAAATGCATAGGCCTATTCATGCTACCTGCCTTTGACACTATTCCAAATGTATGCTGATTTTTGTTTTCTCTTCTTTGCAGATCCCACAGATTGGGAGACAAATCCAGGAGCATAGTTTAAGAAGAAACACTGACGATGAAGTTAAAGCAACCGCTTATGTTAACTTAACAAAGTTTTATAGGCATATGATAATATAGTATGGGACTAATAACACTAATAATATAATTTTGTAAACAAATCTGATTTGCTTGTTTTATTAAATGTTGTTTATTGACCACATAGGCCTATTCTTTCTCATCTGATGTGACCTGTTATAAAACAATGTAAATTATAGTCTTAGAATGTAACTTTTATTTAGGTCAAATTTTTAAGGAAACTGTGTTAAACATGCCGTTAAGATACTTTGTTGATTGTAAATCTTAATATTGATCTAAAACAACTTAGTCATGTAAATGGGTCCACTGATTTCCTGTAGGAGATAGACAATCTCTTCATAGTGGCATCTCACCATAACAACCAGCGGATTTTTATTTCCATTTTTTTATTTTTTAAGTGGCTATGTGACATTTTACAACCCTAAGTGTATTACTCTTGAGTATCATTTTTTTTTTATATAATTGCAAGGGCATGTACTTTTTTGAGCACTGAAGTCTCAGGTTGCAGGACAATACAGGATTTCGCAAATATGTATAACCCAACACCTTTTGTAAGAAGGCTAAAATTGATTTTGTATAATATGTCCCATTTAACCAAGTATTGCTAACATTCTCAGACTTTAGGGCTACTGGGTTTATTTGTTATTGAAGGAAGATGTAGCCTTGGACTAGGGGCAGTGGGCCAAAATAATTTGCACTTATAATTATTACACATTTAACTATTCAGTAAAATATATCTTTGTCAAAATGGTCCCATTTCGATAGTATATTTCTAAGAAAGAACAGACACCAAGAACCACGTGACCACAAATAGGCGGGGCCGAGAAATCTGAAACCGGAAGTAAGTGATGCACTTGTGAGGTTGTCCTGCCCAGAAGTTAAGGACGACAAACAACAACTAAACTACCTTTTAAAGTCATTATTTCACAATGGGCACAACAGCAAGCCAGCTCGGGAAGGAGCTGTTGTCAGAATACCAAGTAAGTGCCTTAAACGCGTTTGTTTTGTGCGCTGAAGCCGTATAAGTCGCTTGCGTAGTTGAACAAGTTATGACAACCCAGCCAGTGTAATAACATTAACTATTAAACAAGTATTACAAATTTGTTGTTGTGAGTTTTTGCCTATGAGAAAAACTTGGCAACGTGTTAGTTTACTTCCAATTCGTATACTATATGCAGATTATTAAAAAATGTGTTCACTGTGGCTTAATGCATTGTTTTCTTCCCTCTTCAGGAGCTGACATTTCTGACAAAGCAAGAAATCCTCCTGTACGTTTTTATACACCTGCCATTTAATTTATTTAATTTTTTATTACACCAGGTTTACCCCCTCTTTCTGTTTTGTGTAGTGCTCACAAAAGATTCTCGGAGCTTCTTACCAAAGATGAAAAAGACATCCCAAATATCAGGGTACCAATGGAGCGGATTCTCACCCTTCCAGAACTCAAGGTATTGATCTACATAATTTAAAGTTTGTTTGAGATTTTTCACACCGATACCAGTATGTGACCTCTGCTGTTTGTCTCGTCACAGTCCAACCCCTTTAGGAAACGGATCTGCCATGTCTTTTCCACCTCTGTGCACAAAGATGGAAGCCTTACATTTGAAGATTTTTTGGATCTTTTGAGTGCCTTCAGCGATTCGGCAACAATGGAAATCAAATCCCACTATGCCTTTCGTATATTTGGTAAGTGGATAATTGAACTGTAATCTACAAACCCACTTTATAATACATGAAACTTATATAAACTGTTTTTTCAGACTTTGATGATGATGGAACCCTAGACTCCGATGACCTACAGAAGCTGGTGAACTGCCTGACCGGAGATACGGATGACACAAGACTAACAGGTGAAGAAATGAGACAGCTCATCAGCAATGTAAGTTTTTAGACAAACATACTACAGTATGCATGTCTTCTTCTCACGGGGATTTGAATTATAATCTGTCCTGTACATTTAAGATCCTTGAAGAGTCAGACATCGACAAAGATGGAACAGTGAACCTCTCAGAGTTTCAGCACGTCATTTCAAGATCGCCAGATTTTGTCAGGTAAAGCAAATGTGGGAGTTAGTGGGTGACATTTAGTACATACCCAATTAATAATAATTAAAAAACATGTTTTTCCCCACAGTTCTTTCAAAATTGTTCTGTGAAGACTTCAACTGAATGGCCTTAACAATGTTTGACAAATATATATGAATGATTTCATATACCCATCATAAATTATATCCAACCCTGTGGATCTTTTACCCTTAATGCTGTATTATACATTCAAAACAAGTTTTGTATTTTCAAATATTTCTATTGAAAAATAAAACATGTCTTTTAAATCTATTCACTATTAAATCTTTTCAAGATACACATGAGTTACACAGTTATACTTCCTTGTGTATGGTGTACAAAGTCCTTGTCTATTATCATGAGGGGGGTTTCTGTATTTCTTCCTTCCGGGCCACAGATGCAAAGGTGTTCCACGCTCCACAGACTACGTCAGTAACATGCAGCTGGTTCATTTGAAAAAACTCAACACACTGAGGCTCATCTGAGCTTATGTTCTGGTGTCCAAGTTGTCCATATTCTCCTATGAAAAAAACATTAATGAACTTTTGTTTGTTTCTGGTAAATATTAACATTACAAAGTTTCCTTGCAGTAGAAGCAACTTACCCCAACCCCAAGTATAAAGGTTCCCTTCAGCTAAAATTAGACAAAAGATACAAAATTTAAACAGTGTACACATACTATTATTATTTTATTTGACATAAATGACACAAAGAGGTCTCACTTGTTACTGCAGCTGTGTGTCTTGAGCCACAACTCACAGCCTTTACATCACATTGGGGGTTTAGGTCAAGGAGAGCAGGGAATGCCTGTATAGATATGAACACCTCAGCGTCGTCTTCTGCTTGTGATGGTTCATCCTCCGGCCTTACGTTGGCAGTTTGGGATTGTGAGGCTGTATATTACAAAGTGTGTTACAGAATGTATGTTATGGCTAAATACATATTTACTTTATTATATTAACTCAACTCAACAAATATTATGTTGCAGAAAATAAGACTCTATAAGGTTTGAAGAACTCTACTGCCTTTATTATAATTATGTTGTTAAATTCACCAAGAATCCTTTGGGATTAGAAAAATGTATTTCATTTGTTTAAATTTCATTTATCACAACTGAATGTACAAGAAACCAAAATGGCAATTACATAAGCCATCCACCCACAGGGAAATCGTATGGCAAGCAACTGCAACTAGTATACTTAATAATAATAATTTGTGTGGTTGGTATATAATAAAATATTGTATATCTATATGCCTTGTGTTAAATTGTCTACCTTTGTCATGGCTTTTCTGCTGCTGGAGTTTTCTTACACCACGCGAAGGAAGTCCAAGTTGGCCAGTCTCGTTCCAGCCCCAAACATAAAGATCAGCAGTGGCTAAATATAAGATAGACTGATGAATATTTTACATATAATAATACAACTCAATCCATCTCAAGTACTTACCACTAATACAACAACAGTGCCAGCTTCCAGCAGCTACAGCTTTCATAGGTACTCCCCAGAGAGCCTCCACTGCCCTGGGCTCGTCCTCAGAAGTGAGGCTGCCATGGCCCAACTGACCATGACTGTCAAACACACATTTACCATCACATATCATTCTGCTGCTCCAATAACCAACACAACGAAAGATGGCGTTTACCTGCCCTGTCCCCAAGTGTAAACAGCTCCAGTGGCACTCAGAAGAATCACATGCTCTGGTCCCAGGGCGATGCTCTTGGCTTGAAGATGTGGGGATAAAGGCCGATAGAAGGGCGGCTTTAAGGCAATGTAGCCTTCGGGAGCAAAAGGGAGCTTTGTGGGGGGGTCTGAAAAATGAATAATATAATTTAACAATGTAGAAATGAAGATTTCAATGGTAGTCATCAGTGTTTTTGAAACTGAGACATTTTGACTGGCACTTCTTTTCAATCTGACATTAAAATGATCATTAACGTAATCAAAATGTGTAAACAAAATCATTAGAAGCCTTTACTGTTGTATTTGTTGGGTGGCTACCAATTAATTTTAACTTAATCCTTAACCTGTGATTTTCATTTGTGGTGTGATTCTGTGAAGTAATTGTAAGGAAGAAGTCAAAGCAAATTTGAAAAGAAATATTTCGAAAGAAATATAGAAAAAAATAACAATGGATAAGTATGAGGAAATTGCATCAAACGAACAGTAACAGTTGATACTTTTGTTGTTGTTATTATAAGTGGGAAGAGTAGCCAAAAATGGTACTGCAAGTAAAAGTATGAAGTAGTGGTCCAAGTAACTACTTTAAGTGTAACTGACTGGATGTACATCTGAATTATAATTTGAAGTTTATGTAATTGGAAGGTCAAAACATTAAATAATGCACCAAATCAGGTGTTTTCAAAAAACAGACGCAAAAAAGAGAAAAACAAAATAATATCTACCGTAGTGGTGGTGCAAGAAACACACCTTTTCAAATCATTTAATATTCATAAGCTTTTGTCACTTGTAGATTTACTTAAGAGGAGCCAACACTTTTGCTCAAGTTAGAAAACTGTTACTCCAATAATAAATAATATTGCAGGAGTAAAAGTAAAGCGTAAAAAAGAAGTACAATTTCTTGAAAAAGTTACTCAGGTAAATGTAACGATGTAAATGTAGCTGAGTACTGCCCACCTTTGGTAATTATTGTTTTTATATTGCATGGAATTATTATTATTATTATTATTATTAATAATGTTATTATTAAACATTATAAGAATGTTTTAATGTCTATGTTAATGTCAACGTGTTTAACCTCTCCTTTTCGAATATGTAAAAAACTGTGTTTGATTTGGGTATTTTGTGTTATCTTATGTCATTATTTAACCCGTTTCATTTCAGGGGGTACGTTTTAAAATGAGGGAGTAATGTACCCCTTTGCACCCCGGATGCCAATACACACTGTCACTGTTGTGCAGCACGATTGTTCAGCTTCATTTTAATGTTGTTCCAGACGAATGTAAACACTTTACCAGATGTGTGTGAAGAAGGCCTTACATCCATGCTCCACACTGGACCATTCTCGCTCTTCTCAAAGTCCCACACCTCAATTCTGTCCTGAAAAGCGAGGATCAACTGCGATTCACTGTTAAAAGCATCTTTGCATCCACGGCTCTGCTCTACAAAACCACAGCACTTTTTGGCTCTTAGGCCCCTGAACCCATCCAGGAACACACCACTGTCACCTGGAAAACAGCAAGAAAATACAGGAATGTTACGGGTCAGTGTGGGTCAGATTTTGAAAATAAGTCAAGTTGAATAGTATTTGAATATGAACTGTTCTTTTCAGCAAATTTTATATCCTTAAGTGTGTTTTTGAAGGAAGATTATGAACGTCAGAATATCATTATAACAAAAATAAAGGCCTATTTAATGTATACATAACTGATTTAATATATACATAATTTTCAATAGCAGATGTAATGTTATGTGTGTAAAGAACCACTTTAGATTTAGATTATCAGGGGATACGAAGACAATAAATATTTGAAACTTGTGTTGTAAATGGTCAACTGCTTTGGCAAATGTGCAAATTCTGTAACAATTACGACTTTGTAACAATCAAGGAGCTTTTACCTTTCAGTGGAAAAGAAAGTCTTCCACTCCAACTTGCTCGTATTTGTTGTAATTCCGTTGATGCGTCACGTCCACAAGTGCATTTGTTTACACTCTGAATAACTAACGTGGGGCAGAAGACTTTCCCCTCGTGTGCAGCGTCAGTTTTGTCCTCTGCGGCAAAGATCTGTCCAAATCCATTGAAGCCGAAGCCAAACCAACGCATTGAAGAAACTATAATGGACCTGGCAAATCTGGAAACGCAGTGGTTAATAATCGATAATAAAGTACTGCAGTATGTAAGTAAGGCGCAGGTGTTATCTCAAACTTTCAGGCCACATTCACAGACGTGCATCATCTCGTCTTCCTTACGTGGTTTTACCCTGTCACGTGATACAAAATCGCCAACCGCGGTTGCCAGATTGGGCGATATTAACTCAAATCCGACGGCTGATGATTAGCGTTATTGTTGTTTTAGTATATAACTAGCAGTTTGTGACCTTTATGTGTATTTTTGCATTCTTCCACTTTGTCTTCAATCAAGACTTAACAATATATCAGTGGCATTTTAAGAATTTGGATTATTTTGGGTGTAAATGAACAACAGTGATAAAAAGTCAGAAAGTAGGCTATAAAACACTTTATATATTTTTAATATACTTTATGTGACAAATAAAGGAATGATGACCATGTAAAACAAGACGGTAAATATGTTTTTTTTTTAAATACACACGTAGAGGTATAACTGTAGTGCATAAGAAACAGTGACAAACCATGATACATTGTGCATTTGTTGTGGTCATAAAACCTCCATTGTGATCTTGTTTTTAAATCATAGATAAAACTACATAACATAATGTTAGTGGATTGGTGAAATGCTTATTGGTCAAGGATAATACTTAAATGCATTTGGTCTCCATTTGTTGTGCTAAAAAATATCTATTCTTTCTCTCGATTCTTGATTATACCATATTCAATAGCTTTGTCCAGACAGTTTTGGGCGGTCTTAGAGACTTGGCTGTTCACACCTTCTTCTCCCTTGGATAAAACTGTCAGAATTTCTAAAACCTCACTTTCCATCAATTTTTCAGACAAACTCTTGTCTGCGAGCATCATGTTCTGAACAACAACCACGCCTCGATGTCGCAGATCTACTATTTCACAGAGGAGCAGAGCCTGGATGATCTCCAGCCAGTGAGTTGTCTGGAAAGAAAAGACAACAGGCACTGTGTGAGAACATGTACTGTACAAATTACTTATCAACAAGTACGTGTATAATAATAATGATAATAATAATAATGATGTCATAAAGACAGCTTTTCAAATCTGTAGAGAAACAATAATTTGTGCACTAAAACAAATGACCTCTCACAGTAGAAACTATAAATTGTATTCACATTGCGGTAATAACTCAAGCACGCGACTCATTTAGGCTATTAAGCTCCAGAATCTGAGGGAAAAACAGGCAAGCTTTGATATGTTCTTGTTACAGCAAAAAGCAATGCTCATCCAGTTCAGATTTAAACTGAACTCCACCATATAAATAACTTTCAAGGGAAGCGATCAGTACTTACAGTTTCAGGGATGCGTGCACACAGCTCTGGCTGCTCAGCCGTCAACATGGCCAGTGTTCCTGAAGCTGCTCTACGAAGTCTCTCATCCTCCTCTCCACTGTAGAGCACCAGCAGCTTAAGACGATCGTTTTCTGTGGCCAGGTATAGTTTCTGTACCTAAAAACAAATACAATTGCTACATTTTGTACATATGTTACATATAAAGTGACGTTAGGTAGAAACATGCTTCTTACCTCTTCACTCAGTACAAGATTACACATACATTCGGTGGCAGAGGCTCTGACAAGGTCATGCTCCTCAAACATGTAGCCTTCAATTTTTGGTATGGCTTTCTCTTTGATAATCTTTTGCCTAATAAAGAATTCATTTTTATTATGTATCACTGATAATGTTCATATCAACAATAGTATATTAATAATACTAATAATAATAATTACTTTGTTACATATTAAAAAGTATTGCATTTTTTTAACATTAGAAAGGTATATTTACATATAAAGATGCAATACGCCTGCTACGTTAACTTAGTAACGCAATAAGAGGGTGAACATCTCCCCCTTGTGGCCAACCTGAGTCTTTCACTGATGCCAGCCAGGTTGGTTAGTCCCATGAGTGCCTCAAAGTTTTGAAGCATGGTGCATTCCAGACTCAAAAGACTGACAAGCGGACGCACCACTTCATAAACCTGCAAACACAAATCAGAAACATTTAAGAAAAATATGGTGTAGCCATTACATGTCTGCGCAAAAGAGATGCCAACTGGTCACAGTAATCATTTTTTTTACATATTTGTTGTTCCTACCCTTTCTCCTGGGAAAGCAATTTCTGGATTGGATGTAATAGTAATTTTTGCCAAGGCTTGAGCTGCTTTTATTTTGCCCATGTCTGTGTTGTCAGTGGCTAGAGGGATTAGAGCCTGTAAAATACAGAAAGACAAAAGTACTATAATAATGTATAGTGCAGAGAGTAAGTGAAAGCCAACTGTCTACCTTTCCTCCTCCCTGTGCAACCACGGTTCCTCTGTCCTCCTGACGTTCTACCAAAGCCAAAAACACCCTGTGGTCGGAGATGTGGTTAATTAGCAGATAAGACATATTTATACTGAAAATGTAAGTAATAATGTATACCTGGCAATGGATTCTCTACAAGCCTCAGTAAGAGCTGGACTCTCATTTTTGACCATACACACCAACGCAGATATTACTCCAGCATCAAGCAGCTTCACCAGCCTCTTCTCCACAAAGGAAGGAGCATCCTTGTGAGGAAAAATGACAACACAATGTAAAATTGCAATTACTTTTAAGTTTTTTTTGGGATGATGAAAATTGTTATAATTGTTTTTTACTTTAGGATGTTCTTCGGGGACGTGCTGCTTCGCATACTTGGCCAGCTCCACCATTTGAGGGTCTGGTTTCTCCACATCATAGCTGTTTGTGCAGTTTACCAAAGTAGAACCCACTGCGAACAGGACGGTCTTATCCTCAGACTGCAGAGAAAACGCATTTACATGCTGGTTTACAGTATATAGCTTATGGGGGAGTGATATTGACAAAAATGTATATTTATCATATATTTGTTTGCATCATCTCGATAACAATATTCGGACAATATTTTCACAATGCTTCAAGAACAAGCTAAAAAGTGTCTTTAAGTGTCTTTGTTGAGGTTTAGGTTTAACACAAAACGTGAATGGACCATAAAATTAACTACAAAAGCGCAGACATATCACTTTATACCCTGGTTTTGTAAATGATACTGGATGTTTTTTTTCTCTTTCTGTGGTCATTATTAATAGTTTTAATTGTAGACAATATACAAGATATTCTAATTGTGCATATCTCAAAAACAACAATTGCACCTCTAATTAAGTTATAATTAGATGGGATTGCAATTTATCTGTGTGGAATTGTACTGACACACAATAGAATAGCATGAATTAGCATGCTGACATAGACGCACCATAAACTTTAGCAAAATGATTAAAAACAAGACAATTTTAGCGCAACCGTTGGTATCAGTATCAGCAGTATTGAATAAATCTCTACAAAACGTACAGGTATTGAATTGATAACTTCAACTGAAATACCGGTCGTTTCTTACTTTTGCTAGTTCAAACATGGCCTGCAGAGCATTCTTGTCTGCAACCAAATCTTCCTTCACATCTGCATCAAATGTGAGATACGCAAGCCCTTCGACAGACCAGCGTCGGGATGTTGGGGGTAAGGATTCATTGCACAGCCACCTGCAACGAATTGTGATTTGTTTTAATGAGTTTTCGGTAGACACCAAACTGGAGGGGAAACAAATCCCTTTGATCATATTTACTTTCTGCACTGCTTTGCGAGCTTCAGCGTGGATCCCTCCGCAAACTGCTTCATGCTGAAATCTGTCCCTCCAGCTGATCCAAGCTTGCACAAACCCTTTATGAGAACAATTGACAGTTTGACAGATAAAAAAAAGAAAAAAGAAAAAGAGAGTTCATATTTTTACTTGACGGTTTGAAAGTTGGTGTTGCTGGAGCACTCACCACCAGGGCGCGTACACGTATCCTGTCATTCTCACTCTTCTTGTAGAGGTCTTTTAGCAGAGCCACTCCATTGGCTGTGATAAATGAAGCTCTCTTGGCTTTACCGGCAGCGTGGATGAGAGCCTCCACCGCTACCTGCTGGTGAATTACATCTTCGGACGCGCACAGAGCTATCACAGCATCCATCATTCCTGACATCTCCAGAGTTCTGTTGCCGACCTCACTTGGTCCTTGAAGTAGGACCGAGACTGTCTGGATGGCGCGGAGTTTAGCGTCCAGCACCGACAGATTAAAGTGTTGCCTGTTAGAAAGAGCCATTTCAGCAGCCGTTATTGGGGAAATTGCAGTGGATTTACCTTTATATATTTTACTCACTGGACATATTCTTCACAGAGTTTGTTAAAGTTCTCTCTTTCTTTGTCACTTTTCAGGTCATCGTACAATTTGGAAAGGAGGACAGAACAGCTCATATGGGAGTTATCAGTCAGAGGCGGCCCCCTTGAAAGCTCTGCGACAGTTCCAGCTACTTCCAAAATCTTTTTCAGCCCTGTAAAACCACGTACGCAATGATGTACCAAAACATTTCAAATTACGGTTAAGAGGAAACATAATACGCAAAATCAGCTTTTAAGAACTTTTAACCTTGTTATAACAATGTTCCCTCATCATTAGTTAACTCAAAGTTGCCTTTAGACTGATTCATGCATGTTTGAGTAATACTGCATTGTCCTGCTGCAAGTGCTCCTACCCCATATACTCGCCCAATTCCCATTTTAGATCAATGTTACGATGAACAAAATGTAAAATAATGATCCATCCATGTTATAGATTATTATTAAGTACCAGAACAAAAGCATAATGTGTCTTCTTTAAGCGTAACAAATCTGGGGAGTCCAAACTTTTGTCACAAAGGGGCCACATTTTGAAATTTATAATAAGCGAAGAGCAAAATACATGACAAAATATTGCATTTGATGTAATTTTGATGAGCCACCACACCTTTAATAAGGCTTGGAACATTCATTTTTAGGTCTGTATAATGTCAAAATGTTTGTTATTTAGAGTATAATAGGAAATAGGAAAAATTCAACCAAATACTACTTTTAGTTATTTGAGCCAATTTAGCAGGACAATTGAGAGCCAACAAAAATGAAGTTCCCCAAGCATAAATAATGTGCAATTTCCAGTGACGGGCAATTGCTTTCAGTGGCAAGAAAAAGTTGTGGACATACCTTGATCAATCACCCATAATGTGAGTGAATTGTCTGGGTTTTTAAAGGACTTGCGTGGAACCTGCTTCACCAAGAGGTTGATAGCGTTGTCTCTGCCAGGCCCAGACACATTTGCTGCTGGCATCATATCCAAAAGATGGCGCAGCATTGAACGGAGCTCTTTAGAGGGTTCTGTAGCAAAGGTAAAGGATAAAGTGTTCAAACAACATAAAAAAACCCCCAAAAAAACAGGAAGAAAACTTGTTGAGATTCTGTGAAATCCACCCACCAGGAAGTATGGCCTCTTCTTTCCCCCTGATGTCTCTTTTCATGCCTTCAGTCAGAGCCTCAAACATTACCTGCAGCAGATGGCAGGCAGCGAGAGACACGGTGGAGGCTCCGGATCCCATTACCGCACAAAGTTGATGCATTCCCAACTCGTTCACTATAGCCATTGTCTGTAAACACCACAACACACCTAAGTATACATAACAAAACCCTACACAATCCTTAGTAGACATTAAAAAAACACTGAGCTGCTTACCCTAGATTGGTGGCTAGTGCACAGTCCAACAAGCGTCCTCAAAGCAGATAGAACTATATTGTCGTGTTTTGACTTAAGAAGCTTTTCAATTAATTTCACCCCATCGTTGCGAAAGATCTGCTCAGCTCCTGCATCTTCTCTGGACAGCACCACAAGGTTCTGAGCCGCCTGGTGTTGAGAAGAGGAAATGTTTAATGGCGATTGTATGAGAGTTAAAACAATCAGTGAAAATATTGTACAAATAGTACCTTCTGCCGGTCCGTCTCTTTTGCGGCGTCATCCATCAGGAGAGTAAACATCTGCTGCACTCGGGCATCTGTGGAGTTTAGCTGTGCAGACTGGAAAAAATTGAAGCACTGGCATTAAATTGTCTTCCAAAGTTAAAAGGTGCACTATGTAACTTTTCAGATGGAGCTTGTGTCCAACTTTTGACGATGTTATTGCTTTGCCCTCAAATTGATTGCACTGAACTTTATGGAGACAAACAAGTAACAGATCAGTGGCGAGGCAACAACACTCACAGAAAGAATGCATGTTTCCCAAGGTATTTTAAGCAATAAAAGCACCTATACATTACTTTTGCCAGACAACCAAATAACAGCTCTATGGAGACAAAAAGGTGGCAGAACGCCCACTCAAAAAGTTACATTGTGCACCTTTAATAAACTATTTGGTTTGGTATTACCTTTTGCTGAATTTGTGTGCCTAACTGCCTAAGCAGATCCTGGAAGGCTTTGTTTTTGGGCTCCAGCTGAGCACATCGCTGTGTGTCTACAAAGGCTTGATCCAGTCGACCAAGTTTCTGATAAGCCTGAGCCCTCCGAAACCTTGCTTTTACATCAGATGGATCAGAATCCAGTGCTGAAAAAGTAAAACAGTATATCGGGTTTAAATGTTGCAATGATCATGTTGCGGTCGTCTTTTACGTTCTTATAAGACCTTTTGAGTTTGCAAACAATTATATTCTAAATTTAGGAATGGAAGCCCCTGGAGGCAAACATTTTATGGAATGTAATACAATCTAGTTGAAGAAACTGGGATTTATCACGGAATACCATACAGTATCAAAAATCAAAGGAGATTTGGCTAATGAAAACCGACTCAGACACATGTAAGTAACATTAGAGCATGGTTTAAATAAATTTACAATAGCCTTTTATATTGCTTCTATATGTAACCAGAGATTATAATAAACACTTGATTGATGCATTTGGATGAAGGTGAGTTTTAGGTTTTAAGGGACAAATACAGAAATATTGACTACACAATAGATTTGCATTACAGTATATCTACAGCTATAGGACTATTATACTTTTTGGCATTGATACTGGAAATTTAAAATTACTTTTGTTAAAGCCATTTACATTTCAATCTGATCATATGGGCTTATTTTGCTTAACTTTGTTTTAACATAGAATTTTATAGGGTCTATCACCGCATAAATCTCACCTTTAGAAGCATCCACCTCTGCTTTGCTATACTCCTCTTGTTTCAGATAGCAGGCGCATCGATTGCGATACAAAACAGCACAGTCTGCTTCGTTTATACTCAGATTTAAGGCTTTGGAGTAACAAGAAAGCGCTGCATCTACGTTTCCTGACTTGAAATGTTCATTTCCCTTCTCCTTCAAGGCTGTAGGGTCCTATCATGGGAAAACATTACCAGATAAAAGGCAGATTACACACTACTACGCCGGTCAAAAACCCAAACAATTATCTTACCTTTTCCTCTTCACTCATTTTGATAGATATTTCAAGCAATGTGGCAACAGAAACAACCTATGTGTCACGCGACAACACGATAAACTTCAGCTAAACTAAAAACACATTACATGATTTGTTACACTTCCGGGTTTCACAGGCAACGTGGTGACGCTTAAATATTAACTCCGCCCCTTAGGACACGCAGCATGCCCATATTAGGAAGAGCACGCACAGCCTGCTTCTACCTCATTTTACAGCTTTATTTGGTCATTTATGAAGATTACTTTGTGTTTTTATTACCAAAGCTTTTATTTTATACTGAATTTATGCATTTGAATTTTTTGCATTTGAATTATGTGAACTGAATTTTTGAACATCCAATCAAGTAAAAATATTCATTGAATATAAAAATTATTTTTCAAAAAACACTAAAATTCGGTGTAGGGTTAGGGTTAGAAATCTCGGATTAATTTTTTATTCTCATTCCCATTGCTCCCCTTAAGATGAGTTTTTCCTATTCCATACATTATGCTTTGCTTTTTAAGAAAGAAAATATACTTTTAAATTAATGGTTTAATTGTGCGGGTTATAATATGTATGTATATTTACATTTAGGAATGTATGTAGCACAAAACACAAAAAGCTGACAGTTGTACTTCTAGTGGCCATTGGCAGCCAACTGAAAAGGTACATTTCTTCTTCTTCTTCTTTGGTGGTGTTTTATGGCGGTTGGCATCCATAATGTTACATTACCGCCATTCTTTAGACATTATTAATTAGACCCCATTGTTTAGTTGTTGTTGTTGTTGGTGCTTCCAACGGCGGCCAGCAGGAAGGCGCATCCTTCCTCTTCTGCTTTGGCTTTCCACGGTGGCTGGCTTCCATAGTGCCACATCATCGCCACCCAATGTAGTTGTGACTCTTGGAGTCGCTTTCGCTGTTGTCACTGCCGTCCATGGCAGTCGGCAATTGAGTGGGCAACACCACAACAACGCACCCAACTCTACAATCTTCCAATTAACCCCATGATACATAAGTAAGTAACCATAGCCCCACATGATCCCTGTGACTGGCCTGTAAGAAGATTCCGAAAATTGAATTCTTGCCTATTAGTTTGAAACCATAAAGACAAGTCAGTTCTTTCTCTCTCATATGCCGACCAGTGAAGCAGCACATGCTCAACA
This sequence comes from Chaenogobius annularis, assembly GCA_015082035.1. Classification (NCBI taxonomy): domain Eukaryota; kingdom Metazoa; phylum Chordata; class Actinopteri; order Gobiiformes; family Gobiidae; genus Chaenogobius; species Chaenogobius annularis. The sequence continues at coordinate 1,867,451 of BJKM01000043.1, forward strand.
ATTTCTGGTTCTTAACAGTGATTACACAAACTGGTATGTTTGCCTATCCTACCCATCGACCAATTGAGTCCCAGTGTGGGCAAAGGCTCTCGCTTCACTGATACAGATGTCGTCGAGTATCACAACGATTCCAATAGTCCTGCCAGAGTTCATACACATGACTCTTAATAATGGGCTTGATTTCAGGTTTGCTTATTACAACCAGTTAACCAAGTCATGGCCACCTAAGGGACTTCTTAGCCAGCAAATCTGACATTTCATTACCATCCTCCCCAGCATGTGCAGGAACCCAAATGAAGGAGACCCTCACATCCCTCACAGAGAGCATTAGATAGAAGATGCTATATAGAATGTCCTGTCTGCAATCAGATTTTCCTGATTTAATGCTTTGCAGTGTAGAGAGGCTGTCAGAAGTCGTGCTTTTGCATGTCCTACCCAGCTGAAACACTGATCATCAGCCTCATGATAACATACCATAACATAAGCTGTAACCTGCGGATCTGTAGTGACATTTCTCCCAATTCAACCTGCATTGCAGAGACAGGGGAAGTCTTAAAAGCCCTACAACAGATAAGCAAAGCTTGGGCTTGTTCTACATCAGGTTTCTTTAAGTTTGTTTCAGCTGTAGACATGTAAGCAATACAGCCATAATCAATAGCTTCTCCTTAATAGCTCAATAAATAGTCAGGAGCGGTTTCCTGCTAGCTCCCCAGTTCCGGCCAGATAGACAACGCAGCAGATTATTCACCTTCTTGCATTTATCTCAAGTGTTATCAATGTGCTGTTGCCAATTAAGATTTTCATCAACGATGACTCCTAGGAATCTCACCTCCCTGACCTGTTCAAGCACCTGCCCATGCAGTTTAAGAGAGACATCCTCATGCCAATTAGAGAAACAAATCACTTGGGATTTCTGTACGGACAACTTAAATCCCCAATTCAGAGTCCACTGCTACACTTGCTGTATTGCTCTCTGCATTTTCCTCTCAACAAATAAGAGATTCCTGCCTCTCACCCACAATGTGCCATCGTCAGCATAAAGGCTTCTTCCAACAGAATAAGCTACATCTTTAAAGATGTAATTTAACCTGACATTGAACAGAATAGGGCTGCACACACTTCCTTGTGGAATTCCATTTTCTACCTCATAAACCTTAGAGTAAGCTGCGCCTACTCTAGTTTGAATTTGTCGGCCAGACAAGAAACTCCTTACTCAGTAAAACAACTTTCCCTTCACACCACACTTACACAACTTGATAAGGAGCCCTTCATTCCAAACCATATCTTATGCTTACTCCACATCAAAGAGTACTGCAATAACTTTTTCTCTGTTAGTCTTGGCTACTTGGACTTCAGACTCCAAGCATAACACAGAATCCATGGTATTTCTGCCCTTGCGGAAGCCACTCTGGTGATTGCAAAGCAAATTCTGACTTTCCAAGAAGTAATTCAACCGCTCGGTAACCATGCGCGCCATAGTTTCCCGGGTTACGATGTTAAAGTGATCGGCCTATAGCTTGATTGGCGGGCCAGACGGGCGTTTGCCTGGCTTCAGGACTGGCAGTGATGTAACATGGATACCAAGTCTAAAGAATAAAGTCTAAAATCTGTCTGTAAAAATGTTGGCTACCAACCACCATTAAAAGTAACACAACAACTACAGTCGGCTTTTTGTGTTCTGTGCTACATACATTCCTAAATGTAAATATACATACATATTATAACCCGCAGACTTAAACTATTCAGTCAAAAATATATTTTCTTTCTTAAAAAGCAAAACATTTAGTATGGGATAGGAAAAACTGCTTATGGGGAGCAATGGGAACGATCAGCTCAATTGCTTCAGTCTGGTTTTAACCGGAAATTAATCCAAGATTTTTGAGATGCTGAAATTTTTTTACAACAAATTTATTTCCACTGTTAACGATTGGATGTAAAAAAAAAAAAAAAGCAAAACATTCAATTTCATAAATTCAGTATAAAATAAAAGCTTTGGTAATAAAAACAAAATAAGCTTCATAGTAATTTCTTTGGCTTGAAAAAAACCAAATGAAAAATATATACATAGGTAAATTGTAACAAAAAATAAAGAAAAATGGTATTGTCTAAATTACTGTCTCCATTTTAAGGTCTGGTTTATTATCCAGTTATACTCCCACGGGGCTATTCAATTACACCTTAACATATTGTCCCAGTTTCCCTGGAAAGAGCCCCATGAACACCTGGTCAACCTCTCACTGACTCTGATAGTTTTTTGAAAAAATGCTTGAATATTAGATTGCAGCTTGTCAGGTCTGATTACATCTTGGAAACAATGAGAAACCCTATCCCTACACAAACCCAACTGTGTTGTCTAAAATAGCAGTGAAAAACTTTGCATTTTGAAGCTGTGGGAGCAGCAATAACTAATTAAAAACATCTCAACTAACTAGATACGTTTCGTAAAAAATCTTCATTTGTGTTCACTGGACCTTTATGGAGTAATTCTGAAATGTTAAAACATTATACACATGTATAATCTACATATATAGGGGACACTCTTAAAACATTGTAGAAGACATGGCTAAAACATTTTACTCTTCAGGCTAAAATATTAAGTGAGAATGGTGAATTAAAATAAATGAGTCATGGAAATTGAATCACACATAGGTAATACTCTTTTATAAATGTTGTCTTAATCTAAATAAGACTTTGATGAAATCCATATGCATTTTAGGCCTACACTACCTTCATTGATGAGATGTTTACTTACCTACCACCATACAACTTTTCAATCTTGTACTTAAAAATTATACAGAAGGCTTTATTGGTATCTTCTTCTAATTCTGATTTCTTTAAGTTTTAAAACTAAACAAAAAACTATGGAAATTCTATGGCAATTTTCAGTAACATCCATTTTCACATATACTAAATAAGTTATCCAACTCCCCTCAGTATTTTTTGTATGTATTTTTATTTCTTTTACCTTTATTTTACTCGGAATAAATTCTAAAAAGACCTGGCCAAGAGGCACCTTTGGTAAATGAATGAATATGTCTGCAACATAAAGCAATACACCTGGCTCTAATGATTATATGTAGTGTATGTGTAAATGTGCTATTATTGTTTTATTTGTTTATTTGTGTATTTAACAAGGTTCCCATGAAAAAACGAACTTTTCTCATTGGGTTTGCCCTTCATAAATAAATAAAATGAAATATGTGTAATTCTGGCATTTTTGTGTGTTTTTCGTTGTTTTGTTGAATAAAATGCATTACAGGTATTGTTGATCAAAACACTTTTTTCTTACATTAAACTAAGAAAACAACAAACATTTAAAATTGATCCCTCTAAACGTAAGCTTGATTTTACAAATAGGTTTTTATTCAAAATAGTTTCTTTGAAGGTTTAAATTTGGTTTAAAAACTCTGCACGTGTTGGCCAATCATAAACTGATGCGCAGATTTGCTCTCTCTTCCCATGAGCCTTTGCTGCAGCCCCTCCGTGTCCGTGTTAGCCTGATGCTAGCCCGGTGCTAACTCACTGACAGTCCTTAATCTGCAGCCCTCAAAGCTGAATACACATCTCACTCTGAGCTGCTGGAAACTGTTTTGTGGCTTGTTTTGGTGAGTAATTTACACATGTTATCGTCCACAAATATGTACAGTGGTTTAGCAATTTAGCAAGACTACAAGGCATTTGAACGCTTTAGCCAGGAAGTGTCAATCGTTTTAAGCATATTTAACGTCACCTTTCGCCGTTTAAGTTAATATTGCTGTTATATTGTTCTCGAGCTATTCACTTACAATGTTTTCATGGACATATTTATCCACGATCCCTTCAGCCACATGCTTATCTACTGGCGACAGGCTTTTTTGTGTGCTTTAGATATCATTTCTCAAACAACTGAATGCTGGAATTTGGTAGTTAGCTCTTTCATAACCACAGCTTCATTATGTTACCTGTGGCTAAAATGAATTTAGGTGAAAGAGGCTGTCACTGTCAGAGGTGAACGGTGTTATGTTCACGCCTTCGATCTTTATGCTATGAAGAAGTGCTTGTGTTAAGCTAGTTTACTGTGGTAGTTTCACTTGTCACTTGGCAAGCACTGACTTTTGTGTGAGTTATTTATTAACAGAAACTTGCGAAATGCTGTTTGAGTAATTGCTAAACCTAAAAAAATAAATACAATAATAATCAAAAACATTAATGAGGCATTGACAAGTTTGGTATGTAAGGTGAAGTTTTGTTTTTACATGAATGTGCGTGTGCAAGCTGCTGTCAGTCTTTTTGTGCTGAAGCTGAGCGGATTAGGGTTTACGCTCGGATTTGTGAGACAACTCCTGTTACCGCTGACTGAAAGCCCCCGGAACTGTTTTAAGACATCCTGCCATACTTGTTTGTCAACGCTAGATCCTGTAACACAGACTGGATTCAATGAGGCGTTTGTGAAATTCTACATTAAAACTGTTTTATATTTTTATTTTCACCAACCCAAATCTCTTTTTCACAGCGAGAAGACTTCCAACATGTGACCAAGACAGGTGGACTGGCCATGACGTTGCTTAATCACCGAAATGTTTAAATTCATGAGTAGATTTGTTTAAAAATGTCACTGTGATACCGTAGAGCTGTGACGCTACCAAAAGAGCGCACAGAGGACACAAAGTCAGACCTACAGGGACCAACATCTTGACGGCAGGACACTAGGCTTGCTGTTTAAATCCCCCTCAGTGTGGTGCTTGTGTGCTTTTCTTTTCCTGGATTTTTCCCTTTTTTTTTTTTTTTTTTTTTTTTTTTTTTTCTCCTCAGTTTGCATGGTTGAGTACAAGGGCCACTTTGAGGGTGTCCACCAATGGCTGTGGTCTTGCCAAAGCTTGCCACCCATTGCTGATTTAGTGGCACGGTTCACTGTTATCGGCGCTGCGGCTCTGTCTCTGCGATGTCCAGGATGATGAGCGCAACCTGGAGACCGCCTTGCTGTAGAACTGCGGCGTGTGTGATCTCTGTTTCTACACTGTGACCAGGTTGGACCGCAGGACATCTTTTTGTTAAAAAGAGGGACACTGAATAAAAAAAGAAAAAAAAAACTGAAACTCTGAGAGGACTGCATAATGAAGCTGAGGAAGCAAGTAACGGTGTGCGGAGGGGCCATTTTCTGTGTGGCTGTATTCTCTCTGTATCTGATGTTGGATCGAGTCCAGCATGACCCTGCAAGGAGACAGAGCGGTGGAAACTTTCCAAGGGTAAGAGTTATCACGGCTGGCATAATGTGACAATCTCATTTTAACCTCCCAAATGCTTTTTAAGTTTTTACTTAATGTATTTCTGTATGCAACTGTATGCTTTTTTTTTTAAGTATCCCGCTAACAATATTCAGACAATATTTCTGTATGTCAATCCAACAGAATGGGGTTTGAAACATATTAGTTGAGGTTTAATTGGCAGATAAATGTCTTCAAATCAATCACACAAGTGCAGAAATATCACCAAATACATTTATTTGAAAGTGTTTTTGTAAAATGTATATGGGTGTGTTTTTTCCTGATGTATCAGTATACAATGACACTTACAACACTTACAATTAGCCCTGTACATGTGTCTGATCACTTACTGAAGTCACTTTACTATCGTTTATATGCCATTTTGTCCATTCTGCACTGTCCATAATCGTAGTAATTTATTGTATATAATATTAAAATCCACGTTAATATGAATATAAATTATATAATACAATACAATAAATGAATGATATTTCTATTGTATTTATTCTGGCCACATGCTGCACTCAATCCCCCATGATCATAGTCACTTATTTTACTTCAGGACCTTTTTATTTTTTGCTCTACCTGCGCATTGTGTTAGATTTGAGTATATTTTGAAAGTTATATCTTGTTTTTATCTTGTCTATTCTGCTGTTGCTGTTGATTTGCATCACTGAAATGTCCCTCATTGTGGGACAGAAAGTTTCTCTGATCTTATAAATGATATAGTACGCCATATCAAAAGTTTGCATATCTTCAAAACAATGCTCCTGATATTATTTAAATTGATATAGTTGATATATTGTCTATTTTGTGCTAGCCTGAATATATATGTCTTTGTCTGTATTTCTATGAAGTGGGTCTCAGCAGGTAATTCTGATATGATTTTTGTTGTAGAGTCAGATCTCAGTGCTGCAGAACAGGATCGAGCAGCTGGAACAACTGCTGGAGGAAAACCATCAAATCATAAGTCACATAAAAGATTCTGTGATGGAGCTCACAGACACAGGCGCCGTGTCCCCCAGTGGCCACCTGCCCTTCAGGAGCGCCAATGGGTCTTGGGTTCTACCGTTTGACGGCCGACCCACATTTCTAGCTATCAGGCCCCAGGATTGCCAGTTTGCAGGGCTTCGTCGCGGCCATCCAGATGTGCAGGTATGCTCGCCGCTTGAGGTTTTTCTTGTAAGGCCTATGAGTGTGTCGTGTCTAAGTAAACGACCATTTTTGTTTAGATGCTGGATGTGTACTCCTTGTTGAAGTTTGACAATCCTGATGGTGGTGTTTGGAAACAAGGTTTTGACATAACTTATGAAACTGATGAATGGGATAATGAGCCACTGCAAGTGTTTGTCATTCCTCACTCCCATAACGATCCAGGTGAGTTAAGATGACATTTTGGATGTATGCATGAATTTTTCACCTTTTTGCGTTGTTGTTGGTTCCTGGGTAAAACAGTTGCCAAAATCTGTCTCGCACTATCAAACAATACTTGATTGCTGACACTGAAGTGATTGATGTTTATACCAATTGATGTATGTATGAGTCATTTTATATTGTGAGACTATTTTTTTCTAAATGGGAATATTAAATGCAGTGCACTGTGCGATACAGCAGTTTCAATGATCATAGGAAGCAGATTATATTAAGTGATAAGCCCTTTCTTCTGCAACACCCTTCTAAATATTACTAAAATCTGCAATAGTTTAGACTTCTACAAACATGTTCTGATATTTATTATACTGTATTAGTTCAAAACTTTTTTAAATGTTAATGCTACTTGACATTTGTGAAAAAGTAAAGGGAATCCTATTTTATCAATTGCAATTGAGGTTTTTCCCCATAATAATTCTGTTGTGAGAAAGGAAAGCGGCTCATTTGGCAGCTTTAGTGGAGTTCTGCTCATTTGCCCAGTACATTTTAAATGTATAGTTTCTTTACATCATGAAATCATAGTAAGTCTGTACAATTTAGGAAAATATTTTGGAGATGTGATATGGCTGTTACTGCATTATTGATTTATTATTAGTTTTTGACACAATCATATCATTTATATCAAAACCAATATGTTTGCGCCTTAATGTATTTGTCAAACTGTCAAAATAAACACTTAATAGACAATACCAAGACCAAATCAAGGCTTATTTGGACTGAATAGGGAAAATAAGATGAGCCTTTTTCAACATGAAGCGGGTTGCAATATCTTGATAATTGTGTTAGCCGATATTGCGATATCAATACTTTTGCGATATACTGTGCAAGCCTAAATCCTAGTCTAATATGTAATGAAGAATAATAATTCCTACATTGTGATTGTGTATTTTCACAATTACATGCCGTCAGTCTCCCCCAGTCCTAACCTACTTCTCCTAATGGCTTTCTGCAGGGACCATGTATAAAATATTGTGCTAATTTTCATCCATATTTATTTTTTTACCATGTTACTGCTTTCTCCCCATATTTTCATGTTATCAACTAAGCCACATTGTTAAAAACTTAAGTGCTCTTTGAACAAAATTGAACGTGCAAATTTGTTTTCTCTTCTTAGGGTGGATCAAAACATTTGACAAGTACTTCACAGACCAAACCCAGCACATATTAAACAACTTGGTGGTGAAGCTGGCCGAGGACCCCAGAAGGAAGTTCATCTGGTCTGAAATTTCTTTTTTCTCAAAGTGGTGGGAAACTGCAGATGCACAGAAGCAGGAAGCCATGCGCAAGTGAGTCTACTTCAAAACGGCACCTCAGGCCATTTACTGGTCCCGTTCAATCTGCTCTCGTGTTTCTATCGTCGACCAGTTTCAAACGTGTGTCATTACATGTGTAGCTGTAGCATTAGCCCTGGTAATGACAAAAGAAATTGAGGAAAACGATACTACTTTCAAAAGAAGAGCCTGCTGCAATATGCCCAAATCATCCTCTGTCTGACTATTTCCACACACATCCCTAAGTCTCTGTTTTATGATTTGTGAGGAAAGCTCTCATTTTTATTACATTTTCCACCCAGCAAACACTGACATTTGAATAGCCATTACTATCGTTATTAAAGTATCAGCCTGAATGTTTAAAGTATTAAATTCTCATATGCTTACAATACATTGGATTTGTTGCTAATGCTTCAAATGACATTAAAAGTAGCATAGTATCTATAGTATAAAGTCGATCACTAACCCTTGTAGGTTTTCAAAAATTTGCTTGTTTTCTAGTGTCTGTCTGCCTTTTCTTTAAAGACGGATTATCTTCACAATTCTGTCTTAATCCTTTCTTCAACAGACTGATCCACGGGGGACAGCTCGAGATTGTGACAGGAGGTTGGGTGATGACAGATGAAGCCAGTGCTCACTATTTCGCAATGATTGACCAGCTTATTGAAGGTCATCAGTGGCTGGAAACAAATCTAGGTACAGTGACATGTGTATTTTGGTAACTGACCAAAAAACACGGTAAGAAACGGACCCAGACTTGCATTAAAATATATATCCCTCTACTTACTCCAGGTATTACTCCCCGAAGCGGGTGGGCAGTAGACCCTTTCGGACACAGCGCGACCATGCCTTACCTGTTAAAAAAGGCCAACCTGACCAGCATGCTTATCCAGAGGGTCCACTACTCCATCAAAAAACACTTTGCCTCCACACAGAGCCTGGAGTTCATGTGGAGGCAGGCGTGGGGTAAGTGACGCACCCTCAGCTCTCCAAGTCACGCATCCATTTGTGAAACCAAACCATCTATCAGCCAATTTCAGAGTGAGTCAGGCCAATTGTCATAGCCACTAACAGAGTAACCTTTTTGAAGGACAGGCCACGCGCAACAGTCCATTCTTGATGAATTATATGACAAAATTGTTTCATTTCATGATTTCGTGATTCATTAAAGGATCTATGTAGTAGTTCCCATAATGCACATGGTGCTTTTATTGATGTTGGCAGGCATTTGTAAACAAATGGATTTTTGATTAGACTTAAACTTTGTTTTTTTAGATTTATAATGATTAAAATGTAAAAATCTAGAATATGAATGTTTTTTGTTTCTACCATTAAAACGAAGAGACAGTTGGTCTACAGAATGTGTTTTTCACTAAGCAACCAATTGAGGCTACCAAACGGAAAGATAAGTTTGTGTGTGTGGTTTATATCTTAAGCTTTTTGGAATTTATCATTTTACCGTGAGGAACTGTAATGGTTTTGGTAATAGATATTGGCCCGTTTCGTTCCCTCTGTGACAGACACTGGAGCCAACACAGACATGTTCTGCCACATGATGCCGTTCTACAGCTACGACGTGCCACACACATGCGGGCCAGACCCAAAGATCTGCTGCCAGTTTGACTTCAAAAGATTGCCAGGTGGCCGCATTAACTGCCCCTGGAAAGTGCCTCCCAAATCTATTGTTGAGGCCAATGTAGCAGAAAGGTGAGTAGCTCCAAAGAACTTGTCCTAGATTCAGACAAGCAAGAGCCATACAATTAATGAGCTTTGTTATGTATTGCGTTGTTTGTGCATTTTATTGGAAAATTCTTTTGCACAGCTGATGTTGGTAACCCAATTTGCTCTAGCCTTTTATAAATAAGCTAAAGTTGAGTCATGCCAAAGCTAACAAACATGGAGTGCTGATAAAGAGGACATGTCAGAATATTGCATTGCTTCAAGATACAAAAAACAGTTTATTTATTTAAGAAGACCATTTCCTTGATCGCATTTTTCTGAGCTTTTGCTGCATAAACAAAAGCGTGACAGTCCAATTTTTTTTACTCTCACCCTCTTTCTCAAACAGGGCACAGCTGCTCTTGGACCAGTACAGGAAAAAATCTAAACTCTATCGCAGCAAGGTGCTTTTAGTTCCTCTGGGAGATGATTTCCGCTATGACAAGGCCCTGGAGTGGGACCAGCAGTACATTAACTACCAGAAACTCTTTGACTACATGAATTCACACCCTGAGATGCACGTACAGGTAAGGTTTCTGGTGTCCAGGGCGCTGCGGCTCGATGACCCCGTCAGATAAAACTGAGATTTCTTGTCTCTTTTTGCTTCTTTAGGCTCAGTTTGGGACACTCTCTGAGTACTTCAGCGCCGTGTACAAAACTTACGGTGTACCCGAGGGAACCAGACCTACAGACTTCCCTATTCTCAGTGGAGATTTCTTTGCCTATGCTGACCGAGAAGACCACTATTGGACCGGCTATTTCACTTCTAGACCTTTTTACAAAAGTCTTGACCGTGTCATAGAGTCGCACCTCAGGTAGGTCAACGTCAGTAAGCCATTGCATAAAAAAAAAAAAAGAAGTCTTTCCACAATTTTACCATCAGCCCTGCGCTTTAGTTCGATTTTAGCTATTCATTTAAATTGCCATCAAATAAAGAGGCATGAAGAGTACTTTGTCATGCTGAATTGGCTTTAGATCATGTGGAATCATAATTTACGTTAAAACCCTTTTCATTCAATTGTAACTTGTAATAATGTTTTTATTGGAAAAAAAAAAGTTATCCAAACAAAAAAACGTATGCAGACTAATTATGTTATGCCATTATGTGTTGTAGCCTAATATTTTTTACCCGAAAGTGTTTTTTTAATGGTTATTTAGCTTTTATTTTTGTTTGATTCTATTCTGCTGATGCTTGAATTGTGTGTTGCAATACTGTAATTTCCCCACTGTGGCACAAATAAAGGTTCTAACATTTTAATTCTCACCTCTTCCCTGTAGGGGAGCAGAGATTCTTTATAGCCTTGCAGTTTCTAATGCTCGTCATGCTGGTATGGAGGGACGTTATCCCGTGTCAGACTATGCTCTCTTGGTTGATGCAAGGCGCTCCGTTGGCCTCTTCCAGCACCACGATGCCATCACTGGGACTGCAAAGGAAAATGTTGTCATTGACTATGGCACACGGTAGGTTCTCAGATTAAATGAGATGAGTAGCTGACCGTCACAGCTACGCAAGCATCCACTCAAAAAATTATGCCTCTTTTCTGTTTCCTTCGATCCTTGCTCAATAGTTTTCCATTCAATGCTCGAAGTACAAAATGAGCCCAGCGTGACTGCTACAGTGAACAATTGATTCTTGCTTTTCGGTTGCAGATTACTGCGTGCGCTTATTGGCCTGAAGAGGGTAATCATCAATGCTGCTCATTTCCTGGTGATGAAGAACAAAGATTTTTATCGCTTCTACCAGACCGAGCCCTTCTTAGAGACGGTAAAAGCCAACATAGATCGCAGGGACCTAGAAATGAGAATAGAAATGAACAAAGTAAGAGTGGCTTTGCTACTTTGACACTTCTTTGTTTTCTATTATCTTGTGCAGGACGATAGGCGAGCTACCCAGGACTCTCTGCCTCAGCGCACTCTAATCGAACTGGACCCAGCAGGACCGAGGTATTGTTTGTACCCCTGGGCTTTGATTTATCTCCCCTCCCCATTGTCTGCTCTATCCCAGAGCTTTTGTCTTGTTATCAGGTACGTGGTTCTGTTCAACCCAGTAGAGCAGGAGCGCCTGTGTGCTGTGACTGTACTGGTGAACACAGTGAGGGTGCGAGTGCTCACAGAAGACGGTCAGACGCTCCCTGTGCAGCTGAGCGCTCAGTGGAGTTCTGCAAGTCAAATGAGCGCGGAGGTATTTGAGGTGAGGCTGGAGGCACAAAGCTGCTGTTTGTTTTGCTTATCTGCACAGGCTGCATTGCAGTTAGACAGTTTGTCCTCCCACAATGTGCAATAATGTCTACGGGCCAATGGGAAAGAAGTACTAAAACGTTCTGAACATTTCCATCACAGTAATTGGACCTTGAACAATTTAAAAGGACACATTTTTTGCATTATTTGTAACATTATTGCCCTTTTGAATATTGAAAAACCCTTTGCTTTGGCCTCTCATGGTTTAGAACTTAAAATAATTACCATTATCAAAATCAAATTACCATTTCCGTCAATTTGATTATTCCCGTTGCTCTTTTCAGGCGACATTCATGGCTCGCCTTCCTCCCCTGGGTCTTGCCGTGTTTCACTTGTACGACTCTGCTGACTCTCCCCTGACGCTGCGCTCGGACACCCTGCTTAGGTTGCCGGGCCGTGGTGTGACCGCCCGCGCTGCAGACCCTCTCCCTGTCCGCTCTCTACAGGCCGACGGACAAACCTTCTACATCAGCAGCCAGTCTCTCATCCTGGGATTCTCAGGAAATACAGGACTCTTAGAGGTTTGTGCCTAATCTGACTTTCCCCCCGACTGCTGGAGTTTGGAGATTTGTCTGTCTTTATTGGCTGTCTTTTTGGGAGAGAAAAGTGGAGGAGAAATCCCCATAATTTTTTGGGGGAAAGTCCCCATAAGCTTGATGAACATTGCAGGGTCTTGTACTGCACTGCAGTCTTTACTATTTTTTTCTATTAATCTATTTATTTTATTTCTGATCACTTTCTTAGAGTATCAGGCGAAGAGACGATCTTCAAGAAGTAAAAGTTCAGATGCAGTTTATGGTCTACGGCACCCGCCCTTCAAAAGACAAAAGTGGAGCATACCTGTTTTTACCAGATGGGAAAGCAAAGGTATTTTAAATTTTGCTACGCATAATATTTTAATACTTTGATAGAATAAGAAATGTCTTGCAAATACAATTAATTCAGTGTTAATTTTGACATGGAACGTTTTATTCTGGTCTTGTTTTTCTTTTGTTTCAGTCAACTAATTATTTCTTGTTCTAGCTTTAGTCTACAAAAATATCATGCTAATTTAGCTGACTATAACTAATTTACCGGTAGTCACCCAGAAAATCTATACATTTCAATTAATCATGTAACCCGGGGTTAACCCTGCGACGAGTTGGCCCAGGGTGTACCCCGCCTAAGGCCCAAAGGCACTGGGATAGGCTCCAGTCACCCGCGACCCCTAACGGGAACAAGCGGTAGAAAATGAATGAATGTAACCCGGGGTCTCTAATTATATTACAAAATCCCACTACAATTTTATATTTTATCTCTAAGATCCACAAACAACTCAGTGGCACAATTCAACAACAGAAATCAACAAAGGACTTTACTTTCAGAGAAGTAAAAACATAACAATATTACATGACTAAAAACACGGCAAAAGCACTAAAACCCATTGTTACCAGGAACCTGACTAGACTACTTTACAAAGCGGGGCCAGAGCGGGGCCAGAGCGGGGCCAGAGCGGGGCCAGAGCGGGGCCAGAGCGGGGCCAGAGCGGGGCCAGAGCGGGGCCAGAGCGGGGCCAGAGCGGGGCCAGAGCGGGGCCAGAGCGGGGCCAGAGCGGGGCCAGAGCGGGGGCGGGGCAGAGCGGGGCCAGAGCGGGGCCGTTTTAAAATAGTCTTGTTCAAATTATATAAAAAACACAGTAGCCTGGAATAGCTGCCAAAAAAATCTCACTTTGCATTTAGTTCTTCAGAAACAAACGCAGCTGTCACTAGGCCACATGCACAGTATCATGCATGTTTTTAGAGTTCTCTGACTTGCTGTAGTCTATTTAAAATAGCCCAGAGCATTGAAATATATGCAACTTAACGAAATGGACAACGTGAAAAAGTTCCTGAAAGCACTAAACTGGTGACAACGGATCTGCACCTGAGAAATCATGTTTCTCTCTCCTTCACCTCCATAGACAAATTAAGCTGTAAAATGATATGTATTCTATTACAATCCGACACACATTCACAGAGCAATTAGTTTATGAATTTCGACACACCTAAAGCAAAAGTGCACATGTCCCGAGACGAGACCACCATTCATAACCCGACCTGTGGAGCAATCTGCATATCACGCACAGCGGTCTGACGTATCTTGCACTCACGTAGACCTTTCAATCAAACGACGAAGCCCGGAAAACACGTTGTGTTCCGGTGCCACGATGTAATGTTCCTCGTTAACGAGCAGACTTCCAAACACGCGGAGCCTTGCTGTCCTTTTGCATGTTACGTTTACACCAAAGCATCAATGAAGCTGTTATTTACTGTGTCTGCAGCGTCACACGTTTGTGCTTTGACAGAGCAGTGTTTCAGAGGAACTGGGGCTCTCTGGCCCACCTAGACCAGCGGTGGAGCTGCAAGAAAGCAGCGCAGAGTGCTTAAATATATTTTTGATTATGGGAAACTGGGCCGCGGGCCAGACCAAATTGCTTCGGGGTCCGGACCTGGCCCGCAGGCCGCCTTTTGGAGACCCCTGATCTAACTCACTAACTATGATAACTGTGACGGAGTTTGATTTTAGGGGTGGGCTATGACAAAAATGTATATTTTTTATTTTTAAGCATCCCGATAACTATATTCAAATGATATCATGTCAGTCCAACAGAAATGTCCAACACTCATGATATTATCTAAATTGCCCACCCGTAGATTGATTTGGGCCTCCGGGATTGAAAAGTGAAATTTATGTTTGATGTTTATTAGTCGACAAAAATATCAGTGAATAGTCATTTTAATCATGGTTTTATGTTTTTATGCTTACATTTGATTTCATAGACTGCAAAGAACTACAAAACAAATTGACCAAAATGAACACCCTGTGCGTAGTCTATTCTATGAGCAGTGTTTTAAACCTGCATTTTGTTTCCACTTTGTTCGATTTCTTCTCTGTCAACTTGTCTTTGGCCTCTTATTGATTTATTTTTAATTTTCTCCTCTCAGCCGTACAGTCAGAAAGAAACCCCTGTAGTTCGTGTGGTGGAGGGCCCTCTGTTCTCTGAGGTGGTGGCCCATTATCAGCACTTCCAGCAGACCATACGAATCCACAATGTGCCTGGTAGGAAATGCACTAAATTGGAAAACAGTGGTCTTTGCGTAAGCAGATGGTCTGATGAAAGGACTATTAGGAACAAACACTTGCTCTATTTTTAGGTGTGGAGGGCTTATCTCTAGACATGTCCACCACAGTTGACATCAGAGACCAGACCAATAAGGAGCTGGCGATGCGGCTGGTAACCGACGTCCAGAGTGGCGACATCTTCTACACTGATCTCAATGGCTTCCAGGTCTGTGCACCCATCAGGTTTGTTTCATAACTGTATTTTCAGGAATTGTTTAATATTTTGGTCCTTTTTTTGTGTGTGTGTGTGTGTGTAGATTCAGCCTCGTCGTCACTACTTAAAGCTTCCCCTTCAAGCCAACTTCTACCCCATGCCTAGCCAAGCCTACATCCAAGACAGCCAGTACCGCCTTACTCTGCACACGGCTCAGTCTCTGGGCGTCAGCAGCCTGGAAAGTGGTATGTGTATTTTGTGTACATTTGACAACGTGTGAGTTCTTCATGGAAAAGGTTTCAAAGGTGATTGATCATCTGGACAATGTTTTAAAATCACCTGGACAAATGAGGGATCACACAGGCGGATGTAGATTTCTTCTTCTCTTTTTATTTATTTTATACGCAGATATTATGCGCATTATAGACGTGCGCGTGGGTCCTTTTCTTTAGACTTAATAAATCATGTTTTTTTTAATTTATTCTTATTTTCTACAAACGATTACTAGGAATTAGCTCAGTTTGAATACTGTCTGAATCGAATGTTTTTGCTAAATTTGGTGTAATGACCTTTTGGTGATGTTTGCAATAAAGCTGTGGCTCCGCTTTGTGCCTTAGGCCAGCTCGAGGTGATTTTAGATCGGCGGTTGATGCAAGATGATAACCGTGGGCTGGGCCAGGGCTTGAAGGACAACAAGAAGACCGTGAACCGCTTCCGACTGCTGCTGGAGCGCAGAGGCATGGACAACAAGGTCAGTGATGGTAGAAGAGCACACTAAATATACATGCTGTCTATTCAGTCGTCTTAAACATCAGCAAAGTGTTGTGTCCTTCACTGCAGGTGGCTCACTTTTCTGTGGCTCACTTTTCTGTTCTCGTTTAAATCACCATCTATCTTTCTGTCTAATAATCGTTTTCATTTCCTCTCTTTCCACATCATTACTTTTTCAGCGCGATGGCTTTTTCATCAAATTCTCCTCATTGTTTCGTAGTTTCTCTCAAATTTTGAGTGACGAATCTCAAGAGGTAATGTTGCCGTAGCAACAGCCAGGATGCTCATTAGAATGAATCATAGTCCGTTTGATAGAAGTTACAGTTCTAGATTTTGATTATAGTAATGATAGAGTGGGTAGATTAGAAAAAGTTTGTTTGTCCCTCCACTCCAACTAAATGTCTTTTACAGATGATGGACACCGGGGTCACTAGCTTCCCCTCTATTCTAAGTCACATGACAAGCGCCATTTTAAATCATGACGTTTTGGTGCTGCCCGTCCTCCCCAAACGCAGAGGAATCCCTCCTTTGCAAACGTTTGCCCCCCTCAAGTCTGCACTCCCCTGCGACATGCACCTGGTGAACTTGCGCAGCATCCAGAACCAAGTATGGAGAAACTTTTATTATCAGACTGTTGTTTGTTGGACCGGGGCTCTGATTGGTCTGTTTGTGTGTGAGCAGCAGGACCCCCAGACCCCTTCACCATACACGGCCTTCATCATTCACCGCTTGGGCTTGGACTGTGCACTGGAGGCTCAGAACATGGCCTTCAACTGTAGCACCACACAAGGACAGGTACGACCAACACACACTGCACCACGTCAAACTTAAAATGAAAGGGCCTCCAAGGAAAAAAGGTTGAAAAAAATAGAAATGTGATGGGCACTGATTATGTGCTTTTGTGAATGGGGACAATTGTTGTCGAATTTGATTGGATCTTTCCATCTTGCATTTATTCAATTAAAGATTTATTTTTAATGTTTGTGGACTCCCTTCTCCAGGAGATGAATAAGTGCAGTGGTTTGATTTGTCACAAATTTCTGCTTTTACAATACTTTTTTAATAATTTACTTATTTATGAAAAATAAAAGTTACTTCAGTCAAAAAGCACTGTGTGTTCATTTTTGTCAATGTGAGCTCAGACCTCTTAATTAGAGTTTACATTTTGACTTAATATTGTTTTTTGCAGCTTAACATCTCTGGACTCTTCAAGAACCTGGACGTCCAGCTGCTGCAGCCCATGTCTCTCACGCTGATGCACTCAGGCACTGCTCTGGCTAACGACTCCAGCATTAGCCTGGACCCCATGGAGATCTCTGCCTTCAAACTCAAGCTGCGCTAAAACAGCTGTCCCAACAACAAGCGCCAAGGCTCCCACTGGTCCGGAACAGCAGCGAGACCTGAGCTGGCCTCGGACTGACTCTTGCTCCTCTGGACTGTCCTGTTGAGTGCTCATTCAGAACCACAAAGAACACAAAGCAAACAAATGTCTGTACCGAGTGTGAACTGACAGCAGGGGGCAGGCTGTAGCTGTGATACTGTGGCTCTGTGGGGAGCGGAGACAAGACTAGTAACTTGGAGCCTTCTAGAAGCTGATGTTTCTGAAACACACTTTCATTTAGCCGTACTATGTAAGAATTCACTTTTTTCTACATTTTTGAACTGAAATATTGAATGTAAATATCCACTAGGCCTGGACTAGTGCAATTTCAAGCTTTATTTGGCTACAGGCGATTGATTTGTTTTGCACCGGTCAATCACCTTCTCCTTTTTCACTGAGAGCACTCAGAGAATGTGTGGTCTCATTTGCTCAGAACACGTCACAAGACCAATGCACAGCAGTGACAAAGTCCAAGAGTTCCTCGGCGGCTGCTAAGAGATAAAAATGTGACCATTAATCATATTGTGCTTAATGGATGGCTGTTGTGCCCATTTTTGTAGATAAAGGACTTTCTCTCTTTTTGCTGTGCTTGTCGCTGATGAAGAAAATGTGCAGGGCCCCAGAGGGAGCCGAGCAGATCCTCCTAGCCCCTGTTCTGTCATTCCCTCACTGATCCTTCGCTGCTGAGATGCTGGTTTTTGTGTAGCGGACTGTATTCATCAGAGTCGACTCAGTGACTATACCTCATACGCACCATGTTTATCCATGAGCGTTCATGTGGAGTACGTGCTTTTTTCTGTAGCCTGGCCATCCAGAACATCTTTTTCTCAGTCAATGGATGTTGTCCTCAGCCTCCTATTAAGGGAAAGGGCTGTATTGATAAATGTTGGTATATTTATATGCCCACAAATGAATCAAAGGAAACGCGCTCTATCAAAGGTCTTTGGCGTGAAGGTAACTTAATTCTGTCTTTGCAATATGCAACCTTTGTTCCTTTTTTGACTTTATTTTTATGATCCTCTGATTTTTTTTTATTTTTATAAAGTCTCTTGTAAAGCCAACTGAAATCTACTTGAACCAAGCATTTTGTTCAACAGGAAAGAGATGTGATGGCTGCCCAGGCTGCCTTCTTTCTACACTTTCAGGGACCATACATTGTACTGTTAGGCAGTTGAAACTTTGACAACTCAAAAGGACCTGTTTAGATATATGCTTTCCATTTCTGCATCAGCTAGCAAAAAAGTTTCCCCGGGTTAAATCATTCTTTGAAAACCCTTTCTAAAGAAATCTTGACAGCTCTCCAATTTAAACAGGTAAACCCACAATCATTATTTTGAAAGTCTCTGGCTACAAACTTATGGCAATGCTTCTATTCAGCTCATCCTTTCCACTTGGCAAAAACTTGTCAGAGGCTAAAAGCACTTGCTATGCATTACGCACTACATCGATGCTGTGAGAAATGGTTTACTACTTTTAAATGCAAAGGGGACTGTGACATTCACGGCAATTTGGCTGCTGCATCACAAAAAGATTCACTTCTATGTGTGCAACCAGTTCAATGAAAGCATTTCTTCAAATAGTCTGCACTCTTAAGACCACCTCATCGTTCTGCAGTTTCGGGCTTTCTTGTATCTTATCCTTCCTAGCACCCAGTCATGGTCACATAATGGTCACATAATGGCCTCATATAGTGAGTCAACGTAACGATTCAATATTGCTACCAGAAGTCATATGCTTACAATTTTTGAGACCGGGCTAATTTCACTCGTGTTGTATGTCATTTTCACTGTTTGTAATGTGAGTCAATCTATGTCATTATTTTTAAATGTGATTTTTGTAGCACCGTTTTTGAATCAGAGATAATATATGAAGGCAGTGGGCTCTTCTGTGTTGCAGAGGAAATGCGGGATGAATAAAAATGAATATTCAGTACTAAAGTGTGTTACGTTTTTCTGACGAGCTTTGAATAAACTGTTGATTTTTGGTTTAGACTTTGGTTAAAGCAACAGTATGTAACTTTCTGGAGGTGGTATATAACCTGCATGATTCCATAGAAATAGAAAGTAAAACCCATACTTATGAACATTCTATGGAGATGATACTGTGGAATATTATGTGATAATATGACCAAAATGTCATATTTTTGGTCATATTATGACCAAAAATATATACATACTGTACATATACAGTATGTAAAAATATATACATACTGTACATATACAGTATGTATATTATTATATAATATACATACTGTATATGTATATTATATAATATACATATACAGTATATTATATAATATACTGTATATGTATATTATATAATTATAATATACATATACAGTTTACATTACATGCAGTTCAAGGACTTTTAACGGATGTCAAGATTATTTGCTCAATTTGTAGTTAAGTCAAATCGCAGTAGAATAGTAAAACCCAAAAATATATATACATATATATATATATATATCATGACAGTTTTTGAAGCAAAGTCATGTCAATTCAATCTAATACTCCAAAGGTTGAAGACAAATGTACAGGAGCTTTCTAATGGTTTATGTCACATTACTAAACTAGAGCAATGGTAATGTAACTTGATGGAATGAAAGAAAATTGGGATTTCACTGCTGCTTGGTCCTGGTGTCAGTAATTGCAAATAATTGTAAAGTTGTGATCGGTCTTCTCCCAATAATTGTAATTGGTCGAGTGGTAAAAGTACAGCACAAATATAGTTATGTGAGTTTGAATCTCTACTCTGACAATTTACTGCATGTCCTCCCTTCTCTCTCATCCCTCATTTTACACTTTCTTCTCCTGTCGAATGAAGCCTACAGCCAAAAAAAAAGAAAAAGAAAAAAAGACATATTGTGACATCCTTAATTGGTTTTGTTTAATTTCAATTTTACCAATTATTTTCAATCCTGCGATTTCTATTCGTCAGTGGTACGCTTTAGATCGTCTGCCGCCAAAGTGGCCAGAGCGACCAGAGCGGTTGCCACTCAAACGCCCCCGTCGCACCGCATCCGATGCTCAAAATGTAGGATTTGCCCGCAAAAACGCTCAAATCGCGCTGGATAAACGCTGGATTTGCAGGTTGCACGTCCACATAGACTTTGAACGTAAACTGGACGCTTTGCTGCAGCGGTGTGAACTCGGCTTAACACAATAACATTTCCAGGTTTTATTATTTCAGGCAAGCTGGCACTTAAGGCTGACTCTTCTATAAATGCATTAATTAAAAAAATATCCAATCCATCTATCTCAGGTTGGTGCTGTTTGGCTTAAAACTTTGGATATAAACCAGTGACTTTAGACGGGGTACACCTTGGAGAGGGGCCAGCTCATCACTAGGGGCAGCTTGGGAGGTGCGGCTCTAACTGCTCTGCCACCTTGCACCCCAATGGCATTTAAAGTTTTCAAAAGAAGACTACGTTATATGAACAGTCCGAGAAAAATGAGCACGTCGGTGTCTGCTTCTCTGTCGTCGTTATGCGTGCATTTACTTATTAACTACTCCAGCGAAACTTTAGGAGTTTAGGTGTGCACCCATGACTTTGATACATGAACATACAATATACACATACATACATTTAGAAGCACATTGAGGTGTTAAGTGTCAGCTTGAATAGGACCACAGACAGCGACTGGAGAAGGCACTTTGGGTTTTGTTCAGGGACAAAATACCAGCTTCATATCTTTTAAGCATATTAGACTTTTACAGGAAAAGGGAAATGTTTGTGGTTTAATTGGCTGCAAGCAGAGGTGGAGGGGAAGGGGTCAGACGTCCCAGCAGAGTTGGAAGGGGTGGGCTCGTCGAAGCTGTCCTCAGAGTGCTGACTCTTGGAGCTGGGCTCTTCCTTGACATCTTTATCATTCCTGTGGCGCTTAGACCCAAGGAGCAGGAGGAGAGGAGGGCGCAAGGAGGGCAGCAGCAGAAGAAGGTGGACGATGCTCCTCTTCCGGGCATAACTCCTCCAGAGGGAAACGCTGGCTGTCGTCCTCATCTTCTTCTTCCTGCATGTCTTCCTCATCTTAATCGCTGTCCTCTTCCTCAGAGAAACGGCCATATTCAGAGTTGCTGTCCAAGTCCTTCCAGTTCTCCAAGACGTCCAAGATGTCCAAACCAGCAAAGCCCCCAAAGCCGTCCCAGCCGTCCTGGCCGTCCCAGATGTCCAACCATCTCCAGTGGTGCTCCAAAAACTTGACCACCTTCCGGCTGCAAGTCACCGGTGGCAGGAGGGTCCCCCGGAGCGTCCCGTAGGTTCAGAGTCACTGCAACAATTTACATGTACTATTACAAATCTATTCTTGTTTTGTAAGTGTTAAAAGTCAAACGTCTATACAGACGTCTACAGACATGTCCCACTGCCGTAGCCATGGGTTTGCAAAAATATTGGTAGGCTACCAATTGCCAGCGGGAATGTTCTTTTATACATTCGTACAAAGTTTTCGTACAAGATTTGGTGCCCTTGCTCAGACATGTCTCCTCCGCGCTTTCCCCTCTGCTCTGTCTCTCCCGTCTGACTTGATGGGGTCAGCATCTCATCTAAGGCTGTTTTCTATCAGTGTTCTTGCACAACTTCTAGTATGAAGTGTGCGCACTTTAAAAAAAACATTAGCGGTAGAAAATGAATGAATTGTAATAGTTACTGGGCAAGGCTCCTGTCACCTACGACCCCTAACGGCAACAAGTGGTAGAAAATGAAAGAATGATACATTTTATGAAAATGTTTTTAAATTATGCGTTTTGCCAACTGGGAAAGTTTCGCTTTTTAGAGCCCAAAATTCACCCTTCTTTTTTACCCTATTGTGAAATATACTTTTGCTAATCTCTCGGACCATTTTGTTTGTTAATAAACAAGTGTAATTAAAGAATAAAATGTCCACCCTGTCATAGACATATATGTGTATTTTAAAAAGTATTCCTTTTTTCCTCCATAATATGAACAATGATTTATAATTTTCTACTAGGAATGATGTCCTGTATTGAATTGGCTCATTGATTTGCATACATATAAATACCTTTTTAAATAAAAAAAAAAACTATTAGTGGTAAAATAACATTACAATTAACATAAATATATATTTTCCCTACAATTTAAGGCTAACCACCGAGGGGCTCTCGGCTAACCACTGTGAGGCTCCTGCGAAATCACCAGGGCTCTCTGAAATTTATAAACTCTGAAAACTTAGATGTTTGGCTGGTTTAAATTTAAATTTCTTTGAACTAAAAGTATTTCTTTCTTTCTTTAGAGAAATTCTTTACAATTCTAAAACTACTATTTAGACACAATTACATTTGAACATGTAAATAATTCCGCTCGACACAATAGCCCATTGTGCCGGTGTCCAAGTGCATATCATAGCAGGTGCCTGGGGAGAGGGTTAGAACACACGCTGGTCAGATTGTCAGTCGACACTAAGCCCAATGCAAAGTCCAGGAAGAGCCTGGCGTACCTCCCCACTGACCAAGAGCGAGTTTTAACACTAAAAGCTTTGGTCGAGTTTTGTCTGGGGCAATTAGTTTAGCGAAAGCTAAATCTAGGGAGGGAGCAGACTAGACCGGGTCCTTCGTTAAAGATACAAAAGCGGCACACAAAAGGTGGAGGCATTTGACGAGATAGTCGTCGTAAAAGATACGCTCGGTACAGAGGTGTGCAGAGGCAGAGCGCGCGCTGACGTCTTGGGACTTAAAACATGGGAAAGAATCAATCTAAATGCAATGTGCCCATTCTGGAGACACCTGTTACACTGGCAATGTCAAATACATATGGGGAAGAGTGTGTGGAGTCTCTGCCAGTGTGGTCCAATAGATTTGGTTTTCCATCTGGCGGATCACTAAGCAGGGACAAAATGTATGATTCATGTCAGCAAAATTGTTAAATTGAATGAATAGAAATGAAGGTTTGTGATTTTTTCCTGTTGTTTGAAGAACTTTAGCAAGACAAGGCAAGGCAAGTTTATTTGTAGAACACAATTCGTACACAAGGCAATTCCTGCGGTAGTCACGCGGTTGGCAGAAAACACAACATGCTAACGGAGCAATGCTACCAGTGGCACTAATAAACAGTCAAATAATCAGATTTGAGGTCACTAGCTTACTTTTTTTTGTTGATTGTAGGCAACGACATCGTGGGCTTGGGTAAAGGTTTTAGAACGTTTCTGGGAAGTATTTTGTCTACATTTTACATTTTAGATCAACACAAATGAAACATAATTTGCTCATCTCTAAGTAAGCAACCAATGTTTCATCCATTAAGGACCTTCTGGTGTGGAGCAGCAGCAATTTGACAGTGTACAGCAAGACAATGACCACTTTAACCACTCACAAACTAAGAACATGACATCTGCAGCAAAGGTCATATATAAAATGGCAACATTTTAAAATCAAGCAAGTTTTTTATTTAATATGTGTAACCAAATGATATGTACTGTTATTTTTTTGCAGTTGTTTTGGCACTTTCCTCAGATCAGAACTGAAATGTACAAAGCTTTCAAAACGTTTGCATTTCACCCACATGAAAACACTTCCCGCAACAGGGTTTTCAAGCCACAGATCCACAGGTGCGAAGATACTGTGATCCTTTATTGCCTTGCTAGGAGAAATTTGTCTTGGGAGAAGGCACCACATGACATAAAACATATCCCTGGACTTTAGATGCCCAACTTCCTTTTCTCCTTTAAGAAGTCTCACCACTGAACTACAGAACTCAAACAGTTCACGGCTTCATTTTGTGAAGTGTTGAAGGACGAGAAATAGTTCCTTTGTAGATGGCACAGAAAATAGAGCAGTGAGTTTGACCCGAGAATTCAGTGTAGCAGCGACAGTGAGGCCAGTGAGGACAGTGAGGTGACTTTATATTAGAGGTTGTTATATTTTTATTATGTAACCTTGGGTAAAAATACCACTATAAAATCAGTTCACTATATATTTCAGTGCATAATCATGTTTATTAAATTAATTGCTTATAATCTGTTTTCAGATGGACAGATTTTTTGGTGCATTTTAATTATGCATAAAAAAAATAAAAATCAGTGTCACCCTGTCAAAAGTCAACACTTTATAGCTGTTGGTGTCTGAAAAAAAAATCAATTATATTTAACAGCCTGGATAATTAGTGGAGATTGTGGAAAATGATTCATTTGATTGTGAAATCCTTTAACTAAACGGATTTGTTTGACTTGTTTTAATTAAAAATAACTTTGCGTTGCCAGCTGCAGTTAGTGCAAACCAGAGTACAATAAACAGCTAATTATTACGAGCCAAAGGCCACAGAGAGGTTGTGAAGCAGAATGGTGTGTAATGAGCATGTGGTGAAAAGTCCTCCCCTTTAAAAGCTCAAACACATTCACTTCTACATGAGGCCCATTTAAAATGCAAAACATGACACATCCACAGGGCACTACTTTGTGCACAAACTCCCAGCAGATCTAATTATAGAACACACAATGAATGTACCTTCACCCCTGAACCCAGTTACCTGCATCTAAGGCCCTTTGTTTTAATGAGAAAGCCACTGTGTTGTATTCATTCTCGCACCTGCACACAAAACTTTACTGTTTGTTTCATTTAAACTTTTAAACAGAATGTTGGGTCTGTAGAAAGTGAGCGAAGGAAACACACTTGTAACAATGATTTATGACCATGAAAATGTGACAAACCATCTGTTCTCCGGAGGGCGAGTGAGTGACAGGTGCTGAGGCTTGAAATCTGGCCAAAAAACTACAACAAAACATTTTAGTCAATAATAAAATCAGGCTTGCCCCTGTTAGTGTCACCTGCACACAGTAGTCCACTTCATCTCCTACTGTCTGTCTGTCTGGCCACTCACTACCAATCATGAGCTGGAGACTGTGGCCAGGCTTTATAACAGGGCTTTTAGAATTAATTGTACACTTAATGGCTAAGTCCACCACTGCACAGAGCTGTCCAAATATAATGCACTGATGTAAATATATAAAGAGCAGGTGCAGGTTTTATTTTCTGACAAAAATAACTTTGTGCCCCCTGCACTGGCAGCCTTAATACCATCAGTAAACACACAAAATCTTGCACATGAGCAGCTCCCAGTGCTGCCTTTAGAACCCCTCTGGACAGAGGTCTTTCTTCCTCACCTGCATCAGGCTGCGGCTCTATTTTAGGACAAGCAGCCCTGATGTGTGTGGGTATTGTAGTGTTTGTGTGGGTGTCTGCTCTTGATGTGGATATTTTCTGTCCTGCTGCAGAACAAGAACACGGTTGAAAACAGTTTTTAAGTCTGAGTCAGGCCTGATTAAATGTATTTTAACATTTTCCTGTAGAAAATCAAATGAAATGTTCACAGATATGGTGGAGAGAAAACAGAAAGAATATCTTATGTGTGAAAAGTTTTGTGGCCTGACCTGGAAGTAGAAGCAAAGGTTGAGAGTAGGCGTGTTTGGGATAACCAAAAACTGTGCAGATCCAATTGTGTCGATCGACAGTGAAGTTTCCGGTTTTACTGGTCTGCACGAGGCTGCTGGGCGTTTTTTCTATGCCTTCATTGGACACTGCAACTGCAGTCGATCATCAAGGCGAGCCGCAGCTAAACACGAACGCGACTATTGAGAGGAGTTTGTGTTTCAGGTTTTGGCTTTTCAAGGTAAATAACCTAGATGGCAGTCTCCAGGGCACTGGAGAACTGTAAGGAATCGAATAAAAAAACAGTGTATCAAAAGTAGACATTTGATAACATGTTTAAGCAATGCCCAGTAAAGAGAAAGTCAAATATACCAACTTCTTGACAGCTGTGGTTACAGAAATACCTTTAAGTGTGGCGAGTGAGAGAATAAATACTAGAAGGCGCTTTGAGAGGCCTGTCAAACTGTTAAAATGTAAGGCATTCTGCTCATGCTATGAATAATGGCAGAAAAGGGTTCCAATCAAAAAATCTATGATAAAGACCTAATATTATGTTTTATTCAGGCATTCAAAAGACCCTTCAAGTTACAAAGATGTTTTCAACTCTGAATGTACAGGATTATTGAAATGGTCATGAAGGAAACAATACTCAACGGTTTTTAATGATGATTGTTTTTGATAAGAAAACTAAAAGCTACATTTTGCATCAGACTTTTGATCAACAAGATGATGACAATGGATGATGAACGACTCGTGTGACATTGCAGCCACTTGCAGCGCACAGGCATCAGTATGTGTGTCTGTGCAGGCTTGATATGTTGATTTGTTTCCCTAATTAACTGATTATCAAAAGCCTAATTTGCTGAAGAGAGTTTCCTGGACCATGGCCATGTGTGGACGAGCTTTCGTGCACATCTCTGAACACATCCCACAAGAGCGCAGCCCGCCGTTTGCAATTAGATCTACAATTAAATTAAGAATGATAATAATCATATAAGCTGTTGATGATAACGCACATTTATCACAGTAACTGGAAATGCACAACTCTCCACAGAAGGATACACTGTCAATTTATGTGAGGGGTCTGCAAACACTGTCTCGAGAGCGGCTCTTAAAATGAAAAATATTCTGCATTTTTTGTATTGTTATTGGCATTGTCTTGAGCACCTTTACTTTGGAATCTCATGTTTTAGAACTAAAAATACAATTGTTTACGAAAAAAACTAAATTATTTCATGTCACTCTGGCGTTTCCTATGCCAAGAATTGGGCTTGGGCTCCATCTACTGCCAGCCAAGGAAATGAATAAATTGCATAGGTGACATATACAAATGCTAGCTTGTTCTGACATGCCAATGTAAGCCATGGGTCAATTGGATGTAAGCGTGCAGTCGTAATGATCGTGATTAGACGTCACAAATGCTCAGAACAAGTCTGACAGTGATTTATGAACTTAAAAACAGCGCAGAAGATCACAGAGCTCGACTATGACATCAAAGATGGGAGAAATTAGTGTTTGATGCTCGGGGTGGACTTTCTAAAAAGGATTAATCAAATACAGTGAGTGAAGCTAAACGCAACACTAGGTATGTTTGTGACGAGAGAACAATGTGATAACATGGTTTTAAAAATTATGCATAATATGTGTCTGTTATAGCTTCTCGTGTGGCTTTTGACGCATTGATTGGAAAAAGGGTAAAATAATCCATAAACCGTGTGTTATTTATTAAGTTTGTATTTTATGGTGTTTGCATATCAAAAAAATAATTTTCATGCAGAGAAACACGAGGGCTTGGGCCTTCCAACAACAAAACAGTGTCTAACATTTAATACAATTCATAAATTCATACATTTTTTACCCTGGTGCTCTTTGTACAAATCCTGCTTATGTTTCAAAGGAAGCCCAAGATTGGTAAGAATAAAGATTACTGTAGATTGATGAATGATATACAGTATATTACATATATAATGCACCAGAATGCAGGAAATTACATATAATTTACTCAAAAGTTGACCTGCTTCTTTAAAACAATCTTCATTCGTTTGTTTTTGTTGAAATAAGGCTTGCTGCTCTTTTTCTAATTTTTATTTTTAGATTGAAATTAAAATCTAATTGAAGTTGGGATCTAGATTACATCAAAATTCTTAAAATTTTTGAGTAGCTACAAATTCAAAGGCAGTGTTGTGTTCACCATCAGGTCTGCGGAGCCACTAACAGGTCACACAGCGGCCACTGAATGTCAGCCAACTTCTGAAGCCAGCCAGGACCAGAGTGTATCTCAGAGGAGCCAGCCGGTATGTTCACACTGTGAGGGGCAGGAGGCAAGTGAATGAATCGTCTGGGTCACAATAAGCCACAGCAGAATGTATGAGACAAATCCTCAACAGACAGTAATTGACATTCTGAGTAAAATATTTAGTGTAGAAAAAAAAATGCTGTTTGGCAAACCACAGTTATATTACACTGCCAGATTTATTTTTCATTTTACAAAAACATAACTCAAGTAAAAGTATTACATAAAAAAATCTGCTTAAGTAAAAGTATTGATACTTTGATTTGATACCAATAAAAAATAAACTTAAAAAAAGTAAAACATATTTAACACAGATTTTGAGAACGAATAAAGTGTCGAATACAGTGATATTGATAAAGAATTGTACTCATGTTGGGTTGACAGAAGCAACTGAATTGAAGTTATTTTTTCTAGTCTATAATAATTTTGGTCTATGTTTTGCATACTCAAAGCTTAATTGAACTCAAAACATTTAGTCAGAATATCAAAAATAAACCCCTCAAACCATGTTGAAAGTACTTTTTATTGTTCAGTCCAATTCAAAAATAGTAGAAAGTACAGATTCCTTCTCTCAGATGTAATAAAGTAAAAGTTAAATTTTACTTTCCACCCCTGATTTCGACACAACAGAAAAAATACTGCTCATCAAAATCTTAATCAAATAATCAAATCAACTAAAAAAAAACAAAATCAGTTTCAACAAGTTTATATTTGCACACGCTAAGAGACAGTTTGGGCTATTCAAAAATATTTTTCAAATTCAATTCAATTCAATTCAAAACCCTTTTATAGTTCAAACCACTAATGACACTACAGTTACATTTGCCAAAACAGCACAACAAAGCTAATGTAAAATCAAAATTCAAAAGGAAATTCAGTGGGGCGCAGTGTGGTTATCTACCTGCAGCAAACCTCCAGGGGATTCTGCTCCAGAGGCACATTTACTGTTTGTCTTGTTGTTTTCTGAGCCCGAGGCAAGTCTTTTTTCAGCTGACGAGAGCCTTGAAGGAAGTTCGTGGCGTCTCTAAGTATTTGTCAGCGCGACTCACTGTGTGTTACACCTCAGTTGTTCTTCTCATGAATGCTGCTGGGCGGGTTTGGAATAAAATAGACAGATGAAGGGTTTATATTATGAAGACTGTACATTATGGCCCACATCTGGTTTAAGTAAGAATGGGATTTTAATTGGGGAATCCTCACAAATGTAGTGCTGACTACATCTGCTCTACGCTTCAAAACAGGGCACTTGTGTTCACGGACATTGTCTTCACATCGGGCTCTTTTGCAAATAGGCAACTCAAACGAAGCTAATTAGCCGCAATATGTGCTCCTTTTGTATCTTTGCAGATATAAAAAGTGCACAACTAATTTTAACCTTGCAGCTTACTATTATAATGCTATAATAGTGTCTGTTATTTATTATATGAAAATGATTATCTATCTGTGTGTCTCCACAGTTGAGCTGAAGAGATGAAGTATGGAATGAATTGACCAAGAATAAAGAGAGCGCATATATTATCTTTTATCTATATGTGCAACATTGGATTACAATTCCTTAAAGTTTTATCTAAAACTTTGCCCTGTTTTGGTCCTTTGTGCTCTCCAGTTCTGGAAACCTGTTGTTTCTTGAAGGCCTTTTAAAAGTTTGAAGGTAAAACACAAACTGAACTGAGTCATTATTTTACTAACTTTATGTGTATTTTTTATTGTTTGTATATATGTATTAATGCACTTTGCTGTACAGCACTTTGGTCTTCTAAAGTTGTAACTGTGTTTTAGAAATAAACATTGATTGATTGACTCTTTTTGTTTTTTATATACAATATTAGTTCCAATAATTGTGAGAAGAAACAACACAATTGAATGATTATTCAAGATCTTCAACGTGGCCAAAAAGTGTAATCTCACGCCAGATGAATTCTAGTGATATTTGTATCACAAACTCTTGAGAATCCATCTGGTCGGTTTCGGGTGTTCGGTTTGAGCCCGGCCGCTGTGAGCCTGACCAATCAGTTTGTGTGGAAGTCAAAAGGATGAACCTAAACAAACATGGCGATGTTGACAGTCATACTTTGGCCCATACAAGTCTGTTTTTTTTCTCTGACTCTGGATTTGACAATAGTTGGTTAACAACAAGGGTTGTAGCCATGGGCCATATTTGTCATGATGTTAAACCCTTTTCCTGACTACTCTCCGCAAGAGAGAGATTGATATTGTGTAGAACTCAATTCAGTGTGATACACAGATCAATCTGGCATGAGCCAGGTTAAAACAGTTGTAAAATCAAACTTTCTGAAAGATAAAGCCAGTGTGTAAATATTTAATCGTCTAAAATATCCTGATTGTTATTGTTTGGTATTTGTGGTTATTTTGTGACCTGAACAATCATGATCATCAATTAAGTGAATAATCATGGCACCCCTTACAATTTTAACCCCAAAATATTATGTAAAATAGCAGTGGCCTTAATGGTGGAATGGTTCTATTTGATGTTTTATTTTTATTTTATTGTGAACAACAACAGTATTTGTTGAAACTAACTGGAGCAAAACACGGAAAGAGAATATAAGCATGTACAGAATAAGAAAATATTGGATTTCAAACACCAACATTGAAGCGTCAATGTTCTTAGAAGATACTTTTAGATATTGTCAGGATCCTTCCCTGCTGCTCCTTCCTCCTCCTCTCCCTGCTCCCCCTCCTCCCTTTGTTTTCTCCTTATTTGTCAGTTCCTGGGTGGATCCTTCATTCCCTCCTCCTGCTGAGCTCCACACCTGCAACCCATCTCCAATCACCATCCTACTACTTCACAAGCAAAAGCTGACCAGTCTCCAGCGCCAGATCGTTCCGTCATGTTGTGTGGTGCACATTCGCTCAGGCCATTTTTCCATTTTGCTATTTTTACCATTCTTACCATTCTTACCATTCTTACCATTCTTGATACTTACCTGCATTTGTTTCCCGTTGGCTCCAGTGCCTCTCGTACCTACCACCACCACCTACACCTCTGCTGTGCTGCTGGAATCCACTCTGCCCCTCCCGGGACCAACTCCCCGTTCCAAGACTATTTTGTTTTCTTTTGCAATAAACTTTGATTCTGCCTTTTTGGGTCCTCCAGTCTTGTTCCTAACAGATATAGTCAGAAAAATCTTAAGCATGCTCCCTGCATGACATTTTTGTGATGGTGAGCTCCTTTACGTCAGAGGGGTTATAGACAAATATATTAGCAGCCACGTTTGAATGAAAGTGCAAACTGTTATGTTAGGGGGTTAATTCTGTACTTCATCACCCCTTTGCATAATAGTAACATGAGAAAGGAATGTATTACACTGTATTTGTGCTCTAATGTTGGAACATGCACTGGAACAAAGCCAACCTGTTTTTTGAGCTGCCCTGCTGATTTTGCTGCAGGTTACTGGTGAATACCAGCTCCGTGACACACAGACAAAAATGACCTCATTATGCCACTGTCGGACACTGTTACTTACACCCAGTGAAATTGTGGGATCGTGGATGGACGATTTTTCTTTCCTGAACTTCCCAAGTGTGCTATGTTTCTTACACTGACAGAACATCAATTCACAACGACGTTTGTTTTTTATTTGAAAAGTGAGCACCTTGCGAAGAGGCGTTAAAGTGTGAAAGGAAAACCCTAACGTAGCCAGGTACATGACTAGATTGCTGTCTTACTTTGGTGGAGATTGTCAGTGTCGTTTGGTTGTGAATTATCGAAAAATCCGTTAAAATTCCGCCCCATCTCACTCGCATTTATTCCTCACGATCTATATCCAATGAATAATTATTTGTATCCTCTAATGACCAAACAAAGTAGTGCTTAGAATTGCCCTCAGATAACGTGGATACTGTAATTTACTTTCTCCTTTGTTTAATCATTCAACAGGACTACAATGAGTAGCGAATATTACAAAATTGTTCTCACGCTCAAAGTTATTTGCTTGTACATTCAAACATCATGGTCAATTCTTTTAGAAGAACTAGACCTTCCCTGAATTTCTACTAAAAGTTTACCAATATACTCACTTTTTGTTGTTTTGTCATATAGCGTATTATGAAGTGCCTTCTTGTCTAGTGATGACGTATTTTGTTCATTTTTCTCTATTCCTCAACTTTATCCTAACACCCGATGTCTCGCCCTTTACCTGTCATATATTCCACCCCGTCTCGTTTTGAGCGCGGTTGATATGTGATGTATTTTCTTAAGATATACCCTACTCCACTTCACACTTATTCCCTATCATATTATTACCCTAACACGTATCCGTATATCGTCTAAAATCCCAATAACTAGAGAATCCTACAGACTTCTGTTCAGACACAGCCACAATTAAAATGATGTCAATAATTGCGATATCTATAATCACCATATAATCAAAACACCGACCTTCGGTCTTTTCGTCGATTGGCTCCAAGCCGTCAAAAACACTACCACACAAATAATTATATTATTATAGAGAAGAGCTCGCGTAATACTGAAAGATCTGCAATCGCATACGATCCATCGTAGGTTGGGTTAGAGCAACGTGTCATTGACAGTTAACAATCACCTAGCATAGCTCATTCTAGGCGCCTCAGACGCGCATGTTTTTGTGTTATTTTATGATTTGGTACTGAGAAGCCTATGACCTCATGTCACCATGCCTTTATGCATCACAAAATCCTATTATACCCCACGAGAATGTATATAGCGTAAAATAACAATCCCAATGTCAAGTAGTGATGTCCATGGATGCCTTACAGTAGTGTCAGTGCTTTACCTATGAGCTCAAGCTCGGTCTTACTATCTTTTTAGTTTCTTGGTGCCTGCCTGTTCGTATGTCTCCGTCAGTTCCCTTTCCTAGCAGCTACCACCAGACTACAAGTTTCCAGTCATCGTCTATACCCGACGCATCCCTTCCTCGACACGTCCCTCGACCATTACCGGTACTTTTCCTAGCTCTGCGTTACTAGACTCAAGTTCCAAAAGCTTTTAAACATCCTGCTTCTGCGAACTTATTGTGTCGAGAGGAGCACCGCGAGTCCTATAACTTATTCTTCTCATGGCCGACTGTGACTATAGACATCTAACCACAACATTTCCTTTACGATCCTCTGTCTCAGTAGGCCATCGTGCTCAACCCTCCTCGCTAATCGCATCCCAACTCAAGCAAGTAAAGATACACATCAAATATTAACATATTACATCTTGCTACCTGATAAGTGTGCTTGCTACTATATATTCATACTCAACTTCTCTTCCAATATCATTCCGTAATATATAGTGATATATATTTCATTAGCAATAAGAAATATCTGGATCAGAATTATTCTAATTTGTGATACTGTTCGCTGAGTTCACCATCGATTATGAAAACGGTTACCTGTAAGACTGTACTGGCAACATTTCTGAAGAGTAGAGGCCACGCCATCACTCCTGACTACTTGGGCCATGCACAACATGACGCTAGACTTAATTACATGTGCGCGCGGAAGCGGAGACACCTCACGAAACCGGAAAACTTACTGCGCAACACCTCCCACCCTTACCGCATCGCACTTATGCCGAACCATAAAGAAATGTTGAATTGACTTCAGTTCCCCTTGCGTTTACTGTGGCGGAAAACAAGTGACGGACAGAGAACCGTCACTCATGTTTCTTTCTAACAGGGAAGGGATGTAGTTTGAAAGGAGTAAAAGTACAGGCATCATCCAACATAGTCTGATCGTTCTAGTCTGACGTTTTTGATAGCATTTGAGTTGCGCTCCCCCTCGTGTTGTCCCGAGGCTGAACTACGAGCGCTTGTGGACTGGGCTACAGTGGTGTTCAAGGGTCTGCTCGCAGTTCTCTCCTTCAAACCACACCCCACCTCTCTCACATCGGGAGCGTATCGAATGTGCGTTCATATTGTTCAAGATGGTTTATATATAGCATTGCTTTAATTACACAGTACGACTCATCTGCACAGGGCGCATTGAGTCCGTGCAATGCAAACTTTGTGTAGCTTGTGTACTCTAGCTAGTTTCTACATGGAAGTCAGTGTTTATAAACTATCCTCAATACGTGACGAAAGAAGCAGCTGTGTTTTACTTTTATTTTTATCTCTACAAAAATCCGTGGACATGGGTCATCAGCGACTTTCACTCTACCAGACGCTAGGATTCTTGACTAAACTATAGTGAACCATTGACTAATCATCTGTGCGCGTCAGCATCCTACTTCACTGAAGTGTCAGAAAATGTGCTTTTTGTGTATTTGGAGGAATTTTGTGTAAACGATTATTGTCGTTACTGGACATACTACTCTGAGACAATATGTATGCACATTATTTTACAAGGAACACTTAGTAATATTACTTGCCTCCGTACAATAACAGTGTCATTGATCAACATGAAGACATGTGAACCTCACATCCAACATTTCTATCTTTCTCTGACTCAAAGGCTGTGTGCTGTTTTGGTTCTGTCAGTCGCAGGTGTATTACTGCTTTGGCTCGGCGCCAGACTGGTCGTCAAGAGTTCGACCGCGGCCCATAAAGCTTAGGACTCGCGTCTATACAGCACCTGCGTCCCTCCCGTAATGCGTGTCGCGACAAATACAAATGCCAATATACCTTTAGCAAAGTTTGAACTTCGCACTAAGTTCCATACACTTAACTAAGTTCTCTTGAAACCAGGATTGTAAGAATTGTAACGTGCGAAGACAGCCCTCCGCTCGATTTTAACTGTGCAATATTCCTCGCAGAGCTTTGGTTTAGCCTGTTTATTAGCAGTCTTCTTGGAGATCGTTATAAGACGATGATCCTTGTTACTCCGGACATTCTGTTCCTGCCCATTATTACTTCTAGTATCAATACTTCCCGTGGAATAACGAGATGTATATTCTCGCAGATCGGGGACCAGACTAGTTGGCAGTAGACAGCTTTGTGATTAACACGTTCAAAAACCTGAACAAACACATTAACAATCTCGACAACACAAACCAAGACAGCTAGCCGCTCACGCCGAATCTCTTATCGATAATCTTGACTCCTAGAGCACGGTGAGCCTCTGGTGAGCCGAGATCAGAAGTCAGCGGGGAGAGCTCTGGGAAATATCCATGCAACTACTCGAGTGTAGACTCGCGTGTGCAGTCCAAAACGTTGAACAGGAGACCCTTGCTTGATGCACTGTTAAATAACCCTGAAGAAGGCAAATATCTTGTGTTCCGTGAATCACGCTCCTTCTCTGGCTTATTCCCCCCTATATGCGATTAAAGGACCTAGTACATATTCTGTTAGCAAGAGTGTACCCTATCGTACCACTTAGCACGCTCTACACATAGGGAGAAAAAGAACCCAACCAGCTGACAGTCTGATATAGAGAACCATCAATCATGCGTACGGAGTGACTCTTTTCTCAAACTTTCCAAGATAATAAGGGAGAATACGACTGGTCGAGGACCCTCCTTAAAGTCGTAGACGTATACGATGCTGGTGTAACACAGGTAAGTATAGAAAATACTCCTTGTCTCAGACTACGCAACTATCCCCTCTACCCATTAATTTACCCATAAAAGGGCTGCCCGGAATAATAAAGCGGTTAAAATCTGCGATTGAACTCGGACGAATGCAATAGAATGTGCACTATCCGGGTTCAATACATAAGAGAAAAGAGACAGAGCAACTTCACATGTAAATAAATACATCTGCGACAATCATGTTTGGTAATGTATGACTAAACGATCATTTAACTTGCAAATGTGGAATTGAAACATTTAATTTGCGTTGTTCTTCAAAAAATGTAAAAATTTACACATTTACTACATCCAACTAAAATGGACATAATATATAATATTTTATGACTGAGAAAATAAGATATATATTAATATAATTAAGTATCATAATAAGCATGCGTTTCGACTTCTAGCAAAAATAATAAAATTAGTCCTTGACATGTGTGACTGTTTTTAATGTCAGATAAATGTTTATATGATTAATTATGTGTTAATGTTTTAGTTTGTATAGTCTGAACAATATTTGATCAATCAATGTTTTATTTTGTTTTATTTTCAGCAGAGATTAGACTGTAATTGATAGACTTGAGACTTTCTTAGTTTTCTATAATCTTTAATATCTATAGTTTATCTAATGTCAGATAAGATTTCTCATAATCAAAGTGATTATGACATGTGCAAAAAAGCGAGCTCCCACAGACTTTGATGTGTTATTTTGAGCCTGACAAAAAAGACGAAGTACCTGAAGCAACAGTCCTTTTGA
The DNA here is from genome assembly GCA_015082035.1 of Chaenogobius annularis. Classification (NCBI taxonomy): domain Eukaryota; kingdom Metazoa; phylum Chordata; class Actinopteri; order Gobiiformes; family Gobiidae; genus Chaenogobius; species Chaenogobius annularis. The sequence continues at coordinate 1,903,721 of BJKM01000043.1, forward strand.
ATCTCAGACCACCACCGATCTCTCACACGTACGTTCGGTTTCTGAATTTAGTACTTAGTTGTACAGAACAAACATGCCTTCTCAGATTAGGTTATCAGCGTCTTATTCTTGCAGGGTTGAGAAAATGAGATTTAGCCCGCAGCCGTGCCTAATATCGTTTTATTCTAATGCCGTCTTTTTTTCCCCCAGTATCGAGCCGCTTTGGTCGTATTCCGACATATTGCGCTCTAGACAAACTGTAACCCGTCACTGAAATACAGCTCGTACATGTTGACGTCATAGTAGATTAATTCAGAGCGAGTTCGTCACATTCGGCTCGTAGCGCTTCTGTATCGCCCAAGCGGAAACGCTCTCCGTTAATAGTCTTACATTCCCTAAACTTATTATCACCGTGCGCATACTTGATATTACAGATTAACCTCTATCTTTGGTATCTTTCCTAGCTGTCCTGGCTATTGCTGATGTTAGACCCAATCAGCGCATTCTTCATACAGCTCTAAGTATTCTTCATGCTAATACGCATTCCATACTTATGTTACTCCACTCGCATATAGCCCTGTCAAAATGATTATTGTTCAAATGTAAGACGTGACTGCCTGTATGATACTTACGGCTCTCTGGTTTTTAAGTATCATGTTGTATTATTAATAATTATAGAAGATATTATTTTATACCGTCTGACGAACCAAGTAGAGATCCCTGTACCTCTGAGAACCACTAAGAGTCTGACACACTCGATAAGAGCTCGTGTGTATCGCAAGGACTCAAAGGCACTAGCGCGCAACCAAGTCGCCTTCTCAGATTACAGTTCTTGACCTGCGTCGTCCCGATAGTCGGCTGGAAATGCGTCCACAGCGCTCTCAGCAGTCAGGCTCACGTCACAATGGCTGTGAAAAAGCGAAGGTTAAGAAGAGTATTTCTCCCTCCTGCACTCTCCCATGACCGTGCGTTTGCGTCTCATTACTGACGGCAGAACCCCTGACTATCTACCTCTGCTATACAGCGTCTCCTTCTGATTAACTGGAAATGTGAGTATATTTACAGCCTTGCTGAACGCTACACGACGCTACTTGTCTATTCACGCTGTGTATTGTTGGTCGGAATTGATCTACCCACCGCCGCGAGATGTCAGAAAGCCTATGATATGATTTGCGCATTTGTCAGCCCTGACGGGCTTTTTTAGATGGATGCTTATTATAACTATTATGTAGATCGAGATATACATGAATGATCTACATGCTCGCTGTGGTAAATTCATTAAACTATTAGATGACTCTAATGACATCAAACTGCTGTGTTGTCCTAATATCTAGACAATGAAGTCAGCTGCTAGTTTGTTAAGTTCTCCTATAATTATTTATCGATTAGTCTGAGTTCTTCTGTATAATAATTTGGACCTTGCTTCTTCCTCTCTTTACAGACTCACACACTTTTTGTCCCATTTTATTGGGCTTCCCCTAAGTTCCTGTGTATGGGAAGCTGAGTCCTTTTGTGATCCTATTTCTGGCTGTTCTTGTGAAGCAAGAATGAGCGACATACTGCTCGCCCCGAGTTTAGATTTTCGTCTTCTCACACGGATATATAAATTAGACAACTAGTTATCCACTTGCTTTCCTGGAATAACCCACAATAATACGTTGTAATTTCCAGAGAGACTATCCAGATTAGAAGAGATTTTGATCATAGAGTGCAGATTCTAATACTAAACTATAGTTAATAGAGAATGTTCTCGCTCACTTGTATCTACTGTGAGGAGAAGTGAGAAAGAGCACTTTGCTGGTCTGATGCTTTTATTTAAAAAATAGTCAGAGGCAACATGCTAAGAGTTTCTTGTGGACAGGTTTTACAACATTTCCTTAATTGATCTTTATTCAGTGTGTTTCTTATACATTTCTAGTACAGTATATAAACACAGTGACCCACCTGAGTTAGCACTCAGATGAAAAATATGATATGGTAACGAATGGTATAATTATATGATTCCTCCTACCACCCTGACATGTCTGATGTTTGGGTGTCAGTTGATAGGTAGCAAACACAAGTCGTGAAAAATCTACAGCGACAAATTGTGCAACAGAGATGTGGATAGAGCATTATCAACCCACTGTTCCCTTTCAGCACAGCGCTACGTAGATACAAGTCCTAGACAACATTCATAACTTAAGTGTGTCTCATTCGACACAAAAAGATAAGAGCCAAATATTATCTTGTATCGAGCGTATTACTCTAATTTTGTCAATTCAACAATATCATAAGTCATTTAAACTGCTGCTTAGATCATAATTACTAGATCTCCAAACTAAGAAATATCCCGTAGACAGTCCGTCGGATTGAGAGATGTAGCGCTCTAGTCTCCGCGTATGTGAAATGACGAGTGCACTTGCAAACACGTAGATTTTCTCAATTTTGTGGTTGTGATATTTCGATTCTATCAATTTTACCATCTGCTACATGCGTGCATGTCATGTAATATTACAGAACCCGTTACATAAGCTACAATCAGTGACTACATAATTAGATGGCGCGGATCACACAACACCATATAGAGCGATTTTTTATAATTTATAGCTACAATGATTTTCATCAAGTACTCTCTACTCTATCTTACAACTGCATGTCTCCTAAGTTTTAATGCAGATCGCGAGCGTTTTATTCCCAACCTGTCCGCGCCTAGCGAGCACTGTTTGCAATTCATACGGGTATATACAGCCCAGCTAGATCATCCTACAGCACAAAAACCATTTTAACATCATTGTCACGAATTTCTCACTAAATATTCACATATATAATCCACTTATGTCAATAGGAGAGTAAGGATTTTTTTTTTTATTTTAATGAATAATATTTTATGTGCCTATACCTATCTTGCTGGATGAGTGCACAAGATTCATTTGTGGAATCATATTGATTTTTTGTCCTTTAGTAATAGAGCATCGACTTATAGTATCTAACCTATTGTCTTTAATGTTCAGATGATTTCACTACATCATCTCCACTTACTTTCTAACTCGTCCATCTTGTGTGTTATAAGTAGGAGACACACTTTTCGTTGACTCTTTCTTGAACTCCATTTAAAGCTGCACTATACCGGTACTTTCCCAGTATGAGAATATAATATATATCAAACAGATGATAATACACCCTTTAGTATGATCATAACGATATATAATTCTTACCCTCTCATACGCATTCGCTTTATAGTAACTCCCCACTATCACCCATCCTATTCACAGATTAATTCAAATTTGGCTAAACTCCAGTGAATGCCATCATATACGATCCAATCTAATTGTAACTAGTGTCCACCATTATCGATTGATTTCACACCGCCTATACTGGCCTATAACAGAATGTATTAGACAGTTGTAAGGGTAATCAAAGTCTCATTCCACCCGTGGAATAACTTTTGTTCAATGGCCCTTATACCGGCTTATATAGTCAAAGCATATACCCAGTTCGGCCTTGGTATTCATTGCCCCAACAGTTGAATACAGAGCAGATGGAAAACACTCAAACCAGGGTTAAACGCACCACATGCATTGTTTGTCTGCCAGGATTGTTATGCCAAGTTGCAGCCTCAAATACTAATTGCAGCCATTACAATTCTCATCAACATCCTGCTGACTCCTGACTCCTTGTACTCAGCGACTCTGTGAAGGATAGAGAGCTCTGAGGAACACTTCGACTACTCGCCAACGATATACATTATAACCAGTTGTTAGTGTGATAATGTTGATCCAACAAGATATTGTCAACCAAACAGCACGCTAGAGCATTTACTGTGTGATTGATAAACGAGACTCTGCCTGTCTTCTAACACATTTAGATAAACATATGGGCACCATTAAGTGACAATCTGTGGATCCATTAATGATTGTTATACTATTTAATGTTCCCATCTTCGATATGTACGCGCTTTTCTTCTCCACACTTATATCGCCCAAAAACCGAACCATTCCCTCTCTACTCTGGATCAGGCCAAACTGCTGCATTTACAGACACGTGTACACAGTATATATCTTGCCCCAACGACGGTGCTAATCGACATTGAGTCCCGATACAGTACCACCTCGGCAAATGGTCAGCTAACGCAGACTAGTCGCCAACGGAATTTGTGCAACAGAATCATTTCATACATCAGGAATGTACCAACTCGCAACAACAACGGGCGCCCTCAGAACACGCGCGTTGTTATTTTGCCCGGCGTGCTTTCTGGCGTCGCATTATTGACGGCGACCGCAGTATGCTCTATGGTTTATACATCTCGTTGCCCGCCGCTGATATTCAATTCTCCTTGTGAGGTTACTGAATGTGCGAAGAGAAAATATATCAAACGCAATTGCTGTGGCCCTAGCATGTCCCGTCCAACATGCTGCCATCACTTTCTAGCCTAGGCGTTTAGTGATATTATTACCCATTTATATAGGCATATAGACACTAATTAGAGTGCAATTCGCGTGATGTGATTCAACCAATAACTCTTGTCTGCATGTGGCCCGTGAATGCAATAAAGAATGGAGAGTAAGAGCTACGTCTGTGATTGCTGGAAAACGCCTGTTATACCAGTACTGGACTCGTGGCAGATTTGAGTCTGCTTGGGATCGATCGCGCTTTACAAAATTATTGTAAGAAAGTCGCGAGCCTCAATCACACACCACCTTCCCATGCCTACCAAGTATCACTGGGGGCATTTAACAAAGACAACACGAGCGATCGCATCCTATATAGATGTCAATATTTCTCCATAGCCCATCTAAGTCAGATAGCCTTGCTAAATTAAAAGAGAGGTGGCACTTTCTTTTCTTTTCCCGGTTTGCATTTCAGCCTTTCCTACTCTAAGTGTCAACCAGTATTCCGAATCTACAGTACAGGTATTTATGACATTTATGTCCATAGTGACATGCACATAGATTGTCTAGACTAAATGAAAAAATAGAGTTTATCCTGCTTACCCTTCACCTCAGGATACATGATGCAGAGGGAACTGGCGTCCATCAGTAATGTTTCCTAAAAGACCGGCTAACAAGAATTAAAAACAACGAGGGTTCTTCTATCTAAACAGTGGAAGACTCATTCATCACATGCGCGAAAGGTGAAACAACTCAGTATGAGGATGCATTGTTGTGGGAAATGAGAGACTTTTTGAGACACGATTATATACTCATATGTTAAATCTGCACGAAGAGGTAATATCCGCGTTTAATATCATTTTCAGCTACTCTGGTTTTATTTCAATCTGTTTTAAGTCGATCCCAAGTACTGACTTATGAGTGACACTGTTCTAATTAGCAGTGGTGTTGGAGGGTTTAGTTTGGTCTCAAACCACATAGAGTTTGTAGCATGTTATGGGTTTTGACAATTCATCATCTACAAAGTTGATAGTAAATTACTCTAAAATGATGTTATGATAAGGGCGTAAAATGTGCTTTGCATTAAAATTCAAAAAATGATCCATTGTTGATCAACATAAACCGAAGCCCTATTTTTTAAGTTTTGTGGTTTGCCGTCAATCTACTGACCACTTGATTCCATCCTCCAAAAATATAACGGTTGACTTCTCTGAACTAGATCGACAGCAGCTTTGCTTACAGCTTGCCATATCTCACATAATGAGAGTACAACACATCAGAAGTCGATATATGATTATATATATTCTTCTTTTACTCGCAGATTGACAGAGAGATGGTATCTAAAATGAACGTAGTCCAACTCTCTTGGATCAGGTGAATGGTCTATTTTCTATAATATTGTTGGTTACATTATGTATGCTCCATTTGGAAAAATTATCGAGTGAGCATTCATTTCACTCCCAGTGCTAACAAGCTTACTAAACCATCTCAAATATGTGCCATCTAGCGTACCATATAGCCGTCCCCAAGCCGTCCTGTTTCCTCCCTTATGAATATGCTACTCATCAGCTTGCCATTTAACATGAATCTTACTGCCTTCTGAATGCCCCAACACCGAATTTCAGACTGGTCACTCTCTTTCTTCTAATAGTACAAATCACAATCATTTATTTTGCTACGCTGTTTTCACATTTTGTACCTATCACCAGCCTGCCTGTGATTCTGTCGATTCCGTGCAGATCTTGACGTCTTTAATTCAACTTCCATGCGTGTACCAGGTTTCTGAAAGAATTAGTAAGCGGCAAGACCCGTAACTTATCTCATGTGTATCCCCCTTGCAGCAGTGATTAACGCTGGAAAGGTCCGCTTGTCTCATTACAGTCAGGTCTCCACGCTCAGGAGGAAGGACCTGCTGTTCCGTGGATATTATGGTCTTGAGTTGAATTGCTTGCTACAGGAGCTTCCTACTCTCACCTATAGAGGTAGCATTCATAACTTAGTAAATGGGTAGAGTTCGTTGTGACTCCTGCATCAGATCACAGATCGTGGCTACAAAGTGGGCTTTCTGAGGTCTGAGAAACGTCGTCCCCGCAAGAGTTTAATCGATGGCACAGACTGCAGGATTCCGGAACGATGTTAGGCGGCTACCATGGAATTGATCGGAGATACAGGTTATTTAGCTTAGGACACTCTTGCTCAGCGTGACACACGAAGATCTGGTAATGTGCTGCTGTGTAGAACCTGAGACACGTACACTCGAAGCAACTGCTTTGGTAATTGTCTATCTTTGTGTCCCGGCTGATATCGGCCTTAAACGGGCCAATCAGGATAGGCTTTTCAGCCTCGCGCATAGACCGACTGGAAACCAATCACAGCCTGACGACAGTGTTGTACTTTGTATCATGCGAGAAGAGGCTCTTCTCTGAGCGCTTGAAGCGTGCTAATTTTCTCAGAGATTCTTTTTCGATATCCCGCTAATTCCTACGTTTTGAAGCTATTATTTTGTCCACTGTTAATAATACACACAAACGTGTTGATCCAACCCAGATGTTAGATGACTGGAATATCAGTACAAGTTAAGAAAACTCATGTCAGTATTCTAGTCCTGGTAAAAAATATTGCCGCCTCCTTCATTGTTTCAAATATTAGCGGAGACCCGTACACAAGAGTCCAATGAATATACATCGTAATTACAGTGACGCTGTTCTTGAAAATTATCAGATGACTAGTCTCCTACGATCTTCAAAAGTTGACATCTGCCTTTGTGGTGTGACGACTTCCCTCGTGAGAAGCCTGTCTTGTACGTATGGGTAGGTCGCCTGCGTTTCGCGTCACACTTCCTGCCATAGCCACCCGTGTCAGTACGCGAAAAGCTCCCAAGCTTGCTGCAAGCCCATAACTAAACTGAACCATATCATGCGTTCGACACCAGCTGTGGTCGCGTTCACTGGACGCAACGTAAGAATATACATCGATCATCATATCCATCCTAAAATGAACGCCCTGCCCCAGGTCTACTCTCTGTGCCACGAGCATTACCTTGCGATCACAGGCTTACCTATCTCACTCTGCCTGGAGTCACCATTGTGACTAATATTTTAACCTACCCCAACCTCTGGATATCAGGCAGATCTGAAATCGAAGTGGCCATGCTCGGCGGAACCCAGAACCCCCCTCAGCGCACCATGACCACTGGTCCCTTTCCTTCGTGCGTTGGACTCTATGAGAACACTTCTGTTATAACCCCTGTCACAGTTTTACCCCATCCACTATATTGTTCTCATTTCTCATAATCTATACCTTTATGTAATGTAATTGACTTTCAGTGGCATGCATGTCCGTCGTTTACTTTTACATCATAGAATTGTTTTTGTCATATATGTCGCACGTTATACGCGTGTCCACTTGATGTATTATGTTGGTGCATCGTAAATGAAGCAATTAAGTTACACATGTACTTTATGACGTGTAAATATAAATTTTTTTCGATTTGATCCTGTATTATTACTTAATAAAGACTCCCAGCACGTTTTCTGATCTGAATGCTCTGACCGCTTCACTGCGGTTCTGACTCCCTAAAGAAGTAGCATCCCTGAGTATCTGCCTATCTTTTTAGCCAAGAAAGGACCGCGTGTTTTAGTTCGTGTCTCTTGGGCAAGAAGGAGTTGTTGTGAGTTAGCACAAGAAAAGGACTTTTCAGAACAATGTAGATCGCAGAGACAAATGGAAGATCCCAATGAGAAACAAGGGTTAAATCATGTTCATCGCAGCTGCTCCCAGACCTCGAGTCTAACCTTGATGTCGGTTTTGATTTCATCAGAAACCGGGCGGTTAGAGCAAGTTCCACAATTTTGTATTAAATATAGAATTTTCTTGAATGTCGTCAGGAGATATACAGCTGATCTATCCTCTGAGCAGTGGCGCGGACATGGGTTAAGGTTGAAAACAGATCATTTCGTAGCATCTCAAGCCTCATGAGGTCATACAGGATTTTCCAAACAGTTTTATTGAGTAATACTAATTGAGAGTAAACACTGAGTCCACATCGCCTGGAATGTTCCGCAGTGTTAGCATGTTAAACATTCCATCTAGATTTATTTTGATAGTTTTTTATAAGCTAAATAAATTAATGAAAAGCTTTTTTGAGTATCCATTTTTTTATTATTATTTTCGACATTGAGTATGCTCAAAAATGGGCGAATTAAAATAAAAGGTTAAAGAAAAGAACACAAATAAGCACATAAAACTGTAATGCACTAAAGTATTGTAAGTATAGTACATAAAACTGTGTATGTCTTAAGTAACAAGCTCAAATAAACAAAGAAAATTAAAAGCAACAAACAGAAGAGAAAATTAGCAATCAATAGAAAATTAAAAAGTGAAAGCAAACTTGAAGAAAGAAGAAAACAATACCCAAAATTCGTTACGCCTGCTCCACAGATCTAACCTGTCACTGCTCTGCTTGTTTGTAATGGAATAGACATGTTAATGCCTAGTTTAGCCACGTTACATAGGAGACCAACAGGCGAACTCACGACTTTTAAAGTCAATGCCCGTCTAATTGAACACGTTGGGTCGTCATAACAACACGAATGAGCACTCACTGGAACGTGCAGTGAGGACTCTCTGAGCGCTGGCTGTCTTTGTACCCGAACCTTCTCGACAAACCGGTTAGCGCAATTCAGTGTTGTTCGTTTGTTTCTTTTCTCCTCAGCCAGAAAAATCACGTTTTTTTTTTACGCTTCACAGCGTTTTTGTGTCGTGTGTTTGTTCGCGTAAGAGAGAAACTTGAAAACGACAAAGCTATGTGGTAATTCTAGTGCTCCAGAACAAGAAGGGTCCGGCGGTCAGACTGTCACCCGAAGCGACGTGACTTGTCGACCCCAACGGACAGTTTACGGCGGCTCAGAGCAAGTGTCAGTTCTTTCAGCTGTCTTCACTACTGCGTTCTTTTCTGAAAAAACAACACAAAAACGTTGATAGCTCTGAACTACATGGACGCGTTTCAGCGACTGCAACACCAGTAGCCCGATTTACAAGACATTACCACGATGGACGGTTCCGTGGATTGTCGTTTTGTTTATTGTATTACGCAGGTTTGGTTGTATATCTTTGTGTTAGGCTGGAGATAATGCAAATTGACAGAAAAGGTTTATTGCTGTTGTCAGGAATTTCTTTAAACAGAATATAATGGCAAAAATATTATATAAAAAAAAATAATAAATATGCCTTTAATAAAAAATAAAAAATGAAATTGGGTATAACTAAGTTAAATCATAAATAATAATAAATAAATAATAGATCTTTTTTTGTTTTATTTCCAAACAACTACAACAAATCCTGCAACGCTAGTGAACTTAACATAATGGAGAAAATAAGAAAGAAAAAAAAAACATTTTGAGCATTTTCTTATAATTTTTTAGGCTCAAGATTTTAATGGAAAAATACTTTGACCCTTTATGAAAACATTGTTGGAAAAATGTTAGAATTATTAGAAAGACCAGATCACGGATATTTGTGCAGTTTAAAATGTCAAAACTGCATTCCACAAGTCACCAAGAGGTCGAGATAGAAAGAAGGTAAATAACTTGAATGTATTTTGAATGTTGATTGAATATTTATTATCTTAAAGGTCCATGTGACGAGCAGCTGCGGGAGGCGACCCGCACGCAAGGAATCATTGGGTGTTTTTCAAGTTGTTTTTCGGAAATTAAACCTAACTGAAATAAATGTAAGTTTTAGCAGTCTTTGAAGCTCGCTCTGGTTGGGAACACTCACGGAGACTGGGTCATTCGAGGCCGTGCCAACTAACTCGACAGAGATCTAAAATCTTCTAACATTTTAATGTGTTTGTTTCATCATTCAATGTGGAACCAGATCCTTCATGTTCGCAATTGTTAATTTACAAGAGCCCCCGCTACATTGATTTATGTGCGTTCTGCTTGTAGTCTCTCTTGTTTAATTCGTCTCGCGTGCATTGTCAACTGGGTAGGACGTGAGACAGCATCTGCTGACTCAACGTTACACTGAAACTGAGCGAAGACGAGATGGCCGGGGAAAAGCCACAAACGATTGCTGATCAAAACAATTTCAAAGTGAAAAGGATCGAGTAAAACGACGCTTGCACCTGAATTTTACCTGTCTGAAACATGAAAATCGTTCGTAAAAGTTTGCGGCCAGTTCCAAGAGGTTCCCCGTGAGTTTACGAAGCACTTTTCACAACTTTCAAAGAGTCCAGAGCGTAGTCTCAGCTTTCGGTAGCGCCCCTACATGTAATGCACACTTGTGGAATCATATCAACTGCCATTGTGCAGACGCCATCAATCTCATAGAGACTTGAGAGACAGCTCACCATTGTAAATCTTCCAACCTAGCGCTACCTTGAAGACCTTCAAAATAAACTCGTAGATATAAGTGTGCTTTGCTGTCCATCCCAGCCCTATTGCGATCCTTTGACGTTACATGGAATATTCTAAAATCGCTGGCAAGTTCAGTTTAAAAGGATAGAGGTTTGTATGTCCATCCAGAACACACTCAAGCTGACACGATGGAAAAGAACAATCCAGGAAATCACAGGTATGAATTTTTAAACAATTTATTTGCTTCGAAACGATGCCGGAAATTTCACACGCCAGGTACACCAATAAAATATTTGATGTTCGACAGCTATAATATAGGATATAATTCAAATATCCTACTGCGCTCTGTTTTAATATAGAGTAGATCTTCGCCAACTAACCCTCTCATCTCCGGTTTCTTCTTCTAAGAAGATTGATTTCCCACACAAAGACAGAACCCTATGACATTCATCTACATTTTAAGAGCTTTTAACAAATTGAAAGGACGGTCGTGTTAAACGTCATGCAATGATTAAATCACCCAATGTTAGAGCTGATTTGACGACTGCTGTGCTGAAATGCCATCAACAACACTGCTTAAATTGGCACGCTACCTTTCATAAACTTACGCACACTCCAAGTAGAAGCTGCAGATTCCACCAATAAGTAGTTTAGAACCTAACGGGCACCAGAGACAGCCACGTCTCAACCCAAAGAATGTATAGACGTTTATTTCGAAATACCATCACTAGTCTGGTCCAAAGTGAGCAGCATAGTGCACAAATGCGATTTCGAAGACAATGGCTCGACAATGAAAAACCGGAATTACCCTCACACGCAATACCCATAATCTTAGCCCTGCGATCATAATACACATGTTTACCAACAAATGACCCTCACAGTTGAGCTCAGGGTCACCGGCTTCTTTTCCACTTGAATTCTCTCGTGCTTCCTAACCGGTCATAACTTAAGCACTACTGTAGATACAAACGCTCATGTGCCCTACATTGAATAGCTCTAGAATTCGTTATTTATGTCGATGGACTTAAGATTGAAAGTTTTAGAGCGATGAAGACTCAATATTCAAAAAGTATTATATAAGTCTTCACAAGCTACAGCACAAACACCTAGACTGTCAAATGATCCCCATGTTACTCGTGGCTACTTAGTACAATTCTAGATTAGCATCTTGGCCTACATTATCATATGACTATCTCTTTGTCGGCTGTCTACAATCAGAGACAAAATAAGCGATTATCGATCTAGTCATCTAGAGCACGTCTCTTTTTTCGAGCAACTATCGTTGGACTAATACTACGCTTATAGGATAGAGACGATCGTACAACAATATAAAGTCTTCAATGCATATCAACAGGTAGATAGAACAACCTCCATGAGCCATCACAACCCTTCCCACCCGTGACACATAATCCCCATACACTAACCAACGTCTGCATCAGGCATTATCAATCTGTTGATGAACCTCTCTTTACTCCTTATGAGCTCTTCTCTCTGCTTAATGGGGATTTGATAGTAGACAAAGTTATATTATTTTCTTAGTGTATATTTTAATTTCATTTTTGTATTTATAGTGTTTGATTTAGTTTTTTAAAGGTATTTAATTTATTATTATTATTTATTTAAATTTTATTTTATGTTTCCAATTTGAATTAGTCATTTAATTTTATCTTAATATTACTATTATTATCATTATATCTATTTACACTATGATATTTTCACTGTATTTTATCATTCATTTACTGTATTCCACAGAAGAATGACTCTCTGGAGATCAGCTACCAAGTTCATCCACACCACAGTACAGCACCCTGTCTGGGCTTACTATGCAGAAAACTCTGGTCGAACTGTCGTTTATTGTTTTTGTTTTAAGTCAGTAATGATGAATTCAAGAGCCGCTGTGCACGTATCACACAACCACAATCACATCACCTGTAATATGTAGTTCCTGTATTGTTTTAAAGGAGCCAATAACATGCCTTATTGTCCTTTTTCTGACTAGTGTTATTGTATGATGGACTCTTTACTGATGACACTCAAATACCAAAAAGTCGTAAAGATAGAAATCTTTGATCGAAAAGGAACAAAAAGACAGACGCAGAAAATAGACTAACCAAACCAAAACTATGGAGAATCATTAACTCTGGGTTTATATTTATTTTTCTACTTGACAAAAACAAGATTCATAACCATATCAGAATTGTGTGGTAACTTTTCTTACAAATTATTTTCTAACCTGGAAGATAGATATTTTTGTCACTAGATCCAAACCGTGTAATGTTTCAAGTGAGACATTTTAGCACTACAGTCTCGCTTTTCAGTAAATGGCAATACCTGCAAAACCACTCTTCTCTGTAATACGTTGGCATAAAAATGAATGAAGTAAAGCCAAGGAAAAGAGCCAAAGCTGATGTTGGCTTGGCAGATAGTGTCTACAGGCCATCCAAATTAGAACTGAGGTAATATCCATGTGCATGAATAATTCACACCGACTCTTGTTAATACCTTAGAACAGAAGATGGACAAGTGTCCTCTCAAACACTGTCTGTTAATCAAATATACGAACCATGGAATGAACTAATATTACCTAAACCACAATACAAATGTCATGTTTTAAACCATTTTTGAACTATTCAAAGTTATGTAACGTTTACTGCATTGTAACACAACATTTACTGTCAGGTACCTCAGCTTTAATAAACAAAGGTTTCGGACTCATTTACTCATACTATGATGGCGTCTCTGTTGATACGCAGAATCCAGCCAACTCTAAATTCTAGAGACTTTTACTTTTGGACATACAGGGTCTAAGGAATTATTCATACACATTTCTCCAGGGGATCATAAACAAAAGTGTTTTTTTTCTCTTGAACATGAAAATAGTTATGGCTGGTTGGATACAGAGAATGTTCTTGCAACAGAAACAAAGCCAGTCAGGCCAAGATGGCATATTGTGCGTGTTTCTTTTTGTCGACAAAAGATTTGATTGTCACCAAAGCAGAATGATGTCGGTGCAGGAAAGCCACTGGGATGTGTAGATTTATTATACAGCAACGTGGACCCCTCTTTTGCTGCTCATTTAAGGAGGGCTAAACAACCACAACAAACGACGTGCTTCATTTACTCGCCGTTTGAAAATGGAATGAAAATGATCAGAGCGCTGTGTCGTTTGTGCGTATAGAGGGAACTGTGTGTGAGTCAGAATGTTAAAATAAAAGACAATATGGGTTTGAGAGCGGCTGCTGAGGCAAAGAGTAATGCAATTCAGAAACACAAGGATGAAGGTTATCTTTAAAGAAGCATTTGGATTGTGAAAGATGTTTTTGGTTTGTCAGCATTAACATGTCAAAATTGTGTTTGTTCTGTGCAGTGCTAGGCCAAGTACTGTATATCTGCATTGGCACATATTTGATAAAAACCTTGCTCTGCTCCGGAACAAAAACGCAGATTTCGAGAGACCTTCTTAAGTTTAATTTTCTGTGCGATGTAAACTATAAAACGTATTATGAACATTTTACAACAGAGCATAAAAGGGCTTTCTGAATCTGTACTATATTATAACGCAATGTAGTGTAGAAAAGCCCAACAATGAGAGGGTATATATTTTCTCTGAGCTTGCCTGAATCAGCTTTGATCTCTTGCTAATCAGAAGCTAATCAGAAGCACTGTCCCTGTCTCAAAAATAAAAAAACAAACTAAATGCTTTTGCCTCTTTCACCAAACCTATTCTCACTTTTTTCTGCTTGTCATTTACCTGTATGTATGAATGCAAAACTATAGGTTTAAGTCAATTTGAAAGTTGAGTTGTGAGAGGACACTGGACACTTACAGTATGAGCATGTGAATAAAATACACGCTAGATATCACAAAATCAATTTTTTGCTGAGTACTTTGCTTTAGCTGAAGGAAATAAACCTTTTTAATGGGCTATTGTTGTGCTGCTGCTGCTGCTGTGATAAGATATCAGAGCGGGACATAAATGAAAATAGAGAATGCGTAGTGGCTCCATGGGAGTTTGTGAAAAATGATATGCTTTAGGTGGTTTTGAATTGATTTCAAGTGGCATTAAAGCAGTTGGAGTAGCAGCATGTTGATAGAGCAAACATCGCATCTACAAAGCATCCACAAAGCATGTCTAAGATTAGTGCTGAGCAAACTAATTCCTGGCAAACATTAAATGCACTGAGGTGTGAAAATGCTGACCACTCAGAGAGCCCTTAAGAAAACATATTTGATAAAATATTATGAAAAGGTTTGTTCATGTGGAATTAATCTTTGTTAAGGAAAACATTTGGCCGACATGAGCAGGGTGGAGTTTGGTGAAGAGTCGTTTTAATTGTCGGACTAGTAAACTGATATATTATATACTTGTGCCTGTCAATTGTAGCCCTGAAGGTTTTTGAACATTACAATCCACCTTTATTCGTAGAGCACATTTTATGAACAAGATAGTTTCCCTAGTGCTGCACATAACATAAAACAAACATTTAGCTCCAAAGGTCATCATAAATACTACAAATGTAACTAATAAAATAAATCAGAAAAATAAGTCTATAAAAAAATACAAATCAATAACTAAAAACTGTGCACATATGAAATATAAAACAATAAATGAATAAAAGACACAACTCAATTATTTTAACCTTCTGCTGGCAGTATTCCTCGGGAACACTGACTAAATCACCGTTAGTTTCTTGTAAAGTCTTTGTTCTCAAATGTCTTACATGTTGAACAGCACAAGGCCAAAGGGAAATGACTTGCGATGTCGGTTCCTGCAGTTAAACGAATAACTGTGAAAAACTGACGTGTTCTATAAGGAGTAAAGGTGGAAAAAAAGAGTTTGCTGCCAACATCACCGAGCTGGAATATAAACAGACCACCCCTGCAGAATAAATAAAAGAGGGAAACGGTCATAATTCAGCTTTGACAATGGTTTGCAGCAGTGTGGGCAATAACGGAGAAACTCATCATTTATCAGCGGACTGCCGTAAACGTTTCAGCTACTTGTAAAATGTCATTACTTGTCTAATTAACTTTGGAATCAAATTACATAAAAAAATAAAAAAAAACCCAAACCTCTAGGCTATATTTCGGCTGGGCTCACCAAAAGTGTTTGTGAATTACATGTTTAATATTTCGATGGTCTTTGTGTTATAAATGTGTTTTTTGTCTTCTTTCTAGACCCTGCTGCAGGAGTCACTGGTTCCATCCTCAGTCAGTCAGAAATATTTTTTACAGCCTTAAACCATTTTATTCATCTCTATAAGTGTTTTTTTAAATTTTCTATTATGACTATTATGCTATGCTGCTGATATTATGGAGTCTATCATAGCAACTTCTACTCTGAGAAAAGTTCTGTTACTGCCTGATATGACTCTTGAATACAGAATGTATCGGTATTCAAGTATTCATACATCAATACTGCATCAGTAAAGATGCTAAGATCCTAAGAAGAGGCTTTCATTTTCACCCCCTTCATAATGGGTTGATTTATCAGGTTTTCTGTTTGTCCTTTAGAGCCGATTTGAAATGCTTTCACCCCTCAGGTTAAAATATTTTGGGTATTGCCCATCCCTAATAACTATCAATATCTAACTTCCAGCTCTGCTTTCTAAAGCTCTAAAGTTAATTTACTGTTATTTGGTGCTCTGTAAAACAAATGAAAAAATCCATTGTCAAACTGCTGTGGGCTGCGTTATTGTCTAGAATTACTTTTAGATTTAAGAAATATTTATTACGGGTTTGTTGGCTATGCTAATTTTGCAAACAGTAAAAATCTACATAAAACATTGATGTGCTAATGTTTTCTAATGAGGCTCTGGTGTTACTCAAGTTGCCAGTCGCCAAAAAAGCCCTGAATTTTCATAGTTTGCGATGTTTGGATCACAAAAATCAGCCACTGAAAGTGTTTTGTTTAAAAACACCGGAAGGGTCTATAACAGTAGCATGATAAATGTCATTGGTACGATGACGAGATATTTCTATTTCTGAACCTGGATGTGAGTGAATCGGAGGAGCTGGAGCAGAGGAGTGCTGTCTGTTTGGATTTGTTCTCTCCTCAGCTCCGGTTTGTCCTGGTGGTCCCTCTCTGCTGTATTAGCACCTCAGCACCACCACACTCACCACGGCCTCTAAGGCAGACGGAGCATCTGCAGTTACACAGAGCCGTATTTGGATTTGGATTCCCGCACTTAAATTATAGCTTTTCCAGGCCTAGTGGCTGTTTCTCTGCTGCTGTCTGACCAAGGACACAACACCTACGCAACCTTCCATGCCACTCACAATGTCCATCGTTGTGAAGCCTAACGATGATGGTTGGGAATAAGAAAGCCTACCTGGTTAGAGGTGGATATACAGTACACTCAGAGGATAACAGTTGTAGAGCACAGTTTGTGGAAATTGATAGGAAACAGAATACCACAAATAAGTACAGTACAGAAAATGTACAATATCCACCAGATAATATCCAGTAGATAAAAAAGTTGTATTTTTTTCCTATTCTATAAACATATTTGTTCATTTACAGTGCATCCAGAAAGTCGCTTTTTCCGGTGTTGAGTCGGTGTTATCCCTCATTCATCCAAGAGCGTTCCATTGTATAGATTCAGTTGTAGACATCTGGACAAAAAAAATAAATAATCCAGACTACAACACGTTATGTTACAGCCTTATTCCAAAATGGATTAAATGCATTATTTGCCTCAAATTTCTACAAACAACACCCCATAATGACAATGTGAAAGAAGATGGTTTGAATTCTTTGCAAATGTCTTAAAAATAAATTATGTACATAAGTATTCAGCCTTTGCTTAATACTTTATTGAAGCACCTTTGTCACTAATTATAGGCTCAAGTATTGATTACAGTGCTACAATCTTGGCACACCTATTTTGTGCAGTTTCACCCATTCTTCTTTGCAGAACCTCTCAAGTTCCATCAGGTTGAATGGTGACCGTTGGTTCAAAGCCATTTTGAAATCTCTCCAGAGATGTTCACTTGGGTTCAAGTCTGGGCTCAGGCTGGGCCACTCAAGGACATTCACAGAGTTGTCCTGTAGCCACAGGCTTGATTGGGGAAGGGTTGCAGAGATGAATGTTCTTCTGGAAGGTTCTCCTCTCTCCACAGAGACACGCTGGAGATCTGTCAGAGTGACTGTCGTTGTCTTGGTCACCTCCTTGAATAAGGCCCTTCGCTCCTGATTACTCAGTTTGGCTGGGCCCAGCTCTAGGAAGAGTTTTGGTGGTTCCAAAATGTTTTCGTTTACGGATGATGGAGGCCACTGTGATCATATGAACTTTCAATGCTGCAGGCCTTTTTCTGTACCCTTCTCCAGATCTGTGCTTTGATACAATCCTGTCTCGGAGGTCTACAGACAGTTCCTTGGACTTCATGGCTTGGTTTGTGCTTTGCCATTGTTAACTGTGGGACCTTATTTAGACAGGTGTGTGCTTTTCAAAATCATGTCCAGTCAACTGAAAACCACTAGTGGACTCTAGTCAAGTTGTAGAAGCATCTCAAGGATGATCAGTGGAAAAAACTCTGTACCTGAGCTACATTTTGACTGTCATAGCAAAGACTGAATACTTTTGTACATAGCTTTTTTTGTTTTTGTTTTTTATTTGAGAGATAATTCAAGCATCTTCTTTCAAGTTAAAAAAACAAAAAACAAAAAAAAAACATGTGCATGAATCAGTGAAAATACAATTCCTTGCAATACAAAGACGGGAAACCAGTGCCACCACTCCCATTGCGCACATAATGCACAGTGCAGGGCATCAGGTGCTCCGAGGGGCACCACTCGCTTGACCAGGCAGTTTGGTTTGAATGGCAATAGTGCAACAGCTGCACATTACAGTTACAATCAAACATGAAGCCGATAGTAGGCCTACTTTGTCTTTAGTTCTTTATCATTTCAAAACAAACTCTAGTAGTGCTCTCTCACTCCATAGCAAATTTGAGATGCGCAAAGGCAGCTCTAATCTACAAGCCACAGTTTAAACAGACGCAGACAGATCAGGGGCACAGCTGAGAGCACTTTTGACTCAACAAACGGGTTCTACGATCCACAAGGAGCAAAATGCTTTTTGGATGATAAAAATTGGTCTCATATTCAATTAGAAACAGAAAAATAGAGCATATGACACAAGATGTGAGATAAGTCGAGCTAACACCACGGCGCTTGGAAAGCCAAAGCGGTCCAAATATCTAAATGATGTTTATAGAAATGCAATAGAAAGCGTCAATAGTTTGCAGCCTGTAGTGTTTTCAAGAGGCTCGATCTGTTCTGCAGAAAGGCAGGGCTTTGGGTGATGCTGGAGCAGGGGCGGAGCAAGTTTCACATTTGAAGTGGGTTGGGGGCGCAGGGGCACAACTGAGCATTTCTGCGTAGGCCACCCAAATGGCTTGCAGCGTCCCTTATTTCATAAAGGTTTGACAACATGCCTTCTTTAAAAAGGTGACCTGTTCGTCAGTTATACATAATAGTTTTGACAGTGCCATTATTTCACTGTCACTATTTACAGATAATTTATTGACCTCTGTCATTTTTGTTCTGCTGACAGCTCAGTGATGTATGAATTAACATATGATTTCACTCCTGCCTTCTACAGCAATAACTCTCTGCACACCCAGGCAACGTAAGGGAAAAATAAGGGAAGATCTATGTCGCTATAGACCACAGATTTTTGTCAATAAGAATCATAAATCAATAAAAGAACTGGTAAAGATTATATGCTTCCTCACACTTATTTCCCAAACCAATTCTAGGTAATATCTCAGGTCAGGGTTGGCTGCAGAAATAAAGACACGGCCATTACCTTTGTATAAGATTTAGAAATTCTCTATTTAATTACCCCACAAAACCTGCATTAGTACAGAAAAAACGTATGGACACAGTGTGAACTACAGAAGATAACATGAGAACAACTTTTCCCAGTTTCATCCTGTTGTTGGCTTGTGCTGTCAGTGAGGAAGCTTTCAAATTTAGGCCTTTAGCTGTGTCTATTGGAGGAACTGGTGGCACAGTGCTGTCAACATTTACCATCTGGTATGATGCATTTCTGCTGAGAGGGCAGTTCTGTGACACAAACTGTTGGTCATCAAAGACAACGCAACAGAGTGAAAGGGTCTTTAAAAACCGCCACCATGGTGCTTCTCATTTCCATCAGCCAGATTAGCCACAACAGCCCGTTCTCTTTCTCCTCAGCCTTGAAGTGATGCATTTCAGTATTCAGGTGCTGATGGAGGAGGCTTAAATTAAAGGCCTGACAAAGCGCTGGAGCCGCTGGAGTCATTTTTAATAAACCAAGTCAATAAGAAGTCTTATCTCAGAGGTGAGTCTCACTTGGTTGACACCCGTGACTAAATTTCTGAAGGAAATGTCAATATAATGGAAACACTTTGGAGAGCACAAGAAGCAGGTAATTAACTGTGAAAATTAACAAAGGTTAGAGGAAAAGAATATTATTTTCTAGTTACATAAATAGGTGCAAGCTGGTCTTTGTGTACTGTTGGAACAATGGAAACATTGGAGTTAGCCTGCATGTAGTGTCTTATGCCCTATAGGTATACTTAGACAAGAAGGATTTCTATTTTTTCAGTTTTAATATGTATAGAGTATATTACCAAAACAAAGAGCAAACACAGAACTTGACACACACACACACACACACACACACACAGAGGGAATAAATGATATAGGGAAAAACAAGACATCAAAAAACGCTATGGCACATGCTGGTCAAGTCCCGTTTAGTCAAGTTTATCAAATTTGTCCAAGTTCAGATTGAGTCTGAATGTAATTTTTTTTCTGTTACTATGTCTGACCAGCCGATGGTGTGATTTGTGTCAGCCATTTTTGTGTGATGGTCTTTTTTCCTGCTGCCAAAAGTATGTCCCAAAGTTATCCGTTTATTGTGTCCATGGCAGGAGTTTTGAGGCCTAAGTACATACCGTACTTCTAAAATTGAGTGGGATGGCAATGTCAAAAACAGTCTGCAGTGCCTTGTTAATTTCAGTTCAATACTTCGTAGCAACAGAACAGTCCCAAAATAGATGGTAATGGTTTGCCTCCTGGCTGCCACAGTTTCTCCAGCAGTTAGTATTTCCTTGTGAGTAACGAGCACTTTGACATGGTGTTGTGAATAAAGCGTGACACATTTTCCCCCAAAAAATTACCTCCAAAGATGATTTTGTGGTCCTCTACTGGGATGTACACACATTTACACACTCGTCTGTCAAAACAAGGTTACGTTCTTCTTACCTTTCCCATTCATTTTTAATATATTTAGTAGAGTAGCTGTCCAGATTATTAATGCAGTTATATAATTTTAATATTATTCCCTTTGAAAGCACTGATTTATAAGCCTTAGTAAATATTTCAGTCTGAGGATTATAGTGGCTGTTGCTTTGTTTAATTTCTTGGTTATAATAACTCCTTATTTGTAAATAATTCTCAAAGTATAAAGCAAGCAAGTTAAAATATGCATAATCAGCATAAATCAAAGACTCTGGGATCCCAGAAAGATGTTCTACATTCCATAAGCTTTTAGTTAGTCTTGTTTTGTTCAAACCGCCACTTATTCAAAGAGGTATACAGGCAAAAGAGCTGATGATGTAAATACAAAACTAGATACCTTTCAGTTGGATGCAACATGAGGGGAGGAGTCTAAAGTGTTGCAGCGTTTGTCCCCAGCACAGTGTGAGGCAGCTCAGAGACAGGCGATACTAGATGGAGGAGGATCAGCATGCTGCTGATGTATAAAACACTGGTTCACCGCAATGGCTCAAGTTCAGAGAAGTACAGTCATAATGTATGACTTCCAGGCCATCGCGCCCAGACTCTGGAAGGATCTTCCACTCTCCCTGCGGTCACTGGATTCTGTTGTTGCTTTTAAGGGTCAGCTCAAAACCTTTTTATTCAGTCAGGCCTTTTAATTACAGTTGCTTTCGGGACTAATTTTACTGTATATTGTTGTATGTGTATTGCTCACTGTAAGTTTTGTGTTTTGCTATTATATTCTGTGTTTTAGTACTTCATGACTTCTGACTGTGAAAGGTGCTATACAAATAAAATGTACTTACTTACTTCAAAATTTACAACTGTAAAAGTTGGTAACAAAAGTCTTTGGAAACGTGCCCAATAGTAAAATTGGTGAGGGCAGGGGGCGCCATCAGAAATTGTGCCAAGGGCGTCAAGAAGAGCTTGGGCTGACACTGAGGGCAGGAACAAGAACAAAACTAGAACAAATAGTAGTCACTCAATAATTGAACTTGCACTGGACTCTGTGGACAATTGAAAGTCTGTGGCAAAGCAATTTACTGTGTACGTAGTCCCTGAACTCTCCAATGTGTTGGGCAAGTACAGTACAATAGGGACAATAAAGTGAACACATTAAACCCACCACAGCCTTTCTGCTCTGGTTGTTAATCAAACGACACTGCTTTTAGTGAAAACAAGCCTTGAATTCATCCACACTTCTGGAATAGACTCAACAGCCACACCAAAGACGAAGCTGGGCAAAAAAATACATAAATCCAGATTTCTACAACATTTTAAAAATGATATTTTAATAGCTCTTTTTGAAAACAAATTAAATGTTTTCATTTTCTGAGCAAGGCTTTTCTTGAACAAGGCTCTTTAGTCTATTTAACACTCATTCATATTTGCTCCAAGCTATGAAATCATGCTGTTGCTTAATTTGGCAGAACTTCTTCACAGCCATTTATAACCTCCAATCGCCATCTTATTGACATCCCAAAAACTCTTGTGCCATTTTTTAAGTGACACGTTGCCATCACTGCGCTCCATTATCTCTCATGGACATACGAGGAGTGGTTTGGTCTGCGTCCCTCCTTTAGACCTCTAAAAAGGATCTGAAATTGATCTGGTCTGTCCTTTGCTCCCTCCTCATGCACAAACATCCATCTTAGGCTGACAAACATGAAAATAAGTGTTAGCAGGCAAACAGGCACAGAAGAAAAAACAGATGATTGAGCACAAACTGATTTATCACTTAGCCTCTTCAACAGGAGAGTATTAATCTTCAGTGAGAGAAGAAGGCATGTATTTAAATATATTGATTACAAAAGTCAGTTATAAACAAGCAATCTTTTAAAAATGCCAATTTCTTCATGAGTGTATGTTTTGCATGGTAGTGTTGTTCTTATTTCAGTGAGTGGGATCTTCTTTCCTGAGACAGAGGGCTTAAGGTCGCTCCGCCCCGCTTCACATCAAAGTCACAAAACAAAGGCTTGTGTTAAGAAAAATTGCTGATGCCAAACTTTCTCCAAAACAAAAACAATTCTGGAGATGGATGCATTTAAATTCAGACAGGGACAAAGTTGGACAATGCTACTTGGAATAACAAGTCCATTCGGCTGATGCTATATTTGTTAGAATTCTTTGCTCTTCCTGACTAAAGCAACACACTATGTACAGAATGTGGAGAGTCTATAAGGCCTTGGAAAAGAAGAAAGATTTGCTTGAAATCCTCTTGTGCATTTCAGAGGAAGCCATAAACTCCACATAGCCTCCAGTAAATACTGCAGGGACAGGGCAAAGGGACCCGACAAAAGCAGACTTGGCCTTGGAGAAATGAACAATTGATCAATGGCACTATTCATTATGCAGAAAACGTCCCTCTGGTCTGTGGGATTCTTTTGACTGGTTAATAGGCACTGGGCTGTATAGAACATAACAAAATAATCCTGCTTCCTCCTCCTCCTCCTCCTCCACTCATGTAAAATTGAAATACAAAGATTTTCAATAAACCATATGTACAAATGACTCCAAGAACAAGAATTTTAATCTCAACTAAATTAACAAGAAACCTACTGATTTGTTTAGCTTAATTTCTTACATTTCTGGCATAGAGTTGTGGAGTGAGTGAAAGGGACAACTTGTGAAGACCAATGATCAGTCAGTGCAGCAGAAAAAAAAGTGAATGTGCATGAGAATCTTTATTATAATCATTATAATACAACTAATGTATCTTCATTAGTAGAGTACTTAAAAAAACACACCAAAAAAACTGGTATACAGAGCTTTGGAATCCTCCTCAAACTAAAATGAGAGATCTGTCATTATGGTGCCACGTGTTCTTGCATTGGTCTGAATAGAACCAAATCACGCTAGAACTAAACCATTTCTGCCATATTATTATACATACATATACTATATATATATGTATATTTAAGACATTTACTCAGAGATGAGGAGAGTAAATACCAGCTAGCACTGCGTGGGAAAGTCTGGGTCTGAGGGCTTTTCAAACACATCCCTCTTCTTTCGGATCTTCACGACTTGCTGCTCCGCCCACAAGCAGAGTGAGCATTTGCTCCTCCACCGGAATGTCATTAAATCCGCTTTAATATGAGAAGAAAAAATAAACATAGGAGAAATCTGGTCCCAGCTGGCTTCGAAGTAATAACCAGGCGAGATGTGGTGCTATAATTTATGTCTATACCGTGGAGATGTAAAATGGAAACTCCTGCGCTGTATAGAAGCCTTTGAAACTCCAGTCAATGTCATGGACGGCAGAATTGTTGAAAGCAAACGACAGAAATGCAACTTTCAAAGATTTAGATCAAAACTCGCGTGGCACAGCAGTAAACCAGCAAAGATTGGTCCAACAAACCAAAATTCCCATTATCTATCTCTATGGAGACAAACGGGGTGATTCCAACACTGCTCCACTTTCAAGGTATTTTTGAGCAATAGCATGAGTTTAATGCCATCTTGCGGAACATTCTAGGCAAAGCAAAAACATTTACAAGGAGACAAGCGGGTAGTGTCCCTGTAATTTGCCATAAGAGAGAAACATTATAGCCTCATGAGATGCAGGACTGAAACAGACCAGCATTTACCAAGTATATTTTAGTGCCACCCATTTAACGAACACATGAACGCCTCTGAGCAGTGCCGGGCAGATCCTTTGGGTGAAGACACACTATCAAGAGGCAGTCGGTGGGAAAATCATGAGGCAGGACAGCCAACTGCTCACTGTTGAAACTGTTAAAAATACATTTCAGGTACAGCAAACACGAAGAAGTAGATGATCCACAGTCCATACTTTGAGCTCATTTTGGAAAATATCTCTGCATTTTTCTAGTATTGAACACAACTCAGCAGCGTTTGAGAGAAAACTGAAACATGAAGTATTAAAGATGTCGGTGTAATCCCTCATTCGTCCAGGAGTGTTCCATTCTAGAAAAAGATCTTTTTCTACAATGAAGGATTAAATTAATGCCATATGCAACGGATTTTAAAACTACAGGGTGAGTGGATAATTTAATAGTGTGGAGGAGGGCTGAGTACAAAATGTCAGCTTTGAAATGATTTCCTTTGAACAAATTCCACTCCCTGTTATTACTGTCATTGATAAATGCATCCTTTGTTCCAGTTGTTGCACTTGAGTTCCGAAGTCAGTTGCTTTTAGTTACTGATGGCGTTTTGTTACTGTCACTTAAGGGGTTGTGACTATGACTTATGAAATAAAAACAAGCTGTGCTCACCCTGGAAGAGTAAGTAAAAGTAAATTTACGTTTATCTCTTTAGATTACATTAAATTACAAGGCAGCACAATCCAATGAAACTACAACTCGACCACGAATACAGAATACAATTACATACATATTTAATGTGCTTTTGAGTGGACCATTAATACTAGTTAAACTCTGCTCCATCTCTTACTATTTGGATCTTTCAAAATAAATACATTCTTGGTGAATACGGCTAAGATTTGCCTTCTGCCTGTCCTGTACGGAACGACAACTGGGAGATAGTTGGCACTCTACATTTTATTTTCACGAATATGAGCCCACCTAACATTACAGCTTTAAAATGTATTAATTCTCCCAAAATGTTTTCTTCTTTGTCTGTATGGGTCAAGCTGGAGGTTAAGCCCCCTTCTTCCAAACCATCCATCATTCTATAATGGGTTTTATTTTTTACCAAGTGAAAACAAAAATAAATCTAAATCTAAAGCTCACATTTGCTCCACGTATATCATGACACTGAAACCCTGACTGCTGCTGATACTGATACTGACCACACAGAATCTTTCCCACTTATGCAAATAAATTGCTCTGTCGCTTGAACTGAATTTTGATGGGCAGAAGACAGCGGGGGGAAGAAAATAGCTTGCTGAGGGAGGACGAAAAGGTCCTGGCACATTAGTTAGTCATAACTGCATAACTGCTGGAATTGCCATCTTCACGGTTTTCGGTATAGCAAATTCAGACACATAAATAACAGAAACAAAAGACCAACTGACATGAGTCCTGAACAGATCATACACAAACAAAGCTGACATTGAGTGCTGACAAAGTAGTGGAATTCGTTAATGGAAAGAATTGTACATGGCTTTGGTTTTTCTGTAATCCAGCTTCTACCATCTTGTGTAATCAAACCTGGGAAATAAACGAGGCTGTGTCACAAAAGAAAATCTGATGTTTAAAGTAGTAATATCTATTATCTGACTTAGGCCTACTTAATTATATTTGAAAGTTGCTAGAGATGAAAAAACATTTTAGTGTTCAGCGTAAGCCATACTCAGTAATACACATAGTTCTATGTGCAATTGTAAAGAAAGCACAAAAGTATCAATATTCCATTCTCTATAAGAATGTAATTTCTTCAATACATTCTTGTTCATCATTAAATTCATTGATCCAAAGGTCATTAAGCTGTTCAACTGTGCTCCACTAGTGAAATAGTCTTAACCAAGTGAAAAACACAATGTCAGTTGGTGAAACAATCCTGAAATTATCTTGCGTTTCTACTTGAAGTACAAAAAGGTATAAAGAGCAAGTTGGTGTCAGTGTCAAAAGTTAAAGGTGAGCTCCAAACTGTGCGGCGCATTCTACTAAAGGCAGGGAAGGGCTCATCTGCTTTGATGAGATCATATTTACGGCTGTGTTTGGCATGTAGGCTATCCAGTATGCCAACTGTAACCCCAGTGCAGCGTGTTAAAAAGGCAAAAGGGGCCTCTCCTAATCCAATCGATCAACTCTCCCCAAGAGCCCAAGAGTGTGCAGAGCGGAGAGGAGATGACAATCAGAGTTCGGCAGGAGAATGACTGTGCAGCTGCCAATATCAACTTTACACAGCGCCATTGTTCTAACGATATGATGGTAAGCAGCGTGTTCGCACCAAGAGCAGAGAAACCGCAGACAGTGGTTGCAATTTGAGTGGCAGAGAGCTGTTATCGAGCTTGTACCAACAACTCCTTGGCTAAAGATGACTAAACCTCACTCACCCTTCCTGTGTTTGTTGCCTCTTGAAACAGGTTGAAATTGTGGCAAATGGTGCCTTTTCCCTAGTGATGATGCTTTTTACATTTGAGCCAATGTTTAGGGGACATGAGCTTCTGAATTGTAATGCTTTCCTGGGGTATTTTACCACTCAAGTGACAGGCTCAAATATATTTCCTCAGAAATATGTGTTGGCAGTGTGTGACTTTTCTAGTGGAGGGGAGTTTCGCAGTGTTATGTGACACTCGTATTAAATAAATGCTTGATTTCTTTCTTTCTTTCATGCCGTACTATTGAACATTCCTGGCAAAGCAATCACATCTCCATGACCAGCAGGTGGCAGACCCCCCACTATAAGCCACGCAGCGCATTATATTTTCTAGTTTTTATTTTATTTTGATTGTCACACCTACAGAATAAAACATTCTTCACACCAGTTTCTGTAATGTCATATTTTACAACAGTTTCCCAGTACAGTGTGAACGATGTATTCTTACGTGAACTCTATTTCAAACTTTGACAAAAAACTGAAGTAACTGCAAAACACCTCCTGTCCTGGCAATTGCCTCTGTTCATGTTTGTATTTCGGAGGAAGGCAAAGCTAATCATCGCCATTTGAGAACAGTGGTCCTTTCCAGCTCTTGGACCAAGGCCATTCGCTGTCCAAGCCTTGTTAACATCCATTTTTTCTGACCCCCTGACACGAGTGGCTTCAGTAAATGTCACCATATTCCACTAATGATGTCCCAGGGCCTCGCTGCTTGTCACGCCACATACATCAGAGCTCTTATCAGGCAGCTCCGTCAAACAGCGGACAAAACAGTGTCTTTATCTGAGTTTGGTGAGACTATAGAAGGGCATGGCAACTTTATTTACATGACACATTTCATACAGGAAGGACATTCAAAGAGTTTCGCCAGAAAACACCAAATAGTTGGACAAATAGGTGCAAAAAACCCACCAATAATCTATGTAGGACCAAGGAGAGACCAAGAAGGTGTGTTCACATTATTGACTACTGCTTCTATAAAAAGATGAGTCTTTAAGCAAATATTATGAAGAGGTATAGTATTGAAATTTATGTCATATGTTACAGTAACAAAACGGCTACTGTTGATGTGATGATTATCGGCCTTTTAAGGCAAGACACAACAAACAAAATGTATTTTCTTCTTCTTTTTTCCGGTCTGTTTGCTCTCTCAAAAAATAACATACATTTCCAATCTGCTCCTAAAGTAGTTTTTCTCTGAATACACTTGAACTTGAATGGTACATTTTTACTTCAAAGGCCGCTGTCTTAAAATGCCTTTTTCTACCATTGAGACTTAAAGAATCAGCCCTCAAAGAAGCATCTACACACACAAAACTTTACAATCTGGTACTATCAAATATAATGATTTGTTGAGCTAATCTAATTCCAATCCTGATTTATTAAAGTTTGGATTCAAAAAAATCAAGTAAAAATGTAAAAAATTTGGCAAATTTTCAGTCAGATCATATTTACATCTCTAATTTTCTCATTAGATTTTCCCTGAATAAATGAAATAAATGTACTCAAAAACGAAATAAGATATCCAAAATGCCCATTGTAATTTGTTTTTGTAACTAATCAAGTCAACAAAAATTAACCAAGGACTTAAAACCTGGCTCTGTCCATTTTTCAGATTCAAATGTCGCAAGTATGTGCAATTGTGGCTGTTTTTACACATAAAAAGCCTTATTTCTATATGAAAACATTACACAATGAAAAACATTTCATTTGTTTTCTTCTTATATTTCTGTAAGTAAACTCGAGGAGAAGTTTCAAATCGTATGAAATATTTCAATGTAAGATTGTTTTCCATTACACCTGCAGTGTCTCTCCTTAAATAGGACAGATTATCCTTGTATTGAAATACAAAAAGACTGCTCAGAGTATTTCCAGAATAATTTCACTGTGCAGAGCCGACTGGCCCTGTGTCATACCTTCAGTGAACCCTGTAGAACCCGAGGCAGGTAGCACTTAAGAGACTTTCACACAGCAGCAATTACAAGTGCACGGCTCGGTCACTGCAGGGGCGGCTTCAGTATCCACTTCACTTTGCTCCAAATTACCTCTCCTGCAGTTACTGAAACAAAGCGAATGAAGAAACTGTTGAGATCCTATTTGTTTTCCAACATATTGTAGCCAATTTCCATGCTCCATATGTTTTGAATGATCGAATGCCCTTGTATCATCTCCAATTTACCGTGCAACATTAAGTACTAGGATTGATCAGGCTACTACAGTCAACATTTTCTTTAAAAAAAAAGAAAAAAAGTGTGGCAAGCTCCCTGTTATTGGCACTACTTCCTCCTCCGCTCCCATGACTGTACATCTCTGTGGGGTTTTTGTCGAGCTGCTCTAAAATCAATAAATCGCTCTGATAACATGCCTTTGCCAATGAGGTTGATCCTTAAATGTTCAGATCATGATAACGTTCTGCTAATGTATTATTTATTTGGTCAATAAATTAAACACAATTTGCTTTGATCATATGATTCAGTTATGTCCTGGAAACAGGTCACTATAAGAATATATGAACTTCAGATTATTGATTAGAGAGTTGGCCAAATTATTATGGCTCCAATTGATACAATCATCTGTAGTGGCCCACGGAAATCTGTTCTTAATTAAAGCTATGCGCACTTAAAAACAAGTCCTGTATATAAATACCAAAATCAAATCCAATTCTTTAAATCCTCCTTTCTCCTCTCTGTTATATTACATTATCTTGCGCAAAAGCATTTTCATCTGGTTTCTTTTGTGCAGGTTTTGGCGTGGAGCTGAGACAGTTTTGCTCATCAAAACACACATTGATTGAGTTAATTAAGCCGCACATGTTCTTTCACTAGATTAAGTGCTTTTTCATAAATAACAGACATAATTAATGTGCATTCATTTTTCTCTACATTCTGAAAAGATGCATCTTCACGACAACAAAACAAAGTCATTAGGAGAAAGAGGCCCTTTGATAATTAGTCGAGAGCTCAATCCTGTTTGTTTTTGAGAAGCTAAATCGATGTGGGACATTTTATCACCCTCAGCAGAATTAAGTTTGGTTGTGCCGGCCATTTCTCCAGAGCAGGACTTATCAGGCGCTGAATTAATTATAAAGAACTCCAACCCAATTTGTTTCCATGTAAAAAAGTCGAATCTGTTTTGTCCCAGTACAGATTCATTGTAAAAGCATCTATTTGGGTGAAAATGAGACCAATGTGCGCTCTCTGCTTCTAATTATAGCGCGCTTTATTCTCTGTGAGCATTACCGTGACGGCGAAACTCACTCTGGTCTTCGAAAGTTTTGAAAAGCAGGAGCTTATAAACTCATTGCGGTGAGTATTTAAAATGCTAGGAAGGCACAAGGTGTAAGGGAGAAATACGGCTGCAAAGGGTCTAAAATGAACTAGCTCTGTGTTTCACATTTTAATCCAGACAAATTAGGTAGAACACTTTTAATTCCTGTGGGATAGAATAGATCGAACAACTCCAGTATCATTATTTCCGGATACAAAGGTAGAAAGCACAAAGCACAGGGGAGAACAGAGCAGTAGTCATTTTAATTTGTATTACATTGATCAATTAGACAATAATACATACAGACTTACAAGATTGTTTGTAACTCTGTGGGGTTACAATTACACAGATTGTATAATTCCACTGCCAAAGATGTAGCTTCTTTTGCATATTTATAGGCAATAACTTTCCTTCCATAGTTAGGGAAGAATGTGAACAGGAGAAGAAAAATAATTTGAAGAATACTCTGTTTAACAAGCTGTCATTGAACCGGTGTCTCTTGGAAATTCTGTGTGCAGTATAATTAGGTTTTTTTTTTTTTTTTTGCTTTTGTTGCTATACTGTGCTGGCATGAGCAAAGGACACTGTTTGAGAGGAATAGCTTGTTATTATTCACCTGGGGGATCTTTTTGTAGTTTGTGTGTGTGTGTGTTCCCATGACCCGACAAAGCCCTTTTCTCCGCGGCTGCGTGATGCTTGAAGTGATAATAATCTCCAAAACACTGCGCAGATAAAGGAAAGGAAGGGCTGTGAGAGGACCTGCTGATACACAATGGACATAAGTTGAAGGGCAAATGGAAATCTGTTTTCCTAATTTTATCTCAATTTAGACTGAGCTCATTTTCAGTGCCTGGCAAATGTGTGAAAAGCTTTCCAGTTTAGTGAAAAATAAATGAGTAAAGAACAACGTCTCCCAAGTGACATTGAAACATAAGAGCTGTTTGAATCAAATAAAATTGTACAATAAAAAATGACAGATAGGAATTCTGAGTGATTCAAGGTCTATCACAAAGTTACATCCAATAATCACATTTGAGAGAACTTTTATGGTGTTGTTGAAGGTGTTTATTATCATTTTCATACGCTGATAAAGATGAGCAAATGTATTATCTGACATATTTTATCTGCGTGACGAATGGGCAACATCTTAGAAAATAGTTTTCATTTATGGACAAAAACAACATTCATCAAAAGGAACAGAATTTAACAGGATGTCTTCGAACATTCTTCGATTTCAAATGGAGGACAGAGGCCTGTAAAACTCAAGCGCCGTTGGATCGTTTTCAATAAATATATGCTAGACCGTAATGTTAAATGTTCATTCAGTTATGAATATTGTCTTTCACTTGTAATATTATATTGTAATGGACTATAACTGTTAATGTGTATGTAATAAAGGATGATAAAGGATTCATAAGAATGAGGATAAAATAGCAGCAGTCACTGTGCAGTTATGCTAAAGATCATGGCCTAATTTATTGCTTGCTTGCGCAGTCAGCTATGTGAAGACCGCCCTCTGCACCATTTCTGGTATTTAAAAAACTTTGCAGGATTGGCTTATCTCCATGCAAACCGAGACCCTCTTGTTAGTTCTGCGCAAAGTCTGGAACACCGGGAAAAGACGACACTCGTGGAGAGGAGCAGAAGTGAAGAGAGTTTGAGGATGTGTTTGATGTAATTGTAAGCTAATGCATCTTTTAGCCTGAAGTCCTTTTATTCAGAGAGATTATCACATTTAAACAGAAGTTGGCCTAAACGTCAGAATCAGGTTTATTGCCATTGCCAATGAACAGAATTCACAAAATAGGAACTTGCTTTGGTGATTCGATGCAACATAAAACAATGAACAATGATAAAACAACGTATATGAAATCAAAAGGCATGCATTAAGAGACCATTTTAATCTACGCACAATGTTCTGTAGTCTCTGTTTGTCCCTGGCTGTGGCTCCAGCGTACCACACGGTGATGGAGGAGTAGGATGGACTCAATGATGGCCGTGTAGAACTGCCACCATCATCTGCACTGGCAGCTTGGCTTTCCTCAGCTGCCGCAGGAAGTACATCCTCTGCTGGGCCTTCTTGATGAGGGAGCTGATGGAGGGCAAGATGCAGATACAACACATTCATTTGTCTTCACGTACCGCTTTCTGGAGTTTGGATCTTTGGAATCAAATGATCCAACCAAACCCCGTGTACGCCATGTAGCCCTGTGTCCGAACCTGACTCATTGTTTTGTAACATATAGCTTGCTCTTTTGGGTCCCTCTGTTTAAATAAATAAAATTTCTGTGCCAGGTGTGCACTCACTGAAGTAACCAAGCTTTTTATGTTCCACATGCAATTTTATTGTCAGAATAAAAGCACATTGTTTTTTTCTTCTTCCAGGCTGGAAATGCAGGCTTTTCATCTTAAAGCCTCTTAAAGCATCTGGAAGATGCACGACACTCTGTAATCCTGAATTTGCGTGCCTTCTGTGTTGATACATTCATATTCATTCATAAGTCACTTTGCATGGCCCTTTTATGGTGTTTTGGAGGTGTGGACAGGGCATGATGTGATGTGGGATCGATAATGCACAAATTGCACAAAGTGTTTTATAAATCTAGAGACGTAAGTCTCTAGTGGTCACTTAGACAAATGTCTACGCAGTCTGTCATAGATGAGGTCCCAGGTCATTGTAAACAAACCCTTCTTTAAAACAGCTTTGTGACATGAAAAATGCATTTGTTGGGGATTGTGTTCACACATTTGACACTTAATCTTGTTGCTTAAAACTGATGACATGACAGGCTACAATATGAAGAAAAAAAAACAGGATTCAAGGACCTCACTGACACATCGAGGAACAAAGAAGTTCAACTGCATCCACTGAAGATGGGTTTAGAACAAATTGTTGTTATGTGACCAATTTTCAACGACTGCAATGACAGCTCCACCCTTGCACACAAATACATCTATTATCTAGCAACAATCATTAGACACATCCATTAGGAGACAGTGGAGTGGAGTGTGTTGTCATGGTTTTCGTCACTTGTCACACTCTAAAGAGCTTTTAGGGAGCGGAAAGTGGGAGAAAGCTGTCAGCAGCACACTACTTTACCACTCTACTTGCTTTGTGTCAATTCTTTCGCTGACCTGGAAGTTAATAATAGAGACATTCCTGTTCCTTAGACAATGCAGATTGAATGCAAACTTGGTCCCATGACTTAAAAGTGCACATTGCCTGCAGGGAAACATCTGGAGAAAATGTAGCTGTCAAACGCATCGTGTGTTTTGGGACTGTTCTATTATTCATAAATACTGGACTGAGATTAATGAGGCCCTGCAGTCTTCAACACGCATATTTGATTTTACTATACAACAATGTATCTGGATGTAAGTCTCTAACAATGGAAACGATAGATGCATACTTGTAGAGTGTATTCTTGGCTGCCAAAAAAAAAGCAATAACAAGAAAATCTATGAGTGGAAATGAGCCAACAGTCACGGATTGGACTGAAATAACTTTGGACATTTACAAAATGGAAAAATTTAGTTTTACTTTGAACTTAAAAATGGACAAATTTACCATGACACTGGGACAGATGGGACCTCTATGGGTTGGGCAGAGGCCTGACTGATCTTTTTTAGTGTCTGGTTTATTCTTTGATCTACTCTATTTCCTTTTGATTTCGTTTTTTCAAAGTGCTCCTGATCTATGCTGAGATTCTTGAATAAAATATTTCTTCAACATTTCATGATAAGCTTTTCATCAAAAAGGGCCAGTGATTGAAACATGTGAAAAGATCCCTCGATAAGATAATGTTGAAACTCATACTAGAGATATATGACAATGATTAATGACAATGAAGTGCTATTTTCTTTTATAGAATAAGTGTAGCAGTTTGTACAGTCGTGTGTACTCTGGGGACTGGCTCACCTTCACGAGCTCAGTGAAGCGCAGGAAGAGTGGAGAAGATCGAAGGGTGAACGGAGCGATGGATGTGTGCAGAGGGAGGAGCTCACAGCAGGCTCACCAGGGCTGAGTCTGCAGTCTGAAGCCGGCCACGCTAAAGCTACCACACAGATGCGATATACAACGCGGACATGTGCATCTTAATTGCCTCCACTTAATTTATGCTGAACATCTGACTTTGGAAGGTCAGTGTTTTTCAACATCATACGTTGATTCCTGTGCTTAATGAGCCATAGATTAATCAGGATAAAGTTCTACATAATTTCATGTCCTTCAATAAGTAAAGGTTAGAGGCAAGACTGTTACATGGACATAGTGTATCAGAAATAACTAAAATGTCTGAAAAATCAACCATTTAATTATTACACAACAGAAAAAAGACAACGAGAGAAGGGCCCTCGAATAGTATTTAAAAGCAATTTAGAAAATCCTTTGAGGACAGGCAGGGATTAAGTTGTTAACAAGTATGCCCAAAATGATAATGATATTAATTAATGTGGCCCAAATTTTGATAGAAGGCGAGACATGGCACGGTAAAAAAAAAGAAATGATTCATTTTCAGACGCAAATTTCTCTGGAGACACAGCTGTGCACAGATATTACTCAATTTATGACATTCACAAAATGACACACCGATCGCCTCTGCAAAACTTCATGCCCCCGTCTGGAGAGCAAGCCAAGGGGACAAATGGATCATCTTGAAATGGAGCAAGATTTCCCTTGACAAATAATTAGAACTGGTCAAACGCAATGTCATTATGCCATTCATCGAGCTATAGAATTTAGACATTTGCCCTCTGGGAAGTCATTTCAATTCAATCTGTGCTCCTCAAAAGTACACCTGAATATGCTTTTTATGTTTCCATTAAGTTAACTTTTGCATTCATGAAGTTTGATTTCATTAAGATGGTCACGTACTATTGGAACAGTAATGTATTAGAATGAATGCATGCCCTTTGGATTGAATTTATGTTGTTTTTATTATTGATCAGTGTTTCATGTTGCACCTTAATGCTGAGACAAGTTCCTATGTTTGTGAATTTTGTTCATCGACAATGGCAATAAACCCTTTCTGATTCTGATAGAAAATTAGAGATTTCTCTCACTGAAACTCGATATTGTGACATCCCTATCCAGAGTTTAAGCAGCGAGCCCTGGCAAGAGGCGATAAGGTCAGGTGCTGTTTCCATTATTAGTACTGTAGAAGATTTTTTCTAAACTTAACATAATACAAGCTTAATCTTTGTAGGTGTCAGCTGCGTAGGAAAAACATAACATGAATGGTATAACCTTTCCAGTACAAAAGTATGATTCTGCATGCCTCTCTCTGTATTATAGTGGATTAACATTAAAGTAGAAACACCTTCCCTGTGCAGTACAAGGGACTATTGAAAAAAATAAAGTGTCCCAGGGTGAGTTCCACTGTCAAGATAAGTAGTAGAATCATAGAGAGAATAATATTTCGGCCCATCTGTCCGAAATGACCACTGTCGAAATACTCTTCCAGTGCCCTCTGTCAAATGAAGTGTTTTCGACACATTCCAAATTCTACACTCCCAAAATCGAATCCGCTCTCATTCTGCCTGTCAGAGGACATACTGCTTTGATCGGTTGTGTGGTTTGTGTTTGTCAGTAAGTCAAAATTAACCAATAACTCCGCTCTTTTAGTGCCAGTTTGAGCACATTGAGCTGCAGAGTCTCCACTAATGAAATGAAAAGTGAATATACTGCACATCGTCCAAGTCCAAAACTGCTCAAAACAAAGCAGCTACATCGATTTAACAGTATTAAGCATTTACCTGTAGCTAGCAAGATATTTAAAAAGATTGAAAAAATATAGAAAAAGATAAAATAAGTATTCCTACAATTTAAATGCACTTATAATGTCACGGGAATTTGTCTGCAACCTCTTAAAGAAGACACATTACGCTTTTGTCTACAATATAGATTTATTATGACAATTATAACATGGCTAAAAGCTCCTACAAGTTGAGCCTACAGAGTTTGTCTAAATTAATCACACAAATGCCTCTATTTCAAGCACTTTGGTTGAGCTTGGATCTTCAGTTTGAGTTGTAGTACCACTGGGACACTTTATCAAAATGCTTCTGTCGGCGAGTATATAAGGGAATCAAAGAACCATGCAACAATTAAAGTATTTAAGTTTTTTTCTGTAAAGCCGCCTTATCTGCACCGGCGGACCATATCTTGTAGCAGGTTTTACAGTGCAATGGAAAGAAAGCCAGAGATATGAGCTGTCGAGAGCAAAATCTGTTGTCCAAGAGTGTTACGAAGAAGCACTGATGGAAGTGTTATAATTCTTGAAAGAGAATGGTCCCTCAAGCTGAAAAGAGCTATAACATGATGGAAGAAAAGTGCAAAAACTGTAAACCACTACGGTTGCCATCTTCTGGACTAATTACTAGTGAATAGGGTTGTGCTTCAGCTCATTATTTCGCTCTGGAATATAATCTAATTGAGCATTTTTTAAATGGAGGGAAATTCTTTGTTTCTTAGCTCTCAGTAAGTTGCCTTCCACAAATAGACTGAAAGGCTCGAGGGACGTGCCATCATGGGGATAAGCACAGCTATGGCAAAAAAACAAAAGGAATTAGCAAGTCTGTGTGGGTTTAACGGGCCAATGTTTTAAGTGGACAATGTCAGTGAAGGTTTGACAGGTTAGACACAATAGCAGTGAAACATAGCACTCTGAGATCACATGTTTAGACACTTCTCACACATTGACACATAATATAAAAGAAACACACAAAGATGTATGGAGCCAGTTTACAGCTTCATGGAAATGGTAACCTCTGCTGTTAGATTAGAGCAGGAAATTAAATAGGCCGGGTCTGTCAATGCTAAGAACTCACCAAAAACATAAAAAGGGCTGAAAAAGTGTCACTCCTGATGTGGTTTATCGGTGTGGCCTGTTTTTCCCAGAGGAGCAGATAAGGGCAAAGAGGCTTATCAAAAACTACCCCTGCATCTCCGGGCACACATGCAGAGCACAGAAGATGTTAAACTCAAACACATTCTTTGTCCGTGTTCAGACACGGACGAGATGAGGAGCACTGGGCCTGACACAGAAGGTTGAAGATCATACCACAACCTTGAATGTAATGAGATAAATATTCCACATCACGCTGATAAGAAAATTCCACTACGGTACCAAGGACATCTCCGGCTCAGTCATGGTTCTCTGGCCTATGTCATCAGTATAGTAATCCCTTCCATATATCACAATGTGTTGCGTCTTGTTATGAGGGTGATTAAACTCCTGCGGTCCTCTAGTATCTGGCATCACTTCAGTCTTTACACTCTCGGGCATCAATTAGTTCTACCACACGCCTTGCAGTTTTAACCAAATTTCCCATTGGGCTCCTAGAACAGATGGACTTGGGTAAAGTCCAAGAAAAAGTACTGTATACAATACATATATATATATGTCATATATACATATATTGTGCATATAAATATATGTGTATGTGTAGTTGTTCTTGTTATTTTGTATTTACAGTATTTGTATTTATTTATTTATTTATCAGGAAAGTTTACAGTACATAATGCCTGAAGGCAAAGATGCTTGTACCAGATTTAGCTATGAAAGCTAATTTTCATCTGCAGCAATTTTGGTGCAGAAAAATGCACACTCAGTATGATATGTGAATGAGTTTCAGATGAACAAAAACGGCTAAGATTTGTATCTGACAGAAACTACTGAGTGTGAAAAACTATGCATTCTGTCTATGTAAAAAAGTAGATCTATACTGTTGAACTAAGGTAAAGGCAAGAGCCAGCAAAATAACCCATAATAATCATTCACTAAACGCAAAACAAACAAAATAAACAAAAACATGTTATTTTTTAATGAGGAATACCATTCTGTATTCCTCATTAAATGGTAAAATAAATAAATAAATAAATAAATAAATAAATATATATACACACCACACACACATATAAATTATTGGATGAGGACTTATAAATATAAATATAGTAAATTATAATATTTATACACACTAGATACAACATAGATAATAATATAACAATATATACAATAAAGCAACCGATACATACACACACACCAACACCTATATATCGGGTATAACTGGAATCAGCACATTGTAAGTCAGGTTTTTATTATAAAACTTTTTAAAATGCAAAGCAATGACTTTGCTCTACATTTGCTGGTGGATGGTGGAGTGAATGGAGTCATACAAAAGAATCTGACAGCAAACATCATATACAAATATCGTGCAATGGAATCAAAGTACTGGTAAGGTACGAATAGAGAATGCTTGTGAGTTAAAGACCTTTAACTTATTCTTTTGTGCAAATTGCACATTTGATATTTAAGTTATTTTTTCATTTATTTATTCAAGGTTGCACACTTGATTTAATTTTCATAGTTTAAAAGCAGTTTTGATCATCATCAAATACAAAAAATGCCTCTGCTTAATAATTACATGCAAAGCAATGACAAAACCCCTCTGTGGACAGGTGTCTTTGTGGTGCCATCAACTGAGACAATATATGTTCTTGTGGTAAGGTAACTACAGTGTGTAAAAACTAATATGAAACTCTAAAAGGCTGTCCTATTGATTTTATAGACTTGTCTAAGTCCATATATCAGTGCATGTTGGGGGCATGTTAGCCGTGGCGCCACTGGGATGACGGCCTTAAAATGAGCTTGTTGTATTCTATCTCTTCTCTGCAAAGTGCATACACTTAAGGCTTAAAGAACATGGAAGCTGGCCAGAAGCTTCAGACATAAAGCATGGATGAGTATCATCAGCAGCATCAAAACAGGCCCGCCCAGAAAGACAGACTCCCACAACATCAGCGATGAGCACTCACTGACAAACACCAGCTACACTCTTATCTGTGCTCAGGGTGATCTACAGTCAATAACAAACGCACCAACACAGCAGCCCTCAGGGCTCACCGTGTGATGGTGGCTGGAAGGATATACACTGGTATATCCCTGACGCAGCGGCACTTCAATCATATACAGCATATTGGTCTAAAAGTTGGAATTTCTATATTCCGAGTTGTGGTCATACAAGGCCCTTCCTTTGAATAGGAAAACGTATTCTATATGAGACATAATATCCTAAAACAGTGCATTACATGCAAACAGCGATTACAAACACAATGTACATCTTCATAGGCCTTTAAAAAGCAAAGATCTAACACACCATCAAAACTCCCGCGCCACAGGATAGGCTATCCTTTTAGCACATGAACATGTAGGCTGTGTGATGTGGCTCGATAAGCAGTCCTGTCAGCAGCTGCCCAGGCTCCCGATGTCTGAGAGCCAGAGCTGAGACTTTCCTGCAGACTTCAGATTATTCAGTATTGCGTGCACTCAGCACCACACACTTTCTCGCCCGCAGCTCAGTCCCTCGATGCCACAACAGCAGCTTCAGCCTCCATCAGCCCAGTTTAGAGAGTCCAACTAAATGGGTTCCACTTCCATTTCCACTCAGCATTCATAATTGTAATACTTTTACTTTCGCCATCTTACTTTTTATCTCCCAATTCCTTCATGTTTTATAGCAGTAGACTTGACAGAACCAGAAAAATTCAGGCTGCATGTTAATATGTTGCAGAACAGCTACATTTAGTGCACAGAGAGTCTAATGTAAATACTGTCAAAGTATTTTGTACGCATATTTGGAATACACTTTTCTCATACCATTAGCCTTGATCATTTTTGGAATTGTCGTGTCCTTCACAGAGACTTGAATCTGCCCCTGAAGCATGCACTCATTTTGTGTGACAATCCTGAGTAGCCAATCGGTTTGTGTGTGAAAGAATTTTTAAGGACGATTACCTGTACTTGACACAACATTACATTTATGGGTTTGGCACTGAACTCCGACAAGCTTTATTGCCCCTGTCCTGCCTTGCACCACAACACTCAAACTACACAGTAAGACCGTGTTATCGACACAGTCTCAAAGCTTAATTTTATCAGTCAACTTCTGATTATTATTCATTTTTGTTGTCTCTCAGTGAATCTTTTTAGTTTAAACGTGGAAACCATCACAAATCCTTTAGTTTGAAGCTGCGACTGCTATCCACAGTGTTTAACCAACAACAACGCTTGGCAAAAAACATGGCTTGAATTGTGGTAGCTAGAACATGAAAATCAAGCTTACAGCCCATGTAAAACCAATGTACACTGTTGACCCCAGTAATCTGCAAAATAAACAATATTCTGCAAGAGCTTGAGTAGGGAAGTGTTTTACGCTGCCAAAATGGAAATCTAGTCAGAGAAGCATGTAGCCATTGTTTACTCATGAATTACTTGAGTGGGGTCTGGGTTATTTTTCATTGGACTATATTAAAAGTTGTTATCAAACTCTAATAAATATTTGGGTCACAGGATAGTAACTTTTAAACTGTAGGGACTGAATAAACAAACTAACACCAGACACCAGGTAAAGTATGAAAACAGCCCCCTTTTTAATAAAGAAAATGTATGTTCTTTATTAAAAAGAACATACATAAATTCAAGGAATTCCCACTCGAGCGGAAGTGCAGTTACAACGAAAGTGCAGATCTGTGGCAAAAAGAGGAAAAAGTGGGCGGGGCGGAATAAGGTCAATAGCTGACCCAGTACGCTGCTGATGCTAATTATCTATAACAAACAACAATAAACCTGCTCATCTCTGATACATTTAATCCCATAGTGTGGATGAGCTGGTGGCGACCCCTCCACCAAAGTGAGAAAGTGCACTATAACAGAAGAGCTGAAGGAGACCTTAAAAACATTGAATGCACTTCAACATATGTGAGAAATGTGGTGGTAGAAAAGCGAAGGAGGAAGAGTTGTGATCGAGCTGCTGAAGAATTCTTTGCGAGTGTCTGAAATAACCTCAGAGAGAAGAAGCGGAGTTGGAGTGTGCAGAGGTGACAGAGAAGAGACCACTCTGACTCAAAGCAGGGCATATTAGAAAATAGAACTCAAAGAAAATTCATGAAGTCATCGCACTGAATTAGTCAATGGGGTGGTTCCACAGAAAGTTGTCAGTGTGGAGAAATGAGCAGACAGCTTTTGGGTCTATGCATGTAAACACAAGGCTCAAGGTCAGAAAATTATTTGTGAAATATTAATCAATGCTTCAGAGGAGGTCAGAACCTTTTTTTAACAGTACATTTAGTTAAAAAAATAATTTTTGAAATAATTTGTTGGTTAATTTAACCGAGCAGAGGCACATTAGCCTCAACAGCGGATGAGGAATTTACTTAAAAATAAGGAAAAACATTTTACAATGTTTGGGCATGCACTATAGCTCCTCCAAAGGTTCAAATTCGATGGGTGGGATGGGATGAAGTGGTGAAGGCGCCAAAGTGAAAGCACCATAAAATCTTGAGATTAATGCAGGAAATTAGTGACCTAATCCCTGTTCATTTTGTTATTTTCTTTCAAATACATTGAATCAGTCATAATCAATATTCAAGTCTGTGGTCGAAAACCTTTTCCTCTAGCAGATTCAATACATTGTCCCAGAGGCTGGGACAATGTATTGAATCTGCTCAACAATCCCCAAATGTGAATTGTCGTCCTAAAACACAAGCTCCCCAATCAGCTTTATGGTGTGGCATCAGAGTGTTTTCATTGTTGTTGTAATGCAGCACAGATGGGCACAGATGCTGGCTGCAGGGAGCTTTGCAATAACAAGCACAGTAAACAAAAGTAGGCATAAATAATGTAGTCATCTTTCCATTACCGTATAATGGAGACGACAAATTTATAGTGCTCCCCATTCTTTTGTGCTTTTAAATGAGAAAACGTTTAAACAGCATCATTATTCCACTCTGTGCCTCCATCCTGCAGTGGCGGATCTGGATATTCTCTGCTGGGCTGGCCAGGCAGGGGTGAAAGCTATTGTAGGGGTGGCACAAAACCTGGGGGTCTGGTCGTCTATCCCCAGGAACATTTTAACCAAACACTCGAATTTTAGCTTGAGTATTTATACATTTTTTATCCTGTATTAGTAGAACAAACGATGCTAGCCTTCACCCCCTGCAGGACGCCCTGTCCTTCAGGGACTCTGAACATGTGTCATTCATCTCTTCTCTTAAACCAAATGTTCTAATGACACTTATTTATAAGATTGCCCTGGTTTAGTCCTTTTTTTAAATGCTTTTTTAAGACCTGGTTTAGATAGTTCTATAGTGGTTCTAGATAGGCACTAGAGTCTTGACTCCCTGCTTTAGTCCTGCTTTAGACCTGGCTTTTGTCCTGCTTAGACTGAATGTAGTCCACTTTAGTCCTGCTATAGTCTGCTTTAAGTCCGCCTTTCGTCCTCATAGTCCCTGCTTTAGGTTGCTTTAGATCCTGCTTTAAGTCCTACTTTAAGTCGCTGCTTTTAGACCTTTGGCTTTTGTCCTGCTTTGACTGATGTAGTCACTTTAGTGCCTGCTATAGGTCCTGCTTACGTCCTACTTTATCCTACTTTAGTTTTACTTTAGTTCTGGCTATTTAGTCCTGCTTTAGACCGTGCTTTCGTCCTTGCATAGCCTGCTTTTAGGTCTGGCTTTAGACCTGCTTTAAGTCCTACTTTAGTCAGGTTTAGTCCTGCTTTAGTCCTGCTTTAGGTTCTGCTTTAGAACCTGCTTTAGTCCTGCTTGACCTGCTTTTAGACCTGCTTTAGACCTGCTTTTAGTCCTACTTTATAGTCCTGCTTTTAGTCCTGCTTTAAGTCCTGCTATAGTCCTGCTTTGTCTGCTTTAGACACGTGCTTTAGTCCTACTTTAGTCCTGCTTTAGTCCTGCTTTAGTCCTGCTATAGTCCGCTTTCCTGCTTTTAGCCTCTTGTCTGCTTTAAACCTGCTTTAGTTGCTTTAGACCTGCTTTAGTCCCTGCTTTAGCTCCTGCTTTAAGTCCTGCTTAGTTCTAGTTTCCTGCTATAGTCCTTGCTATAGCTGTAAGTCCTGCTTTATCGCTGCTTTAGACCTGCATAGTCCTGCTTTAGACCTGCTTATGACCTGCTTTAGTCCTGCTTTAGTCCTAACTTTTGTCCTGCTTTAGTCCTACTTTTAGTTCTGCTTTAGTACTTGCATTAGTACTGCTTTGGACCTGCTTTTAGTCCTGCTTTAGTCCTGCTTTAAGATCTGCTTTAGTCTGCAATAGTCCTGCTTTAGACCTGCTTTAGTCCTCGCTTTAGTCCTACTTTTCATCCTACTTTAGTCCATCTACATTTGTCCTCTTTAGTTTCTGCTTTAATCCTGCTTTATCCTCTTTAGACCTGGCTTTAAGTCCTGCTTTAGAACTGCTTTTAGACCTGCTTTAGACCATGCTTTAAGTCCTGCTTAGTCGCTGCTTAGTCCTGCTTTAGACCTGCTTTTAGACCTGCTTGTCCTCTTTACCGCTTAGCCTGCTTTAGGTACCTGCTTTAGACCTGCTTTAGTCCTGCTTTAGACCTGCTTTAGATCCTTGCCTTTAGACCTGCTTTGACGCTGCTTTAGTCTCTTCCTGCTTTAGTCCTTAGCCTTTTAGACCTGCTTTAGACTCTGCTTTAGTCCTGGCTTTAGTCCCTGCTTTAGTCCTATCTTTTATCCCCTAT
Source organism: Chaenogobius annularis (assembly GCA_015082035.1). Classification (NCBI taxonomy): domain Eukaryota; kingdom Metazoa; phylum Chordata; class Actinopteri; order Gobiiformes; family Gobiidae; genus Chaenogobius; species Chaenogobius annularis. The sequence goes on from BJKM01000043.1 coordinate 1,947,531, forward strand.
TTAGTCTACATGTGTCCTTCTTTTAGTCTGCTTGTAGACCTGCTATTAGTCGCGCTTTAGTCCTTACTTCTCTGTCCTGCTTGAGTCCTACTTTAGTTCTGCTTTAGTCCTGCTTTAGTCCTGCTTTAGTCTGCTTTGATCTGCTTTAGTCCCTGCACAGTCCTGCTTTAGACCTTTGCTTTAGGTCCTACTTTTCATCCTCTTTCATGCCTACTTTTAGTCTAACATTGTCCTTCTTTAGTTCTGGTCTTTAATCCTGCTTTAGTCCTGCTTTAGAGACCTGCTTTAGAACCTGGCTTTAAGTCCTGCTTTTAGACCTGCTAGTCCTGCTTTAGACCTGCTTTAATCCTGCTTTAGACCTGCTTTAGACCTGCCTTTAGTCTGCTTTAGTCCTGCTTTAGTCCTACTTTTATCCTACTTTAGTCCTACTAGTTGTCGCTTCTTATAGTCCTGCTTAGACATGCTTTAGACTGCTTGTAGTCCTGCTTTTAGTCCCTGCTTTAGTCCGACTTTTATCCTACTTTAGAATCTCATTGTCTTGCTTTTAGTTCTGCCTTTAATCCTGCTTTAGTCCTGCTTTAGTCTGCTTTAGTTCATGCTTTAGTCGTGCTTTAGTTCCTACTTAGTTCTGCTTTAATTGCCTTTAGTTCCTGCTTTAGTCCCGGTTTTAGTCCTGCTTTAGTCCCTGCTTTAGACCTGGATTTAGTCCGGTTTAAGTCCTGCTTTAGTCCTGCTTTTAGGCCTTTTTAATCCCGCTTTAGCCTGCTTTTAGTCCTGCTTTAGTCCCTGCCTTTAGTCCTGCTTTAGACCTGATTAAGTCGCGGTTTTAGTCCTGATTTAGTCCTTTTTTTTTAATGCTTTTAAAGACCTGGTTTAAATAATAATAAATAATCATTGTATTTTAAAAGCGGCCTTTCAGAACACCCAAGGACACTTGGTACAAGAGAATAAAACAACAGAATAAAAGAGATTGGATTAGTTCTATGTGGTTCCTAGATAGGCCTGAGTCTTACTCCCTGCTTTGGTCCTGCTTTAGACTTGCTTTGTCCTGCTTAGACCTGATGTAGTCCACTTTTAGTCCTGGCTTATACGTCCTGCTTTTAGTCGCTACTTTAGTCTACTTTAGTTCTAACCTTAGTTCTGCTATGTCCTGCTTTTAGACTGCTTTCGTCCTGCAATGTCCCTGCTTTTAAGGTCTGCTTAGATCCTGTTTAGTCCTACTTTAGTCCAGGTTTAGTCCTGCTTTTAGTCCTGCTTTAGGTCTCACTTTAGACCTGCTTTAGTCCTGCTTTAGACCATGCTTTAGACATGCTTTAAGATCTGCTTTCAGTCCTACTTTAGTCCTTGCTTAGTCCTGCTTTAGTCCTGCTATAGTCCTGCTTTAGTCCTGCTTTTAGACTGCCTTTAGTCTACTTTAGTCCTGCTTTTTAGTCCTGCCTTTAGTCCTGCTATAGTCCTGCTTTAGTCCTGCTTTAGACTGCTTTAGTCCTGCTTTAGCCTGCTTTAGTCCCTACTTTAAGTCCTGCTTTAGTCCTGCTTTTTCCTAAGTCCCTGCTTAAGTCACTCTTAAATAGACCTGCTTTAATCTGCTTTAGTCCCTGCTTTTAGACTGCCTTTTAGTCCTGCTTTAGCCTGCATCCTCTGCTTTAAGCCACTGTCTCTTAGTCCTGACATTTAGTCCTGACTTTAGTCGCACATGCTTTAGCTCTATTAGATATCTGCTCCGTAGCACTCTTAGTCTGCTTCTTCAGTACTTGCTTTGCACTGCCAGTCCTGCTTTAGTCTGCTTTATGTCCTGCTTATTGAGAGGATGCCTGCTTAATCCTGCTTTACTGTTCGGCGTGTTTAGTCTGCTTTAGGCCTGCCTTAGCATGTCAGTCCTGCATTCCAGCCTGCTTAGATCCTGCTATAGTCCTCTTTCATCTACTTTAGTCCTAATCCCTTAGCGTATCCGTTACCTAAGACCGTTTAGACACCGTCCTTTAGTCCTCATATGTGACCCTTGCTTTAAAAGTCCCTGCTTCTAGACCTGCTCTTAGTCCTGGTGCATTTAGACCTGCTTTAGACTGCATTTAGTCCTGCTTTAAGTCCTGCTTTAGCCTGCATTAGACCTGCTTTTAAAGTCCCTGCTTTTAGTCCAGCTTTAGTCCTGACTCTCTTTTCCTGCTTTAAGTCCTCTTGTCCTGCTTTTAGACTGCTTTAATCCTGCTTTTAGTCCTAGCTTTGAGTCTGCTTATAGACTCCTGCTTTAGTCCTACTTTAGTTCCTGCTTTTAACTCCTGCCTTTAGTCCTGCTTTAGACCTGCTTTAGTCCTGCTTTAGTCCTGCTTTTAGTCCTAGCTTTAGACCTCGCTTTAGTCCTGCTTTAGTCCTGCTTAGGCCTGTTTTATCCTCCGCTTTTAGACCTGCTTTAGTCCTGCTTTAGACCTGCTTTAGACCTGATTAGTCCTCGGTTTAGTGCCTGCTTTAGTTCTGCTGCTTTAGTCCTGCTTTGACCTGTTTTAGTCCTGCTTTAGTCCTGCATTTAGTTCCTGCTTAGACCTGCTTAGCGTCGGTTTTGTCCTGCTTTTGACCTGCTTTAGTCACTGCTTTGACCTGCTTTTAGTCCTGCTTTAGTCCGGTTTTAGTCTGCTTTAGACCTGCTTTAGTACGCTTGCTTTAGTCCTGCTTTAGCCTGTTTTAATCCCGCTTTAGCCTGCTTTAGTCCTGCTTATAGTCCTGCTTGTCTTAGACCTGCTTGTCCTATTTAGTCCTAGGTTTTAGTCCTGCTTTAGTCCTTGCTTTACGTAGATCCTGCTTTAGACCTGTTTTAGTCCTGCTTTAGTCTTGCTTTTAGTCCTGCTTTAGCCTGCTTTAGTCCTGTTGTTTTTAGTGCACTCGCTTTAAGTCCTGCTTTAGTCCTGCTTTAGACCTGTTTTAGTCCTGGTTTTAGTCCTGCCTTTAGTCCATCGCTTTAAGTCTGCTTTAGACTGTTTAGTCCGTTTAGTCCTTTTAGTCCTGCTTTAGACCTGCTTTAGACCTGTTTTAGTCCGGTTTTAGTCCTGCTTTAGAGCCTGCTTTATAGTTCACCCATGTTTTTTCTGGTAAGAATGGTTTGTTCAGTCATTGTGCTTGAACCTGGTCTTGTCCTAGGTCTGCTTTGCTCTTGTCAAGTCAGTTTTCTGGTTAACACTGGGTTTGCGTTGCCTAGGGTTTTAGTGATTTTGTCCTGTTATGCTCTGCTATTTGTTATGATGTTTTTACTTCTCTGAAAGAAAAGTCCTAAATTGATTCTGTCGTCCTGCTTCCCGCAAAAATCTGGGCCTCTGGAAAACATAATGAGAGACCCCTGTCCTTTAGTGGAGCTGCAATCTAGCTATCAACTCTTAATACTTGTTGCAGAATAGAATGTATACAACACATTATTGAACGGCCAAAATTAAGGTTTCTTCTTTTCTGCTCAAACGAATGGGATGGAACCGGCACGAGGCTGTGCGTGCCGCTATTTCTAAACACGCCACTCCTGGAAAGGTTCATTCCTATGGAGAGAGCGTCCATAATACACCCTTTATGCTAACACATAGACACGCGCATCTACGTTTCCTCACCCACTCCTCCAATCTGTATGAGCACTTCATGTTTCTGAGTGAGCAACTGTAACCAATCACAGTGCAAGAGTAACCACTTAGCAGAAAGCCGACAGGTTAAGGGCTAATACAAATTTACATAAACGCACTTGGTTTTGTCCTGGTTTCTGTTTTGAAGAGAATTGTAGAAATATTGTGTGTTCACAATTGAAGTGCTGTGAACTGTATTCTTTCCACACGGAACGCAGACACTCTTCATGATTCAGCGCGGCGATGCTCCCAGTCCTTTTCAGCAAAAGGAAGTCCATTTATACATCTGTGCTCTAATGCTATAAAAAGTAAACTACGTCGGCCAAATCATCAGGCCCAACATCTCCGCAGCCATACTCTGGAGTTTATGGCAAGAGGACGAGAGAGACAAGGGGGGGGGGGGACCTCTCTGGGGACGTGCACAAGCCTGCACAGCCTTGGCAAGGCAGCTGAGTTTGTGGAGAAAGCTGGTTCGAGACGTTCTTGATCTCCGAACCTTAGAAATGATTATGGTCATAGGCAAGGTTTCTAATGCTTCTAAATACACCATCAAAGCTCCCAATGACTGCAAATGAGAGTATTTTAGTTTGACTTAATGGAACTGAAAATGCTGGCCTTAACTCAAATGTTGGGCATCAAAAGACTTAAACAAGACATACTGATACTGATGGCACTTTATAATTGTATAGACATTTGTTGTGGGAAATATATATTGATAATGAGGGATGAGGGATTACACTGACCTGTATTGATAATAATGATCTATTTCCGAGCCTTGTTGAGTTATAAAATAGAAGCAGGTTTATTCTTTGTTGCAAGAGATGTGGCTAGGACAATCGACAATTCCGTAGATGTTTCATAAAAACAAACCAAAAAAGAGCCTTGGTAGTTGTCCTCTCCCGCAATATTTGACATTCAGCATCACAAGAGGTCATATAAATGTTATTTTGTTCTTCAGTGAACATTTTCTGGCGTCATAATCACAGTGTTGGTAGATAGGACAGTCTAAGAGAAGGAACCACATGGTGCCGTTGGAGCTACAGCTGTTTATGCTAATAATAATACAATATGCACAAGTTGGATCTGATTTAGCAGTCACTTATTAATGAGAAATGAATGCAGCTTGTACTGTATCGGGGCTAATGAGCGGCGACAGAAAATAGCGGGGAGGCCGAGCAAGAATATAGTGTGTTTTCTGATGCTGCAAAGTAACTCCATCAAAGACATGCCGGAAGAAAATGAAAAATGGGATTTGACTGATGCAAGACTACCACAAGATCTGAAACATCAAACCGTGAAGACATATACAGTAGTTCTATATGACGCCCAGATAATGATGAAGTTAGACCCTTAGTACCAACACTAAAGGTGGGGTACCGGCAAGGATGAAACATAAACATATCCACAGTTTTAAAAAATACATTTAATGGAGAGATTTAATCTAATCTAATCTTTTATTTTATCCTATAGTAATTTTAAATAGTCTCTTAATGCAAGCCCTTTGGATTTCGTATATGTTGATTTTATTATTGATAGGTGTTTTATGTTGCACCTTAATAACAAAACAAGTTCCATGTTTGTGAATTCTGTTCATTGACAATGGCAATAAACCCTTAGATGCATATTTGAAACTGACTTAATTGTATGGTCGAGTCAGTGAGTGGAAAAGGGAAGGACACTGTCAGAAAGGGGGACACACCGAGGGGGGGTTGTGCCCCCTCCGCGATTTACGCCTATGGGTGCACAACTTTTATTCTTCGAAATTATTATAATTTTGCTTCTTCTTTGTTTAAAGATTAAAAAATACAAAATAAAAAAGCGGTTCAATTGACATAAAATCGTCTGATCATCGTTATCGGGATACTCCCAAAAAATATAGAAATATACATTTTTGTCAATATCGCCCCCCTAGTTGGACGCTGTCTACATCTAAGAATTTTATCAATCATAAACGTTTTATTTGTTTTATTAATGTGGTTTATAACAGGAACAGTGTACATCAAGCAACATTTTTGTAAATGTATTAGTTAGCCAAAGAGGTAAGATTGTAAATGGTCACACAAGGAGCTGAAGGCGGAGAGCGGGGTGATGGCGGTCCACCCTGTCTCAGTACCGTTTGAAAAAGCTGTTCTGAAGCTGTGCATGTGAATGAAAATTCATGACTGTGAGGACTACCAGCAACGTGCCAAAGGGTTTGTGAACGATTGGAATAAGTTGGATATATCTGAATACCCAATTCCTCCTTTTGTTGTTAACAAATCTGGTAATGCAGCTTTAATGGATGCGTCACAGATGATTTTTAGTTTTTATTTTCCCTAGTATTTAAAGAATAGTGACTTATATTCATTAAGTTATTGTAAATGTTTTTTGGCATAGAATTTGGCAACCCTAATGGTGGACAGTCAGAGCTTGAGAATGTTTTCATAAATGGTTATTTTAATGCAAAGAAAAAACAATTGCTTTCAGTATATTAATTCTCCACTGGGAAAACAGTTCCTTCATACAGAGCCATTAAATGACAGCCTTATTTGGTGACATTTTATTGTGTGTAATGAATGAGTGCACAGTGATGGAAAACAAGAATGTCTGTAATAACTGGTCTCATATCCTTGTGCTAGAGTCCTATTACTTTGTGTTCTAGTGAATGCAATGCTGGCAGAACTTGTCACTCTGATAACATTTTTGTAATTATACATCATCATTTGTCTATTTTTGGCCACATGTTACAAGAACACATCTGAAAAAATTCCAATATTTAATGTATATGTAGCTTGATTGGTCTTTGCACAAGTGTACTCATAAACGCTAAAATGTGTATACGTGGGTTTCCTGGTGCCACATGAATGTATAACTACAGTCAGATTTATATAGAAAAGATGAAATCAACTCTTTTGATTACACTGACCTTCTGGGTTGTTAATATGTTAATTTAATTTAAATCTATGTGCGTGTCATGGGGGCTAAAAACAGAAAATGGCTTTATATGGTTACATTTGTCATGTCTGTCCCACAATATCTCACAACTTGTCCCACTTCACTGATATTCGAGGCGGTCACCCCAGATGCCATACATATGAAAAGGCATAATGTCAGTCCTGATGTTGTTGTTCAGCATTTAGAGGCAAATTACTGAAGTGAAACAAGAATGACCTTTCAGCTTGAGCAGCCTTGTTGTTTTCAAAATGCTTGTACGTGTGTGTGTTCAAGGCTGGCCCAAGGACCATGCATATTATTACTCGCTTTTTTTCTTCTTCTGCATGGAGCTGTGATCTACAAGCCTCTATATAACAACATCATGTGGGCATATGGGTTCTCGGCAATAGTTCTTTAATTATTCAAGCTGGAAAGGCATTTCTTTGTCAAATCAGTTGAGAATTTAATGAAATGCAAATAGGAATTTCTATACTATTTCAAAAGTACAAAGGTTCATGCAATAATTATTAGCACAGCGCTTTAGAGCAAGAACAAAGCTGTGGTTATGACAAATGCAGAATAATGACATTAACAGTTTAAATATTAATATTATGTTCAGTATCTAGGCTACAGTTTTCAGAATTTCAAATTTTTTACAGGACGGATTGTTTCATATTGTTGATCTTTACCTAAGGACAGATAATTTACACATTAGGTTTGTTAAGAATTCATATTTGGTGAACACTGACTATTGTTTATGAAGAATTTAGACAATTTTATTTAATGTAATATATAGACAATAAACATACTAAACCAAATCTCAATCAATTAAGTCATCAAGAGTTTTATAGGTCATGGGTTTAGTCATAAAAAGGGATTTGAGTACCTCTTGAGTAATTATTTCTTTGGATCTTTGGCTCAGCACCAGCCAGGCCATTTTGGAGGTGCTTTTAAAGGTGTGAGAGGCTAGACTGTTTGAACTCTTTTGAAGGACCAGTAATTGTGTAAGAGAAAAGCTTCACTAAAAGCAGGTGGTCTAACAGGATTATTACGTCAGATTTTGCTCATACCACACAGTGAGAAATGGCTGATCCAGAAAAAACAGCCATTCACCAACCACATGTATGTCCTTGGTAGAAATGTAAAACTGCTGGAATAATCCACGGACATTAAATGTATCCATCTCTCATCTGTTATTTTGCGGGTGTTTTTATTGCTAAGAAAATAAACATAGATACATTCGTACTATCAACTGCTCACCTGTCTCCTTGGAGATAGATGAATGCCATTCTGTGGAACATTTTCAGTAAAGCAAGAACATCTCCATTGAGGCAAAAAAAAGTAACATAATGTACTTTTAAAGAAGTCTTATTGCAGTGTATATTCTATTCTATATTTCTAGGAGACAGACACCCAAATAAACCTGATTCATAGCCCTTCGATTTGAGAAATGTCTGCACTTTCTGTGAGCATAATGTCACTTGGTTAAAGGTGATGTGTGATTTCCCATGCAGTGCAGCGGACACTCATCATTGTGGAGATGTTTGGTGTGGTCCCAGATCAGCAGAAGAGCAGTATGTTTGCAGTGGCACCAAGCCTGGGCTGAAATGTCCCCTGTGTCTGTGCAGGTGTAATTTATATTCAGCTTGTGTCCCGAATAGGAATGAATGGCTGAGGCAAAGGAGTATCACTAAACCAGGGACTGCTCACGGTCTCCAAACTAAAGTTATTTGCAAATTCTCTCACTGTAACTGATTACAGTTTCTCCAAAGTTTCTCTGCCATTAAGTAATACTTGGTTCAGACTACTGCAATTTAAAGTACTTGTTCATTTAACTTCTAATTTAAAAATTCAGCAGCATCAAACTGAAAATAACACATGCATCATTAAAGAAACCTTAAGGTGTAGCCTTGCTTATAAAAGAAAAAGGATTCCTATGTAATAACAGCTCAATGGGCCTTTTCTGCTGAGATTCATAAGCGCCAACGGCAAGACTTCACAGCTGTTACTCAAAGAGTCATCTTATATTTTCCTTTCAAAGCCAGATGTGGCATCGGAGTGGAGGACGCCATCATCTCCCTGCTGCACCGCTCTCTCTCTCACCTGGAGAAGCCTGGCAGGGCTGTGAGGATCCTATTTTTTTTATCTCTCCAGCGCCTTCAACACCATCCAATCGCTGCTCCTGAGGGACAAGCTGGAGACGGCTGGTGTGGACTGCGACCTGGTGGAGTGGATCCTGAACTACCTCACAAACCGAAAGACTGTGTGTCTGACACTCGGACCCACAGTGTGGGGGCGCCCCAGGGCACCGTCCTCGCGCCCTTTCTCTTCACCCTCTAGACACGACACGGACAGCTGTGTCCTGCAGAAGTTCTCTGATGACTCTGCCATCATCAGACTCATCACGGGCGACGACGATGCAGAGTACAGAGGACTCGCGCAGGACTTTGTGGACTGGTGTCAGCAGAACCACCTCCTCATCAACGCGGAGAAGACTAAGGAGATGGTGGTGGACTTCCACAGACGCCACTCTGCTGCCCCCTCACCAGTGAACATCCAGGGAAGGGACATTGAGAGAGTGGACTCATACAAGTACCTGGGTGTTCATCTGAACCACAAACTGGACTGGACTCATAACACAGACTCACTGTACAGGAAGAGCCAGAGTCGGCTCTACCTCCAGAGGAGACTCTGTGGTGGCATCAGCCCTCCTGTACGGTGTGGTCTGCTGGAGCAGCAGCATCACAGAGAGGGAGAGGAAGAAGCTGGACAAAGTCATCAAGAAGTCCTGCTCCGTCCTGGGCTGTGCTCTGGACTCTGTGCAGGAGGTGGGGGACAGAAGGGTCCTGGCTAAACTCAGGTCTATGCTGGACCATGAGTCTCACCCCCTGCAGGACACTCTGTCCACTCTGGAGAGCAGCTTCAGTGACAGACTGATCCACCCTCGCCGTGTGAAGGAGAGGTTTCACAGGTCTTTCCTTCCTGCTGCTGTCAGACATTACAACAAACACTGTTAGTCCTGAACGTGTCATTCAGCTTTCATAATCCTGTGCAATACTGTTATACTCCTGTGCAATACTGTTATACTCCTGCAATACTGTTATACTCCTGTGCAATACTGTTATACTCCTGCAATACTGTGACTTAATGTCAATCATCCCTGGTGCAATATTTTCTGTCCATATGACAGCAGTAAATAAGAGTGTTATTATTATTAAGTTTACACGAGTTTTCTTTTCTTATTTTCTAAGTTATCTGTTTTTATTATTATACTGTGCATAATCTGTTTCTGTACCCTTTGTTGCAACGCTGGAAATTCCCCATTGTGTGACAAATAAAGGTGATCTTATCTTATCTTATCTATGTGAAATGAGCTTTAAATAAAGTTGTGCAGGTTCAAGTGCCGTTCAGAGCTGCAGAGCAGTGTGGTATAGAGCTAAACGAAAACACTGTGTTCTACACAAAATGTTATCAAACAAATTTAATCAAACAAGTTAAAATTTGTTTATTTGTCAATGAGGTTCAGCCTTCTGCGTCAGATTGGAAACAGAGGATGCATCTGCGTGAACTGTGCTCTGTGATGAGGTGATGCAGAGAGTCAACACCCACAATGCACAGCCTCAGAGGAAGTGATCCTGACTGGCTTTCCCAAGAGCAACCTGACATTTAGCACGCACACACACGCACACGCAGGCACACACGCAGGCACACACGCAGGCACGCACACACGCACAGTCAAACCCACAAACCCCACAGTTTAGATGAGACGATTGAAGCATTTGAACTGTGGCACCATTGACAATGTTTCAATGCCACCTAATCCAATCTTCATGTGACAGAGTGTAAGGATATAAAATAAGACAAAATAAGACAAAAATTACTAGAACAAATTGGTAAAAAAAATCGATATTGAATTTGTAATTACAATTTTAATATTATTACACATTCAAAGATTTAGGAACCAATTCTAAAGTCCCAGTCAAAGCAAATGCAAAAGAGCAACTTTGACAGACCATTGAGGCAAAAGAACAGCCCTCAGATGAGCTAAAAGTTTATGAGCCCGCGTATGTCGCAAGCTGGGTGGATTGGCTCTGCTGTGTATCCGAGCCATGTGGTCCAGACCGAGCTCCGTAATGTCCAGAGTTCAGGTAGTCAGGTGTCTCTGAGGTGTCTTGCTTTAGGTTACCACCATAAAATGTGCAACAACTTTGATCAAGATGGACTTTGACTTGTTTCAAGTTTCAACCTGTGACGAATTGTGATGGATGATGGATCAATGGGTGGAAATGGATTACCAAGAAAAACAAACTGTTACATTATTTAAACTTTGCCTCTGTCTACTCAACATTGAACCTGAGTGCCTTAATTTAATTGGTACTCTGGCGGCATTGTTTGGCTATATATTTTATTACGGCTAAAGATAAAAATGACTACCACACCGATCACTCTGCTGCTCTTGTAACAACCACCATCTTCAGCTTCTGTCTTTTCTCCACACTCCCACATGCACTTATCACTATCCTGAACCATGTGTCCAAATTTGGCTCATATCTACAATGAAGAATTCCCAATTATGCCAATCCTCTTCACACTTGAATGTCAAATGTGGTATGTTTGCATGAATGAATAATACAGATAGTCAACCATGCAATTAATACAAATGAAATCATGAAGCTGAAACATATTTGTGGCTATTTTGCACCATGCAGAAATAAAAAGGAGTCTTTCCTGTGCCACATGCATCAGTGTGGCAGAGCGCCATATGGCATCAACTGCAGCCAACACTCTTTCTGGACTAACTGTGGCTTTGGGCTTTGCTTCTTAATCACTTTTAACACAGGTGTTTCTATGTGCTCATTCATCTACCCAAGACTCAAGTTGGAAGTGGAACTGAAATGGTTGCTTAATGCCATGCTGTGGAACATTCCAGGCAAAGCAATAACATTTTTATGGAGAAAGTGATGGACTCCAAAACAGAAAATGTACACAGCAAATAGTTGCATGAAATAAGATGATTTTCACATCAATATGAATGAAGACAATGTTAAAGTACTATGTGAGTCCTGAGTAATGCAGATGAACAAATATGGTTTCATCAAACGGCGCGGTTTGAACAATAGGCAAACGAATCAGGATTCGGGTCGAACTCTGAGCCGAACCAATGAAGCCAAGTCTGGTTTGGTTTCGGTCAGACTGAATCGAACTCTGGTGCGATTCGTCTGTTTCGTGAACGCAAACAAACCAGAGAGCTGAACAAAGCCATGCAGTGAGTCAAGGTGAGACACGCATGAGGCTCAAAACAAACTCCTTTGTGAGATCGATAATGGGACAAATGATACACAAAAAGACATGAAAGTAACAGGAGGTCAATGTCTGGTTTAATTAGAATAACTGATCAGACAGAAAATATATCACAGTTTCCAGTGATTTTGATAACAAAAATAGTAATGTTTTAAGGCTAAATGGATTCAAACATAAAAATAATGATTACGCTGGCTTTAAAATGGTAAAAGTGGCCTATATTCAGCCAGTAATAAGCCGTATAAGTAAACGTGATGATGTCATGCATTTCAGAGCTTGTGTTTATAAAACAGCTGAAATTTTTATCACATTTTCTTTTCCCAGGGCATTCAGCCCACCTCGTACTCCCCTGTCAGTCACCTGTCCTCCTGGCTTGAAAACACATGTCCACGCTCCGCCTCGGCAGCCGGTCACAACAACGTCCGAAACACAACTTCGGGTTTTGAGAAGGTGAGGTGTAGCCTACAACAACTCTCACAATAAATCTTTTATGTTACTTTTGTTTCCAGGGTCAAACCAGAAGTCATCGTCCAAAATACCTTTGCAATCTTTTTAAGAATGTCCCCCATCAATATTAAGATGCTGGCACAAAGGTAGAACTTTCAAAAGCAAGTCAAAATCGCACTTTGATTTAGAAACAGTCACAAGAACCATCAACAAACCAAGGTATTAATATTACATTTTCGAATATTCAAATATCAAATTTCGAATACCTACTCACCGCACTTAAGTCATTCTTCCATCCGTCTACACTTTAGCCACAACTGCCCTGGGGGTAAACTGATCATTCACACAAAATATCACCCTGATACATAGACAAGGCAATACTGGTTTGAGCCTGAATCAATCCAACAAAAAAATGTTCTTTGTTTCTTTGCATTCATAGTAATTAAAAGGATTCCCTGTTTACATTACAGCATTGGTCCATTAGGTCCTGCATGTGTCTGTGCTGATTTGTTTCCCTAATTAACTGATTATCGAAAGCCTAATTTGGAGAAGAGAGAATTTCCAGGACCAAGGCCAGCGCGGAGTCTCAGATGTGTGTGCGAGCTTGTGCGCACATCTCCAAACACATCCCACAAGAGCACAGCCAGCCGTTTGCAATTACATTTACAACTAAATTAAGAATAATTATAAAAGCTGTTGACTATATCTCTACAATAGAACGCTCCATTATGAGAAAATGGGATTCCACTCCCCACTGACCTTCAGAAACACACTGGTGATTATGAACATACTCCCTGAGCTTAATGCGACAGACAAACCTCTGAAGTACAGGAGTATAATAAGATCTAAGTCTGCTGACAATGTATAAATAGTTTTCAGTTTTTAGCCGGATTTGGGATTTTATCATTTTGTCCTTGTAAAAATAATGTATTCATTTAAATTCAAACAAACAAATTATCCAATGTGTTCACAGAAATATACCAATACCAATAATACTGGTTATGAAGACTTGCATGTGTAGTTTACCCACCCAACTGCAGTAAATTTACTCCAACTCAAACCACAACAATGCCAGCAATAACATTACTGTAAACCACTATTTCTAGATGTGTTTAATGTTGACTTTTCATATTGTCAGTTTTCCCCCGAGTCCGAGTGATTCATGTCAGGCCTGTCATCACGGTGTCTCATGAACCTAACCCACACAGAAAGGCCCAGTTCAACCCTCCCATTGTCTGAGCTAAAGTATTGCAATATTGAGTCAACAAGACAAATTATTTATTGAATTAAATCTACACTATTTCTGCATATTGTTTGTGCAAGTTGTTTATCACTTGCTGTAAATTTAGAACGCCAAATGGTCACGTAAAGATAGGTATTGTGCCATTGCCAGTCATTTAGCCACCAGACACGGAATAGTCCATTCATAAAGTCTGCATTTCAAACAAGTTCATCTAAAATGGCATCAACAGAGGAAGAATATTAGCACACTCAATGTCACATGAACAAAAGAAAGGAGAAAGCTTCAACTATTCTGTCTTCAAAATGCAAGATGATGGGTCTTCCAAAGTGCTCAGTGCTATAACGACAGTATAGTCCATTAAAAAAGATGGTATGATCTTTTTTTCTTGTAGATTTGTCAAATGATATAAAAAATGTAATGTTCCTGTTACATCCTTGTGTCGTGGAGCTGTAGAGAGAGTCCACACTGGAAGACCACTCTAACAAGCTTCATCTTCACAAGCTTCAGAAGCTACAATGCTGGCCTATCGCTTCGAGCCTAAAGCCGCTGCCTGCTGCCCTGCCACGCCCACCTCAGCTCAGCATCAGCCTTCATAGATTAAGAATATTCATCTTGTCTTCTTTAGTTTATATCAGACAATAGGTAAGAGATTATTTCATTTCCTTGACATGTTTCGATGACCACTCCCCTCTTCCTCAGGCAACATGTTTTGAATTCTGCTCTTGCTCCTGTGTTGTTGTTGTTGTTGTTGATGCTGCTGTTGTTGCTTTTCAGTTCACGCAGCCCCACTCCACCCCAGCGCCACGTTTGCAGAGTATTCATCAGCTTAAACTTTTTCAAGCCTTTTTATTTTTACCCCCACTGATGTCGAGGCCGTGGGGGGAGATTACAGTCTCATATCCAGCTTTGCAACTCCAATGCATCGCTTTGCCATGGTCTAAGCAGTAAAGCAATGTTATTATCTTTATAACACATTCATTTCCCTCCGCGCATTTATTGCTCCTTTGGAATCGGTCCAGACTGAACTCATTTTGTGATCGTTCGCAGAAGGTCAGTGTGTCATTGTCTCTCACACTGCGTTGGTGCGATGACCCCTGCAGCGAATGGAGCCGACGTCCAAGTGTCCCCTGTTGAAGACCAGAGGACACAAAGCTCATGCATTCAACATGACGCAGAGAGAGAGGGGGGAAGAGTTGGGGCCGTCTGCAGGGATCCTTCTGCTACAATTGAAAAAGGGAAGAAAAATCGGCATGTACTGTTCAGCATCAGGTCTGTGGACCCTGCCTAAAGGTCACACAGAAGTCACTGAATGAAAGTGATGGAGCCAGCCAGGAACGCAGTGGAGCTATAGCCCGTAACACAGGGAGGGGCAGGAGGAAGAAAGTGAACGAATCGTCTGGGTCACAATGACCAGAATACCAATGAAAAGAACCCACAGGGCAAATAATAAGAAAGTGTGAGACAAATCCTGGACAGTAACTGATACGCATTGTAATATGGAAGACTTTGACTTGCTGTTTGGTATATGAGCTCAGGGTTTAAACCGATTTTTTGTGCCGTGTTTGTCAACTCCTTCAATGTGTATTGAATGTCCTGCAGTTCCTTCAAGGACAATCAAATGTATTTTAATTCAATGTCAGCACTAATCCATGAGAACAGTAAATGACTGTAAAGATTTATTGAAGGTTTACTGTTGCGTGCACAAACATATATGAAAACGAATAATGGCTTGATGATTTCTTTCAAAGGTTGCACGTACATATTACTTTGATTGTTTTGTTATTGTTTCAGGAAGTGTGAGTTTCAATCTTTTAGCAACGTATTAAAGTTTAAACATTTAATCAACAGATTTTGGATGTGCTCCCCAAGACATTAGCTTTACTTGGAACAAATGGTTATGGTGTGATCTAAAATGTCATATTTTTGTTTGGGTTTTTTTGCCCTGTAGACTTTACTGCACAGTGCAGTGTGAAATGGGGATGAGGAGGACATGCAGTAAATGATCAGAACTGGATTGAAACGCACAACGCTGCGGCCTGTCCTTCTGACAGGCCTGTGTGCTATCCACTCGACCCCCGAGCAGCATGAGGACAAAAAATGATGAGCTATTTCCCATCAACATAATGGTGGTTTCGGCAGGTAGAGGTGCAAAATGCATTCTGTAGATAATTGAATCTTGAAAATTGCTCCTTTTTTCCTTTTGGCGGTGTTCAGAATGCAGTTACAATCTAAACTCAGGGGAATACATTGTGATATTTGGTCATGAAGTTTAGGCTTTGAATTGTGTTGAATTAGTGAAAAAATGAAAACACATCAGTTCAAAGTATTCTTCACAACTCTGTGCATGTCACAGCAAGGTTACATGAGTTTTAAAATGCAAAGGAGCAAATGACAAGTCCCTTGCGATTCCTGTGTTTAGCCTGCGTTGTTTACCAAAGCAATACCTGCCTGCTCAGTGCATTTTAACAGACTATACTGCTGCGCTCACAGCATCACCAGCTCGTCTACACACATCAATCATGTTTTCAATCCTGTTAGTGGCATCGAAACAATATCTTCCCTGGCGCAAGGTTATTTTTTCAAGCTACAGAATCTCTTAAATGCAGATGTCTGTATGATGCCAACACAGACCAAGAATGAATGTGAAACTAATGCTGAAATTCAAAATACAATATTCAACGTCAATCATCTGAATACTGATGACAGATCGAGGAAAGCAAAGACAAACATCTCAAACAAAGTTTTTTCTTATTCTTTTGCTCTATAAGCACTCTACCATCCACATGTTCTTATTCACTAGAATTGTAGATGTATTAACACGAACTTCGGCTTTGCATGGCAGCGTTCTAACAAGAGTTGTGCATTTTTCTTATCAAACGCTGCGCCAATGCTTTGCCTCTTTAAAATGAAAATGTGCCGTAGAGCTGTGTGAAAAATGCAATCATGATCCGATTCCAACCACGGACCGACTCCTCCTGTCCATGGGCTTCGGCGTGTTGAAAATCTACCATTGTTGACGTTGCTATTAACAATACAAAATGGAATAATATATTTTTTGAATGGTCAGATCCTCGAATGCCTATGAACAGGAAGATGAAACGCATACATAGAGTGGGAACGCTCAAAAGCAGTTATAATATAGCTTTGGTTTCCTTTTAACGGCATAATAAAAGGTATTCACTCTAAATTAATGTTGATGAAATCTAAATTGGGATCCTGGCTCAAAAAAAATATAATATATTTTTTTTAATATCTCGCACCCCTAATGTGTTGTAAATTAATTTTCATCCTTGGGGAATAATATAATAATAATAAGTCTCAGACCATAACCATCTATTCATGATCTTCGGTCCGAATCTCTCTGTAACCCGTGAATAGATGTTATGCACTGACATTTACAGTATGAAAAATTGTCCTCAACATTCCGACAAAGTGGCAGAATCCGTGTGAGCAATACGTGTAAATATTAAGCAGAGTTGTGTACTTTTATATTTGTTTTAAGACTGCGCTAACTCTTTCACATTTTAGTTGTGTTTTGAGCATTTACGGGAGAAAATGTGCTTACTCTCGTACACCTGTGTCACTTACTGCTATAATACTGAATGTTGTGGTATAACCTGCTTAACCTCTATAGTAGTGCCACCAATCTTCTAAAGATTCAATTACTAATAATTGAACATAGTCTGGAAAGAGGCATGTGGATTTGACTTTTGATGACAAGTACAATGGTATAAATTATAGTCTTCAGGTATATAATTGTAAATGCCATTCTGGATTCTAAATACACGTGTGCGTTGTTAGCACTGTTTAAATGGTTTGGAAAACATTCATACTAACATGCAGATATTTTGTCTGAAATCCATTTTATGAAAGGATGAGTAACAGGTTTGGCAGTGTTTTGTGTTTTGTTTTGTTTTGTTTTGTGGCATAATTTGTGAGCTCTTTCATCACAATGACTTTGAAAATTGACCGTATTACCAAAACGTGCATAAAAAACTGCTTGTCAAAACTTTCTGCGCGGGCTCATACTGTGGTTGAAATGAGAGAAACAGAGAATCTATGATGCCCACAAGAAAAAAACTCAAATCCACGTTTTGCCTCTGAAAAGACACAATTAGGTCAGGTATTTGCATCTAACTCTGATAATATGAATGACGTGGAAGCAAATAAAAACAAGACTCATTTGGGGAAAAACAACGCCAGAAGTGAATTATTATGCAAGCTTACAAGAGCCAGAAACAGTGATGGAGAACAAAGAGCTGAAGCACGTCTATTGTTCTCCAGACGGATTATCCTCCTCCGCAGTGACCCGTCAGTATGTTCAAGGCCCAAGGGACAGATCTGCTCTTCAGGACAAACTTCTGCAATTTTCTCTGCAATGTAAAATGTATAATTCGATTCTATATATTTTTGTAATGCCCAAAATCACAATAGCAGTTGAAAAAAAAAACTACAAAAAAAGAAACCTAGGGGAGAAAAACAGCGAAGGAGAGATCGTACTCCTATGGACGGACACGCTGCAGATGGCCCGAGAAGAGTTCAGATGTGGAGCAACACAATGACATTAAAGGGGCAGGAATATGTTGCACCATTGTTTTGAAGTTTCTATAAATCATATTTAAATGTGTTCTTTTTTAAGCTTTTAATGTTTTAATGTTTTATTTATGCTCCGGTATATTAGTTTAGCTTATCTTAAAAACAACACATTTGCTATTTTCTATTCAATCATATCACCTTGAGAATGTCTGATCTCTGAAGCTAAGCAGGTTTGGGCCTGGTTAGCATTAGATGGGAGATAAATGGGGCAGCAGTGAATATTGGTGTTGTGTCCTTCGGCAAGACACTTCACCCACATATCTTAGTGTCCATGTATTCTGTTGTATGAAAGAGAATGTGTTATGAACGCAGAGAAATTAACCCAGCGTGTTTACAGCAGTATATCTTCTATATTCATGGACATGCACTGTCCCAACCAAAATAATAATAATATTATTATGTCAAATTAATAGTGTTACTGTTTTTATTCACCAAGTAGCAAAAAACAAACAAAAAACTAATAAGTGCTCAGCTGACTTGAACTTGAGAAGAGTGAGCAACCAAAGCTTAATGGTGAACCAGGCGTTAGTCTTATTACAGCTAAGTGGTTAAGTTGCTTATAAATACTGTGAAATTTATGTGTTAAGAGAAAAGCAACTACTCTAAACAGATAAACTCCTTAAACATTCACAGAGGGCGATTAAATCTTCTTCAGCCACGAAAAAGAATCACTGCAGTGGCTTTTATCACAAACATGTGAGTAACATGGAGAAAAGGGGTCATTACACAAACAGGGACGCAGAGGGAGCCGTTAAGACAGAAGTGGGCCAGTTCATTGAGTGACCACAGTCGAGATCGATCATACAAACAATCAGTAACAGCACAGCTTTGTTCTTATGTGTGCAGTTGCGTTGTTGGCTTACTGTGGCTGCAAAGATAATTATTATATTGAATGGACTGATGCAACTGTTATGACAACCAAGGAACTTATACTTATACTGTATTATCAAACTTGGCTGAGTGGTCTAATGGAAAATGTAGTTGTATTATGTTGACCAAGAAAGTAACGCAATCCTTTTGTATGTGAAAAACAGCTAAAAAGACTTGCTTAGATCATCATCATGTCTAGACTAGATGGACTTCTAACTTGTTATAATATAATGTAAGATCTGTATTATTTAGTGCTGGCTTGAATTACTCATTTTCCCATTTACATAATTCATCTCCAGGTCAAAGAGTTGCTGATTTCCATGATTTATTTCTACCGCTGAGATGATGGCACTGACCTCTGTGGTACACACATCTTTATTAGTGGTAGGTTTTAATTGTGGTCCTTCCGCTAATTAACTGCCCACACAGTGACGTAAAATACAGCCAGTGTTTAAAAAAAATGTAGTACTGATATGATAAATGTGACTTAAGATGTTACATTTATCATAATAAACCAATTACTTCTCTTTAATAGGACTAAAACTTACAATCAACCGGTGCATGCACTCTTCAGAGGTGGGCAGCCAAACATTTCGTGCTCAAGTAAGTGTAACATTACTTCAAAATTAATAAAAAAAAAAAAGAACTCCAAGAAATCCCTCAAGTATGAGTAAAAATTATTTGGGGAAACTACTCAAGTACGAGTAATTGTAAGAGTAACTGCCTGGAGGAAACTGATCTATAATTGGAAGTGAATGTATTTGGAAGGAGAAAACTAATGTACAACCTATATTCTCAAAAGATAGACCCAAAAAAAACAAACATGTTTTTAATTTGATACTGTAACGTAAAGCTTTAATCACTCACAGTGGGACGAGTAACCAAAACATTTACTGAAGAGTATTGTACACTGTCAAATATATTACTCATAGAGGACTGAGTAAATGTATCACTCAGAAGTGCAATATAAAAAGTGATTCAAGTAAAAGTAATTGAGTACATACTCATCTCTGACGCGGTTGACATATGGATATGCGTTTTCTGCTGGGATGGGACAAAAACGTGAGCCGATCCAACAGCGGCCTGTTCTATCACAGTCGCTCTGCATGGTGTCACCTCCCAGCAAAGCTCCCGTTCAGAAAGCTGCTGATGCCAAGTTTTCTCTGGATAAATGAATGCTCAGTATTGACGCTGCATGAGTCCAGAGGGAATATATAAATCGTAGATAGAAATGTTGTTTTCACCAGAGAGCGCTAGCATGGGTTGGGAGACCAGGACAAAAATGTGTTCTTGCAATCTCAAACAAATTTGTTAAGCTCCTTTGCTTCCTCAGTCCATTCAACCGCTTCCATGTGGACAGAACGCTTTGAAGCCGATGATGTACAAGAAAAACAAATGCGCTGAACAGTAACACTAAACAGGCTTCCCAGAAAAGATGTGCTTGAAATCCTCCAGCGCATGTAAAAGGCAGACAGGGGCTTCTTGCGTGATATTTAATGCTAAGATGGGACAAAGGGACACGAGTCAAGAGAGAGACAAACTAGACTTGGCCTTCAAGAAAAAAAGAAAATCACGGCGAGGTAGAAATAAAGCCGCAAACAAAGAAAACGATTCCCTGAGCAAAGTGGACCTTGAAACATTTAAGTTTGGTTAAAGTTAAGCCACACACCTAAAAAGACATTTGGCTCATTTTTAAAAATGTGACATGTAATCTGAAGCGACGGATTCTTTTCGGCTACTGTAAGTAAATACACTTCTGAAGCATTAAAATGATGAGGTTAGTCTAGCCTTTATTTGAAGCGACACTGTACAGAGACATTAAGCTCAGAAGAAACAGAGCTGTTCCGCACCAGATTATTGCTAAATTGCATAACATTCCATGGTTTTACTTATTCTTGGATAGGTACACCAGAAAACGCAGTCAGTGAGTGTATCTCAGCAAAAACTAGGCCATTTGACATCCAACAAATGATGCTAAAACATTCTCAGTTCATTTTTTTGAATACGCTGACGTTGCTCAGTCTCGACACGTCAGCCTCACTTTGTTGAACTGAGGACTGCAACCATTTAATGAAAGCTTTGCATCGGCCTCTTAACAGTACGTTTACGGTCAGGGCTTGTACCTGACTTTTATTGCATCGAGTTCAGAAAAACATCTTTCGCGCCATACAATATAAAGTAAAAGCAGATAGTTACGCAAAATATGAGACTGAAGGATGAACATTTGAAACGCAATTTGTTGAATTATTACCACAAGAAGAATAACACGGGCAAAAGTGCCTTCTGAAACATGTTCTTTGCTGCTTTGAGAGGCTCATTTAAAGCAATTATAAAGAATGTCCACGTTGCTAAGATACATGCATCTATAGTTTGGTCTTCTTCAGAAGTAGCCTTCATCCAACTGACAGTTCTCATTTTGCTTTTTACCGCATTTGATGGTCAGCGTCTGCATCATTAGCTGGAAAGGACATGAAAAAGATGAGCATTTTAACATAATTGCAATCTTCCTACAGTTCTCGAGAAAAGTTTCCACGACTAAAAGAACAAAAATCTTGCCTTGCATAATTTGTGATGTGGTTCCTGATGATCATTCTCCACCACGCTTCCCCCGTGGAGCCTCGTTCCCGGGCCTCTTTAGTATTCAGGTCCTGGATGGTGTGCCGGGTCAGACTGCGCACACAAACGCAAAGATTTAGCTGTCAATCTGCAATGACGGACATTTTACCCACTGCAAAAAAAAATAAAGATGCGTTTTCCGCCCACAAATCAAAGCACCAACAGTCAGCTTGGAAAGAAATAATACCAAAAAATGCTATTCAATACTTCATTGTGACTTTCTTCAGGCTCCATGTGTCACTGTAGTCGAGGAGAATGTGTTATGAATGTGGAGGCGAGTACAACTGGGATGGATCTTATGTATTTTGTTGGTACCAATGAAAAAAAAAAAAAGTATGAAATCCAATTGGTGATTATAAGGAAATTACAATTAAAAAAACTTGTAAATTTTTTCCGAGGTTTTACGTTTGATAACTCAAAAAAGAATTGTTGCAAGCCAAGTCAAGGTACAATATTTCATAGCGCAAATATGAAATATTTTATGAGGACCTGGAAGCCTGAGGAATTGCTGTTTGTTACTTCAAACCATAGAAGAGAAAAAAAAAAGCTCATGGAGGCAGATCAAATGAAAGTGAATAAGTCGTAATGAATCACCAAACACAAAAAGAGGCTGTCTCTGTATGTAATAAAAGTATTAAATGCTAAGCTGCTTTGGCAGGGCACAAAAGCCTTCAAGGCCTAATCTAAAATAATTGCACTGTAGAAGAAATTGAAAAATGTCTACACTAATGCAGTTATCGACAAGAGTGAGTGTACAGAAGGACCTTTGGTGTAGCCCACTGTTCAACAAACCAAGATGAGAAGTAATGACTCCTCTAATGGCTACACTGACTGTGGGTAAAGTAATGGGCAACTTATGAAACAAACACATCACAGACACTGGATGGAATAATTAAAGTCATAAATTGTTTTAAATTGGTCTGGTTTGAAAGCACAAATCTCTGCCAAACGACTGTAAATTAGCTGCGTCCAACATCCTTATTTACGTGTAAATCCACCAGTTCATTAATGTCCACTGGGGTTTGTCAATACATACTTTTTTTTACTCTGAGGAGAAACAAAGACATTTCATGGAAACAATGGTTAGAGCAGAGATTTACAAGTATTTAAGACATGGTTTAAGTGTCTGATGTAGGGATTCTTGTGCCCTAAGGATTCATTACCAATTTACTTTAATGTTCAAACTGCATGCATCAGAGGCTGCATTGTTCCTTCACTATAATTTGCTCTAATTACATTTTGCTTTAGATCTATTTGTGCTCCCCCTGTGAACCCCTGGAGCCAGAGCAATTCGGAACAAACTCTCACTGCAGTCCCTTGCTGTAGACCCTTGCTCCCCCCACAAGAAAACAAAACTGATTCAAGCTAATGTCTGCAGCTCATCACAGCGGTTTGACATGAAGTTGGTAAATGAGATGTGTCTTTGTACATGTAAATACGCTGTCAATAGTATTTATCTTACTGTGTGATCCCGCATGAACATGTGCTCCTGTGACGTAGTTTAGGCCAGAAACGCACCGTAACTGGTCAATGAAAGTGGTAGAGTATTTGTATTACTGTTTGCTTTTTTGTTTGTTTTTTGCTCATTGTTATTATATTGTGGTGCGCAAGCTATTGTGTCCAAGTATTTTCCCTTGTGGATCAATAAAGCTTGCCTAGGTCTAAAACATCATGTTCAGTAGGAACACGCGGTTCTGCAGCTAATACCAAGATCACAGTAATGCTAAATGAAAAATTAGGCTTATCATTTTTTTATACACACGCAGGCTTTTCCAACACTCTTGTGGGTTATTTGGATTAAACTTCAATGCCCATTAGGAGTTGCTGCGTGTACTGATAACACTAATAAGAGGAAGTCGGATCGACAAACAAAACACTTTCTACAATGTTTGAACAACGTCTTCTTCTGTTATTAGTCATCAGTAAAAAATACCTTTGCAGTGGGTGATCAAGCCTCTGACAACTCCACTTGTGTGCAAAACTTTCAACCACTTCTCATGTTTCTTCTTGTACAACATATTTGGTTGTTTTGGTCGCTGTTGGAGAGGACTCCTGTGGAGACTAATTCTGACATGAATGTGGTGATTTCAATACTTAAATCATAGAAGCAAAAACAAACTGAAAAAACAACAACCTAGAAACTGAAAAGCTTGACAAAGTTTGCACAGAGACAGACTTGACAAGTGATAATCATAATTCACATTTTCTCATCCCATTAGAAGTTATTACATAAGGCTGACAGCACACTCCAATGAAAGCACAGCTCAACCACAAATAATGACTGTACAATTAGAATACAATTACGCTTATCTTGAAGGGAATTTGAGTGGTTTATTAATGTTGAGGAAACTCGGCTATCTCTCGTGCTAATCATTTCACTCAAAGCAGTAATATGAAATATCAAATACTGTATCTGCTGTGTTTTAGACATAGAAGAGCACAGAACTCACGCTGTGTTGAAAGAGAGAGAAGAGAATTAAAACACCATAATGATGCATATATCCAGTGGACAATATCCTCTTTACTTCACAATCTGAATAATGTCTTCAAGGACACTGTCGTATACGCGTGTACCAGTCATATGCTAATCGAGTGCTTAACTGTGGTGAGGGAGCTGCAGTCACCTAACAAAAGGACCCATAACAGGGCTGATAGTTAAACAATGAAATGTTTAGTTTTAGGTGAAACTAGTGAGAGTAAACAATCAGATCAGTAAAAGCAAACTCCTCCCTGAGGCCGCTCGGAGCAACACAACCAGTCTCTCAGACCAGTTCCAGATATTGAAAATTACTTTTGGACAGAAGTAAAAGATGGCTTCCAGATGACTACCTTTGAAACATTTTGTATGATGGATCACTTCTGGTTGAATGAGGGGTCACACCGATTAGGTAGGCAGTTTCTGGTTTGGTCATAAATAATAGAACATCATCTGTGTAGTAGGGCATTTTAGTTTCTATCCCATCAATCATGACACCACTGATCAAGCACAACCCTGCTTCACTCCTCTTCCCAGCTCATGGTCACACTAACAATACAGTCCTGAAATCTGAAAAATCTCACAAGGAACTGCGTCTTGTAAATATGTTTTGCAATGCTCGCAATTTTGTAGTCCTTACAACTACCCCAAATCAAGGCACCATTCGCTCTGTTCGCCCACGAGTAACCTACAAGCAGAACGCATGGCTCAAAAGTACAACATGTGTGGGGGGCTACATATGAAAACATATCAAACTGAAATGGCCATTCTGTGAAAAATACCATATCAAAGTAATAACAGTTAAATAATGTACCGTTAATGCACTTTTAAGAGTCTATAGTTCACTGTTCAGTAATGATGTATTGTGAGAAAACACGGGCTTGTCTCTCTTAAATCAGTGACAAAAAAACAACAACTCACCCAACAAAAGAAAAATGAACCCGACATGAAGTCTGGGGCACTGCGGTGGCATTGAACATGAGGCACACAGGCAAGAAGCAATAACAAGACAACGCGCAGCTATACACAGGGCCCAGCTGTGTAATCCGCTCAGCAATAACCTATTTGTTCCATCTTCTCCTTTCTGTCCTGCGGGCTTTCCCTCTAACAGCCTGGGACTGTGTCTATTTGAAGAGAGAGATAAAGTAGTAGTGGTCTGATAAATCGGATAGACGCCCACCTTTTCAGTGCAATAGTTTAAGAAAGGTTACTCTGGTGTTGTTTGAAGGTTATAAATATGATCCTATTCTGTTATTTTTATGGAGAATTGTGATGACATTGTAAGCTTCTTAACACCAGACTGCAGCATGTTAAAAAGGCAACCGCGGCCTCCCCAAATCCAATCGATCAGCTCTCCTATAAAAGAGCCCTGTGTGCAGAACGGAGAGGAGATGACAAACAGCGCTCGGCAGAATAATGAGAAATGCCTGTGCAGCTGCCAATGTCAACTTTACGGCGCCACTATTCAGGCTAGAGCGTGTTAGCACCAAA
Source organism: Chaenogobius annularis (assembly GCA_015082035.1). Taxonomy (NCBI): domain Eukaryota; kingdom Metazoa; phylum Chordata; class Actinopteri; order Gobiiformes; family Gobiidae; genus Chaenogobius; species Chaenogobius annularis. The sequence continues at coordinate 1,973,080 of BJKM01000043.1, forward strand.
AATTGTCGAACTAGAGACAATATGAATGTCAGTGTCAGTAATCTGAGCGTCAGAGAGCTAATTACAGACAGAGAGGGCGCGCAGCATTGACTAAACCAGATCTAGCTGTCACATTTCTCGCATTTTTTTGTGTGCTTTCCCTTATTTAACCTTGATGATGCTGCAATTTATTCAGTGCACGGAAACACACACACGCACGCGCACGCGCACACACACACACACACACACACACACACACACACACATACACATACTTGACTAAAAGTTTGAACTACGCATTTTACATTAGGACTTTGAGGATTTGCATAAGTGTTAAATGAGACTAATACGTTCAAGGGGACATATTATGCAAATTTGACAGCAGTAATGAGCTTTTAACCAAGTTGTAATGGTTCTTTGCACCTAAATCTAATTTCCACCTACAACTCTGTCCTTACTTGCGGTTCTTAGAAAATTTTGACTCAAGGTAATGTTGTGTAGCGATAACATTTTAAAATAAGCAATGAAATCTGTTGCTTGCTATGATTAAATGCCACTGTGAAGAGTCAATGGACCTGTTTACTTTGTTTTTACAGCATTTTAGATCAATATTGCAGTGTAATGTAATAATATGTGCTAGTTTATTACTAAAAACACAATAATAACAATAAGAACAACAATAACATCAACAACAGCAAAGCAATCTTATAACTATTTGTACACGTTGAATAAAGACAATTAAACAATCTCAGTGCATATTTTGTGTTCTATGTAATCATTACTGACCAAAATACAGTTGAGACATTTTGTAAATCAAGTACAGATTTATTTAATTTTTTTTTTAGCTCCAGTTGATATTTTAAAAGAAGCATTGAGTTAATAGTATGACATCATTATTTTAACTGTTAAAATGATGTCATATTAAAACAGTTCACTACACTCCAACACAAACTCTATCTGAAACAGCCGACTGGGGGTCACTGCTACTTCCAACTCCTGCAGCTCTTACCTGCTGCCATTAAGACTTTTTCAATATGAAGTGAAATATTGTTAATATTTCGTTTGAAGGCATGCTAATATCGCCATTTTCAGCACTTAGAACCCTTCCAGCTTTGACAAAACCCCAAAAGCCATCTGCTGGCCAGAACTTGTTAACATCCTTTTTATATGACCCCAGGCACGAGCGACTTCACTAAATGTCACCCTCTCCCACTAATGATGTCCAAGGACCTCGAAGCTTGTCGCATCAGATCAGGGCTCTATGAGGCAGCTCTGGCAAACAACGAGACAAACTAGTGGGTTTTTTTTCTTTTCGTGAGCAGCGGATGCAGTAATGATTTGCTTTAAAGTTGTAAACCTTGTCGTTTCATCTTCAGTGAACTCCTCAGACCCTTTTGGTGCCAGGAGTCAGATATTGAACATGAGGATTTTCAAATGGCAGCAAAGTGTACAGCGGTCTTCGATGTGGACACAGATCTGGATCAGAGTCAGCTTTCACATTGACAAAGCTCTAACTCATCACACTGACGACACATGGACAAATTAGAACAAACGGATATTCAGATCATGTTAATGTTGTAAATGACTGAAAATCAGTAGGTATCAAAACATAACACAGAGATGTAGAAAAAGATTCAGTAGTAGTCATCGGACTCTGTTTTAGAAAAAAAAAACGATACGTTTCGACTCTCATCCAAGAGTCATTCTCAATCTGTGAAACAAGTCTGAGAACTGTCGGTGTAATCCCTCATTCGTCCAGGAGTGTTCCATTGTAGTCCATTGTAGTAATCTGGACTCTGTTTTAGAAAAAACAATTGTTTTTTCTAAAACAGAGTCCAGATGACTACAACTGAATCTTTTTCTACAAAGTCTGAGAACTCCTGTTTTTGTCCTGCTCTGTGAAAGCCCTGCCCACAGGGCAACTTTCTTCACTGCATTGGATAGAATACACTACATTGCTCTGTTTTTGTGTAGGCATCTTGTCCTTAGGGTGAACCAGTTTTTGTCTTAAAGTGTTGCCTGGTTTGAAATAAACAGGGACTTCGTGTTGTCCTGCAGTGAAGAAAGTACATAGGGGAGACTAAACAGCCACTTCACAAGAGGCTTTATCACCACAGAAGACACGCGAGTTCAGGACCCAGAGCGCGACGTACATCTTCATCTCAAAGCCACAAACCACTCTATTGAAGACAGTGAGGTGGAGATTCTGAGCAGGGAGAAAAGATGGTTTGAAAGAGGAGTTAAGGAGGCCATATTTGTTAAAAAAGAGAATCCTTCCTTACATCGTAATGGAGGTTTAAGATTCAACCTTCCGGTTGTTTATAATGGTCTGCTGAAACCCTGGAGACGCCAGGCATTCTGATGCTAAACAGGCACTCAAGGTGAGGCAGCCAAACACCAGGGAACAATAGAACAATAGGGCCCATCCCAGTTAAGTTTCAATGGGCCATTATCAGGAGGTCCCGCCCTGTGGGCAGGGCTTTCACAGAGTAGGATATAAACAGGAGTTCTCAGACTTGTTTCACAGATTGAGAATGACTCTTGAATGAGAGTCGAAACGTATCGTTTTTTCTAAAACAGAGTCCAGATGACTACAACTGAATCTTTTTCTACAATGGAACACTCCTGGACGAATGAGGGATTACACCGACATAACACAGAGATACTACGCAGGGCGGTAAAGTACTAGCTATAAAAAGTACATACGTTGGTGATTAAAAAAACAAACAAAAAACATTTCTTACTTCAACAAATACTATTTCAGTATTACCAAACTACAGTATAGCAATATGGATTGTACACATTTATTTAAATATCACATTTTTTAAATACTTCTCTTTGCATTTTCATGTTTGCCGAACATGTTCTTTCTGTAGATAAGTACTTTTCACGAATAGAAGAAAAAAAATGTATGTGCCTTATGCATTCACTTTTCTAACATTCTGAAAAACACATCGTCACAACACAATGAAGCCATTAGCCTTAAGAGGCCCTTTGATAATTTGTCTAATGTATAATACTGTCTGGTTTGAGAAGCTAAATTGATGCAGTACATTTTATTACCCTCTGCAGAATAATGTGCCAGCCATTTCTCCAGGGCAGGATGCGGAAACATACAGTTGAGACTCGGGTCACACAGCACCAGGAGCTGAATTGACTGTAAACATCACTGATAATACTGGGACTTGAACTGGCTGACCAACTGCAAACTCTCTGTGCATATGAGACAAAGCTAAACAATGTATTGTAACGTGAAAGAAAAATCTGACTCAACACAATAAAGTAACATTGTTTATACAAGAGGTGGACTAAATTTGATGGTTGCGTTTCAGCCTTAGCTCTTACTTTGTTTGAAACTTTTAAGTGCCATGGCATAGGTCAGCCGTCTCTGTGACGTCGGCATGACAAGTTTAGTGTGCGCGCAGCTGAAAGACGTATTTACAAGCAATTGCCAAAGTGTAGTCTCGTTTCATTGTTGTCTTGATATATCGGTGCAAATGTTGGTATCTGCAATGTTTTTGGTCTTTCTTTCACATATCAGCAAACTTTCCAAAGTTGCTTCTTTGTTGCTTTCTATTTCAATGGTGATAAAAGAGAAATTGAGCTAAAGAGGTGGCTATACAACCGGCATGAAAAGTAACTAAAGAATAACATTTTATCATCCAAGGAAAGTGTTTTTTTATACAAGCTGCCACTGAGCCTGGCTTCCCTTTACTCCTGCAGTGGGCATTCTCTGTGTGTAAGCCAATCTGGTTTTTGTTGCCAACACATTGTTATGGTCAGGCAGGAGGTAGTGAAAGCAGGGATTCTTTTTTACCTGGGGATCTCTTTGTAGTCAGATGTGCATTTACCCATGGGCTCAAAAATATAACTTTATTTTATGTAATTTGGTATCCAACAAAACGACCAAATATTTCCTATTTGGTGTGAGCACATTTTATTTTGTTTTAAATTCAGCACATACTGTAATGTGATCACAATTCTAAACCCGTCGATAGAACCACACAGAACCGCAGCCACTGATGATCAGACACATTCATTAGGAAGCAGTGGGTTATTTGCGGTGTTACTGTCATGGTATTCTTCACATGTCACACTCATAAAAGAGCTTTTAGGAAGCGGAAAGTGGGAGACAGCTGTCAGCAGCCTGAACACACTACAGCTGTGTGTTTTTGTGATTTGTGTCAATGTCGTTCTTAAGTAACACGCAGCAGGCAACACAGCTCCTGTCATAACAAAGGACAGATGACAGGCAAGAAGGCATAATGAGATAGAAGTTCATGTCCTGGTTCAAAGAGCATCTGGAAATGTCCTTGATATCTTGGACATGCCCATTCCAACAGAAATGGTCGACTAAAGGGATTTCATCAATTGAAATTAAAATTTAAGTGCACATGTTTCTGACCCTGTGCAGTGTAATGTCTCTCGTAGTCTGCTTCTAGCAAGCTCAGACATGCAGCACGGATCTGAGTTCATACAAGGTTCTCCTGATGTGTTTATGGGAGCTGGGAGATGTGGATTAGACCATTTATCCGATTTTCATGTTTCATCTAAACATAGTGATGGATGATTCCTGTGTTAGACTTTTCAGGAATTTGGCAATGTTGAAAGAATTGAGAATCGAAAAGACATAAGCAAGAGAGGGGCGGAAACTTTTGTAGAAGCATATCAATGTGTGCAGTGGTGACAGCAGGGGCTGACTCACCTTCAGGAGCCTGATGGAGCAAAGGAACAGTAGAGAGGAGGATCAGAGAGGAGCGAGAGATGGAGAGAGAAAGGCTGAACAGAGCGATAGATCAATAAATGTGTAAAAAGAGAGAGATGTGGCTCTCCAGGGCTCAGTCTGCATGCTGCTGTAGCACAGTAAAGCAGAGTAAGAGAGACAGAAAGATTTGTGAGATATTTGGGATTTAACAAATGATTTGGACTGGCTTTGATCTTGTTAATGCTAAACAATGCTAACGTGTAGCATTGTAATACCGACATAGAAGAATAGCAGCCATACAAATGAACGAACTTTCAAATTACGGGAGTCTACGGCAGAATTGTAAAACAAGATGGAGTTATTCGTCTAGTGGTAGTGATCCATTGCAGAGAAAAAATTTCAAAGGTAGTCATCTGGACAATGTTTTAAAAAATTCAAGCGTTTGAACTTCCATCTGAAAGTCATTTTCAATCTACGTAGCTGGTCCGTGAAACTCAACTTTACCTTACTTTACCTTAACCCACCACAGCTCCTCATTCAAACCACCTATTCTCCCTGCGTAAAATCCTCTCCTCACTTCAGGCTTTCAGATGAAGATGCACGGCCAGCCGCAATCCAGAATTCGAGTGTCTTCTGTGGCTGTTTAGTCTCGCATAAATATCCAAGTTCTCAGACTAGATCTGCAGATTGAGACTCTTGGATGAAAGTGTCCAGATAACTAAAACTGACTCTTTTTCTACAATGGAACACTCCTGGACAAATGGGGGATTACGCCGACTATGTATCAAGAACATAAAACCATTGGAAATGATTCATGGATATCAGTGAAAAGTACTTTTGGCTGCAGCAAAAAAAAGCAAATACAAGGAAATAGATGACAAAACACTATGCAGCCTATTATTTCTTAGAAAACGACCATTTACAAATCCTCTGAGGACAGGTGAGGATTAAGTCGTTAAAACCAGGCTAATGTGGCTCAAATGTAGATAAGGTATCCTGTCAAAGGCAAAAAGGAGAGGTGAAATAAAATTAATAATACATTTTATTACCATAAATTTGTCTGGAGACGCAGCTGTGCACAGTTATTGCTCAATTTATGACAATCACTAAATTATACGGGTGCCTCTGCAAACCACCACATGCCCCGCCAAGGTGAAATAAGGATAAGCTTCGATTGGTGCGCGATGGGAAGGATCAGACCTCACAAATTAACAGGGGACACTGTCAAAACTGAATGTGGCAGGGCATGAGATGACCTTTCAGGAGAAGGCTATTTCGTGGAGCGCTGATGTCCACATCTGGTGCCTCAATAGGATTGTGGGAAATTGAGTTGGAGAGATGGGGAGGCGCTGCTGGACACCCAAGAGAGCGGCTGAATCATGGCTCCTCTCGTTGGGGTGAGGAGAGATATTCGGAGGGAGAAGAGATGCATGCATGGCACTGATAATAATAGAGACTTCTGGGTCATTAGTCACTCTGCTTCTGTGCGCTGTGCGAGTATTGGAATTAGCCCCCCTCGCTGGTGGCCATTGGCACTTTATTGCTCTGTACATTTATTACTTGAGCTACTTTAAATGCTGGTAATAATAAGCCAAATAAATTTGCCTTCAGACACTACCAGCAAAACTATTCTACTAGACAGATATGAAAGAATGAGATGGTCTGCTAATGAAGGATAAAATATACAGTGGTATTCACCTTTTCTACAATTTTACTTCTAAATTCCTATTCTTTGTTACCTTTTGCACTTGTCATCTAATTAGATATCTATTCTGAGACCACCAGCTGAGGCAGGCAAATTAGAATTGAATGGGTCAGCATTTCCAGAAGGTAAGGTTAGGTGCCATTGACAGCACGGGTGGGAATTATACAGTACCTTTACAATATCCATATAAAACATTTAACAATGCTTCACTAAATCACAAGTCCTGTTTGCCAATGACCAAAACAAATCCCCCCAGAGATTACAGCCTATGAATTTAATACATTGTAATTTCTTAGCGCAGATAATGTATAAAATTCCTAAATTTGAATGTATTTAAAATGCTATTCAGTCATTATAGTACTTTTTGTAAACTGAAAAAGGCTTGTCACCAAAAAAAAAATGTTGATATATTTTGAAATGTCTGATTGAACCCAAGAAAAATCATTTTGTCTTGTTTATCAATCCATGTAATTTATATTTGCAGTTTTGAACAGTAGAATTATTTTGAATAAATTGTGTTCAAATTGAAAATGTTGTAGAAATTGTGATTAGAATGCAGGCTCATATAAAGCGATGCATTGCAGTAACGCAATAAGCAGAGAATAAAGAGACTGCGTTTGCAGCTTCATGGAGCGAGTTTGAAATGGAGCCTTTACTGATGTTGACCTTTAAAGTAAAATTTCCATAAGAGTTCATTTACACCGTGCTGTCACTGAGGCTGCTCGGTGTAATGTCATTTTAATCAATGATGCTATCATGCTCTATGATTCAGCTCTGTGTGAAAAAACATGCTCTCGTTTACTCGTTATCTTTTATATCCCGAACAAGCAGCTTTACAGTTTGATTAGAGCAGAAAATTAAACCACTCGGGTGTGTGAATCCTATGAACTCAACACAAACATGAAACGGCTAAAAAAGTGTCCCTCCTGATGTGGCTTATCAGTGCGGCCTGATTTTTCCAGAGAAGCAGATAAGGGCAAAGAGGCTTATCAAAAAGCACACATGCATCTCAGAGCACAGAGCACACGGAACAGAAGATGTGGAATTCAAACACATCCATCGTCCATATTCCCTCAGACACAGAAGATGAGGAGCACTGGGCCTGATACAGAAGGATGAAGAGCTTACTGTGACCTTGAGTCTAATGAGATAAATATTCCGCATCACGCCTTGCAATTTTAAACTAACTTCCCACATTCCAAAGAGCAAATCATGTTCTTGTATCATCCCTATCTAGGACAAAAATGGATTTCAGTGAAGTCAAATGGCTCATTTGAAAGCTGATTTTTGTCTTGTCTCTTTTTAGTTGTGGATTTAAGAACAAGAGTTGTAACATTATAATACTAAAAAATAGAAAGAATCAGTCTTGAGTAAAATAATTATTTGTTTGCTTGTCTAAAACACTCATTGCTGCTGCTGCAACTGCTGCATACTAATTATGTGTGCGTTTTTTTGTTTGTTTTTCCCATAAATTATGTATAGAAGTTGAACGTGCCCTATAGCCTTGCTCAAAACACTTTGAATAAGAACACAGCAGTGGGGCCTGAATGCACAAGCACGTGCTTTTTTCATTAGAACACTGCTGTTACCTTCTGAGCACTTCTGAGCACCATCATTACCATCTTAGCCAAAGACAATTTTTAGAGTCTTGAGCATTTCAGACTATTTTCCAATCTGTGCCTGGTGTTGGCTCCTGGCTGTTTAAAGGATTCTGTGGGTTTTCGGGCTGCACAATCTGTATAATCCACAAAAATACCATCACTTTATGACTGCATCAAACCTTTTCGTCACTCTGCTTTTGGACAATCAGTTTTCTCAGTGAAGGCCACGACGCAGTGGAATATTCTGCTTGACTCTATAAGGACACGTGCTACAATCCAAAACTTTAAAACTGAACAAAAAAATCTCAAAAGCACCCAGAGATGTGACTTGTAGACTCTTCAGGTCCCACACTCTAATGGCACCGGCTCTGTATGTGTCTGTATCTGTGCGTGAAAGAGTGTAGATTCTATTGCATGTGTAAATAGCATATGTGCTTGAGTGTAATTTTTGTATTGTCAAATGTTTGTGAGTGGTTCTTTTCCCTGCCAGGGGTCTGCAGATGTAAATTAGCCTAAAGCTATGTATGAATGAATGAATGAAGGTAGAGCAGTGCCAGATTGAAGGCCAAGAATAAAAAGATTGACAGCAGCGGCAAAAGCAGGTTGCACATATGGACCTGAAAATGTACCTAAATTAAAATTTTTAAATTTAAATGATGTGATGTGTAAAGGTTAAATGATGTGAGTTAAGTTTGTTGCCATCGGAGGAGGATATACTAAAGGAATTAAGAGCTAACAGGATCCAGAATTAAGACATTTACTGCCATGGAATCCAACAGAGACTTAAGCTGTGGCACAGTGCCGCTGCTCCCATAATGCTCATAACGCGCAGTGCGTAGGGCATCAAGTGCACCGAGGGGCACCAACCTGACCAGGTCTGGGATTGCATAACATAATAGGACATTTGTGCAGCAGCTGCACTGTTGCTTTTGCAATTAAACAGGGAGCCTATAGGTCTAGGTCTTTAGTTCTTTATCAAATCAAAAATAATTAGAACTCGAGTGTTGCCTCTCTCATTTTCTCCATAGCAAGTTTGAGAGACGTACGGGCTGCTAAAGTTTAAACAAACTCAGATAGATCAGGGGCACAGCTTGGAACACTTTTGATCCAAATACATATTTTAAGAACCACAAGGAGCAAAATGGTCTTTAGATTATGAAACATTGCCTCATATTCAATTAAAACAGAATTACTGTGAAAAAGAAAGAGTGAAACAAGATGTTCGATGCTTTGAGCTGCTGTGGCAATCCCTGGAGCTGACACCGCAGGGTGCACGGAGCCAAAGAAGTGCAACTTCTTACAAATGTCTAAATTATGTTTTCATAAATTTATGCAACAGAAAGTATCACTAGTTATCAGCCTGTAGTGTTTTCTAAATGTGACGCTGGAGCAAGGGCGGAGCAAGGACATTTAGGGACAGTAATAATAAAATACTAATATTACTATCTATTTTAGACTATTATCTAAAAATGCACCAGAATACAGAAAATGATATGCTTTTTGTTGAAAATGTTTTGGTTGAGGGCCACCAAACCCCATTTAGGATTGAGATTTATGCATTTTTTATAAAATTCTATTTATTAAAAATAAATAAATAAATTAAAAAACAGATTAAGCACTATTCATAGGAAATTAGTTAATAGATAATGTCCCAGCGACCCCTGTCCTGAGACCCTCCTTCTCTTTAATCAAAAACTGCAAAACCCTTTGGGAAAACATACAAACCTCGAGGAGAACCACAGTGAAGGAGAGATTATACTCCCACGGACGGACAGGCTGACGCCCTTCAATTTGAACATGGACTGTGGAGCCAGGACCACTCAGGAGGAGAGCGGGTGGCTCATCTAGCAAGACAGTTCATCCAGGCAAATGAAGAACAATTCACAATAAAAGTAGAAAAAAACCCCTCTTAAAACAGAATACTCCCCATGCAATTTTTACACGTTCAAAGTGGGTCGGGGGTGTGGAGGCACCACTGAGCATTCCTGCTTAGAGCACCCGAATAACTAGCAGTGGCCCTCCTGTGGCACTAAGGCTGCAGATCATAATGGAGGCTGGATTGGACAATATAATGAACAAAAGTGAATTAGCAGAAAGGCATCTCTCTTTACTTTTACATAGTGTTGTGATAGATTTTGTTTGTCCATAAGGTTTCTACTCTCATCCAAGAGTGTTTCTCAATTCTGACAGACACTAGACACTGATCTAGGAGCTGGTTTTACTCTGCTATATCCTAAAGGGGTCTCTGAAACATCTACGATTCATATGCTTGCTGTGTTGAACCATCACTTTACTTTAAATCCTACACAGATTATGTGTTAACCCTAACGATAAACCTCCCGTCTCTGACATCAACCGCCAATTCACACACTACACCTACGTGTAATTTGAATGTATATGCATGCTAAGCTTATCTTCTGCCTACCCTTCCTTTTTTGTTGTTATTGTAAAATAAGCAAATTTAGTTGTTTGTAACAACTAAAAACTTTAAACTAAATGTAAACGCTTTTTTTTTTTTTTTATTTCGTTGTTTTTAACTAAATGTAAATAAATAAATAGTTTACTGATCTGCACTCCTTTCACTTCAGTAAAGTTTGCAATTAACATTAATTAAGTAAATAATAATGAACTATAATAAGGAAAAATACAACCCCTTGAGAAGCAGACGCGGAGCAGTGGTCCACAGGCTGATATCCAACTCCATCTTCATTCCACAAACCACTAGTGATGTCCATGTTTTAGCCAAAGGAGAATGATTTGAAAGTAGTGAAAGTTAAAGGGCACATACAATTTAAAACTGACCTTTATCAGCTTTTAATTATAATAGTTTCCAGATCATCATTAGCTTACTCAAAGTCGTATTTTGATTCATTCATGAATATTTGAGAAATCCTGTATTACCCTGCATTTGTAGTTTTTTTGTTTTGTTTGTTTTTTGTACCAGGTAGGTGAGTTAAGAACACATTTATAATGACAACCTAGCCAAGAAGCAGTACAAAATCATCATGAGGAAAAAAAAACAAATACACCCACACATTTACAGTTAAGAAATAACAAACAAACTGAGAGTCTGTTGCAAATGGTTCCAGTCACTTGCTGCAGAAAACCGAAATGAGGAGCAGCCAAAAGATATGCAAGCTTTAGGAACAGAGATATTTATAACTATTGGAACGGAGTGTACGGCCTGAACTGAGTATGTTTAGTAACGAGATGAGGGGTTTTCCCAATTAAATAGGTAATTGTGTTGTGGTGCAAACACAATGAAGGAGTTGAGGGCATTGCATGCAGGTTGACTAAATGTGAACTATATGTGCCTTTCACTTTCAGTTTTAAGAAAATGGAAGCCTGTCAACACCTTCAGACATACAGCGCCAACATGTCCAGTAATCCTTCCAGCAGCATCAAGCAGGCGGCCCGGGAGAGGAAGGCTCCCACTTAAACATCAGAGACGAGCGCTAAGAAATACACACCAGCACACTCTTATCTGTGCTCTGTGTGATCTGCAGGTCAATAACAAACGCACCTCACACAGCAGTCCCTCAGGCTCACCCTCTGATGGTGGTCTGGAGAGGACACTTTGCTTCTGCGGTAAAACTACTGCATATTCTTGGTAGCATTGGAGGTATGTGTTGTGCTGAAATGGAATATAAATAGGATAACAGAACAGTGAGAGTGCCATCTCACAGGTAAAAACTAGTTCAGAAATTAACGCAGGTAGGAACTAGCGCAAGTAGAAACTGCAGAGATACTTCACCCACCCTTGTTCACTCCATTCACTGCGTGATGGTTTGTGCTATGAAGGGGATGTGAAATATCTATGGTAAACTGGTTTGATTTGACTTATTTTGAAAGTTCTAAAAATGACTAAAAATGACATTAATTAATGTCATCTTCAGCCATAAAATGTAAGTTAACTCTTGCACATCAAACCCGCGCCACAGGAGTAAAGCATCCTTATTAGCACATGAAACTTGAGGCTGTGTGATGTGGGCTCGATAAGCAGCCTGCAGCAGTGGCCTCAGGCGCTCCGATGGTCTGGAGCAGAGCTGGACTTTCTGCAGGACTTCTAGATTATTCATCTAGTGCAGTGTCACTCAGCACCACACACTGTTCTCTCCTGCACCTCAGCTCAGTCCCCGATGCCACAACAGCAGCTGTCAGCCTCCATCAGCCCAGTTTAGAGAGTCCAACTAAATGGGTTCCACTTCCATTTCCACTCAGCATTCATCAGTTTAAACTGCTCCGGTCTGTCACGCTCCTCCTGCTTGTGCCCTCTGTGGTGTGGTTTCTTCTATTATTACTGCCTCGTTGGGAGCTTCCATTTTATTTCAAGCTGATATTGAAATCATTCATGCCATCCCATTTCCCTTGGCAGAACCATTAAGATTCAGGCGTATTAATATGTTTCAAATGTACTTTGTTTTAAAAACAAAACAGTCTAGCATATTGTTTTTATATAGTAAAAATAAAATTGTGATACAAATATATATGTTTCTGTAAAATACCCTTGAATTTAGTTTCACTGTAAAAAAACTCAACTAGGTTTTGTGTGAGATGTATTTATTGTACTGTGCCTGTTTCACTGCAGCTTCGCTGAGTGGCAGTGTTTTATTTACCATGCCAGGCCTGCACTATTTTGGGAAGTGGGCTACAGGTGAGTGTGACCTTTTGATTATGGCAGTTCGAGCAGGATATCCTATTCTGACCACTTTTCTATCAAACAATATTTTATATTTAATTTCAGTTGCAATCTGTTCATCACTTTTTCCTTTTTCTTCTACCACTTCCGCGTGGGGAGTGGAGCAGGCACATCAATGACCTGTGGATCCAGATGCTCCTCATCTGCCTGGAGAAACGGTCTCTACTCCATATGAACGGTTCTTCATCAGCCTCAAAGTACTGGTTCTCCTCCTGAGTGGGTCTAGCTCCACCTTCTATCTGCAAATTGAGGCGCGTCCGCCTGTCTGTCCGAGGGAGTCGGATCTCTCCTTCACTGTGGAACTCCTACAGGTTTCTACTTTTTCCCAAAGAGGTTTGGTAGTTTTTCCTGGCCGAGAAGGAGGGTCTAAGGACACGGGACCTTGGGACATTTGTCTAAGGACACGGGATCCTGGGGCATTGTTCAAGTCCCCATGAACAGAATTTAATCTGTTTTTCAATGTCGCCCCTCGAGGCAACCGCTGTTGTGATTTTGGGCGTTACAAAAATAAATTGAATTGAATTGATTGTTCACATCAATTAGAGTGTCGTGCTGGTGCGACTATCGGATGAAAAAAACACAAAAATCTCATGTTAAAAGGTAGACTCAGTAACTCCAAAAGAATAAATAGGTTGCCTTTACAACATATTTTCAGATTAAATTATGCCACATCATTTTGACGCTATTGTGGAAATACCTATTTTAGTTCATTTGAGATGTCAACCATGAACCAATCTGACAGCTATAATTCAAATTATATACCACATATAATTCTGACCTGCCTCCTCAGACATTGGACAGCTATGGGTCTTAAATTGTTGTGATGTCACCCAAGTCCAACCTATTTGATATACTGAATTCCTGAAGAATTCTTTTCGAGTGTTTGAAATAACCTCAGTGAAAAGAAGCAGCTGTATCTGTAGACGCAACAGAGTCTCACTCAGAACTTGGGGAACAACACTCAAGACATTTCAAGACAAAGTGGTCAAGACGATGCCCCACTGAATGACTCTAACCGCCTTTTGTTTTACCACAAGAGAAATCCTGTGTTTTGAGGACTGAAGTTTGGTTAAATTGAGAAGAGGAAGAAGAAAACAAAATACAGTCACTTTAAAGGTGCACTATGTTACGTTTCTGATGGCATCGAATTAATGTTTGTCGAGCTTGTTCACAAGAAGGTATTTATTTAAATAAATGCAAAATGTTTAAGGCCATACTGTGCATATTTCACCTTTAATACATCTAATATTACAACATAAATATAATAAAATCCTCTATAACATCTCATAATTTACCATTCAAAGCGAGAAAGCGAGCACTTATTATAAAAGACTATACAGCTCCCATGATGGCCTTCATAACAATGATAGATGAGTGTGGAGCATGGTTAACCTACATCAGATGAGTTTCACCTTTAAGATTTTTTTTTTTTATACCATTCACTTATAGAACAAAAAGTAAGTCACAACTGATAATTTACTTATTGGATTTGTGTCATTGATTCCCCATGAAAGACACAAACAACATTGAACGTTCCACTGTATAGCATAAAGATACATTTAACTACACTAGAAGTGTTTTATGAAACAAAACATGAATAAAATGCTTACTGTAAGTGGTGTCGCCTCTCCACAGATCTGGGGTCTCATCATAGACTGTAAAGTTTCTACCTGCGTTAGTTTCTACCTGTGTTAATTTCTACTTGTGCTAGTTTCTAATTGTGTTTGCACTCCTACAACCTACTGTTCTATTATCCTATTTATATTCCATTCCAGCACAACACATACCTCCAATGCTACCAAGAATATGCTGTAATTTTATCGCAGAAGCAAAGTGTCCTCTCCAGACCACCATCAGAGGGTGAGCCTGAGGGACTGCTGTGTGAGGGGCGTTTGTGACCTGCAGATCACACAGAGCACAGATAAGAGTGTGCTGGTGTGTATTTCTTAGCGCTCGTCTCTGATGTTTAAGTGGGAGTCTTCCTCTCCCGGGCCGCCTGCTTGATGCTGCTGGAAGGATTACTGTACATGTGGGCGCTGTATGTCTGAAGGTGTTGACAGGCTTAAATTTTTTTTAAACTGAAGGTGAAAGGCACATATAGGTCACATTTTGTCAACCTGCATGCAATGCCCTCAACTCCTTCATTGTGTTTGCATTGATAAACCACAACACTATTACCTATTTGACCTGTTAACAGCCGCCTATTTTGCCCTGTGCACAATAGTTGGATATACCCAAATGGCATTGCTTATTGAAAGAAGACCTTATAGCCCATATGCTAGTTTGATGCATCATTAGAAAGCTTAGGCCTTCTAGTTTCTGCAGATGTGCATATGAAGACTGTCAGGGCTTCAGAACTTACACTACAGAAGCCCAAACATAAAAAAATACATCCTTTTTTAGTCTCGCCTGAATATTGTCAATTTGTAAAGGTCCTAATTAAGACATACTTCTCTGTAAAATTATGCTAATTCACTGTACTTTCTTATCCTATTGACAACAACTGTGTAAAGTTTCAAATCTCTAGGAATAGGCATTTTGGTGCTGTTGACCTTTTTGAATCACAAAGTATATTCGGAACAAGTTATCGAAATATGTGCCAAACTGATTGAAGCTTGAAGCTCCTCTATGATCATAAAACATTTATTTGATGTTTTAGAGACTAAAAATACCTATTATAACTGCAAAAAACAATGTATGTGAAAATGTGTAAACATGAGTGTAACCATGAATTTCCCAATAGAGGTGAAAAAAATATATACAAATTAAATATATATTTTTTGGGTATAATAAATTAAATACATATTTTTTGGGTATAATAATAATAATAATAATAATACATATATCTAACGAAATGCACGTCCAAAAGACTATCGAAATCAGAAAACGTGGTGTGCGCGTGCCGAAAAAGTGGCTGTTTACTGCTTTTACGCACGTGAATAACTTGCCCCCCCCGTCTGTCTTCTCCTAAAACCCACCCATCGTTCGAAAGCTTATCTGATTGGCTACAGCAATATGTCAATCAAAACGTACTACGTCACTTTTTTATCAGGTTTTCTTGGGGAAAAGTCCAACTGCGCAGATGCGCAAAGGGGCGCATGGTTTATCTAAACGGCTGTGCCAGGAATGGAAAAACTCGTGAATGGTCTCATTTTATAGCTGAAAGTGTGAGAAAAAACAAACATACCCAGCACAATATTACATCTGGATCCGGTGTTTCGATACGGACCAGCTTTAGTTTTCCACAGAAGAAAACGGACTATTTCTTCTAATGGGATTACTTCAGGAAAAATACAAGTGGATATTGTTTTTCTGTGGATTATTATGGATAGAATGAGTACAGCTACTGATGGATTAAACCTCGTTGAGTTTGTCAGAACTGCAATAAGGGTAAGAAATGTTACACGAAAAGTTGATTTCTATCACAAACTATTGGTGATTGCTTATAGGGGGACCATATTATTCAATGCAAATCAATTACATATTCGTTTTGTTGAGGAAATAATCTTTAAAATGATGTATAGTTTGCTGGTATTGAAAATGAAAATAAGAGTGATGATCAAATAGAACGTCTAAAGTCCGGTTTCATACCGTGCCCAGGCTGGAGGGCGTGAACAACTTAATGGGTCATTCTTCCGCTTTTTACTAAACATACACAGCTCCAGCCGTACACTCACCCAATAGTTGGGAATTCTTACTACCAGTGTATGTATACAGACAAAACACAAACTTCCACAGACTTCGACAAACTTTGTCAAACTTGGTCACTTCATGTCTCTCTGAACAGAGTTCCCCCGGAATGTATTTCACATTTTGTAAACATTTGCCTAAACATTCTACAAACAGCTGTTAAAATTCAAGTCTGAGTCCATTATTTCCCCTAGATTTCTAACTTGATTTGTAGGTTTTAGAGAGAGAATCTGAAGGTGACTGCTAATACTTTCTCTTTGTTTTTGTGGGCCAAAGACAATGATTTCAGTCTTGTCTTGCTGTCAATGAAACAGATCTGAGTGTCGTCTGCATCATTGTGATAGGACACATTTTCGCTTCGTATCAACTGACCTAACGGCAGCATGTAGCGGTTGAACAGAAGGGCTCCCAGGATTGACCCTTGGGGCACACCACAGGTGTCCCAGCAACGCTGAGACCAAGTGCTATCCTAGCTATGGGAGATACCAGGTGAAACTCGAGGGGGGATAGGTGGGGGGACTTTGTTGGTGTAGCGGGAGCCGTTGAGAGTTTGGGACCAGGTGAAAGGCGGGGGGGTTTAGGTGGGGTGGTTTTTGTCTGTATAGTCAGGGGAGAGTTCATCATCGATGATATCAGAACTCTTGATCTTATTATATTGGGCGTGAGTGGAGCCATCTTAATGCCTGATTTGATCAGATATTCAAGATTGCTAGGAAGGCCCCTGGGTGAGAGTGGAGATGGAAAGGAGAGTGAGAAATCTGTAGTGGGAGTAGATGTTGCAGGGGGGGACCCAGGGCTGCTCTGAGGGCATGGGCGATGGCAGTGATGCTTCCGGGCCTGTCACAGATGGGTCCATGGCATTTGATGAGGAACATGCTGGAAAGAACTGAAATAACTCTTGCGCTAGCCGTGGTGAAAATTGTTGTGCTGCTGCTGATGAGTCCTTCGCTGGAGGCAGTGGAGGTGATCGTGGAGCAGCTGGAGTTGAATCCTTTGCTGCTGGGGGTGGGGCGGCTGCTAATGAATCCTTTGGTGGAGGCTGTGGTTGTGGTGCTGATGTTGAAACATTGGCTCGGTCTCTGGCTTGGAATTCTTCACTCATTTCTCTCTTCTCTAACTATCTGCTCAGGACCCTGTCCAGGCCCAGTCCAATGCCTCAGAGCATGGAGCTGGTTCTCTGTCAGCACCCTCACTCCACCTCTGCATAGGTGTGGGCCAGTTCTCTTAAACAGGTCCTCTCGTTTCCAGAATAGATATAAGTTCTCAATGTAGTGCAATCCTCTAGGTGCACACTCTTTGGACGACCATGTGTTCAGCTGAAGCAGCCGGCTAAACTTGTTTGTCTTCCTGTCGATGTTTGGAACAGGTCCACTTATGAATGTTTTGATTTCCATTTTATCAAGCGTATACACACACACAAGATCTCTCTTTTCAAAACTTCAGTCTGTTCCCGTCGTATGTCCACTGCACCCACGTGCACAATCAGCTATTTAACTCCTTGATATGTGGCCAAAACATTAGAAATGTGTGACGTAATCTCAGTGGTTGTGGCCCCGGGAAAAGAATGTGTTTTAATGTTTTCATGCATCACGTGACTTATCGCTCCATCCCCTATCAAAGACGACCTTGACGTTTGGCACAGATTCTCTCTCTGTCTGCTGCCTTTTAGACATGTTTTGCATTTTTCCTTTGTTCATGTACTTCAGTCTCTGAAAGTGGTAAAAATGTGTTTGTATGCCGTATATTAGGTGACGTTACACTATCTTTGTATCGCTTAGGCTTTGCACCGAGTTTGTTCTAAGATACAGCCTTGTCTTTAGACAGTTTTGGGAATGACACAAAGTCAGTCCGGTTTAGGTTGAAAGTAGCTGTTTTTCTTGTAAAAAATGTGGACTTCTTACCACTGGATGATACTGGAATTGTATCTTGGAGTCCTTTTTCTGATTCCAAAGCAAATATCCATGCTTGTAGCTCATGAATTTCTTGTTGATATTTCCAACAGCGTTCTCCCGGACATGTCGCTGGCTCATCAGATTTGTTGTTAAAACTCTAAAAATGATCGTAAAATCTTTGGTTTACTTAAAAAAAAGTAATAATCTAAAAGGGAGAGAGAAGGAACTTCTGGAAGAACAACCATCTCTGCAGCACTCCACCAATTGGGCCTCTACTGTAGAGTGGCCAGACGGAAGCCACTCCTCAGCAAAAGGCACATGACAGCACACCTGGAGTTTGCAAGAAGGCACCTGAAGGACTCTCAGACCATGAGAAACAAAAAAAATCACTGGTCTGCTGAAACAAAGATTAAACACTTTGCCTTGAATAGCAAGCGTCATGTCTGGAGGAAACCAGGTACCCTTCACCACCTGGCCAGTACCACCCCTACAGTGAAGCATGGCGGTGGTCGCATCATGCTGTGGGGATGTTTTCCAGCGGCAGGAACTGGGAGACTAGTCAGGATTAACTTAAAGATGAATGAAGCAGTGCACAGAGACATCCTTGATGAAAACCTGCTCCAGAGCACTCTGGACCTCAGACTGGGGCGTTCATCTTGCAGTAAGACGACAAACCTAAGCATGCAGCCAGGATAACAAAGGAGTGGCTACAGGACAACTGGAGAAATCTGAAAAATGGCTGTGAACCACACTTATTGGGGTTGGGAGGTTTTGCAAAGAGAAATGGGAGAAACTGCCCAGCAATAGGTGTGCCGAGCTAACTGTAGCATTACGCTCAAAAAGACTTAAAGCTGTAATTGGTGCTTCAACAAATTATTGAAAAGAGTTGTAGTCAAACAGCTTTGTTGCCATCTACAGGACAATAACTTATTTGAATTTTCCAGTCAGGGTTCAGAGCCCACCACAGCACTGAAACTGCACTAGTTAAAATCACAAATGATTTGTTATTAGCTGCTGACGATGGATTTGTCTCAATCCTGGTTATATTGGACCTCAGTGCAGCGTTTGACACCATCGACCACAACATTCTACTGCAGAGGTTAGAATGTGATGTAGGTGTCAGAGGGACCGGCCTCAGCTGGTTTAAATCCTACCTGTTAAATAGGTACCAGTTTGTTAATGTAAACCAGAGCTCCTCACCCTGTTCTAAAGTAACCTACGGTGTCTCACAGGGTTCAGTACTCTGACCAATTCGGTTTACTCTTTATATGCTGCCGTTAGAATCAGAATCAGAAAGAGTTTATTACCATTGTCAATGAACAAAATTCACAAACATAGGAACTTGTCTCGGCCTTAACACTGAGCAATAATAAAATAACATATTATCCTGCCCTTGCAACTGGCTAGACAGGTAGATAACCAGTATCTCCAAAAAATACACCGTTGGTCCTTATAGCTGTTTTTAATGGCTGCATGGCATAGTTTTGGACAATACTTGTGGTAAAAACTGTAAAGAAACACAGAACAGTGTTTATGAGAATAAAAGGTACAATGCAACCAGAGACGACTAACAAACAGGTACATAGTAAATGTATAAATAAATAAATGAGCTAACATGCTAACGCTAGCGTTAGCATACGGCGCTAATGTAGCCAAACACAAATATTAGCGACATTTCCTGCACAATTCCAACATACTAACATACAAATGCTGCGTTCTGAGAGTACTGTCATAGGGTGTATTGTTTTATACCAACGTACAGGCTGTGCTGGCTCAGGAGAAGCGTGGTAGGAAGAGTTTTTCATTGCGTCTGACTAGCGCTAACAGGAAGTGAAAACGGCGCAACTTCCGGTTTTTCCAAAACAAGACGTAAAACATGTCGAACTTCTTACAAACAAACAGAAAGGCATATCAATGTGTTCACAACACAAAACAACCTTTGGATGGCTCATAAGGAGCCAGAACACATATATTCAATCAAAAAGGGCATGCATTAAGAAACAATTTAAAAATTTCTATCAAATAAAAATAAAAATAGGCATTTCTATGTACACAAGAGTTAGTTAGATTTACAGTTTGAGTGCAGAAAGTGACAGTGCTGTGAGTGGTTGAATAGTTGCAGTTAAAGTGACAGATGTTTAGAAGTGTTCATGAGTCCAACGGCAGAGGGAAAGAAACTATTCTGTGGCGGGAGGTTCTGGTCCGGATGGACCGTAGCCTCCTGCCTGAGGGGAGTGGTTCAAATAGACCATGTCCAGGGTGAGAAGGGTCAGCTGTGATTTGACCTGCTCGTCCCAGAGCCCTGGAGAGGGTAACATTATCAGAAAGCATGGCATTAACTTCAACTGCTATGCAGATGACACACAGCTGTATTTATCAATGAAACCTGATCAGACCGATCAATCAGACAGACTTAGTGCTTGTGTGAAGGATATAAAAATCTGGATGACACTTAATTATCTGCTTCTTAACCCTGAAAAAAATTGAGGTTATTGCACTAGGCCCTAAACATTTACGAGACACTTTATCTGAGCAGATAGTCACACTGGACAGTCAGCGTAGCCTCCAGCTCCACTGTAAGAAACCTTGGAGTCTTATTTGACCAAGAGCTCTCATTCAAAGCACACATACATCAAGCCTGTAAAACACCTATTTCCATATACGTAAATCAGAAAAATCTTGCCTAAAAGCGATGCTGAAAAACTTGTCCATGTGTTTGTTACATCTAGATTAGACTACTGTAACTCCCTGCATTTCTTAAAAGCTCCATAAAAAGCTTTCAACTGGTTCAAAACGCAGCAGCAAGATTACTAACAGGAACTAAAAAATTACGCTGGTGCTCGAGTCTCTTCACTGGCTCCCTGTAAAGTTTATAATCAAATTCAAAATCCTCCTCCTGACTTACAAAGCCATAAATGACCTTGCCCCATCCTACCTCAAAGATGCTATTGTACCTTCTCATCCAAACAGAGCACTTTGCTCTCAAAATGCTGGACTTCTGGTGATCCCAAGAGTCTCTAAAAGCACAATAGGAGGTAGAGCATTTAGCTACCAAGCTCCTTTGTTTTGGAATAAGCTCCTGTCCATGTTAAAGAGACGGACACAGGCTCTTCATTTAAGACCAGGCTTAAAACGTTCAATTTGAAATCGCTTATGGTCAGGCCAGTTCGGAACAGAAATAAAAACCTACATGCTTTTCCTTCTTTTTCTCCCACTTCCCCGCCGAGAGAAAAACAGGCAAATCGATGACCTGTGGATCCAGATGCCCCTCAACTGCCTGGAGAAATGGTCTGCCTAGAGAAACGGTCTCTACTCCATACGAACGGTTCTTCATCTGCCTCGAAGAATTGGTTTTCCTCCTGAGTGGGTCCAGCTCCACTGTCTATCTGCAAATTGAGGCGCGTCCTGTCCGGCTGAGGGTGTCGGATCTCTCCTTCACTGTGGAACTCCTACAGGTTTCTACTTTTCCCCAAAGAGGTTTGGTAGTTTTTCCTGGCCGAGATGGAGGGTTTAAGGACAGGGGAGCTTGAGACATTTGTTTAAGGAAACAGGATGCTGGGACATTACCAAGTCCCAATGAACATGAACATTGTTTATTCTGTTTTTCACTGTCGCCCCTCGAGGCAATCACTGTGATTCTGGGCGTTACAAAAATAAATTGAATTGAATTGAATTATTGAGCAAAGGCTGTGAATCCTTGTGTACAAGTGCATATACAGTACATTACCGGTATATACATTATTAATTTGTTAATTTCCTATGGACATTGTTTAATCTGTTTTTCACTGTCGCCCTTTGAGGCAACTGCTGTTCTGATTTGGGGCGTATGAATTCAATTACAAAAAGTAATTGAATTCATCTTCTTCCACTTATCCGAGGATGGGTCGCAGGGGCAAATCGAATTTATTTGAATTGAAGTGCTTCTTTTGTTATTTTTAATAAATATGCAAAGAATTCAAACAACTTTCATTCATGTTGTCAGTATAGGGTATTGTTTGTAGAATTATGAATTTAATCTATTTTGGAATAATGCTGTAACATAACAAATAGTGACTAAATGAAAAAATACTTTCCATATGCACTGCAGATATGTTGATACTGTTGAACATTATTCAAGCCCAATCCAATCCACTTTGTTTCTATTGCACAAATTACAAACAAAAGCCGTTTCCAAAGTGCTGAACACAGTGAAAAGGCACAAATAAATAAAATTGATAGGAAAACAAAAAAAGACATTAGACAACCACACAAGTCACGCAGTGTAAAAAGCCAGAGATAATAAATGGGTTTTAAGATTAGACTTAAAACACTCCACTGCAGGGGCTTTTTGAAAGTCATAGATGTAATGTGGGACCAGTCCATTCAAAGCTTTAAATACAAACAGTAAAATCTTAAAATACATTCTAAAATGACAAGTCGAAATTTAGTTAGAGTCAGGCAGCTCTGGCTATGGGGGGAAATCAAACAAATGCTCCCTGACAACAATGGCTCAAATCAGGCAGAACACCAAATTAGGAATTGACCGAAATTGTTGTACTCATCAATCTGAATTATGATTGGATTTTTTTTTTCAACTTGAATGTTCAGACAAATGCAGCCTCTTCTAAATTGCCCATAAAACAATGTTGTGATAAACAATGCCAAAATGTAAGGATTCATTGTCCCTTTACAATTTCCAATCAGTTTCATGGTGTGGCATCAGAGACAGAACAGTCCACAGTTTTCATTGCTGCATAAATTGTTAAATTAAATTATGTATTCATTTTTCAACAAAGACAATTAATGTATAGAGCATCCTATTATTTTCTGCTTCTAATGAGAAAGATAAATTCAGCCATCCTGCCTGGATTAAAATTTCTTGTAAATAGTAATTGAAAAACAATATATCAAAAATATATATAAAAATGGAAATAATGAAAAGGAAGTAGCTGAGTCATCTTTGTCTGTGATTATCTAGACAAAACTAAAAAAAATAACCTGTTGGCTACAAGCCAACTCTTTGGAGAATAGACATGTGTATTTCAAAAGGATGTCAGAAATGTTTTTAAAAGTCAATTAGCCAATTCCGTTATGATTTAGCAAAACCTCTCTTGGTAGTACAGGAGGAGAATGTAGAGGTACTATGTATTCATATTGAAGTGCTGTAAACTGTATTCTTTAAACACGGCAGCACCTCTCTCTACATTATTCAGGGCTGTATGATCCCAGTCCATTATAAATATGAGCGGTCTCCAGGTAAAGAATGGTTAGTGCCCAAAAGTCCATTTACATGTGCGCGCTAATGCTTTTGCTCACACCATTAACTCCCAATTACTGCAAATGGGATTAAATCCATATGCTTAGGATAAAATGAATATTCCAGCAGGCTTGAGTGGGCTTTCAGAGGTGCAACACAAACAGGTGAGTATGTGCTTAAAATATTCTAATACAACGAAAGGGTTGTATATCAACTTTGAAGTAAAATGAGACATCTTCATAATAGTATTATCTTGGATTAGGATTTAGGACTGGGATTCTAGTTAAAAGGAAAAGGATCTAAATAGATTAACCGACACTGCCTGGATAGTTGCATAGGAGAGGATTTAGTGCTAACAAACATCAAAGCACTGGTTCTTTTGATGAACCAATGCAATCATATTTCACAATGATACACTTTTTAAATTTAATTCATACTATAAATCTGTCCTTTATGTCTACCAAGGTGCAGCCACTATGCATCAAATGTTTCTGTTTATTTTCTATAAAGATCAAACTTTTATACAACATACAACAAAAATCCTTCACAACAGCCTGTTTTACACCCGGTTTCATCTTGAAAGGTGCCCAATTTACGCAATATCCCAACTTCTGAAACGGTGAAGTCCTTTTCACCCCTGGACACTTTGAAGTGCTTTTTCAAGTTCTACTTGAAGCACTCTCACGTAGGGTGAGAGTAACCTGCAATTGTTATTTTTAAATCACTTTTGTGTTAGATCTCAGCTTTTAAATAGCATCAGTCGACAATTTAGCAAGATCTTTTTATTTCGGCATTCAACTTCTCTCAAAAAGGTTATACAATATTTTGTTTTTTTAAACAACAGCAAAAGAAAGCCATTAGGGCAACTTTTCCAAGATTTTCACATAATCACTGTTTTGCGCAAGAGGGAGTGACAGCTAGAATATGAGAGGCGACAGAGCACAGCAGGGAACCCACGGCGATCATGTGCTTTCTGATACTGGAACGTAACTGTGAACTCTCCATCAAAGTCTTGCAGATGAAAATGAAAATCGTGCTGTTTTTTGATTGAGGCCTGAAGATCAGAAATTTCATATCATGAACTCTTAAAACTGATGTTTTATTTGACATTTACGCCCAGAAAATTATGAAGCTAGTCGCCTCATTACGGACGTTAATGGATACGTCACAGATGAACTGACATCCTTTGATCCAGTTCTTAATGTGAATGAGTTTCTAAAGCAATATGTATAATAATGTTTTTCTTTTACCAAATTAATGAAAGGTTACTAAAATGTCACAAAGTTCTGTGTGATATTTAAAGATGCACTGTCACTTTTCTGGTCTGCCACCTGCTTGTCTCCATGGAGATGTCATAGCTTTCAGAATCAGAATCAGAAGGAGTTTATTGCCATTGTCAATGAACAAAATTCACAAACATAGGAACTTGTCATGCTTTCAGGTGGAACATAAAACACTGATCAATAATAAATACAACATATATGAAATCAAAAGGGCATGCATTAAGAAACAATTTAAAATTACTATTGTATAAAATAAAAATAAAAAATAAAAATAAGCATTACTATGCACACAAGAGTTACAGTTAAATTTACAGTTGTAGTGCAGAAAGTGACAGTGCAGTGAGTGGTTGATTGAATTGTAGTTAAAGTGGCAGGTGTTTCAGAAGTGTTTATGAGTCCAACGGCAGAGGGAAAGAAACTACTCTTGTGGCGGAGGTTCTGGTCCAGATGGACCGTAGCCTCCTGCCTGAAGGGAGTGGCTCAAATAGTCCATGTCCAGGGTGAGAAGGGTCAGCTGTGATCCGACCTGCTCGTCCCAGAGCCCTGGAGACGTACAGGTCCTGCAGAGATGGAAGTCTGCAGCCGATCACCTTCTCAGCAGAATGCTCTCAGCTGCTGCAGGAAGTACATCCTCTGCTGGGCCCCTTGGGGGAGGGGCGGTCGCATCAAACCTGGCGTAAGAGGTGTTAAGGTGCTCAGCCAGTTTTCGATTGTCTGCAGCAGGGGGGCTCAGGGCTTATGACTGGTGAGAAGCCGGAGCCCACGCCACACCGAGGCGGGATTGTTGTCAGAGAACTGCTGCTTCAGACGTGTATTGTACTGTGATCTACCTCTCGACACCTCTTTGCTGAATCCATACTTCGCATCTGTGTAGCGCACTCTGTCACCAGCCCTGTGCGCTGCCTTAACTCCCTCAGTTTTGGTGTGAACCAGGGTTTGTCATTATTGAAAATTACTTTGGTGTGTGATAGTATAATGCTGTCCTCACAGAATCGAATGTATGACGTTTAGAGAGCAGCTATCGATTCTTTAATCGAGTAATCGGTAAAATTTTTGTACATTCAGTAAACCATTTAAATGCATATATTCATTTTTTAGATAAACGTTATAGTTCATAGTAATAAACAAATTCAAAATAAGGAATTTCTGCTTAAAATAACACATTTTATTCTTAATTTCATATAAATTTGTCCCCAAAACAGCAACATTTCACTTCAGTCCAAACTGTTCTGTTTGTATAGAAAGAATATATATAAAGGACTTAATTAACTAAACCATTACAGTAGCTCTGTCACGTCACTTAAAATAAGACATTTGTAAAACGTTATTTTGGGTGGGCCCAGTGATCCTGGCATTTTGAGCACTGCATTTTGCGTTTTGCCGTTTTGGCTCCGTGTGACTTTAGCCTTCGCGTCTCGGACTTTTTTTCACAACAGATTATTCTAACACAACCGCAGGGGCTGGGGTGGGCGGAGCTAGATGCGGTGTTTAGAGTTGCAGCTCGGGATTATTATAATGGATCCATGGCTCTTTCACTCATCAAAACTCTTCCCAGTCGCACTTGTCAGTTTAAAACGCGCCGCTCTCTCCTCCTTGTTGCGCCTTCGTCAGAGCGGAACAAGCTCCGTGTGAAACAAAAGCGCCACAATTTGTTTCGTGCGCTCCGCGCGCCACAGAGTCACATGTTTTTGATTAAATATGTAAATCAAACGAATCATCGAGGCAATAAAATAATAATCAAAGCTTTTTTGTAATCGAATTATTCGATTTACTCGAGTAATCAATGCAGCCCGAATGACGTCACAGTGTCCGTGTACTCATCCAAACTATCTGTGGCAGCTCTGAAAACCTCCCAGTCTGTAAACATGGAACATCTTTGCCTGGGATGTGCCATTAGGCCCCGTATTTATTCAATTAGAGATGTTTTTATTGCTAAAATACCTTGAATAACATGTTTTCATACAATGAGCGGGGTCGCCTCGCCATTGACCTGTAACTTGTCCTAGTCACTTCTGCTTGTACCCATGGAGATAGACACATTTAATGTCATACTGTAGGAACATTCTAGGCCAACCTCCCACCTTTTTAAGAACATTATATGATCTAAAGCAATAAATCTGTAAGCAAAGTTTTTCATCAGTTGTGCTTATTATTAAAAGTGGCACAGACTTGGTTTATGGTTTATTGAAATGTTCATGCCTTTTAAAAACATTTCTAGGTGGTATATACGAGGATGTCACAGTGATGGAAAATCTAATCATTTTGCAATAACTTGTCTCATATCCTGAGCCACTGTCCTAAAACTTCACCCCCCTTTTTCGTTTTGTCTGTGGATATAGGAAGGATTTCCATATGCAAATCCATACTCCAGCAGCACTAATCTGATCATGCATATCCTACGTATAACCTTTGTCTGCCTTTCTGCTTTTTCATTCTAAGCATGGAGGCCAGGGTTCAGAGTGCGCACACAAAAATGGAAGAAAATATTTTCAAGGTGATTAAAGACCTTTCCCACAAGGCCTACACCCTAAACATATTCATTTTTTTACAGCATCGGTTTCACAAAAATATAATATTAGACACACCACTGCATTTATTTATAAATGTTTTATTTTTATGCTTTAGTATAGCCTTTTTCCTATTATTGCCAAAAATCTGAATACACTTAATTGTCAAAAGAGGACAAAACTCTTTTGAAAATTTTATAAAATCTGTCCAGAAACGTCATTTTAATCCGGTCCTTGAAACATAAGTCTAAAAGCATCTGCACATGCCAAGTGTCAAAACACGCCCTGCGTTGGATGCCTGAACATTTTTGCTATCTGCGTGTGAGTCTGCTGCACACATTCTGGTCGCTGCAATATTCACGCTCTAGAAGCTGATTACATTTTTATTTATGGAACAGAGACACAATCCCCGCTGTAAATGATTATCACACTGTCTTATTTTATCCTGATGATCTCAGTAGATCTATAAACCTATAATCAATGTTTTGACATGCATCTGAATCCCATGCTTTGGAGAGGTAACCTGATGCTGTGATGCTGTTGGTAAAAGTGCCTGGCCAATAAATAATCAGTAGAACCTTGGTTCAAACCCAGCGGCAGACACATGTGGTTTTGAGTTTTATCCCCACGACACGTAGCACTCACCTAAAGGTATGAAAGCACAGACTGCCACAGATGCAGGACAATTTCTGATTTTTATCAATAAAATAGGATAATATCCTGGACCTGATAGAATTACATGAAAGGTTGTGGGCTTTCTCAGGGGAGGATTAAGTTATTTTGTGGATATACAATTCTTGTGATGTTTTCTTCTCCACTGGCTCTAAATGGTAAGTCACACGTGTTCTATGTTTTTTTTTTATATTCTCAAATGTGATGCCATGCGTTATATATGTACATGCTATGTTTAGAATATTTATAAAGGAATGGAGAAATTGGGCTTTCTTGAAACGGCTAAATAAACCTTAAATTTGGTCAAATAAAACAATTGTTGTGATAAGAGCAAAGAGACCAAACAGACCTTCTTAAACTTTCATGGAGACATTTTCCATCATTGCACATTAGTGATATTTAATAGCTCTGGATTTCACTGACAAACTTGGACTTTGTAGGGAGGGCTTATCATTATTAAACACATCTAATTTAGGCCAGCCACATGTTGAACGCTGTGTTCACATTGATCGCTCTGAGCTTCCACTGCGCTAAACGCCTCGTCCATTGTTCACACATGTTCACACTTTGACGCCTCTTTGCCTTGTTCGTGCCGCTTAATTCGCCCAAAATGCAGAAAACCAGGTGCCACAGTGGGGCAGCAGTGGATCTAGAGCAAACTGTCATGTCCTCACGCTTGAATGTTGGTGGTGATCGGAGAGGCCGATGGCACAGATTGGCAGCTCCGCTTCCATCCCAGGACCTCAAGTGGGAGCCCACCATCAGCTCCCTCATCAAGAAGGCCCAGCAGAGGATGTACTTCCTGCGGCAGCTGAAGAAAGCCAAGCCGCCAGTGCAGATGATGGTGCAGTTCTACACGGCCATCATTGAGTCCATCCTCACCTCCTCCATCACCGTGTGGTACGCTGGAGCCACAGCCAGGGACAAACAGAGACTACAGCGCATTGTGCGTTCTGCTGAGAAGGTGATCGGCTGCAGACTTCCATCTCTGCAGGACCTGTACGTCTCCAGGGCTCTGGGACGAGCAGTGTCGGATCACAGCTGACCCTTCTCACCCTGGACATGGTCTTTTGAACCACTCCCTTCAGGCAGGAGGCTATGGTCCATCCGGACCAGAACCTCCGGCCACAAGAATAGTTTCTTTCCCTCTGCTGTTGGACTCATGAACACTTCTTAAACACCTGCCACTTTAACTGCAACTATTCAATCACTCACTGCACTGTCACTTTCTGCACTACAACTGTAAATTTAACTGTAACTCTCGTGTACATAGTAATGCGTATTTTATTTTTTATTTTATATTATAGTAATCTTAATGCATGCCCTTTTGATTTCATATATGTTGTTTTTATTATTGATCAGTGTTCTATGTTGCACCTGAATGCCGAGACAAGTTCCAATGTTTGTGAATTTTGTTCATTGACAATGGCAATAAAAACCCCTTCTGATTCTGATCAGTCTGCCACATGGCAGCTGTGGCTACAGCAGCAGCTAACCACCACCAGTTGTGGAGTGAGTAAATAATGTACTGTAAAGAGCTTTGGGTGTCATGAAAGGCACAATATAAATCCAATGATTAATAATTAATTAATTAATCATTGAAGTCCAGCATGAGAAGTTACAAGGTGGCAGGAGAAGCACGCCTCTGATTGGTTGGCTTGTGACCGTGAACGTCGTTGCCGATTGGCCCAAACCTTTTCCCCAACCTTAATCTGCTGCACCTTCCGAAACCACTTCTCCTCCCTTTTCCTACACCCTAATCCTCATTTTGTGCATTCCCGTGAAGGAGCCGCCACATTGAGTGCTGTCTGAAAAGGAGCGAGCATTGAGGAGTGTTTTATCAGCTCCTTCACTGCGAGTCAGCATTGGAGCTGACTTACAGTTGTGTGTAACACCCGAAAGCAGCCTGATGTGCAAACGCACCAAATGAGTTTAGTCCCACATTTACTTAAAAGTGTATAATTGTCAATTTTGTCATTTGTTCAAGAGTAAGGGGCTTTGATAAATGAAAGAGAAAATCCAGAGACACAACGATGACATAATTTACTTTGGGAAACACCTTATTTGTGGGATTCCTATGTGTTTGACACATAACATTACTATTATTTTTGCGCTAGTGACTTGAGTAACTAAAATTATCATCCTGTGCCCTCAAAACAGCGAATTATGCTAATTATTATCGCCATGGAGTGTAGGTTGACATTAGAGGCCAATTTTACACTTATTAGAGCATTGATATTAATATTACCAATAGTCTGGAATATATGGTATGTTAACTTGTGTTATTATCATTATTTGCAAATATATTAATATCTCTTCTTATTTTGATTTGCATTGCATGCAAACTTTATAGGCTTTACTTTCTCAGCACTTTATATTATCTTTATGATATTGTATATTAAGAACAGCTACAACGGGTAAACTTCTTCGTGCCTTGCCTTGCCTTGTCATTTCTGAGCGTTGGGGATCATGGACTTCTCGACCAGCTTATTCCGATGCCTAGCCAAGGATGTGCACTTCCCAAGAGATGTTTTGGTCCAGTCTTAGACGTCATCGCGCCATCGTCTCCCTCTTCTCTTCCCTCTCATCCTCTTGCCCTTCCAGAATATGGGTGCATGGATCCCTAGTAGCTGCCATGATTTTTGTTTTCTTTGTGCTGATTTTGAGCTGGAATTCCCTTGACATGGTGTCTACCTTGTTCAGCAAGTCCTTGAGTCCTTTTGGTGATGTTCCTATAAGGACTATGTAATCTGCGAAACGCAGTTGTTGATGTTTCAACCACTAACATTGACTCCAATCCACGGTAGTTAATCTGCTGATTGTCTCATTACTTTCTCCGAATACAAGTTGAAGCAGACTGGTGACATTAGGCATCTTTGTCGAACACTTTACGGATGATGGACCATTCAGAAAGTTTCTTTTCCAGTACGACAGCTGCCTGTTGTACTCTGTACACATTTTTCCAGTACATTGACTTCTAGACCACTTAAACCCATTCTCATTAGCACATTGCAGAGAGTGGAGTGTCGCACTGAGTCAAAGGTCTTCTTATAGTCTAAGAAGGCCATATAAAGTGTAGTACTCACGAGCTTTCTCCATAATTATTTTTATGTTAAAAATTGAGTCTCTATTTCCCACCTTTTTTCCAAAATCCCATCTGCACATCGGCACACTGGACATCTACTGTATTCTCAAGCCTGTGAAGGAGCACACGCTGTAGTATCTTGCTGGCATGACTGAGTAGGGCAATGGTGAGGTGTTCTGCACATTGTGCCTGTGCTTTAGGGAGCCAGATAAAGTCTGATCTCCTCCAGTCTGGTGGCGTTTCTCCCATCTCCAGGATCTTATTACAGAACTTTAACATGACTTTTGTCATTGTTTTGTACTCGATGTTACGAAGCTCTTTTGGGAGGTCAGCGATTCCTGTTGCTTTGTTTTGCTAGCCTGTGGATTGCTTCCTGGCTTCAAGGATAGGCAGTGCATGTTTCTGTGTGTTGTCACCACAGGGCTTCATTATCCTGAAAAAGGTCTTCGTAGTAATCCTTCCCTCTACTCAGAATGTCCTGAAGGTCGGTCAATACATGACCCTCTGCCACCTTGATGTTTTTGTTTTAGATGAAGTCTCTTCTTCAAAGTCTTTATGAGATTGTCCGCCTTGTGTTGTGGTGCTTTAGACCACTTACTTGCACTGCCCCTTCTTCTCCACTGAGATAGAAATGTTCTATCTGATCTTATTTTTAAATAAAAGTTAGCTCTGTGTCAGATGCTTTCACGGTAAAGGGATGGGTTTGTTCTCGACAAGTGACGAGAGTAGTCATAAATCCAAAACTCTGAGCTCTATGATGAAGGAACCTTCCTCAGCAGTGAAGGAGCCTTCCGTGAGAAGTTAGTAGGAGAGGTGGGGAGGAAAGAAAGGAGGAACTGGTTTCAGAAAGGGCCTGTCACAGGCCTACAGCAAAGCAGGAAGAAAGGAAGCCAATCAGTAGCCAGCTCCCCGAACAATCCCAAAAAAGATTTGCGTCCAGGATCAACCATGGAATTATATTCCTGGAACATCAGCAACATAGGGGAGACATTTTATTAGTAAATGTAAATTGTTTTTCTTTAATGCATGCCTTATTTGATTTATCTTGCTGTTTATTATTGTTCATCGTTGTATGTTGCACCGAATCACCAAAGCAAGTTCTTAGCTTGTGAATTTTGTTCACTGACAATGTCAAGAAACGTTTTCTGATTCTAATTCTGAAAATGGTCAGGCAAAATATGTGTGCTCAGCTGCTCAGTGTATATTTTTTCATAACTCAGTTCTGCCGAGACCTATCCCAAAGCTCCACCCTAAACCTAATCCCAACGATATCCTTACCCTTATCAGGAAAAATATATTGTTAAAATTAAACAGTTGCTAGCATAGCCACCAATGCAAAGTGGCAGTTCTGTGGCAGAACAGGGTTGGGGGGAAAATGTAAGTGTGTCCTCAAATGAATACAAAAATGTAGCTTTCATAATCATGTGCAATACTGTTATACTCCTGCAATACTGTTATACTCCTGCAATACTGTGACACAATGTCAATCATCCCTGGTGCAATATTTTCTGTCCATATGACAGCGGTAAATAAGAGTGTTGTTATTATTAAGATTATAAGAGTTTTCTTTTTTTCTAAATTATTTGTTTTTATTATTATACTGTGCATAATCTGTTTCTGTACCCTTTGTTGCCACACTGGAATTTCCCCATTGTGGGACAAATAAAGGTGATCTTATCTTATCTTATCAAATACTGATTTTGGCAACAGTCCGCCATTGTCCTAAATACATAGACTTAAGTATTACATTATATTGTACTCTTGTCAGCGCATTAACCTAAAATCAACATATTCATTTAACAGTTAATTCCTTATGCCAACTCAAGTGTTGAAAAAAAAAATCACCAAATAATGGTTTCATGTTGATTTTACCTAAAGCCAAAGTCAACGATGGCCGTATTATGAAGGTAAGGAGTCTTCAAAAGCCTCGCCTGGAGAGAAGAGAGCCAAATAAAAGCAGACCGTGCACAAAGAGCAGTCTGATAAACCTAATCCTTTTCTGTGCACTTGATCTACACTCCTTAAATCATTCACACATTGTTCTGAAAATAAGCACCTTCCTCTTCCTCTAAGAGCTCAATGTTAAAGCTACCACCAAAAGCTCAGTGAAGAAGTGTAAATACTTCTTCAGAGTTTTATAGGTCATAACTTTAGATAAAAAAACATGGATTTAAGTACCTTTTGAGCCAATATTTCTCTGGATTTTTCGCCACAGCACCCGCCCATTTTGTCTGCGATTCTTTGGAAAGAAGTAAAAGGTCTGTGGCGGTGGATAATAAAGTGGTCCATTTAAATGAAAGCACAGCAACAGCTACAAAATAACAAGGCTAAATGTTAAGTCCTGAAATTTTATTTCTCTCCGCCGTGTTTTTACTCATCCGCAGCAAGGGGAATATTTGCCTGATGGTGCTCAGGTAACTCGCAGCCTGCCACGTGTTGTAGTATAAATCTGTATAAAAGTGTTTACAGTAACCGGTTTTCCATGAGTACAAACTTTAATTCAGTTCAAAACTCCCTCGCCTCCTTCAGTGCTTTAGACCAGTGTATAATCCAGGCATTCAGAGTGAGAAACACAGGTCAGGATGAAAAGGAAAAATTTTATGGACATCAGTTTTGTACAAAAGTTTTCTCACTGAATAAGTAAAATGGAGTTGATTTTGTCCTGGATCGGGAGGGCAATCTAATGAGGAAGGCTTGGTCCGGACAACATGATATGGGAGTGGCACTGGCCAAAGACTGACAGACCAAACGTGGATCTGTCCCTGGTTCTTATGCTGCAATAGAAAAGGGAAAAAAGTTATTTTTAAGACATTTTCTTATGCAGGTATTGTCCTGTAGAAATGGTGATCAATAATGAAAGAACACGGTGGTGTAGAGATGTGAACATATTTAATCAATTTATGCTAGCATTTCTGAGTTTTCTCTAAAAATTGTCTAAGTGCTGTTTTGTTACCCTACTTGGCTCTGACTGTATGAACATGTAAGTTACAACATAATTAGAATAAGCTTACTGTGAGCCATATGTCGAAGTATGTCAAAAGATGAGCTGATCGATGAGCTGACTGTGTGCCATACGTTAACACATGTCAAAACATGAACTGTACATCTTTAATTCTGGGCAAAGGAAAATGTCACCCAGCATATGATATGTTCAAAACAAGGTCTTATGGGTCTTTCTGTTAGGGCGGGGCCAGTGGGAAAACCATAAATATGGGTGAACAGTGCTGTGTGCTTTGTGATTCCTGTGCCTTAGTAAAATGCCTCCTGTATGTTCAAACTCTTAATAAAGCTCAAGAAACTTAATACTGTCTGAAGTACATCTTTTAAGTAGCATAAAAGTTGACAGAGAGCTCAGATCTAGAATCTGGATTACTGTATGAGGCGTTCAGAGGAAGTGTTCGCTGTAGTAGATAACAATCAGAAACAGAAAGGTTTTATGTTCTAAAGACTCATAACAAAGGGAGCAGTCATGAATAAATAAGGACAATTTTCATAAAAAAAAAAAAAATCTGGTTATAAAGGGGGCTGGGAGGCTGTGACTTTCCTGAAGTCCACGATCATCTCCACTGTCTTCTGAGCATTGAACTCCAGGTTGTTACCGCTGCACCAGGACACCAGACGGTCCACCTCCCTCCTGTAGACGGGCTCATCTCGGACGGGGATGAGGGTGGAGTCGTCCGGAAACGTAATCAGTTTCACGGAGTTGTGGCTGGAAGTGCAGCAGTTTGTGTACATGAAGAAGAGCAGAGGAGAAAGTATGCAGCGCTGGGGAGATCTTATGCTGATAGTAAGTGTCTGAGACATTTTTCCCCAGCCGCACGCACTGCCTCCGATCCGTCAGGAAGTCAGTGATCCACCTGCTGGTGGAGTCAGGCACGTTGAGCTGAGAGAGCTTGTCCTGGAGCAGAGCAGGGGTTGGGTTGGCAGAGGTGGCCACCATGGGGGAGGGGGTGGTCACATCTAACCTGGAGTAGAAGGCGTTAAATTGCTCAGCCAGTTTTAGGTCATTTGTTGCATGGGGGGCTCAGGGCTTATGATTGGTGAGAAGCTGGAGCCCTCTCCACACGGAGGCAAGGTTGTTGTCAGAGAACTGCTGCTTCAGACGTGTATTGTAGTGTGATCTAGCTTCAGACACCTCTTTGCTAAATCCAAACTTTGCATCTTTGTAGTGCTCTCTGTCACCAGCCATGTGCGCGGCCCTGTGCACTGCCTCCTTCTACTGCCTTCTGCGTTTACATTTATGACTGAAAAAAAAAAAGCTTTATTTTACATTCCCAGTGTGCATGGTCACCACTGTCACAATTTGTCCCCTAATTTAGCATCGTTCTCAGTAGATCACTGTCAGTAATGAAAAAACAACAACAAACGCGGTATTTGAGATATTACATGCTGTATTAGGTCATTTTGATTAAAGCCTTCATTAAACAGTAAAGGACTTGAGCCAGTTGGATGATGATTTGCAGAATTGGCGTGTGAGTAGACTTGCACAATGGCAGTAGAACATTTTACATTTGCATCTCATACAAAGCAATGAGTGTGTGTGGGTTTGGGCATAAAACAAAGAGAAGTTTGAATCAAGAAAGTGAAAGACAGAATTATGTTGATGACACCATCAGACGAAAGACCTTCAAATATGTGCTAAAAAAAATAGGGCAGAAAACAGTTAATTCTTGACAGCATATGTAAATTGTGTTACGCTACCCAATCTTTTCAACAGGAATTGTGATTAGGAAATCAGTGTTAATATCAGAGAGAAGACTGAAACATGAGCTTCAGAAGTACAAGTATCAATGCTTTTTAGAATCTTATCTAAGCCACAGTGTTAGGTTTTACACATGATGACAATTGGTAATTGTTCTCTGCAGAGATCATTTTACCTACATGACTGCAGTCATGCGCCATTAAATTTGTAAATTTGATTGGATTATAATTAATCTTGTGTCCCTGATGGATTTTCAGTGAGGCTGGGATAGGAATTTAGGATAATACTAATGGACCCAGTCAACCCACATTGTGTTTCTGAAAGCTATCCTCGGGAGCAAAGGCCTTTGAAATAGCTTCAAACACATCCATTTTCACCCAGCGAAAGGTGTAAATCAACACATTTAAATTAGTGTTGTAGCTTTAGAAAGAAGCTTTTGCCTTCTGTGCACCCACTTTACAACAATTAAGACCAAACATAATGATTGGATGTACTAATGTACAGCACACTCAATCATTTGAGAGCAAAGTAAAGAAATAATAAGCAGCATTATGATGCTTCTGTAATCACATCAGTGATAAGAAGCCCATTATCTCATAATTAGACATCAGCTTTGTTAGGAGAGAAGATGATGAGACATTATCTAAGCTAACAAAAGACAGATGCACAAGGAAAATATGCACCCTGGGCATTTCACATATTTCTCCTGAGGAATCTACAGCAGAACATGCAACTCTAATTTCTGAGCTTTTCTTATGAACAATAAAATATATAAGAATAAAAATTTGAATACCCGCCTAAGACTTTTCAACCCATAATAGCCTACTACCCTTTTTTTTTTTGATCGAGTTTTTTCATCACACTTCAAATCTGAGATCCTGAGCTGAGGGCGGTCTGGGAAACTAAAAGGAGCGGCTAAAGACTGCACTACAAGTTTGGCGGGCCTGTTATGTATGGTCTGACTGTATGAATGTCCAAAATAAAGGATGACCTGGTGGTGACGCCTCAGCTGCTCAATTTGTACATTTTAAATAGATGCTTAAGCAACAATGAGACGATTTAAAAGGCCATGGTTGCCTCCATGTTCCACATTGAGGAGCTGCCTTGGTGTTTTGCAAAACCGTTACAGACTGTTATCTTTTCTAGAACGACTTTCAACCATATACAGCATTCAAACTCGTAGCATTTGTAAGTACAACTCTTCAACGCTACTGTGGGTGAAGAAGAAAATTGCAGCATGTTACAGTGCGATTGGAAAGTGTGAAATACAGCTTGTGTCTGTTTAGAGAGGTCAACAACAAGCTGGGAGTGAGCAGGGCAGAGATCATACAAAGAGGACGTTAAGGCCAAAAAAGTTAAAATTCAATTCTGAACCTCTACTGTCTACAAGCAAGGGACAATGTGTGAACATTTTTGATGTGTCCAGAAGAAAGAAAAATCGATTCTCTGAGTAATGCCACAGGGGCGAGCCATCTTAATCTTGGCACTGTTCCTCAAAATGTCAGTTTCCCCCACACCACACTTTAAAACTTTATATATATATGAGATGTAGTGTTGAAAGAGGACAAGGAGGACAGCATACAATACAGATGAATTACAGTCCCGATAGATTTGTCCTGAATCCAGATCTTTATCAAATGAAAGCAGTTTTCTACGGCTTGCTTTTCAATGAAGCTGACCTTAGTGATATTGGCGTGTTCCATCGAAGGAGGATAAATTCCATGGCACACACGCAGATTATGCCCCACATGATGTCGATAAAGGATAACTGTCCTTTATATTTCCCCTGGATAAACCTGCAGGCACAAAGCTCTGAACTACAGAACATCCATGTAGTTCACAGCCTGGTTTTGTGAAGCAAAGGTTTCAAAAATGTTCAAATGGTCTCTGGCGATGAATAGAGCAGTGTGCTGGTTTGGACACATGAGGCTCGATACTGAAGTAGCTTTTATTGAAGACAGTGAGGTGACATTACATGGTAAAAAAAATTAAAAATGCATTACTACTTATATAGCGCTCTTCCGGATACTGGCCCAAATCTGCACCATCAGCCCCTTCGACCACCACCAACCATTCACTTACACACCAGAATCATACTAGGCCAGTGTTTATGTGGGTGAATGTCTTGCCTAAGGACCAAACGACATTTCCTCAAGTTGCCCCACTGTAGCACCTGGTGTTCCAGCATTCTCCTCGATCCAAAATACTCACCAGACCTGACTTGATTAGCTTCCAAGATCTGACAGGATTGGGCAGTGTCAAGCGGGTATGGCCACAATAAAGATCTGTGATGTAACGCAATTGTAAATACCTATTATAATTACCTAAAAAATTCAAAACAACTCAAGAGGTGCTGCCTGATCGTTGAAGTGGTTGTGGTTATGGTTTCCGAAGCTCCAGAAGCACATTTCGCTATAATTAGGGCTCCACAATGTTACTTAGATTACGGGTTCGGATCCCGGCTGTACATTAGTGATGGTTTTAGCTGCATGTCTTCCCACTTCTCTGAAAGCCCTTTACCCATTCCATGCTGTCCTGTCTAGTAAAGCCTACGGGCGGAATAAATCCAGAAATCCTCTCAATGATGTCATAATTTAACTTGGGAGAGCAAAGTTAAATGAGTTTATACTATCACTGGGGATCTTTGTGTCAGACTGATTAGCCAATTGTGTGGCCACATTTACTAATGGAAAACCAGTTTTAATTAAAAATAACTTTGCGTTGCCAGCTGCATAAGTTTGAGTTGCAAACTCGAGTGCAGTACATGACAGCTAATTAGGATTACGAGCCAAAGGCCACAGAGAGGTTGTTGACGTGAGAATGGGGCTTGATCCGAATGGTGTGTAATGATTTATCTCCCTACTTAGGTGCATGTGGTCAGAGCGCGCTGGAATATGTCACTATGCTCAACCTGCTCCCCGTTAAAAGCTCAAACACATTCACT
Source organism: Chaenogobius annularis (assembly GCA_015082035.1). Classification (NCBI taxonomy): domain Eukaryota; kingdom Metazoa; phylum Chordata; class Actinopteri; order Gobiiformes; family Gobiidae; genus Chaenogobius; species Chaenogobius annularis. Next base: position 2,011,780 of record BJKM01000043.1, read on the forward strand.
TGATAATCAAGAGCATGAGGGAGCGAGGCGCTGTCTTACATATAATGCAGAACATGCTCACACATCCACAGGGCACTACTTTTAGTGCACAAATACTGCAGAATAAATCCACAGCAGATCTAATTATAACTTAAGAACACACACAATGAATGTACCTTCACCCCTGAACCCAGTGACCTGCATTTCTAAGGCCCTTTAAAAGATGCCTATGCTCCACTCACGCCATCCAATTCTTGTATACCTTATAATCAGATCAAGAGTTCTGATATATGCAACAATGATTATCCACTCTTCCCTGACTCCTGCTACACAGACCAAAACCGCCCCACCTTAACCCCCCAGCCTTTCACCTGGTCCCAAACACTCTCCGTGGCTCCCGCTACGCCAGAGGTGCCCACACTTTTTCAGCCTTTTAGATTCGGCAAAGCCCGAAGATCTACCTATAGATTTATGTGACTCTTTTTATAAACAGCTATATAAACACAATAGAGGCCTAATAATATTTTATTATGTATAGACGTGCAATATAAGTTTGTGGGAGAGGGAGTGCTTGTCCTGGAGCAGGGAGGATGATTCAGCAGAGCTGAAGTCCACAACCAGGATCCTGGTGTAGGTTCCCGGGGGGTCCAGATGCTGCAGGATGAAGTGTAGTGCCAGGTTGATGGCGTTGTCTACAGACCTGTTGGCGCTGTAGCTGAACTGCAGGGGGTCCAGCAGTGAGGAGGTGAAGGACTTGAGGTGGGGCAAGACCAGGCCGTTCAAATTGACTTCATGACTGAGTCATTAAGTCCAGTGGGCTTCTTGGGGACCGGGACAATGATGGACGACTTGAAGTAGGCTGGGCTGTGGCGTGACCCCAGGGTGGTGTCACAAATGTCTGTGAAGACGGGGGTCAGCTCTCCTGCGCAGTGTCTTAAAGTAGCAGGAGAAACACTGTCTGGTCCAGCAGCTTTTGGGGGTTGGATTTCCGAAATAGCCTATTTACATCCTGTTTCTGAACTGAGAGAGTGGTGGGGTGGACCAGGTTAGGTTTGGCAGAGGTGGCCACCGTGGGGAAGGGGGTGGTCACATCAAACCTGGAGTAGGAGTTGTGGTTCGGAAGGACAAGAGTTCTTCACGGGTGTAAGAGCACGCTGACACACAATTTACAAAGAAAAAAACATACCAAACAAAGAGCACCGAAAAGCCAGGGTGGCCTTCTGTGGCGCCACCTTGGATTTGAGAAATAGTAGAAGGTTGAACTTATAATCACCTTACTTGAAGCCCTTTTTAATGATAATATTAGTTATTATAATAAGACAAGCTCCATTGTTAAGCTGAGAGGAGGGGCTTGAAACGTCGAGAAAGTCATCTTTCCTTTGGGTCACGTCAACAACAAACTGCTTTGTGACGGACAGAAACAGCGTGAACAGGTAGGATTACGCTCTAGCGTGTGCTCCTTCCGAAACTCACTGAGAAAGCCGACAAAATAACAACTATAGGCTTCTCGCGCTGATTGTAACTCATGGTTCACTCGCGCTTTTGGGGACCTCCATGTGCGTACCATGTGATACATTCGCTGAGCGTGCATATATACTGTATCATAGCGCCAGCCAATAAACTTTACTTTGGTATAGACTGCCACTGCCTTCGAGATTGACTGCTAGATCGCGATCGACGCAATGGGCACCCCTGCGCTCAACCAACGAAAGCTCCCCACCTATCCCCCCTCGCCTTTCACCTGGTATCGCCCTCAGCGTTGCCGGGACTTATAGTCATAATAAAAATCAAACCAACCACAACAAAAACAAAATGCGAGTTAGGCTGCCAATCTGAGAAATTTGATTCATATTCCCTGTGAAAAGATAACGCCTAGTCCCACTAAAACCAGTCGGAAACTTGCTGTGCTAAAGGTCAGATCTTTATGTAACAAATTATTCTTATTCTTAATAATCTTGATTTAATGTTTTTAACTGAAACATGGCTTGACAAAAACACAGGAAATTTAGTTTGAATGGAATCTGCTCCACCCAACTTCAAAAGTTTGAATCTGAAACACGAGAAAACAAAAAGGGGGGAGGTGTCTGTGCAGTTGTTAGAGATGAAATAGTTACCCACAGGTTGTCTTTTGCGGTGTTTTCATCATTTGAGTATGTATCCTTTAAAATGGAGATAAAACGGTCTCCATCCATTCTCTACATTGTTTAATACAAGCCTCCTCAGCACTGACAAAGTTGTATTGATGACTTTACTGAGATGCTTTCAGTCGTATGCACAGACTTTGATAGTTTGGTCATAACAGGTGAATTTCAATATTAATGTTGATAATATTTGTGACAGAAATGCTAAAGAGCTTCATGCTGTCCTTGAAACCTTTGGTCTTACTCAGCACGTGAGTGGCCCCACCCACAGCAGAGGGTACACTCTAGATCTTCTAATTACAAAGGGGGTTAATATTTCAAACGTCAATGTGTTCGATGTTGCGCTGTCTGATCATTTCTGTGTCTTCTTTGACCTTTCTTTTTCCCAAACCACCAGCTGGTCCTGCAGTTGTTCGGAGGAGACATATAAATGACAGCACAGGAAAACTGTTCATGCAAATGATAAACTGTGAAAACGTCTCATGTTCTAATGTAAATTATTTCTTCATCTCTGTTACATCTAGTGTTTTGAATATTCTGGACACCATTGCCCCTATGAAGGCTAAAATTGTTAAAAATAAGCAGAAGGCGCCATGGAGAAATTATGATTCGGTCAGAGCACAGAAAAGGCAAAGTTCTTGAAAAGGTTGTTTACCAACAGCTCACTGATTTCTTCTTAATAAACAACTCATTTGATGTTTTCCAGTCAGGTTTTAGACCTCATCACAGCACTGAGACTGTTCTTGTCAAGGTGACAAATGACATCCACCTGAACGCTGACGTGGGCAAAGCCTCAGTCTTAATTCAGTGAGATCTGAGTGCTGCTTTTGACACTGTCGATCATGGGACCCTCGTACAGAGACTAGAGGACTGGGTGGGCATCACTGGCACTGCCTTAAATTGGTTAAAGTCCTATCTGGAAGACAGGAAGTACTACTTCCTTGAAATTGGTAACTGCGTCTCAGACCACATGCCGCTGACCTGTGGGGTGCCCCTGGGGCCCCTTCTGTTCAACCTCTACATGCTGCCGTTAGGGCACATTTTCGCTGCGTATCAACTGACCTATCACAATTATGCAGACAACGCTCAGATTTATGCAGCTAAAATGCAGCTAAAATCTGGAACAGTATTCCTGAAGACGTGAGACAGGCCTTTACTCTGGCAATGTTCAAAATCTAATCAAAAAACTGTTTTGTTTGGCTGTACATATGACTGAACTGATTTTCTTTACACTCTTCGCTTTTATGTTTTAAACTATTTGATTTTAATGTATTATTTCCTGTTGTGTGAAGCACTTTGAATTGCCTTGTGTACGAATTGTGCTCTACAAATAAATTTTCCTCGCCTTTGTTTGAATGAAAAAACCACTGTGTTGTATTCATTCTCGCACCTGCACACAAAACTCTGTTTCATTTGAATTCCAAACTAAGTTTTGAAAAGGACTTTTTGGCGACAGGGTCACAAGACAGAATGTTGTGTCTATAGAAATGTTGGGTCTCCAGAAAGTGAAAGGAAACACACTTGTAACAATGATATGTGACCATGAAAAAGTGACAAACCATCTGTTCTCCGAGGAGCGAGTGAGTGGCAGGTGCTGAGGCCAAGATTTGTTAAACCTTTTAAAACCCAGCAGTAAAGACAATACAGTCCCTGTGTTCACCACAATATAATTTTATTCCAGCATAAAACCTATGTCAACAATATTGACACCCATCATCAGTTAAATAAAAAAGATACAAAACAAACATACAAAAATGCGTAACCAATACACACATTTTTATTCACAGCAACCACTGTGGCCTTTACATCAAGGTTTTATACAATTTGTGTAGCAAGTCTACACAGGGATAAATTAAATCGAGGACAAATATATGCTGTTTGCTGATTAGGACATTCTGGGACAAAAGCCCCTGGAGCAATAACGACATTCTGTTTTTCCTCGCTGGAAACAAGACAGAGAATGCTGGGACAGTAATCCACTTGCTAAAAAATTCCTGTGAACATTGTTTCATCTGCTTCTCTATTTCATTGTCACCCATTGAGGTAACTGCTGTTATGATTTTGGGCTTAACAAAACAAGTAGAATAGAATTCTGTGGGGAAAACCGAACAGAGATCTTCGCAGAGGCTCAATGTAAAGGTCAGGTTTGTCTTGGCGCATTACAAATGTTATTGGACATTGTGCCACCCTGATCCAGGTCACTGCCAAACGGTTCTGTAACTGGTAACTGGTTCCTGTTTCTGAATCTGTACTAGGATCAACATGTGCAACTCTCTTTATTACCCAACTGCCAGGTGGATGATTTAACTTCAGCAGAATGCAGGAATGTTCAATTTAAAGTTTTCCACACTGAGTATTACTTCACACTCAAGACTGCTCCAGAATGTGATAATAAAATGGCCAATTAACAGGAGAAGTGCTTGTGCTGACAGTTGTTTGGGGCAAGGACAGACTAATGCACTCTACCGGCTTAATGAAGTGGACAAAGTGTGGCTAGGCTGGTAGAGAAAAAATTTATGCCAGACAGTAGCGTAAACACAGTATAATGGAGATAAACACAAGCGTTAAGCAAATAACAAAAGCATTAGATGTCAACAGACTACAATGCAATAAAGATGGTCCTTCTGTGAAAGATTCAACCAGGGAGCAGCAGGAAGTGGATCGTATTTGATAGGGTTTTCTGAGGTCCCTCAGGCAGATGAGGTGCTTTTAAAGGATCAGGTCTAGACCACTTCAAATGGAGCTCTGTGTCTTGATAAAAGCTGTACTCTCGCTATGACCATCCACTTCCTCACTGTCTGATTCAGACTCGTAGGTGATCATGTCCTCATCGCCCCACACGGTGGGGATCCCCTTATAGCAGATCCTAGCTTTCCTCTGTGAGTGTTGGCTGCAGTGAAAGCCCAGGCGAATGCCCTTACTGTGAGAGTACACAGAGGGCAATGCGGTCCTCCAGCTTGGGGCGGGACGGCCCCAGCGCTTCTGAAGCAACAAAAAGAGCCCAACAAATGCAGCCAGGATGAAGGCACAGCTGAGCACAGCCACCACTGTGGGCAGTGGAGAGGAGCCAGTGTCTCTACTGTCAGAGTCTGAGGCTGGGCCCGCTCCCGGCTGCTCTGGACCCTTCTCTCTCTGGACCCCTCCTGATGAAGGCGACTTGCGCTGCACCTGGTTCTGGTGCAGACAGGAGCTGAGCACCAGGTGGCTGTGAGGGGGGCAAGACAGACAGTCTGTGGGCCCAGGACCGGAGCAGGTGAGGCAGGCTGCGTGACAGGGCAGACAGGCCTGTACAGACGAAAGGTCCACCCAGTTCTCCAGAGACAGATTCAGCAGCTGGGGTCCTGAGGTAAAGCCTGGGGGACAGAGCTTCACACAGCCCTGCAGGAAGAGTGAGAAGCCTGGGCTGCACTCTGGAACACACACACACACACACACACACACACACACACATACACATATTCATGACTCAAAATGAGGCTGGACCATGAAAACAAGTCTAGTGTCTTTTCCAATTAGTAGTAACGGGGGCCTTGGCCAGGGGGCTACCTTCACAAGGTTAACCCTAGTTAAAGAGGCTGTACTTAGACGTTGGAGGCTGGAGTGGGATGTTGTACAGTGTTTGAACTAATGACTGATAACTGTGGCCTTCAAAAGCACTACCTGTGTGAGTGATGTTTGCAGTCATGGCCTCATATGCAGGCAAAGAAAGAAGTGATCGTAGGAGACGCTTGTTGTCGTCCAACAAGTGAAACATCAAAAAAGAACATTCAACCGTGTATGGCTCGTTCTTCATTTTTACATTCTAAACCCAAACCCATTCTAAACCCAATTTTTTTAAATGATTTTCTGTTTTAAACAAAATTAAACAAAGACGAAATTCAAAAGTTGCCCCAGATCCACGTGCTCCCCGGTTCACAACACAGCCAGCGAAACCCCGCATAACACACAATAAGAAAAAACGTAGGCCACTTTTGAGCTCATGTGTTTGAAATTTTCTGTGTCTGTGGCCAAGAGCGCGAAGGCTCAAGACTAGCTCATGTGTGCGCTAGTCTGAAGATGACATTACGCACTCTGCAGCTCCACAGCGCGCTCATCCCTCAACAGCCCCCCGAGAACAGACTGAGGTCACTGTCACTACTGTCCAGCTCTGGACCACAGCAGCTCGTGAGTCAGTGTTGAGCCGCGGTACCGGGAGAGGAAGAGGAGCTGATAGAGCGAGCTGTCCAAGGCTCATTCACCTCATTATGGTCTGTCTAATGTTACACCAGAAACACTGTCTTTCCTCGCCTGTTCACATTATACATGCACCTTTTCTGACTTGTGCTCACTCAGATGCGCAACGCCACTCAGATATGTAATGCCGCGTGTTTGGATGTGATAGTGACAAAGAAGTTAAAAGGCTTCTTTGACGTGCAGTGTAGCTTAATACAGTTAGTTCACTTTAGTACTTTGAATCCGCTCGATGCATGCGGTGCGCTCCGCGTGACCCGGCATACGGTGGATTTCTTGCTCTATCAGCTCCTCTTTCTCTCCCGGTATTGCAGCTCAGTACTGACTCACTGACTGTGGTCCAGAGCTGGACAGTGGTGGACGTGATCTCAGTATGTTCTCACAGGGCTATTTGGGGATGTGTGCCCTGGAGGTTAGGGTTAAACATGCGTAAAAGCCATCTCCAAACAAACAAACATAACTTTCTACATGCCCTTTGCCACACACAGCAGCGATCAGACACTTTTACCCCAACACAGAGCTAGGTTTGTACGTAGTGTGTCCAAAGGGGATCGAAGGCTTTAGCGGGCTATGCTGTGAACATGAGTGGGAACACGAGTGGATCGGCGGTACAACGCATCAGCTCTCAGTGACCTCTGATTTTTTTTTTTGTTATTCTCTTTTTAGATTTGGTTTCAAAACGGAAATACTAACAAATGAACCATACACGGATTTTGTATGATTCATTCAATGGATTTTTGACATATGTATTTCAGTAAATAATTCAGTATATAAATGAGCATTGTGTAAACGGCTGATCATGTGATCAGTTGTTACAGCAGAGCACCTGTCAGGCTGGAGCCGTTTGAACCTCCCCTTCTGGGCCATCATATGGCTCATGCTCTAATATTACATATGAGACCTTGGATAGTCATGGTTCATAAGCAGATGCACAAGAGCCTTGTAAAGATGCAGTTTGTATTTTACACCTTGTGACAAATTCAAACAGCACTGTGACCAACAGCTGTTTTGTAAAAAGGCAAATCAAAACATTGTATATAATTGTTCTTACCAATACAGATCTGCTGAGCATCAAAAGTCTTGCAGCTGTTGTTGGAAGGACGAGGGAAGTCCGATGAAGCTGGGTTGATAACACTAGACCCCGTTCCCCACAAGATGAGAGTGAACTGGCTTAGAACCCCTGGAAATAAGAGAGAATTTAGCAACTCTATATACAGACGGGGTGGAGAAAGCTGTGAAGCTTTCAGGAGGTACATACATACAACAGCACATGTCCCTGGTTGCTCAGATGGAAGACATACTTCCATTCTACACAGCAGAGTACTGTGTATTTATTAGATGAACAAAAGATGGAAAAAATATAAAACTGGTATAGGTAAAAAATTTATATTCTGAAATGAACATCTACATGTTAAGATTACTTGCAGAAGCTTCTTCAATTCATATGCAATCATGAACAACAACTGAACTTGACCAAGAAAGAGACACATTATACTCTGGACTGAAGATAATCTATTTGCAATGCAACTGAAAATATATGACTAGCAGGAGGGTGTGAGCGTTACCATAGTCACGACTATTAGCCGCCACGTTTTCAATCTCAAGGGTCCATTCTCCCTGTGGATCCTCGTCCCAGGAGTGTGTGGACATAAAGGCCCAGTCATTGAAACCCTCGGAGGAGAAGTCATTAGGCCTGGAGAGAGAGCAAGGCAAGATGGGTAAAACTGAATCTTTTGATTTCAAAGCTGGAAATCACCCTTTTTTTCCCAGAAGAAAGGCACTTTTGGGAACGTATGAGTTACACCTTCAGAGAAAAGCACAACTCTCCCATCTTGATAATCTTTGAGATGTTGCTTTGATGCTTTGATGAAAGCTGCTTTGACTTGACCAGAAATGAACTCCACAGTCAATGTGTCATACTAATGGGGGATAGACTTGTAAGTCTAACAGCTGATAAATGTTTTTAATGTATATTATATACATGTAAGAGAATAATATAACTGGATAAAACTTTATTGATACCCATGGCAACATAAAAATATATAGACCGGGGCTGATCCATAGGAAATAGCTGAGGTTATAGTGGTCAAATGTTGTATTGAGTACATAAGAGTACCTGGGGAAGAGCAGGGTGGCTCGTGTGCCCAGAGGGCTGAGGAGATGAATGGCCAGTTTGCCTCTCTGGTTGTGGGACAGAGTGATGCGAGCCTGCACATGTTCCAGGGAGCTGACATACTCCACACGTCCCCAGCAGGCGTCCACGTTCCGGCTGATAACCAGGCTGTTCCCTATGTCCCTGCAGTTTGACAGCAGACAAGGGAGACAGCAGTTAATCAACCAAAATGGACACAGCCTTCAACAGTGTGTGACAATCCCACCTCCGAGGGATATTCTGTGACATCCATCAGGTTTAGCTTGTATAATAAAACATGTGTATAATGAAGAGGATTACCCACAATCCCACATGTCAGGAGCAGTTCTCCTCTAACCTGGGTTCTGTGAGCATGTTAATCACACACTCATGTTGGGGTCCCACTGAGGTCCAGTTCTGAGCCAAAGCCACCATCGCGCCAGCGTTTAGGAGACCGTAACCATATGCGTGACTCACTGTAAGAGAATATTAAAGAAAAATGTACAGTAAATGTATTTATTTATTGTGACTAGACCACATCTGAGTAATTAAATATATACAGCTACCTATCTAAGTGCAAACATAGCTTTTGATGACGACAATAAAAACAAAGCAATAAAAGCAAATTAATCTAATCAAATAAAAATAAAATAAAATAAACCAACCAAGATATATTCAAATTTGTCAGCTAAAGTTACTATTCATGGTTTGGCAGGTATAATTAAGCATTATATAAAAATGTCCTTCTCACCCTCTGCGGGTGGTCTCGTCCCTTTTTCTAAGCTTTGGTCCTCTACCAGAGGCCTGGAAGCTTGAGAGTTCTGTGCAGTATCTTTGTTGTTCCGAGCACTGCACTTTTCTGCAGTTATGTGCTGGATTGTCTCAGGGGCCCCTTTGCACAACCTATACCTTGGGTCTTGTCTGGTGTGGTAGATCTGGGCCTCTATTGCTCTGGTGCTCAGGGCCTGTTCCTGTGCAGCCATGATGACTGCTTCTGTGCTGTCCTTCAGTCCGGCCCGCTCTAGCCATTGGTAGGATTTCTTGATATCAGCCACTTCAGTTATGTTCCGGTGGTACATCCCATGTAGCTGCTTGTCCTCCCATGATGGTCCCTCCTCCAGCACCTCATCCACTGTTCCTCATTGCCTGAGACATTCACGGAGCCCTTCTTTCAAACCATCTTTTCTCCCTGCTTAGAATCTCCACCTCACTGTCTTCAATAGAGTGGTTTGTGGCTTTGAGAAGAAGATGCACAGCGCTCTGGGTTACTGAGCTCATGTGTCTTCTGTGTGGATAAAGCCTCTTGTGAAGTGGCTGTTTAGTCTTTACTGGTGAACCAGTTTTTGTCTTAAAAGTGTTGCTTGGTTTGAAATAAACAGGGACTTCGTGTTGTCTAAAAATTCTTTGCTGTTTTTCTGACACCCTTCTCAGAGCACATCAATGCGGTGGACCCGCATATCAGGTTTACAAGAGAAGATGCTAAGGAGAACTGCTTGGCCTTTCTTGATTGTTCCACCATCAGAGGAGAAGACGGGAAGCTCCAGACAGAAGAATATAGGAAACCCACACACACTGACCAGTACCTACTCTTTGGCTCTAACCACCCACTACAGCATAAGCTGGGAGACGGAACCAAGAAGAAAGGCCGAGAATCTGTCTGTAAAAATGTCCCCGGAATTGAAAGTATGTGGTGTTAAGACAGATGTCTAGTAGTTTGAAGATGTGTTCATGTGTCAGTTTGGTTCTTTCCTGTAAGGCGGTGTCTTCCTGCAGCCTCGTCCTAACCGCTGCTACTGTCTCAGAGGCCGGGATGCAGGTGAATACCTATTCATTGTAGGTATTTGGCTGTTGCCACTTTCCTTTCCATTTGGCCGGGGGTATTCCAAGGTACTTGTAACCATCCTCAATGTCCGCTATTGTTCCTTCTGGGAGTGAGACCCCTTCTGTGTTGACTACCATTCCTCTCTTTTTCACCATCTGACTATACTTCTCAAGCCAGAATGACATCCCAATGTCAGCGCTGTAGGTCCTGGTCGTGTGGATAAGCGAGTCGATGTCTTTCTTGCTCTTAGCGTACAGCTTGATGTCATCCATGTATATACTGTACATATAAATAAAATTGGAATGTAATTTTTTTTCTTACAATTTGTAGACAATACAAAAAGTAAAAAACAACTTGCCAAAAGTTTAGTATAGAGTTTTACCTGCTAACTTTACACTTGTGTGTTTAACCTTTGATGTGTTTGTTTACCTCTGCGTCCCACACCATTGGTCTTCCAGTCTCCAGTGCTCAGATACCTGGGCAGGGATGTTCTCACTACCAGATGCTGCATATCCCTCCAGGTTAAGTTCATACTGCAGTAAAACAGAGAAGGAGGAACATATTGATTTTCTAACAGTTGAGTGTTAAATTATGGGCATGAGCGGTTGCTGATATCCAGTTAAATAATATGGCAGTGAAAAATATGAGGCACATTGGAGTCTTAAAGGTCATGAGCATAAAGTTATAATGGCAGTTTATACAAAGTTATGAGATATTATGTATGAGCTGGAGAGGGAGCAGTAATACAACTCAGGTCATGGGTTTCATTTAACACTGATATGGACAAAAAAACACGCAAAAAGTGTTAAATGATCAGTATTGTTCATAAAGGGTGGAAATAAGTAAATGATATATATGCCTCATTACCAAGATCTTCAATATGACAAAATAATGAATCAACATTTTTATTCTTCATTTTGATCAATCACAATATTGCGTTCAAAATTGATTTCCTGAATATAAACAAGACTGACTTTTAATGATTGCCATTACAAAAACACAAAACAGTCTTAAACCACATGTCTTTACTGACGGATTGACTGTGGATATGTCGATTAAAGAGACCCAAGCTGATCAATGACGATTACAGCAGACTGAAACTCGACTAAAATTAGATTAATTGCACAGCCCTACTACTTGTATCTTTTTCTTAAATTAACTGCCTGGAAGTCATTTACATGTGTTTACCTAATAACTATTACAATAATAAATCATTGATTATTACATTCATTGCACACACAACTGCTACTAAAATGAAGCTCAATCGTAGTTTCAGCCTTGAAGACTATTCCAGCTGTCTCCCCCGCTCATCCTACCTTCCCCGCCCTGCTGTTATGATAGGCTGATAGCTGCCAATCACTGCTCAGCCAACTCATTTTAAACTCCTCCCTCCTCCACTCAGATGATGTTGTTCATCATCTTCTATTGCATACTAATATTAATATTAATATTTTTGCATATGAGTCACTCCAGGTGGAAACTACTTTCTGCTCCTCTGCCTTCTAATATATTATTGTTTTCTTTAAAAACATATTAAAAATGGGTCGTGTACAAGTAGTGCTGGGTAATTAATCTGTGTTGGTTTTGTCTATGTTGGTTTCCAGTTATCCAGAGAATCCAATTTAGAATGTTGCTCATGGTTTTTCTTTAAATGGTCTGGCTCTCAGTTATTGCGTGGGAATTATTGTCCCACGGTATTCCTGCTCGTACCATGAAGTCCTCTCAGCTCCTCCTGGATGTGCCCAGGTCAAAGCTGAAAAGCAGAGGGGACCAAGGTTTCTCTGTGGTGGGGCCCAGGCTCTGGAACAGCCTCTGCATGTCAGAGCTGCTGAGACACTAGAGCAATTTAAATCCTTGTTAAAAACCTACCTTTTCTCTCTGGCCTTTTAAACACAAACTGAGCTGAGTCATTAGTTTGTGTATTTTAATTGTTTGTATATATGTATTACTGCACTTTTCTGTACAGCATTTTGGGATTTTAAAGTTGTAAGTGTGCTTGATATTGATATGAAATCAGTAGTAAAAGTCATTGTATTGCACTTTTGAAAATGAAAAGAACATTTCATTAAAAAAATATGCATGTGTAAGCTTAGAGTACGATATTTTGAGGCAACTCTTTTAAACAAATTTATTAAGAAGAGTTATCGATACAAAAGGATAAAAAATAAATAAAGCTCTGTCCCCATTATCAGCTCATGTGAGATTAATGGACCTGTCCCCCCAGTCTGACTTCAGAAAAGAGAAAATAAAAAAATAATACTGGCCTCCAGGAAAGCCAAAGCGTTCTGGCTATTAAATGATTCCATCTGTGTTAACTCCTGTGCGGCTCCAGCCAGATAAACTAACTGCTGTGTTATTACCGCTGCCTGTCAGGAGGGACACTTGCCGATAGGTTTGGGAAAAAGGCACACTTGGTTGCTCGGTTGGTAAACAGTCATTTCTACCAACTGAGAGGAAATGTGGCAACACTAATGCACTTGCAAAGTCAGGATCTGTCCACCATGAAACTGGTCAATGTTTTCCTTCAACAATCATAATAGCTTACGTTATCCAATTCAACATGTGCTGGTTAAAACATATTTGATTTCTTGTATGGAGCATCTGAAACAACGTCCTCACTGTCAGTTCATCATCTTTGTTCTATAACACTGAGTATGCATGACGCTACTGCAGTTTGTCTGGTTTTAAACATGTTAAAATATGTGGAAGGAAACCTTGTTTACTTCACTGCATTGATCTGTCAGGTCCTGTGTGTGTCTGTGTGGGCTTGAGATGCTGATTTGTTTCTCTAATTAACTGATTATCAAAAGCCTAATTTGCAGAAGAGAGAGTTTCCAGGACCAAGGCCAGCGCGGAGTCTCAGATGTGTGTGCGAGCTTGTGCGCACATCTCCAAACACATCCCACAAGAGCACAGCCAGCCGTTTGCAATAACATTTACAATTAAATTAAGAATAATTATAAAAGCTGTTGACTATAACTCGAAAATAGAACGCTCATTTATCACATGAAGAGAAACTGGAGTTGCACTGCCCCCCACAGACCTTCAGAGACAGAGTTGTGAACGCAGACCTTCAAATTAGGCAAGGCAAGGCAAGGCAAGGCAAGTTTATTTGTAGAGCACAATTCGTACACAAGGGCAATTCAAAGTGCTTCACACAACAGGAAAAAAATGCATTAAAATCACAAAGACATGGCAGAAATCACAAAATAATAGTTCAAGACATAAAAGAGAAGAGTGCAAAGAAAAGCATTTTAGTCATATGCACAGCCAAACAAAACAGTTTTTAGTTTAGATTTGAACATTGCCAGAGTAGAGGCCTGTCTTACAGGAGTTTAGGAGAAAAATCTGACCATTTATTCATCTTTTTATAGGACCTTTAAAGGGTTACGCATTCATTATTCAGACTTTTTTCAACACCTCAGCCTTAATATTTCCTGTAGTGTTATTTAGAATCCAGAAAATGACCCCATGTCTTTAAATCAGGCTATAGCTACGTACTTAATGGAGATCATTTCAGATGCATGGACTCGCCAATCCAAAAACACAAACGAGCTTCCTGCATGTGCTTACATACACAAGTGACAAAGGTTTTGAGTTCAGGCAGAATGACAACATTTGCAAGATTATTCGAAACACCAAAATGTTAATGCTAAAAATAAGGCTTTGTATTATATAACACCTTTAAATGTGCAGCTCCAGCTTGCCTTTTCTTAAAATACACCAGTGTTCATTCAATTTATTAAAAAACTAAAAATGAAAACTATTTCTACTAAATTATTACCAAGGCTAGTTCAACTGGGCCACTAGCTAAGTTTGAGCTTGTAGAGGTTGACGTGTCATTGTCTGTCAGTCGGCCCCTGAGCCAGAATGATTCATGCCAGGCCTGTCATCAGAGCACAGTGTCACGTGCCCCCCACCAACATAGAAAGGCACAGCAAAGGGAGGTTAAAGTACAAGAATTATAAATAAAGATATGGAACACTCCTGGACAACTGAAGATGAAGATAATTTGTGTGGCTTTAGTTGTCAACCTGTGGTAATAGAATGAGGCTAATATTATGTGGAAAAAAGTTATCTATGCAAATTCAGAGTACAATTCATATACATCCAGAGTCTACACAGGAGGATGAAGAAGCTATTGCATAAACCCAATCAAACTGCAATTTTATTTGAACTATATGATGCAATGACATCAGCGGGGCTTAGTCTACATTGCTGTATTTGAATATATACTTGAACTGACCTCTTCATTTGCGCAGCCTATTGCCATATATTCAATGCTGATGTAGTTTTAACCAGACTCCACACACAAAAATCTATCTACACTCTTCTTCATCTTGATTTGAGTACAATGTCTAGAATTAAAGGTGAAATATTTAACTTTTCCTGGTGGGTGTCCGAACTACTACTTTGAACCCTCAAAGCACTACATTGTGCTCATTGTCAATAGAATAAAATATTAAACTTAAGATGATTCTATTAGCAATTGGTGACTGATCAAAGTTTACTTAATAGTTTGGTTTGAGATTTAATAACCTTTCAAAGGCATAAAACATCAAATAAAGTTTGTATGAATCCCAGATGACCACCTTTTGCACATGTGCAGTTGGACTAACAGTAACAAAGTCACATCAGTCAGTCCCTGGCTGTATAGTTCGTCGTTATGAGAGGCTCGATTCCTGCAGAAACTTCTCACAGGAATGCAAAGGTTCTTCTGAGTGACAGAACCAACAGCGGTCGAACAGGATTGATCGAAACTTAGTTATATCTGTAACTCTTGATTCCAACACTAACGCCGTTGTCAATGCGTTTGAGTGTGCTGTAGTGTTGTCATTAGTGTGTGGGTGCTTTCAGTGTGTCATTGTCACTCACTTTGCCTCCAGCGTCAGAGCGATGATTCCAGCAGCGAGCGGAGCCGAAGCTGACGTCCCAGTGTGAGACTCTGTGCACTTCTGCCTCAGGTCTGTGGTGACCTAGGAGACCAGAGGAAGCACAACCTGTAAATTACATGGAAACATGTCTGTGGAGCCACTAACAGGTCACACAGCGGCCACTGAATGTCAGCCAAGTGGAGGAGCCAGCCAGGACCAGAGTGTAACACACAGAAGCCAGCCTGCATGTTAACACAGTGAGGGGCAGGAGGCAGCTGATGAATCGTCTGGGTCACACTGAGAACAAGGCAAGAGACAAATCCTAACAGGTTTAAAAAAATAAAAAATAAGAGGCTATGAAGCATGGGCAGCCAGGTGAAATGACCTAAAAACAATTATGATGACAATTATGAAATTTAAATATATTTTATTATGTTTGTTCAAGAATAGCAGATGCCTCAAGTCATTCAATAAATATATACAAAAACCCTTTCACCCAGTCAGCATTCTCTCAGCGTATCACTAGAGATTGATGCTCAACATCATACTTTTTCAACTCCAAATGATAACTAACTTTCGGTGATTGGTAAGCGATCAGAGATAGGAAAATACAGCTTTAGAACCGCTTGTTGTTGTAGTGACTGCAGTTATGAATAACTTGGCACGACAAAAACACACTGAAGTGTTGAATTTTAGTGCAGCCGCCTACTCTCTGGAAAACATACTGTTATTGCTCTTAATTCATGAATCTTGACAGAAAAGAATAGAACACCAGCAAACTTTATGTGCTCTTGATCACAAAGCAATGCAGTGCTATGGGCAAATGGCAAACAATGTGTGAGTGAATATGAGCCAGAAGTTAATAGTAGAACAAAACCATCTAGTGTGCACTGGGGCCAACATGTGTGAAATGACCCTAATAACCAGAGAAAAAAAATGCCGCAGAGAACAACTGCATTTTGTTTACATGTTTTACTTCATTGGCAAAAAGTGCAGTGTGAACACAATAAACAAAGATGAGGTCAAACCACACAATTCACGGGTTTCAGAAAGCAAAAGGCTTAATAAAGCAGATGGAATTGCTATTGCAGAAAGAATAAAATTCACTATGGGAATCTGGTCACCTATTTGTCTTTTTACTGCGATTTCAAATTGAATAAAAACAGAAAGCTTGAACAAAGCAGACAATTTTCATTAAAAAGTCAGCTGTTACCAACATAGTGCCTTATATAATGCAAAACGACGCGATGCACTCAGATTAAAATGAGAAATGTAATTAGATTAGGCACAGTCTGATTGTCTGCCTGCAGCATGCTTCAGAGGATTCTGGCTCCAGAGGCACATTACACTTTGTCGTGTTGTTTTCTGAGCCCGAGGCAGGTCTTTTTTCAGCTGACGAGAGCCTTGAAAGAAGTGTTTGGCGTCTCGGAGTGTTTTTCAGTGCGACTCACTGTGTGTTACACGTTACAAGGCTGTTCTGGTGAGGACCGCTGAGTTTGTGAGTTGGATTCAAATTGAATATCTTTTAAATCTGCTTTTGGGAGGTTTTTTAATTTCTTTTAATTATCTTTCATCAACAGTAACAAAATACAATATAACTTCTGACCTATTTGAAACTGCCAAATATTGAATGAATGGTTTAAAAAAAAAAATCATGTATTTAAACTGCTTCACATTTTCACAGTTGCACGGCAGCACTCACAATCTGCTTCTCTCCTGGGTTGCCGGAGCTGAAGGTGGTGGCGAGGGTGGAGGAGCAGGGCTCGCTGTACCAGGGCACGTTCCCCGACTGGGTGGAGCTGCTGATGGACAGGGTGTAGATGCTGTTGGTGTAGCCGTCACAGTTACAACTGTCCTGCTCCCGGCCGCCGTTCCCCGAGGCCCACACAAAGATGGAGCCCAGCCCGCTGCGCCCCTGTGGACACACAAGTGAAGCAGACGTGAGCCAGGCCAAGAGCGATGGGGACGTCTGGCACAAGAATTTCATCATTTCATTGTTGTAGTCAGAAAAATCTCCCAAATTATTTGTAATTTTGGTCAATATAGCTCAACCATATAATGCTGCCAATAGGGTTGCAAAGATCCAGGAACCTCTATGGGAATTCACAGGAATAAAAAGGAAATTAACACTTTTGTCTCTTAACAAATAGTGACGTACAAAAGCATAACAGCAGCTTTTACAACCACAGTCGAGACAGTAATAGCAAGAAAAAACTAGTAATCATCAGATGTGATCACAAGGGTTTGATGTGGAAGAAGTTCCAGGCATCCAGGCCTCCTACTGCTTCATTGTTGATTTTCTAACATTCTGCTGGCTAAATCAACCATTTTAGTTAAATCAAAAAATTTTGAAAAATCCTCAGAGGAAGATTATACAAGATTATACATTTTTTTAATGTATTTTTTTTATTTCATTCATAACATAAAATACAATGTCATCGACATACAAAAATGAACGAAAAGGAGCAGAAAGAAGAGCAGTCTTATGTTGTCTGCCCCATTTAATTTGATCTGATTTTATATTTGTGTCTATTGCCTCAAACATCTTCAAACAGATGAAGTTCAGTCACATCTGAACACACATGATCGTGTCTTTTGGATCACACACAAAACAAATGACATTTTGTTGACTTGTCAAACATAGCGTAAACCTCAATAAAACGAGAAGCGAGTTTCCAGGAATTTTCATCCCCTTTGCAACAGCCAATACATTGACATTTTATAAGGATTTTATTTTATTTTCCTTTACACAAAAGGTTAATAATGAGATCATTTGCTTCCTCCCAACGGGCCAATTCTACACTGTACAGTGGTGCGAACATTATGTGGCTTTTTCTGGCAAATGTCCCAGGTGTCTCCCTTTACAGCTGGGACAGATTCAGCCCTCCAGGTATCAATTATAGTTAAAAATGATGAAATGTAGGCACGAACAATGCATTTTATCTACTTAAATGGGCCATTAATTCAGATCAGATTAATGGCTTTTCATGATCTCGTAGGACCATTTACCACAGCTAGATGAAATATATATTCCAGCAGACTCTGACCTGTTCATGCTCCTCTGTCCTTTATGCTTTCTATGCTTACAGTATATTTGTGACTGGTTAACGGCTGCTATAGACACTCAACAAAAAAGGAGGAAAAAAATAAATTAAAAAAAATCAAAAGGTAATGGCTGGGAGTCTGGTTTTCCATTTTTGTCTGTGTGAGCTTTTCTATTTTGGAGCATGAGGTCAGAAGCTAAATATATCTTTAGAATTACAGTTTGTGGGGGAAACATTTTGCAAAACACGACATAGGCAAGGCAAAACAATTTAATCCCTACAGTAGATTGCAGTCAGCGAAATGGACTTGAGCTGTGAAGCAGAGACAAAACCACAAACCGCGACAAATGAGGCCAGGAAAGAATGGATTTCAAACATCACCATTTGAGACACAAAAAACAGGTTCAGGCATTTTACAGAATGTATAACTGTTCTGTTTTGCTACGCATTTGGAAATTTTGAAACAGAGCGGAAATAACAAGGCAGCATAGAAAAAAATGATTTATGCAAAGACATTCTACTTTCACACGACCAAAACGCACACACATATCACCAAAACGATGTTCGGTGTCAGACTTTTTGTCAACAGGGCAATTGTTTTGCTGTTCCTTTTGTTGAAGATTTTAATGGCTGTCTGTTCTGCACACTGCTCGCCTCAGCCGGGCCTGTCATAGCGTCAGTTCCACTATTTTTCTGTTGACACTCACATATCTTGTTCGGTATTGCGACACACTTTACCCCAGCGAACTTTGATGAATATATTTGGACAATTTCAGGCTTTATTGTCGGGACTGATGAGGCATTCCATTAAGATTAGCTTATTATACTTTCTCAAAAGGAGGCCTGACATTAGCTGGACTCTCCATGGAAACAAGGGAAAGAAGTTCAATTTGGTCAGCAGCAGATTTGAAGTCAGGCTTTGTGGGTTTTAAAGACTTCACATTTGAAGTCAATATTGCACCTTCATCTTGTCATTTCTATTTATGAATTAACTCATATTTATGTATTAACTTAGTCGGACCAGAAACTATTTCAAATGATTAAGCCTTGTAGTGTACATAAAACCTATTAAGCCTAAATATTTAATCTGAAATAAAACAATATAAAACTAAAATGAGAACGCGTTTCACTCACTTTCACTATTCCAACTGGGTCCAACTAACGCACACAGACGCACATTTATTGCTGTCTTTACTTTATCCTAATCTTCCCCTATTAAACTGTGGTATGTGGAGCCTTTTATGTCTGGGATGTGATGAATTTCTTCAGTTTAAAAATCATTAGTTTCATTCATTTGGACCCCAATTACTGCACTATGAATGGGTCATTGTTCTGCTCAAACTCATCAGATGTGGTGCAGTGACACATGGGAGATGATGGCATTAACATTAGATAATGTCTTTCCATTTATTAGCTTTTTTTTTTTTTTTTGTCCAACTAAGACTTTTTTTTTTTTTTTTGTCCAACTAAGACTACGGTAATTGGAATTTTTCACCTTCACTTTTCCCTCAAATTAGAGTTTGTATGTGACCGTTTGTGACATGAGATGTTTTAGAAGGAGATAAGCTCCATGTCTGAGAGCCGAGAGCTGAGAGCGTAGAACAGAGGGCCGAGGGCTGAGAGCCGAGAGTCGAGAGCCGGCCTGACCTGGGTGATTCCTTGGAGGAACGCCTCCTTGGCCAGTTTGGCAGGACCGTCCAGAGACTTCCCATCATCCTCGGGACCCCAGCTGGCACTGTAGATGTGGATGTGCTGTCGGTTTAGACTGAGCGAGTGAGCCTCCACCACGTCTGTCACCTCCCCATCCAACATGCGAACACCTAAATAACACAGTATTTTTAACAAGGGAGTGAGAAGTGGAGAGAAGGGACAGATGGTGAAGATGTAGAAAATCTCATCTTCAGATTGAATCTGAGAGAGAAGGCACAGAATGAAATTTCAATAAAACATGCCGATCTATAGACCCAGACACCAATCTTACTTTATATCCTGCCAACAAAAAGAGGCACCAGGGCAGTAACTTCATACCACATAACACCACTTTGTTATTCTTTATGTACAATTGCATATTCAATAAATATAATATCATGGCGTTCATTGATTGTGACTCAAAACATACATAATACAATTGGCTTTTTTTGTTTTGTTTACTGTTCTGCATTATTTTATTTTTGTTATGTGAAAATGGGATACAACTCTACACTTCCAGACAAGTAGTAGTACAATATACAATGTGCCATACTGGATATCCCCTCTATTATAGTCAGAAGTGGCAATTACCTAGCGGGCTTTGGTATTCACTGCCCCAACAGTTTGAATACCGAGCAGATGGAAAACACTCAAACTAGTGCACAACACAATTGCAGCCTCAAATACTAATCACAGCTATTACAATTCTAATCAACTTCCCGCTGACTCTCGATGCCTTATTAAAGCACTGGAGAGTAAGGCCCTCACAGCTACGGCAAGCGATAAGGGAGCTATTTTAGAAAGAGTAGGTGGAAGAAGGAGGCGACGGCACTATAGGTGAATCAGTGTGTGGTCCATTATACACTTTCTGAAAGCAGTAATGGAGGATAATTTATCTTTACTTATGCAGTTTTGTTAACCTTTCCAATACTTCACTATTCATTGTTATTTAACAAACTTTAAAATCTCATCAGAAAAATATGCCAAAGGGTTGAAAAGTCACAGATGGGATGGCAGCAGAGTGCAGCTAGTGTGATATTTCAAAATGGCATTCCTTCCTTCCTTTAATTCTTTATACGATGCAATTTCACCCAAATTTATGTATTGCAGATCTCTGTGGCAGCCACAGTTGCAGAGACAACACTGCAGTTCAGACCTCGCCATATTCACACTGCTGAAAGAAAGTGGAGGAGATTTTCTGTCGGTCTGCTGCGCCTCAGACGGCAGCACATTTACCAGATTAAGGAGGAGACTCCCCTGGACGGCTGTGGGAATGTCGTCAGTGTATTTACAGCTTACACAAATTACCCATCAGAATCAGAAAAGGTTTATTGCCATTGTCGATGAACAGAATTCACAAACATAGGAACATGTTTCGGTGCGTTGGGACAGCATGTGACAAATGGCTGTGTCCGTGATTAATAGTAATAGTAAGTGTTTTAGGTGTGAACCAAATTTTTTAAACCTTCCTGGGCAACTTCATGGTCAAGCAAGTGTGAAAAATGCTGTAAAAAAGTTATAATACAGCCAATCCTCTCGAGGTGTAATTTGGCAAAAAAGGATTTGATGTTATTTGTCCAAAAGGACGTTTTGTCTTGATTGGATAAACAAACAAAGCCTGTTCTGACAGACTCCCCTCACTGTGAAGTCTTACACAGGCTAAACAGTCACCCAGGGCCGACCATTAGCTGAAGCAGTGTGGTCTGGGGCCAGGGACAGACACAGACTGCAGTGCAGAGTTGACCATCGTAAGGACCCAGAGGTTTCACCCTGGACGCAAACTATTTGAGCCACTCCCCTCGGCCAGGGGGCTACGGTCCAGAACCTCTCAGTTTCTTCTCTCTGTCATTGGGAATCACTTCATAAGTCACTTAGACAATACTCTGATGTTGGCAGTGCTTGTATTGCACCAGTTATACTGTCCAGTTGATATATATGTATTATTTAGATGTCCTATAATGACAAAAAACATATTTACAGTAAACATGACTTGATAAAATAATCTGTGCACAGCACTGGTGGCCATAGGCTTGAATCTCCCCAATAAATGTAGCAAAACATTTTCTATTTTGAAGGCACTTTTAACTAATTGAAAAATGATGCGTGGGGAGCTGATGCAAAATGCCAATTAGAGCTGATTTCAGCTAATAAGCAGACCCACTGCCACTTCGCTGAAATGCGCATTAATTACACTGTGTAACAGACAAATGCAGAATCAATAAGTGTCTAGACATTGCCACAACGCTCTGATCTGGAACAGCGCTGGCAGAATGTTGGGCTTCAAACTGTCATGTTGGAGCAGCGCTGACTTGAGAGGTTACAGGCGATAATGAGAAACCGGAATACAGGTTTGTTTATTATCTCGATCACTCTCTGACTCATAATCTTCACCTTATCATTTAAAAACAGCCAAAACCAACACACACAAAATCACGTAAGATTGTACTTTTACTTGATGCTATTGGACCAAGCACACAGAAGTGTTAATGGAAGTTATTGGAAAAGTAAATTTTTCCCATAATTGTTTCCTACATTATTTGTTAATTACAAATCTCAGTCCTGACTCACCTCCGATTTTAGCATTGTAGGCTACACCCACACCACACACACCATTGTTGGCGATAGCAGCAACTTCTCCAGCGCAGCGAGTCCCGTGCCTGAAAGACAAAGAAAAACATTCTATGAAATATATAATTCTTTTTTATAATTCTTTCAAACATTAGTCTGTACAACAATCTGGAGTATCTTGTTGGTCATTAGGCCTGCATCTGTTGAGTCTAAATAGGCTAGACAATGATTCCAATTAGTGAAAAAAAATAATTTAATTATTTGAAAAGTTGACAGTTTAGGCCAATTAATAATCGTTGCAGACCTAACCTGCAATGTGCAACTTTCAAATGAAGTTGGAAGGTGATACCAAACTCTGGAGAATAGAGGAGACCATGAAATATCAGATAATATTTTTGCAATCAGAGGTTGAGGTTCAGTATCACTAAAGTGAATGGACCATAAAATGAAGCATAAAATGAACGACACAAGTGCATAACTAAGCTTGAGTGCACATGCTTCGGTTTGAATCCTTCTCTGGACGAACATCGTTGGTAGAGCAGTCAGATGCTCCGCGCTGCAGGTCAAGCTCCCACAGGTGAATACTGCCGTGGTGTGTGAATGTGTGAGTGAAAGGGTGAGTGGTTCCTTGATATAAAATACTTTGAGTGCCTTGAGTGTAGAAAAGCGCTATAAAAATGTGACCATGATTTGAAAATAACTTGTACATTCTTTATATTACACATACAGTACACTTTTAATCTGTTCTTTATTAAAAATGGCTTACAATTTGAAATATATGTCCCACCTCTATAGGAGAGAATTTTTGTGCGGACCAGAGTGACCTTCATGCTCGATACCAACTGTGCTACACTTCATCACAAAGTAACTGTAACACTCAAAGTACAAAACTCTAAATCACATCTGACAGCTGAGACAGTGGTCACTTTGCACTGGTGAATTACTTTTGTTCAGAGCTGTAATTTCGCTTGAGGTTAGATACATTATCTCGCAGGAAAGATTTCTCCTCACCTTTTCCTTCTCTCAAAAGAGGCTCAGGTTGCATACTGGGAGGCCACTGGAGAACACTCAACACGACACCTGCAGTGTCCAAATTTGGCACAGTACAAATCTGCACTGTCCCATTTCTCAACCTAACTAGACTCCTAGTGTGACGCCTTGGGATTTACTCAAAGCCCCAAAAAGCAAGAATGAAAGCAGAGAAAAGCAGCCGAAAATAGAAACAAAAATGGAAATATTGGGGAAAGCTTCCTTTTTGACAAGCAGGATTCATAACAATATAAGAAATTCCGTTGAGGTTGCTCTGACTCTTATTTTGTTTATAAACCCAAAATGGAAAGACCAATGCTTCAGAACATTATAAGGTGTACAACAGGGCAGGTGTTAGTCTGGACTACTTGTCCAGACTAACACCTGTCCCTGATGTCTTCATAAATGT